>JBBMOL010000160.1:0-635662 GCA_037954665.1 Laguncularia racemosa | reverse complement strand
TTCGACTTATTTCTACTACTATAAATTTTTATTAATTTTTCATAATTTTTATAATTTTTATTTTATTTAAAAATTTTCCTCCTAGATTCTTATCTATCCTATTTTAACACCTAAAGTTTTATTATCATTTTTTTCTAATTTTTTATTTTTTTCTATATATTTTTTATTTTTTTATTATTATAATTGTATTTTTATTTTTATATCATTAAATCCTAAAGATTTAATTTCTAACATTTTTTCTACTTATTGAAATATAAATAACACATAGGTAAATAAATAACCAATAAGTAAATAAATAACAAATAATTAATTCGAAAAAAATAAATCAAATAAATAATAAATTAAAGAAAATCAGAAAAATCCGACTTACCTGGATCCAGGTCGATGCGCGGGTCGGGTCGGTCGGGTTGGATCGGGTCGAAACGGGTCGGGTTGAAGCGGTCGAACACGGCGGCGAGGAGTGCTTGTTGACGGCGTTCCGGCGGCCTTTTGCAGCGATTGAGGTGTCAAATCCTAGGTTATCGAGGGTGAGGAATCCAATAGTGGCGGTGGTTTACTCCAGAAACGTCTCTTGGTGGTTGCCCAACTCTTGATCGGTGGTCGCGGCTTCAAACTCCTCCGGTGGACTTCGATTCTCTCTTTTCTCTCACTTTCTCTCGCTTTTGATCTGTGTTCTGGCTTCCTCACTTCATCCTCTATTTGTAGGCTCTCGAAATTGAGCTGGATAAGCTCGGATTTCCACTGATCGAGGCAAATCAGATTTGCGGTTAAATGAACCAACTCCGATTCGTGTAAATCCTTCGATTTGATTCCAATTGGATGATGTTTATCTCAATTCTGTTGAAGATCTGTTGGATTTGTGTAAAAAATCGAATCGAAACAACCGAAATTCGAAATTTTTCTCCTTGCCGGCGATCTCGGACCGAGGTTGAAGACGATCACGCGCCCGGCGCGTGCGTTTGCTCCAGCCAATCAAATGCTGCCACGTGTCACGGGTAAATGAAAAATTTGCAAAACACGGAATCTGCTTTTCCCGCATTTCGAACCCCTGACCTCGCACCCGCACGCACCCGCCTGACCATGACTCGGACCAGCTGAGCTAGCCCATTTTCCTGATTTTGTTTATTTCACAAATTGCATATATGCAATGCGATTTTTTTTTTTTGAAATTTCAAAAATTTGTAAAAATTATTTATTCCTTATTATTGCCATTTCTGAAATCATTTTTCAAAATTGATGTGTTTTCCTATTTATTTTTATTTTTTAAAATATTTTTCTTATTTTTGCCAAATTAGAGAAAAATTGGAAAAAAATAGGAAAAATTAGGAAAAATTGGAAATTGATTATTATTAATTCTTAGGGCAAAAATGGGGTGTTTACACCACTGTATGTATGACTCATGCACACCACGAGGGCCTTATATGTATACCACTCAAGACAAATTGTCTTCCCATATGGATATGTATGTTGCATGCTACACTAGCCAATCGACATTGACTCTCCCACGTAGGTCAATTTGATGGAGCTCAGGCTGCGTGTTCATATCTTGTGAAATCCATTGATATCCCCTAAACTACCTTACAATACGGTCGGTGTAATGTCACTCCATTATGTGGAAACATATAAGTAGCACCCAAGGATCTAAATGTGTATATTGCTTTTGTAAAAAGTCAGTAGGATGTGAATCAAACTCCAACATATGGCTCTCACTTGACTTGAAGGGCATTAAGTTACAAATCATTATCTATGAACCATATGATAAAATGCAGTAAAAAAAAATGGTTATTGAAATACCTAGTTATCGTTTTGTCCGTCAAATGCATCTCGATATGCACCAATCACATGGGTTAAGTGATACTAAGTGTCTTTCCACATGTTCCAACGTGAGGCTAATAGAGCTCTAGCCTTTATTACTAAACTATGCCGGCTAAAGGGTGCAATGTATGGGAATTTATCCCATGCTTAAATTTGTAGCAGTATCGCAACCCTTCAAATCTCGTAAGTTGATGGGGATGATGCGATACAAAGCTGGCAATATAACCATATAAGGTATACAAACCCTTAGCTATATGTCTCTGCAGCGTCAAAGTGCTCCAGTAGAAGTAAAAACATCACATGGACGAGGAAACTTGATTTATCGGCAAAGATAAATCTCCCAAACAATTGCAATATATACGCATGTGTGTAGCGTTGCATTTGCTCTCCATCGATATGGGTTAGAAGGACTTAGAATAAGTCACAAAGCCACATTATGTTAATGTGGCCTTCCCTACTGTCTGACCCTAGCTTCACCCCTAGCAATCTTTCACATGTTGCATCCTAATCCAGGTAAGTACTCCCTCTAATTGCATGGTCGTCGATTAAGAGGCCTAACTGCACCTTAACGTCTTGAAGGGTAATAGTGAACTCCTTGGTTGGCATGTGAAATTTGTGGGTCTCCAATCTCCATCACTCAACCTATGCAGTTATCATGTACTAATAAATTTGTATGAATGGTAGGTAACTCCCACCTAAGAATTCAGCCAACTGTAGCAATGGTTCCATTCGAAGACCAACAACGATAATGTTCTCATCATGACAAAGTGATAACTCACGTCATTGAACTGCAAGTCATGATTCATCCTATGTTAAAAAGGTGAAATGTTAGTCTATTGACAATGAAACATAAATTAACCAATAAGGTAAATGTGGTTTAACTATCTACCTTAAACATCTTGTAGTCGATATCCTTTCTACTATATTAAAAATGAAGAATAAAAATATCCAAGCTCCATCTATTATGTAAAAACAAAAAAATGTTAGCATTAATATTTGGATGAGTTTATGATAGTTACAATAACAAGCCAAGATATTATAATTTTAATCGATATGAATTTTTTTACTAATTAATTTTGTAACAAATAATTAATCACATCTTAATAACTAATTAATGATAAATTAGTGATTCATTAATAATCAATTAATTTTATGACGATTTTTACACTAAGAAACTGACATATTACAATTTCAATTGATACGAATTTTTTAACTAGTTAATTTTCTAACAAACAATTAATCACATATTACGACTAATTAATGATTAATTAATAACAAATTAATTTTACGATGATTTTTACACTAATGAACCAAGAAAATAAATTTATAGTACATACGGATTTTTCTACTAATTATTTTTGTTAATTTTACTACGTTTTTTACACTAATAAACCAAGCAAATATATTTATAATATATACAAATTTTTCTACTAATTAATTTTCTAACTAATAATTAATCATATATTACCAACTAATTAATGATTAATTTTACAATAATTTTTTTAACAACAAACCAACACATTTCATTTACAAATAATATAAAAAATTTCACTAATTATTTTTTAAAATTTTAAATAATGACAAATGAGTGCTTAATTAATGATAAGTTAATAATTAATTACCAACAATAACTGATATTTTAATAAAAATAGTGTACTATAAATAATTGTTTTTAATTAAATATGAATTACAGAAAAATAACATAATAAAAAAAATGTTTTTTACTGGAAAAAATGTATCGAAAATATTTGTTTTAATCACGCTTTCTTGCCGAACAATTTGAAAAAATCACCTTTTGATATTCCTAAACTCAAAATGTACAAGTTAAATCAACAATTTGAAATGTTTTTATAACGTATGTAGTGTCAATGGACTGGAATTATCTCTCGGGGCCCCATATGACATCCAAAGGCGCAAAAGAAGAACGAAGGCAAACAAGCAGCACGCCTTCCAAATTTCCAAATTCCAAAATGTCGGATACTAGAATCACGGACCCGGTAAAAAACGCGGCAAGTACGAGGACACTTATTGCAATGACAAAACTACCCCTCCTTTCGAGGATAAGCAAAACAAGGTGCTGCTAATTCCAGCTTGGACCCAAGGTTTTCTTTTTCTTTTTCTTTTTTTCCCCCAAATATTTGTTTCAGATATTTTATGTCAGTTTAACATATATTCCAATAAAAACTAAACCATAATATATATTTTAAATGGTTACTCTTCGATACCTCTTAAAAAAATTATTTTAAAATATATCTAAATTCTTTTGAAGTTAATAATAATGATTGGATTACTTTCCGGAAGTGTTTAGAAAAGCAAATTAGTGGATATTCAAAAAAAGGAAAAATCAATCAAGTTGTGGAAAAAATCTTTAGCTCATCATTTTTTTCATCACTTGTCATTTATGTTGAATTTTGTGGATATAATTAGAGGATAATAATATCTTAGAATCATTGTTTTTGATGCAGTTGATAAAGAAATTCTAAATGGAGTATTCATATGAATGTTATATAAATAGAGAGTGATTACGTAAATATTATGCGAATTTCATGTACAATTATAATTTTAGAGAAATGATGTGAAAACATGTGATAGGATAATTATAAGGGATTAAAAGAAGGAGAAACAAACAGTTTCAATACCTCAAATATATAAATAATAGATAAGAGAGCCTTAAAACTTGGGATGTGACTTTGCATTTTATAAATTACCTAAATTACTTGTATGATCTTTATCTTGAATAGGTTTGCTAATGGACTAAAACTAATAATTATCCTTTTAAGTGTATAAGATGAAAGAAAGATTGAATGCGGATGAATTAGTACAACAATTTATATTCTAAATTCATTTAGTTAATTCTCCTTGAGTCAACTCAATCCTTATGTCTTGTTTCTTAGCCTAAGAAATAAAACCAAACAAATAGTAAACTTGACTTAATATATTAATATAACAATTTTAGCTTCTTATATATGAAAGTTTTGATTAATCGTTAACATGTTAGAAAATCAATTTATGTTATATCTTTATACATTATTGTTGAGAAAGATTTAGAAAATGATTTTAATTATAATCATAGTATTCTCTCACAGTATCTATTGAGAGTATCAAATTCTAAAAAGGAATATAATAACATGTTTCTATAGGTATTTATTAAGAATCTATTAAAAAAATGTATACTTTTTTATATATTTATTTTTTATAAATTGTATAATTAATGATGGGAAATTTTAACTATCTTGTAACCTTATATATTTAAATTTGAAAAGATGAGGTTTTCCAAGATTACTGTATCCTTTTGTTGATTGGACACTTAGGACCGGTCAAAACTTCAATTAATGAAGATGTTTCAGGATTTAAAAACAACTTTGAGTTTATTTATTATTTTTTAATAGATTGTTTTCCATCTTTTTCTACGTGAAACATGATTAACGTGACATGCATTTTGTACGATATATGCAACTAAATTATTTACATTAGTTTAAATCATATCATAGTTTATATTGTGTTTGTATTAAATGTTAATATAGTCCTTTGTTCCGCTAATGTATCAAATACGTCACCCACTATCTCTTTCCTTTGCAAAATTGAAATTTCAAAACAAAAAGAAGGGCATGAGCCTTATGAAATTTTGTAAGATATTAGTGGGTAAAAAATTAATTTAAAATTTAAATGAAAAAAATTTAAACTTGAAAAGTTTGTTGTACTATACATGATAGATGACTAATTATAATTTTTTTTCATATTCCATTTTGAACCTTATTAAAAATTTCTAAATTAAATTTTAATAACTTTACAATATAATTGTTTTCTATGTTAATACACCCGCTAAGAGCTAGAGGGACCATCTTAGTCTCTTGAGGGAAATTTACGAAAACATGTCTATGTTCTGATTTTTTTGTAAACTCATTTCCTGTATTTTATCATTTGGTAAACACATAATTAGTATTTTATAATTCTTTATTAATGTTAGTTAAGAACAATTGTTGACTTCTTATTTATCACAATAAAAATTAACCAAACAATATTGTTAAATAAATTAAATAATATAATATAATAAAACAATTAAAATGTTACAAGAAATAATAAAGAAGAATGTGAAAAGCAATTTAAAAGCCTAAGCATGTAATCGGCTATGTCAAAGCTATAGGGTAGCATTTATCAGGGCGGTGTGCAATCCTTTTGAAGTGGTGGCGGTTGGGTCTTAGCTTTAAGGTGGCCGACTATATATATTTTAGTATAATGAATTATAAGATCCATCTATTATACAATGGTTTATTATCTTTAAAAGTAAAAAAAAAAAAACATAAAAAAGGTTTAAAGATCATCATATCTTACATGACCATATGCTTATGGTTTTAAATCATAATTTTCCCTCTTTTTTTTTTAATATTCAGCAATTTTACTTTTTACATTTTTTATTTTCAATTTATTGTATTATATTATTTAATAATATTATTTTATTAAAATAATTATTATTACCTAATTAAAAGCCTATAAATGTTTTAAACTAGCATTGGCAGTAATTAATAATTTTTATTTGGTATAAAAATATAAATAACATAAATGGTCTAGATTGTAGCCTATGTACTTAAACGGAAAAAAAATATAGAAATAAGCCGTTGGACGGAGCCCACCAGTGACCAACCAAATCCTTTTGACGGTCGAGAAATCCTAGGCTCCATCCAACGCAGCACAACACGACACAACACAACACAGCTTCCATTCAACTTCCAAAACGAAACTGCCCCCTCACATCACAACTTCTTCGCACTCACAACACAACAACCTTTGTAATTGTAATCGTTTCTTATTTTCTCTCTCTCCCTCTCTACCTGTCTCCCTCTAAATTTCCGGGAAAAATCCTAAAGCAGAGAAAGAAAACGCGTGTTACATATCTCACTGCACAAATCTGATTTTCCGGCCAAATTTCAACAGCTTTCTGCCGAAATCTTCTTTCACGCCATCTATCTTCACGGGTAACTCTCTCTCTCTCTCTCTGAATCATACCTTTTGTCTTGTCATATATACGCGTAATAAAAGAATCTTCTGTCGTGATCTTTGATTTTAGCTTTTCCTGAATTTTCGTCTCGCGTATCCTATCATTCTAAATTGTTTCCGGCTTTAGTTAGATTGGATTTTCTGGGCCTTTATAAAGATTCATTTTTTGCTCTTCCTTATTGTTGATTAAGGTGATTTACCATCTGGGTTTTGAAAAATTGTCATTTCTTTGAACTGGGTGTTCTTGGGGGCTTTTTATATATATATATATTTATAAAGTTTGGGTCTTTATTGATTTTAAAGTCATTTAGGTAATATCTGCATCTGGGTATTGAAGGAAAGTTAAAAAAAAAGAGGAAAAATATGAGTGATCACGTGGTTCTTTGCGTTGACCGTCTTGTACGGCCGGTCTTGCCTGAGGAAGCTGAGACTTCGTCTGGGAGAAGCTCAGATGCACCACCACTACCATCATCATCAAATGCTGCCTCCTCATCCGCCGCGGTGATTCCGACAATTGATAATGGGAAGCGGGTGGAGGAAAATGAGAATTATGGTGAGGATGAGCCTTTGATTCAGATGGCTGAGTGTAGGATTTGTCAAGAAGAAGATGCTACTAAGAATTTGGAGACTCCATGTGCATGCAGTGGTAGTCTCAAGGTAAGACTGCTGGAAAGAATCAAAGGTTTCCTATTGTTGTGTATTATGTTGTATATTTGGATCTTCTTTCTTAAAACCATTTTGAGTGGATTAATGCTGGCTCGTGTAGACTTTAGGGTAATATATAAGGATTTCCTATGTCCATCGAGACATTTCTCTCTCTCTCTCTCTCTCTCTCTCTCTCTCTCTATATATATATATATATTGACTCGGTTGAACAATAGTCTTATGCTCTGTTCTTCAATCTAAAATTCACTTATCTTGATCTGCTTCTCCATAAATAAATCCATGATGGATGCACATCGAGATTGTACCTTCTCGATTTGATAGGTTTAGTTCTCATCTCCTAAAGGATCTGGAAAAGCAAAATAATATCTGTTGGACAAGAAATTCTCAATATTTTTTAAGATGTTTATTATCCTTGTTCGCTGGGTTCGCTTCCTGAGTCTTTCTTTTGTGTGCAGACGCTCCGTCTATATTGCAATTGACTTTGAATTTTTTTACTATACCTTTCTCTTTAGATTCGTTCAATTTTTAATCCTCTTGCCATGGTGTTCAATAGCTCCAACTAGTGACTAAGATAAGAAACCTGCGTTGTTATGTCACTGTAGAAAAAGGACCGTGCCAGTCCTAGGACATGATATAATATGAAGACTTGATAAGACTTAATGTTTTTGTAATTTTGTGCTCCAAGAGTACTTAGATAACAAAAAAATACATGGTTGTGAAATCAATGTACACGTGCAGCAATTTAGATTGCTAGATTATCTACATTGATTACAGAATTAAGGCTGTTAGTTGACAGGCTGCTTTTGAGCACTTGAACTATTCTATGAGAGCCATGCATCAGTTAAGCCCAGCTTATGCTATATTGTTAGCTACAAGAGTGGCCTTGGTGGGATCTGTGCCCATGGATATCATGCTATGTGTTAGAGTTCTTGGGCGTTAATCACTAGGCCAACTCCTTGGATTTTTAGCGATAATGTTTACTTGTCTCCATTTCCCCTGTTTCTGTTGCATGCTTTCCATGTATGATGAATATCTAATATGGTCTTTGTTTTCATTTTTGTTTTTCTATACAGAGTATTGTGTTTTGATGGGATATAGACATAGAATGGGGATAGGTGATCCTTGTTCGGCTTTTTGATAGCTAAACCAGTGATCTTGCATATTGATTACTTCTTAAAATGCTCACTTACTGCTGCCTTCATTATGCAATATCCATCTAAAGCTACTTTAGTTATCTGCAAACTTTAAATGCGCTTTTCTGATAATCTTGTCGTTTCTTTTTTGTTGCTGATGTTTGTAAGTGTGAGGTCGTGGATGCGTTTTCCAGTGTATGCTTCTTATAGTTTTTATAGTGTACATTTTGCTGTCTATACACTGACTTTTACATTTCTACATAGTATGCGCATAGGAAGTGTGTTCAGCATTGGTGCAATGAAAAGGGTGATACAACATGTGAGATTTGTCATCAGGTATGATCTTGGGGTTCTGCTAATCACCTCTTTAGTACGATGTCAATAACTTGATATCCTTATATTTTCATTGCGTGATTTTGGATGGCATATTGATCACAGTTGTCCTACATTTTTTTTTGGGGGGGGGGGGGGGGGGGGGTAATATCATGGTCCCACTTATTGCATGTGCATTTTTATTGCTTTTTTCAAATAATTGTACTTACGGTGTTTTTATACTGAGAATAGTTCCTGTCAATTCTAATGTGTTTTTACTTAATGGGGCTTATTAGCTTTCTATTGAAGAGATGAATTTCCTGTTTCAACATTATGCAATCATGTCCTACTGTAATAGATTTTGTCATGCTGCATGCAATTAAGTTTCTGGACTTCTTATTTATTTCATCTTATTTATTAACTTAGTCAAAGTTGGAATGCTGATTTTTCCTCCTTAAATTAAATATGCAGGCATTCCAGCCTAATTACACTGCCCCACCTCGCCCACCTCCCGAAGAGACTAGCATTGACATTGGGTATGCTTTTGCATCAACATTCACTTTTGCAATATTAGTCACTATTCCTGTTCCTTTGCTAGGGTTTTAATTTAGATGGTAAGAAAAAGGATGTGCTTATAAGTATCAGTATGAACTAGCACTCACAACTTAGGGGAGCAGAACACATAGTGTTTGCTTAAAAGTTGAGTATTTTCCTTATGTTGTTAGTCATCTCCATCTTGCAGGGGTGGATGGACAATATCTGGCACCCCATTGGACTTGCGAGATCCACGGCTTTTAGCAATAGCAGAAGCAGAGCGCCACTTTATGGAAACTGAATATGATGAGTATGCTAATTCAAGTGCTAATGGTGCTGCATTCTGCCGTTCAGCTGCCTTAATTGTATGTCCTTGGACTTCAAGCTGCTAATGCATGAGTTCTAATGCTTTTTAAGGCTTCAATTATGTAATTGCTTGTAACTTGTAAATTTTTAATCTTCTGTAATTAACCATGTTCAGTTAATGGCCCTTCTACTTCTGCGGCATGCTTTGACCATTCCAGATGATGATGGAGAAGATGATGCATCTACTTATTTCTCTGTAAGTGGATTTTGATCATCCCCTTGTATTCATTGTGCACATATTGCTATCGGTAGTTTTGTACGTTCTCATTAGTTCCTTAGATGCTGATTAGACTCGTGTTTTTCAGCTCTTCTTACTTCGAGCAGCTGGATTTCTTTTGCCATGCTACATCATGGCCTGGGCTATCAGTATCTTGCAGCGACGGCGACAAAGACAGGCAAGTGCATGAATACATTTATAGCTTTAGCTGTCAGATGGTGTTGATGACTCACAGCAAATACATCAATTCTGGTTTTTCCGTATAAGACCTTTCTCTAACCTTCGATGACATGGCCCAGTAACTAACAATAATGATTAATTGAAAACCTTGAGATGACAATTTACTCATCTTCTAGTGTTCTTATTTTCTTTGGTGATATTGTTTTTGCCAATACAGGAGGCTGCAGCATTGGCTGCAAGACAAGTCGCATTTGTATTGCAATCGGGTCAACGCAGAGGTGTTCATTTCACAATAGCACCAATGACCCCAGTTGCATCTCATCAGGAACCAGTGTGATGTCTTTCCCAGAATGCTGTCCAACTCATGATTTTTCAGTTATCATTATTTTCAAATGTATGAAAAAAGTGTTACCAAATGGAATACCATAGCAGGCACTTTTATGATTTTCTCCAAGTGATGGAACGTCAGGGAGCGGGTGTGAGGACTGTCATGGTCTCGATTATCCTCTTCCTGGAGAATTGTACATAAGGTCAAGGTCATTATGTATTTCTTGTCATCAGCAGCTCTGTATAGAGCTGATAATATCTACTGAGTTGTGTGGTAGAGGGATAAATCTTTTCTCTTTCATCGAAGTGTTTAAACTACTTCTGTACTTGCAAGGAGTTCATGTCTTACCTTTCTTAGCATCCAGCCAAAGTTTCTATGTTTCATGTAAGTCGAGACTAATCATGTAAATGTATCGCGGGTTTAATTTTGCAACTTGGTTCTGGTTTAGCTCTCTTTGTGGGAAACGTGTGAGTATTGACTCCGGTGGGTATGTGATGGAAAAAATTGGATCCAATTTATGTGCTGAAGTGAGAATGTGACTTGCGTGAACTTCCGTGTATTGCATTTTAAGGATTTTTTGTGTATCTCGTTGTTAAGAAAGTTGTCTGATCCCTACGTAATGTGCACCTGTGATGCATATGTAAAAAAAACAAATATAGTAAAACAATCAAATTGTATTAGGGTTTATCATTCTCGACCCTTATGAAATTGGAAAATTTTTTCTTCTTTTTTTACCCCCAAATGGACGGTCACCTCCTTAGCATCAGCTCCCCATGTGGCTCATTTGGTATTTGGACTGCTCTCCTTGATTTCAGCTTTGCTTATTTTGTGTAAAGGAGGAACATCCAAAGTTGTAAATAATATATAGTGAGATTGTAGCATAATTCTTGTCGCAAGGGTGGAATTGGAAAGTACAAACCAAAATGGGGATTCCTCTATTTCGCATCTAAAGAAACTTGATTGTTTTTTTTTCATGATTGAATTCTCAAATTTACAATACGAGGTAATATTCCGCGTAACTTTCTAATGGTAACTAATTTTGTAACCAATATGCTAATATAATTTACCTAAACCTTCTCTTGGATTATAACTAATATGTTTTGATTATTGCTCTAGTGTTGGCAATATCGATTTATTGTAGAAATTGATGCATCAGGTGAGAGAATGGGCACACCGTAGCCTTCTTCCGCAAAAAGCTAGGCCTTAGCATGTAATCACAGTCTGCCAATGTGATGGGGTTGTATGGTGGCTAGACGTCGGCATGGGGCCTCGGTTCGATTTGAACCGGCTGGAACCACTGATTCCCGCTTTCCCACCCAATTTCGTGCCAATTCCAGGACCTATGAACCGGTTTGCCCAATTTGTTATTTTTCTTCCGGTTTAATAACACAGGTATATTACAATTTCACTTAGGCCAATCGTGATATAAATTACATCGTATATATTCCCATTTGGTATTAAGTCAAAAATGTGAAAGAACAGGAAATTCATTTATTTATGATAACATGTTAGTAACCATTACAAGATACTATAGTGTAGAAAGTAAGGTATTACTATGTAACTAAAATGCAGAAGTTGTTGTGTTGTTAATGTTCATATTTTTTACATACTATAAAAATTTATATGTAGTCCTACAACTCATATTGCAATCACCATGATTGTGCTGTCTTCCTGGAAATTTCAAGCTATTTAAATAGGAGACTCAAACTAATTTGATCAAAATGGTTAAGCATTTAAAAGAGATGAAGAAGACAACTACTTTGATGCAGTACTAATTTCAATATTGGTGCCATAGAATAGAACATGTGAAATTATGATCTAATGTATAAAAAATATTCACAGTTAAATAACTATTGCAAACTGCTTTGCCATATTTCTTTACAGAGCTACTTGTAACAGTTACATGTAAGTATTTGTTGTCTTCATCTTCCATATATATTTTATTTTACTCCTCAATCACTTCATGTCCCCCAATTTCTTAAACTTCAACATTAGTTGTGTCTTTCTTGAATAATACAAATGTTTAAGAAAGTGTTGAGCATTAGTGGATTAGGGGGCAAAGTAAAATATATGGAAAACAGGTTTTTCGAGCCAAAAAAAGAGATGATAACATTGTTTGCAACACACCCTTACTTATAAATATTTTCCCTATATTGGCTCATAAGCTTACACATATTATGGAGTGTCAAAAGTGAAATAAATATTTCATCATTGTAGTCATCTTCTTCATTTCCTTTCAATTATTGACTTTTTCAATCGGCTTGACACCAATTACTAGTTTGAATAGCTTGAGATATCTATAAAAATAATACAATAAGTACCACATGAAGAGATGTTAATGTCTATTGCAAAACTGTGGCTATAAAGAAATTATAAAATTTACACATGCAGAAAAAGAATTATCACATGATACCATTCTAGGAAAAATGAGGCCATACATGTGTAAGTACATAAAAGAACCTACAAAATTTATAAATGCATAAAAAGTATTATCACGTGATACATTTATAAGAAAATGGGGGCTATCTATATGTGGTGTATGCTTGTGTTGGTGCAAATATAGGGGTGTGTGTGTGCGCGCATTTATAAGAAAGATGAGGTGTGTATGCGTGTATGCATGCTTTTCATTATGTGTGTGTGTTTGTGCTATATTGTGTATGGATAGTGTATGTGTTTGTTTGTGTATGTGTTGAATGTTTTTGCATGTGAATTGAAGTGAATGATTGGTGATAGTCATTAGGTGTTGTTAGCTTTTGTATATTTTTTTAAACGAATTTGTTAGTGGAAATCGAATATATAACTTGCTAGTTCGGCGATCTGGATTCTAACTCATTGCAGACTTATGGAATTGAGGATAAGAATTGACAAATCGGGTTGGTTTCGATTCTCAACCCTGTGGGTTAGTTTGCTGGCAAACTAGTAGTGGTCTATTTGATGTCTATAATTGTAATGGTGCTAGGAAAATAATAATCCAATTCCTATAGTACAAGTTTGTACTTTGATTGGCTTATAAATTAAAACAACTATATCAACCTCAAGATTACCGAATGGACCACCGAAATTCACTATAACAATGTGAAAAAATCCAACAAATTTGCATCACTTTGGACTTCCCTCCCTAGTTCAATGAGAATGACCATAAGTCATGGTTTAAATGAGCACACAAAATGTCAATGTCCCTTCATACCACCATTTTTAACTAAGAAAGGTTTTAAAAAAGTACTGTCACGTAAAAAAATATTCATTGAGTATTATATCTTATATATTATATATTACATACATATAGTATATAAATACTAATAAAATTTTAATATATATAAATATGATATATAATACTCAATATATATATATATATATATGTATATATATTTATATTATAAAACTCTATCATTTATCTTTTTCTCTTTTATACTAGTTTGGTATAGTTTCATGTTTCTTTAATATAAATTATATCAACAATTATATATAGAATATACACAATGAGATGTGATCAATAACAAAAACCAACTCAGTTTATTTATTTATCTATTTATTTTTTGGCTTTTGGCCCAGAAAAACAAAATGAAGTCTCTTTGATGAACTTTTTTCTCATGCTTTATTATGCTTTCTTTATTTTTATTTTTTTGTGGGGGCTTACCCTGCGGATTCGGTCAATGTAATGTAGGAAGGCTATGGAGGTGGAGCCCTAAGTTTTATTCAAACAAAAGTGCATAAAAGACGAAACTTTAATAGCAGCCTAGAGAATATTAACACAAAAATTAACTCATTTCTATTTTTCTTTTCGTGGAAACCCAAAAGAAAGAGTCATACTAAGTTTTTTTTTTTTTTTTAATGGAATTTCTAAAGAAAACAAAAGAAAAGGTATAAAATTAGTTCTCTTTGTTTCATTTAAGTTCTTTTGGTTTATTATATATAAAATTAGCTAACCATTTGCTGATGTAGTTTATTATATATAGTATTAGCTCTCTTTGACCATAGAAAAAGGTATAAAGACCTATCAAAGTTAACGTTCAAACGAACATAGAGGAAAACTAATGTCCTATGAAGCAGATGTTTTCTAGGCAGAGAATAATGCAAGCAAGAGAAAAAAAACAATAATAATTGTTCTCAAAGTTCAATAAGGATATCAAAATTTTGATTGTGAGAAATCCAATAGTGAGGATGAAATATTACACTTTTAGTGAGAAAACTTAATCGAATTCTGAAGAAAAGATAAATCCAATAGAAGCAGTGCGGATCTGATAGGTAGAAAAAGCATTAAAAGCAAAAAGGCTGTGATGGCTACGTCTACGTGCAGTGGTGGTCTTGGTGGATAAAAAAGCAAGCCAAAAAATAGATAGAAGGTGACGTGGAAGAAAGTTATTGTTTGATGGCAAATTGGGAAGTAAATTCTGAAGTGGAATCTGATTTTGATATTAACTCTCTCCTTGATGAAATTATAACTTGAAATTTTGTTAATAAACTTGTTAATCTTAAAGGTAAAAGTTCCATTTTAGAAAAAAAATTTTAGCCTAACTATTGTATACGATACAATTGTTGAGAGAGAAAGGAATTAAACCCAATCTATTATAATAAGAAACAATTTTATTTAGTAAATGAAAATGATATATTTGGTTTGATCATTCCCTTATAAATACAAGATTAAGCCTTTAGATAAAAGACTAAAACTCTACCAAATCACTCTTATATACTCTCACATTACTTTGATGCTCTAAACTACTGACTTAAACATTGAAGGGGCCACATTGGAATCAATTTAGGCACTACCGTAGCTTGACTTTCTTGTTTTGTACAAGTTTTGCACACCAATGAAGATCCAATAACAACAAATACCTTTTTTGAATCAATTGAAAACACTTTTCAATAAATTTAATGAAAGTGATAAAAAGCTAAATAGGCTTATGTAAGCTATGGGTATTCCATTTTTTATGAGAACACAACCTAAGTCTTTAATCGAAGCATCATTGTAAACTATAGACTCTTCATGACTAAGTAGCAATGCTAATGCCGGGGGCGCTTACCAAACTCTGTTTCAGCTCCTAAAAACTTTACTCACACTGATCAATCCAATCAAACTTAACCCCTTTTCTTTTTAAGCAAGTTAGTGTGTTGTAATTTAGGAAAATCCCTCCATAAATCACTTATAATACCCCACCAATCTCAAGAAGATTCTAATGTTAGACACCATCCTTGATTTTTTAAACTTTTGTACTACCTAAATCTTTTCTAGATCCAGAGTTATTCTTTTGTTATCATGTGACCCAAGAGCACTACTTGTTCCATCTAAGATCACATTACTTAAATTTTGCATAAAACAACTTTTCTTAAAGTATTTGCAGCGTCATTCTCAAGTGCTCCTCATGTTCCTTGCGGTTTTGCTAGTATATTAAAGATCGTTAATATGAATAACTACAAATTTGTATACATACTTTTTAAATGTCCTATTCATGAGATCTATGAATGTTGCAAGTGCATTTGTTAGTCCAAAGGGCATGGATGAGAGCTTAGAATGCCTAAAATGTTTTCTAAAGGTAGATTTAGGGACATATTCTCTTATATTCTCGATTGGCGATACCTTGATTGTAGATTTATTTTAGAGAACACTAGAGCTTCTCTTAAGTGGTCAAGTAAATCATTAATTTGTGGTAGGGGGTACTTATTCTTCACTATCATGTTATTTACTACTTCTTTAATTCCTTCAATTCTAATGGTGCCATCCTATAAGGTATTTTAGAAATAAAAATCGTACTTGGTAATATTTCTATATTGAACTTAATCTCTCAACTATGTGATAGATTAGGCAAGTCCTCTAGAAATACATTTGATAACTTACAAATTGATGCATGCTCTTCCCATTGTATCAAATTATAAATTTATAAACCTAAAGAAATTTAATAATCGAGTTGAGTAAGTGTACTTATCTAATATAATATAGATTTTAGTGGGTATCATTCTCAAGGATCTCGAAAATAAGTATTAGTATTATCATTTTTTTTACTATTTAGTCTATATCTTAATATGAGATTAATAAATTAAACTACTAATTAACTAATCTAACAATCCTAAGATTAATTATAATTGTTTTAATAGATGAATTTAATCACAAAAACATACCATTCATTTTGATCCACTCTAAACCCTAACTTTCTTATAATAAGATATCGATTAACAAATTGTTTATACTTTGCACTATATGAAATTAATTACTTTCTTGAGTTAATTAATTCTTAACCTTACATGGAATAGTGGAAACTTCTCCCTTACTATCGCCATATAAGATTTCATTAAAGTCCATAATTCCTAAATAAAAATTTAATCTTTGTATATAAAATCGAAATTTTCCTACCTCTAGGCAAAACATGAAATCTTTTTATTCATGAAGATTTATCTTATTAGATGAGACCTCTCTCTATCTAACAAGAATCATACATACAATTAATTTTCACAAATAAATTGATCACAAAATAATCAAAATGTATGAACAGATAAAAAGGCATAAACTTTTTATTAATCAATAAATAATTTAATCACATGGTTTAGAGTTTCACAAGATGTAGGGTATATAAATCTACTATTTCATGGAATTTACAATAATTACAAAGACTTTAGAGGAATAACAACTAATCATGATGAAAAGAATATACCCTTGTAGATGTTTTGCGATCTCCAATGATTTCTCTTTTTAAGCTCATAACTCTGCTTTCTTAGGGTTTTTAGAGTGACTCTGAATAATAAAAAGTTAGAACTCCTCTTTAAATTGAGAAACAAATTGAGTATTTATAGTTTTAGAAACAAGGTAGCATGCATGACTTATTGCATGCCCGTGCTTAGGGTTGTGTATTCTGGAATAAAGTAAAATTCCGGCATTCAAGGCTCTGCATAGGACTGTGCTTGGGGTTTGCACTCTGGAATTCCTTCATTTTTTTTCTTTAGTTAGATTTCTTCCTTCAATACTACTCTCTGCACAACTTATGTAGTAGCCATGGTATATTTTCAAGATGTATTATGATTACTTTTTACCCTTCTGCATTGACGTTTGCATAGCCATGCTAAAGGTTGTGTACACGTGGAAATCACCATTTTTTATACTTTGCCAAATTTCGTCTCATTTTTTCTCAAATCTTCTTTAAATCCTTCAATTGCACTCTTTAAACCTTGAAGTCAAATATTAAGCACTTAAATATTTTTTTTTTGATAAATTCACATAAAATTCTTACAATAATTATATTCAATAAATACTAAAATAAGGCTCTTTCAACACTCATTAAACTTCCCCATACTTAATCTTTTGCTTGTCATCAAGCAGACAAAATAAGGACAAGAGAAAGGCCCTATTATTAATTATACTCATTATGAACTTTAAATCACAAGTAGCATTGTTTACTTAATTAATTCTTAGTGACGACTCATTAGTACCTATTGTTGAAACTTACCATAATTATATGTGTACTTGACATACAGTAATTAGACTTTTCAGATTAATCTAAATAAGTTAAACCATTATCCTTATCGTTTAGCAATTGCTTTCAAAGTTACGAAGAAAATAACAAATCAAACAAAGGTTAAGCTGCTCAGTTGCATCTCATCATTTACCAAAAAGCATATAAAACATTTAATTATTTTTCTAAGAACAACAACAAGAAGTGAAAGTATATGATATCTATTACTTCCTTGGATTATTTTCCTTTTTCTTTCAAGTCTCTTTATTTAAACTAAGTCAATTTGATTTTTTTTTTTTTCAGTTTAGTTCAGTTGGATAGAGCCAATTGTAAACACCCCATTTTTGCCCTCATCTAGATTTTTAAATAAAATAATAATAATAAAAATAAAAAATAGATAAAAGCTTGATTTACAAGATAATGAACAAAAAGATAGAGATAAAAAATAATAATAATAAACAAATGTGAATATATGGGCGTCTAAATTAAGTTTGGAAAGTATAAATTAATAATGAATTAATGGAAGTTAATTATATGAGATGATCGAGAAAAGTGTTAGTCCAGCTGGCTTGTGCGTACGCTTGAAGAGAAAAGAAAGCAATCGAGGTCAAGGATTTGAAATGAGGCTCATTCCTTTTTCATTTTTTTCCATCTTCGGCTATATCACGTGCGGCGTGCGTGATCGTCTTCTCCGGCGGATAACGAACCTGAACAGAAAGGAGAGAATATTGCAAACAAATTAGGGCAAATCAAAACTTTTTTTTTTTTCAGATTTTAACAAAAAGAAAATAGATAAATCATAAACATGAATTTAATCTAAGGGATTTGCATCGATTTTTCAAATCATGAGAAGATAAAAATAAATCCCAACCACAGTTTCGATTCAAGCTCATCAAGCCTGATCTCACATGTCTGTAAATAAAGCCCGATCCTTTGAGAAAATTGAAGGAGGTTAGAGAGTAAGAAAAAAGATAAAAAAAAAAACAATATCGAGCAAAGACCCCTAAACTGCTACACCTATAACCACCCACGATCGCCTTTCCTTACCTCCATTGACGCAGTGAAATCACCTGGGCTTGACTAGCCTCCACGCTTGCTCACGCCCAAGAAGTGTTCTGATTCCTTGCTTCATGTTGCCACTTGCTGGAGTACGCTCAATTGGCGAAACCCATAACAAGCTTGCCAGCGATCAAACCCGTAACTGACCCGCAACTCGCCTAAATTCGACCCGTATCCAGGTAAGTGCTATTATTATTTTTATTTAGTTTAGATAAATTAGTTAATTTGTTTGATTTTGTTTAGATTTAATTAGAGAAAGTAAAAATAAAAAAATATAAACACAATAAATAAAATTAGGGCAGGTTAAATAATTTTTTTTAAAGAACATAAAAAATAAAATAAAAAATATATAATAATAATGATAATGTGAATATAATTAGGTTAATAACTTTATTTTAGTTAATTTAATTTAGGAAAGTTAGCAAATTAAAGAATTAATAGGAACCATTGTGTAGGCCCTATGTGTTGCGATGTAATTGTCACTTAGAGACGATTAGGTTCCTAATTATTTTTTTACAATAAGTAATGCTTAGCTTATAAACATAAAAAATAATAAAAACAAAAAAATAAAAAAATTAAAATGATTCATTATCTAAGATATAGTTTTATTCTAGAACAAATATATATATATATATATATATATATTTCTCACATAGAAAAATGGTTTTCATAAAAAGAATAATAAAAAAGAACTTTAATTAGTATTTTCAAAGCTAGAAGGTTTTAGTTCCTTTTTATTAAGGAATAAAGTAGGTTTAGAATTTTTCTTTCGAAAAAAATAAAAAATAAAAAAATATAAATTTTAAATGGTAATAAATGTAAACCTAGTTTCTTTTTTTTTTAAATAATTAAATCAAAACACTAAATTTTTTATAAATAAGTGAACTACAGCCTGTTTGATCCCGAATAGTGAGTACATATGCACTATTATGAGGTAACTCTAAAAAGATAAAAAAATATTTTTAAATCATTATTAGTATAATCATTATTTCATTTTTTTTAGTATTTTCTTTTATGCTAAAAAAAGATATCATAAAATAAAAATTTCAGAAAGTTAAAGTGTTAATTTTAAGGTTTTAGTAGTGTAAACACCCCATTTTTGCCCTAATGATCAATAATAATTAATCATAATTAATTTCCAAATTTTTCCATTTTTTCTCTAATTTAGCAAAAATAGAAAAAATATTCAAAAAATAAAATAAATAGGAAAAATACATCAATTTTGGAAAATAATTGCAGAAATGGCAATAAAAAGAGTTAAATAATTTTTACCAATTTTTAGAATTTCGAAATGATAAAAAAATAATAAAAAATATAAGACATATGTACAATTTACATAATGAATAAAATCGAGAATTGAGCCAGCTTAGCTGGTTCGCATGTCGCCCGAAAACGCACGGAAAGGTTTGAGGTCCAGAGTTTGAATCCCCCTGCGAGCACTCTATGCAATTTTTTTTTTGTGCTTTTGCCTCAAGCTGCCACGTGGCAGCGTATGATTGGCCAGGGAAAGTCACGCGCCTCGTGCATGATTCATCGCCTTCGCTCGAACAGATGCGAGAGGAAGCCAAAGCAGGTCTGACGAAGGTGGAATCGTTCGTTTTTTCCCCAAATCTTTTAGATTACTGTCGATTTTAAGCTAAATTCATCAGATAAATCATAGAAAAACAATGGATTAACATCAAATCGTCGAGATAAGGCCGAATCCGAAACGGAAAAAAAAGGGGTTTAACTAATTGGCGGATCCGAGCTTATCCGGAGGAGTTTTTGAGCTGCTATAAATAGAGGAGGAAGGGAGAAAGCTAAAGCACGGATCAAAAGTGAGAAAAAGGAGAGAATCGAAGCCTCGCTGGAGTTCTTCAAAACCGCAACTACCGATCAAGAGTTGAGCAGCCACCAGGAGGTGTTTTTGGAGCAAACCACTGCCACAGTTGAGTCCCCATCCTCAAAAACCTAAGATTCGACACCTCAACTGCTTCGAAAGGCCGCCGGAACACCGTCAACGAGTATCCTTAGCCGCCGTGTCAGATTGACCCGACCCGACCCACTTTGACCCGATCGACTCGACCCGCGCATCGACCCGGATCCAGGTAAGTCGGATTTTCCGATTTTTTTATTTTATTTTATTTTATTTAGTTAGTTATTTTATTTATTTCGAATTTATTTATTTAATTATTTTTTATTTATAATTCAATAAATAGAAAAATGTTAGAAATTAGATTTTTTAGGATTTAATGATAAAAATAAAGAAATAATAATAATAATAATAAATAATAATAATGTAGAAAATTCATAAAGGAAATAATAAAAATATTAGAAAAAAATAATAAAAATTTAGATTTTAAAATAGGATAGATAAAAATCTAGGAGAAAATTTTTCAATAAAAATAAAAATTATAAAAATTATGAAAAATTAATAAAAACTAATAAAAAATCAAAAATTAATTATAAAAATTTATAAAAAATATAAAAAATTAATAAAAAATCAATAAAATTTTACAATAGTAGAAATGAGTTGAAAAATAGAAAAATGAAATTTTATCACTTAGAAAAATCATTTTCTCAAATAAATTCAAAATTGGTGTTTTTCCTTAAAATTATTATTTTCAAAAATCGAATTATCAAGCTTAGGCTTAGATTTTTTTAGAAAAATCCCAAAATGGTAAAAACATAAATCAAAAGAAATTTCACAATTAAAATTCACAAACACACTAAAGTTTTTCAAGAAAAGCGAATTACGGTTTGTTTGATCCTGAATAGCAGGTACATAGGCACCCATTTGGGGCAACCCTAAAAGGAATGAAAATCATTTTCCTAGAATAATTCACTCAAAAATACAATAAAAGATAACAAGAAATAAATAAAATACATTTCTAAATAAGGTTAAGCTTTTAGGAAATTAGGGTGGTAACCTTAGGGTTTTAATATGTTAGCCTCCGAACTTAGAAACTCTGGTTTTTCCCTTTCTTCTTTTCACAAAAACGAGAAGAGGAAATCACGCTGACTAGTGGTCCAAATTAGGACTAATCTGCTCAATTAGTTTTAATTCAACTTTTCTCAACAACAGTTAGGTGGCAACTCTAAAATAAAACGAAATTCCTAACTTAAGTCAAGGATCTACATTAGATGAGCATAGGGTCTAGTATAGATCGGATTAGGAATGGGAAATCAAAAATTAGACTCGACAAGTAGGATAGCCCATGAGTTAAGAATCTCTGGCTTTTCTATTTTTGTTTTTTTTAAAAAAAAAATGGTTTCATTGATTAGTGTTAAAGTTAAAATTAATCTGTTTAATTAATTCTAACTTAACAATTTTTCCTAACTCTAGTTAGGTGGTGACTTTAAATAAATGATGAAAATAATTTTTTTTTCTAGTTCAAGTCAAGGGTTTGTATTAGATGGGCATAGGATTTAATGTGAATTGAATTAGAAAAATAATAAAAATTTTAAATTAGACTTAATAGGATTGCGACTCTATTGGGGACTTTTAGTGGGCTAACTACCTAAGCCTTGTGAAATTATAATTTATTTTAGTTTTTTTTAGTTGGCATTCTTTCTGTAAAATATTTTTTGTGCTAATGTTTGTATTTTCTCATGACCCAGGGATTTGATAAATTCAGCCTTTATTGAGTTTTCATACTTATGATTGTGTGATTAGATATGGTCAGTGTAAACACCCCATTTTTGCCTAAGAATCAATAATAATCAATTTCCAATTTTCCATATTTTTCTCTAATTTAGCAAAAATAGGAAAAATGTTCAAAAAATAAAAAATAAATAGGAAAACACATCAATTTTGAAAACTAATTTCAGAAATGTCAATAATAAGGATTAAATAATTTTTACAAAATTTTGAAATTTCAAAAAAATAGAAAAACATAAAAAAATCGCATTGCATATATGCAATTTGCGAAATAGATAAAATCGGGAAATTGGGCCAGCTCAGCTGGTTCGTGTGTGCGCCTGGAACGTGTGTGAAGCCTGAGGTCCCGGGTTCGAATCCCCCCGAGCACACTGTGAAATTTTTTTTTTCGCTTTTGCCTCAAGCTACCATGTGGCAGCGTATGATTGGTCAGGGAAAGTCACGCGTGTCGTGCGTGATCGTCTCCTTTGCTCGAACAGACATGAGAGGAAGCCGAAGCAGGTCCGACAAAGGTGGAATCGTTCATTTTTACTCAAATCTTTTGGATTACTGTCGAGATAAAGCCAAATCCATCAGATAAATCACAGAAAAACAAGGGATTAACATCAGATCGCTGAGATAAGGTCGAATCCGAAACGGAAAAAAAAAAAGGTTTATCCAAATCGACGGATTTGAGCTTATCCGGAGGAGTTTGTGAGCGGCTATAAATAGAGGAGGAAGGGAGGAAGCGAGAGACAGATCAAAAGCGAGAGAAAGTGAGAGAAAAGAGAGAATCGAAGTTCGCCGGAGTTGTTTCGAAATCGTGACCGTTGATCAAGAGTTGGGCAACCACCAGGAGGTGTTTCTGAAGCAAACCACCACCACCATTGGATTCCTCACCCCCAAGAACCTAGGATTTAACACCTCAACCGCTGAAGAAGGCCGCCGGAACGCCTTCAACGAGCACATCCAGCCACCGCATCCGATTGACCCGACCGACCCGACCCGCACCCCGGTCTAGATCCAGGTAAGTCGGATTTTTCGATTTTTTTAATATTTTTATTTATTTTGTTTATTTAGTTACTTTATTTATTTCAAATTATTCTATTTATTTATTTGCTATTTACTTATTTTTTATTTGTTATTTATATTTCAATAAATAGAAAAATATTAGAAATTAGATTTTTTAGGATTTAATATAATCATAACAATAAAAATAAAAATGTAGAAAGTTATAAAAACATTAGAAAAATGATAATAAAACTTTAAATTTAGAATAGGGTAGATAAAAATCTAGGAGAAAATTAAAAAAAATGGAAATTATAAAAATTATGAAAAATTAATAAAAAATTATAAAAATAATGAAAATTCATAAAAATCATAAAAAAATTATAAAAATCCACAAAAATTAATAAAAATCAATAAAACTTATAATAGTAGAAATAAGTCGAAAAATAAAAAAATGATGAGTTTTATCACTTAGAAAAATTATTTTCTCAAAATAAATCCAAAATTGATGTTTTTCCTTAAAATTATTTTCAAAAATCAAATTAAAGCTTAGGCTTAGATTTTTTAGAAAAAATCCTGAAATGGTAAAAACATAAATCAAAAGAGATTTCACAATTAAAATTCACAAACACACTAAAATTTTTCAGGAAAAGCGAACTACGGCTTGTTTGATCCTGAATAGCAGGTACATAGGCACCCATTTGGGGTAACCTTAAAAAGAATAAAAAATCATTTTCTTAAAATAATTCACTCAAAAACACAATAAAAGGCAACAAAAATAAAATAAAAGACATTTCTAAATGGGGATAATTTTAGGAGATTAGGTGGTAACCTTAGGGTTTTAATAGGTTAGCTTCCGAACTTAGAAACTCTGGTTTTCCCTTTTCCTCTTTTCACAAAACGAGAAGAGGAAATCACGACGACTAGTGGTCCAAATTAACACTAATCCGCTCCATTAGTCTTAATTCAATTTTTCCCAACCACAGTTAGGTGGCGACTCCAAAATTAAACGAAATTCCTAACTCAAGTCGAGGATTTACATTAGATGAGCATAGGGTCTAGTATAGATCGGATTAGGAATGGGAAATTCAAAAATTAGACTTGACAATCAGACTCAGGCCATTTAGGACCCTAGGACGAGGAGCCATTGTGTAAGTTTCGGGTGAAGTGAAGTAATCACCGCTCGAAGCTGATTACGTTACCCCACCTAATGCTTCGATATGGTTCAAGATCCATTTCTTTGAAAATATGGGAGACTATAAAGCTTGGAGACCTTTTGTACCCACCTCTTTGCATACATGAGATCATGAACTAGCAAATAATTAACGATGTAGTATCTTGTAAATTTTTTTCTTTTGCACTTTAGAGTTTGGATGCAATTTCCTTTTTGTAAACATTCCTCGTAAAAGAATTGTTATCATGGTAATTATGTATTTGTTTTGTAAAATATTTGTTTGTAACTAGAAATTTTCATTTTGTAACTCTATTAGATAGCTAGCGTTATAATTGATCGTCTTCTTGCAGAGAGATTCGTGTTTGCAAGCTTCTAGATCCCAAGTTGGTACTGGACCATTAGTTCACTCTATACAGTCTTGAAGAGGAGACCTTCATCCAAGACAAAATAGGGCTCACCCTTTCACTGATGAAAATGGATGTCAACCTACATTTGATTCAAGCTGTATTACACTTTTGGGAGCCTGAGCCCATAGCTTTCTTTATTGGGCCACATGAGATCACCCCAATAATGGAAGAGTATACTCAACTTCTCTAGGCCCCTCCACTTTCTAATGGGATATATGTGCCAGATTTAGAGGCTGAGCCAGCTAGCATATTCAGTACACTTTTGGGGGTTCCTAGACTGGTAATTATCCGAGCATTGGAAAATAACAATGGATACTATCTTCGAATGGATGAATTAGAGACTTGGTTTGTAGCATGATGCGATGATAGAAGTTAGGAAGGGTATTTTATGTAGAGACCTTAAAAATTACAGACAAAGATGGGTTTATGTTTTCATCTTAACAGCATTTGCAACTATCCTTTTTCCTACTGAGGTCTTCCACATTCATTATAGAGTTGCAAAATTGGTATTTTAGTTCTTGGAAGGAAAGTCTTACATCCTAGCCCTTTTAGCTGAGCAGATTCGAAATTTGAATTTCGTAAAGAAAAAGGGTTATGGAATCCTCTGCTCAAATATTAACCTTATTTTGATCTAATTTGTAAGCCACCTCAAATGTTTTGGACTGAACATGGTTAGAAAGTTGCTAGCCCAATAGGTGGACCTCATAGATTCATGTGTAGAAAGGATGAAGCTACTGGATGACCTTCCTAGTCATAGTTGGGTTGAAGTGCTCTAAGGTTTCAATTCTGAAGACATTTTGTGGATTGCTAGATAGAGTAGTTGCAGTAAGATTATTCTAATGTGCAGAAACTTTCAAGTCATTCCATTGATTGGGCTTAATTGGTGCATGGGCTATCATCTAAATTCAGTGGTCCATCAGTTTGGCACCATCCAAGATATAGTTCATAGGCCCTCATTAGAAAGGGTCACAATTGAATTTCAGGACCTAAACATGTTAGTAGTTGATAAGATCGCCAAGTTAGTAGAGGTAAGGGCCCTATAGGAGGCCTGAATTGAGAGCCTTAATATCAACTTAGGGGAATTGGATGGTGAAGTGGGAAAACATCGAGCTACTAGGGATTTTGTCATCAATCAATTATACAAGATGAGGAAAAGGATGTACCATGCTCATGATATCACTCAACCTACATCAGGCAACCTAAGCCCAGAAATGAAAACTTACATGGAATAGGTGAGGGCTCGGATGGAAGTCTATTTTGAAATCACAGAAAGCAAGAAAGACGCATGGAAGAATAGATTCAAGGAATCTAATTAAAGGAACAAGGCAATTGAAGCCTAGTTGAGGAAAACCCAAGCAAGGGTTAAAACACTAGAAGCTGCCATGGACGCTAAGAGGAAAAAGAAAGATTTAACGCTTACCCAACCAAAGAAGAGGGAGCTCATAGCATTTCTTTCTTATGTTTTCAATAAAGCATTGAACTCTAAAGTTTGCAATATTAATAAAATTCCAGTATTATTACATCATTAATTAAGTGCTGGTTCTTTCACATCTGTGTGTGATACATGCATCATATCCATTCGTTTTTTTATATAAATAAAAAAAATGATAAAGAAATGCTTGCTAATAGAAATCGAGTTTGACTTTCCAAGTATCAAAGATAGCTCCTAAACAACCAAACCTTCTAAGAAGTCCAATCAACACCTGCTCTAGGACTAAAATGGCTAACAGTGGCAACAACAACGACAATGGTCATGTCAACAACGGCAATAGCAACA
Organism: Laguncularia racemosa; assembly: GCA_037954665.1. Taxonomy (NCBI): domain Eukaryota; kingdom Viridiplantae; phylum Streptophyta; class Magnoliopsida; order Myrtales; family Combretaceae; genus Laguncularia; species Laguncularia racemosa. The sequence continues at coordinate 608,633 of JBBMOL010000160.1, read as the reverse complement.
GCATTGACACCTCCCCTGATCCAAGGATCATATCATTGGAACAAACAGTCTAACAATTGACCATGTAAGTCTGTTTCTTGACTGAGAGCATTAGTCTCCTTCGTGCCACCTAGCCTACTCAAGAGGAATATTCAATGGCTTAAAAGGGCAAAGGCGGTGGAAATCTAGCCACCGGAATACAAGAAAATCAACTCCCGACTCAACCTTGCATTTAAGTATGAACCAAAAAAGGCGATCAATATGGGGTTAACTTCGAATGACATAAAGAGGGAAATGAAAGATAGGTAGAAAGAAATAGAGAGGAAACTCTTCTAGCAACTAGCTGACAAGATAAAGACTTTAGAGGGTCTTAGTAGTTTTGATCAAACCGACATCATAGACCTATTGGTATCTGGGGTAGATACTTATCCAGAAAAATTCAAGGTACTAGAGTTTGATAAATATAATGGCATTGGTTGTCCTAAGATGCACATAAGGCTATACGTGCGAAAAATGAGTAAATACACACAATATGACCAGCTCATGGTCTAAACCTTTCAGGACAGCCTCACAGGCCCTGCTCTAATATGGTATGCATAGTTAGATCTCAACCAAGTCAACACACGGGATAAATTTGCCCGTGCGTTTTATGAGCAATACAAATTCAACATTGAAGTTACCCCTTTGGTGCTGGATTTAGGGAGCCTTCGAAAGAAGCACAAAAAATCCTTCAAAGAATATGCTTAGCGTTGGAGAGCTCAAGCCGCTAGGGTTTCCACTCCAATCTCTGAGAAAGAGCTAACTTTCATCTTCACCAATACATTGGAGAAACCTTATTTCACACATTTAGTAGGATAGACCTCATCCAGTTTTGTAAAAGTAGTGGCAGTAAGATACATGATAGAGAATGCCATTACATCTGAAAAACTCTAAACTATCGACTCTCTTAGAATCGCATCATCCTTGTAAACACCCCATTTTTGCCCTAGGAATGAATAATAATCAATTTTCATTTTTTTCCAATTTTTTCTAATTTTTCTCTAATTTAGCATAAATAATGAAAATATTCAAAAAAATAAAAATAAATAGGAAAACACATCAATTTTGAAAAATGATTTAAGAAGTAGCAATAATAAGGATTAAATAATTTTTACAAATTTTTGAAATTCCAAAAATACAAAAAAATAGAAAAATTGTATCGCATATGTACAATTTGCGATGTAAATAAAATCGGGAAATTGGGCCAGCTCAGCTGGGTCGTGTGTGCGCATGGGGAACGTGTGGAGGCCAGAGGTCGCGAGTTCGAATCCTCCCCCGAGCATTATGTGCAATTTTTTTTCCTTTCGCCTAGAGCTGCCATGTGGCAGCGTGTGATTGGCCGAGGGAAGTCACGCGTGCCGCACGTGGTCGTCTTCTTCCTCGAGCCCAACCAAAGAAAAATCCGGCAGAAGTCCGATGAGGCCAAAATTGCTGGATTTCTTCGAATCTTTTTGGATTTCAATCAATCTAAAACCGAATTATCTAGATAAATCACAAGATTACAACAAATCGGCATCAAATAGGCTGGATAAAATCAAATCTAAAAAACGGAAAAATTCGGATTTATCCAAATCGCCGGATTTGAGCTTATCCAAGAGGGCTTATGAGCAGCTATAAATAGGGATCGAAGGCAGGAAGTTGGAACACAGAAAAAAAGTGAGAGAAAAGAGTGAATCGGAGGGCACCGGAGGAAATCGAAGCCGCGACTGTCGATCAGGAGCCAAGCCACCACCAGGAGACGTTCTGGGAGCAAACCACCGCCACCATTGGATTCAGCACCCTCGAGAAGCTAAGATTCGACACCTCACTCGTGACAAAAGACCGCCGGAACGCCGTGAACGAGCATCCTCCGCCGCCGTGTCTGATCGATCCGACCTGACCCGATTCGACCTGACTGACCCGACCCGCGCACTGACCCGGATCTAGGTAAGTCGGATTTTCTGGATTTTTTCAATTTATTTATTTATTTTTATTCTGATTTTATTTATTATTTGTTAGTTATTTATTAATTTGTTGTTTATTTATTTATGTTTTATTTATATTTCCATAAATAGGAAAATGTTAGAAATTAGATTTGTTTAGGATTTAATAATGTAAAAATATAATAAAAAATAATAATAATGTAGAAAAACAATATAAATATTAGCAAAAATAATAATAAAACTTTAGGTTTTAAAATAGGATAGATAATAGTTTAGGGTAAAATTTTTAACAAAAATTCACAAAAATTATAAAAATCATAAATAATAAAAAAATTATAAAAATCATGAAAACTCATAAAAAATCATAAAAATTACAAAAATAATAAAAAATTAATAAAAATTCAAAAATTATAAAAATAGAAAAAAATGAGTTTGATCACTTAGAAAAATCATTTTCTCAAATAAATCCAAAATTGATGTTTTCCCTAAAGATCATTTTCAAAAAGATCAAATTACTAAGCTTAGGTTTAGATTTTTTAGAAAAAATCCCAAAAATGTTAAAAACATAAATCGAAAGAGATTTCAAAATTAAAATTCACAAACACACTTAAAGTTTTCAGAAAAAAGCGAACTACGGCTTGTTTGATCCTGAATGGCAGGTACGTAGGCACCCATTCGGGTCAACCCATAAAATGAAATAAAAAATCATTTTCCTGAAATAATTCAAAAACATAATAAAAGTAACAGAAACAAAATACAATAAAACACATTTCTAAATAGGAACAATTTCAGGAGATTAGGTGGTAACCGTTAGGTTTTAATAGGTTAGCCTCCGGACTTAGAAACTCGGGTTTTCCCTTTTCCTCTTTTCAAAAACGAGAAGAGGAAATAACGACGACTAGTGATCCAAATTAAGACTAATCCGCTCCTTTAGTCTTAATTCAATATTTCCCAACAACAGTTGGGTGGCGACTCCAAAAATCAAACGAAATTCCTAACTCAAGTCGAGGATCTACATTAGATGAGCATAGGGTCTAGTCTAGATTGGATTAGGAATGGGAATGCAAAAAATTAGACTCGACAATCCCCAAGACTCGTGGGGGGATAATAAAGGTAAAGAAGCCATGGTCAGTATGGTTAACTCAAGTAGGAATAACAGATTGAGGTCTCACATGACTTTCCCGACAACGACCACCCTAATCCAACAATCACTGATGAATCAGACCTAAGTTACTAGAGCTCCATGACAGTTCACTCTAATCCCTATCATGCTCAGTCAGGTTTTCGCTTGGTTACGAGTAGATAATCTCATCAACTTTGAGATCCCCAACGAACAATATAGGCCAAGGAAGTTTGACCCTAGCTTTAAATGTGAGTATCATATGGGATACGAAGGACACTCTATCGACAAATGTTGGAGACTTTGGAACAAAATCCAAGATTTGATCGATGCAAGAATAGTACAGTTAGATTTCACCAATGCACCAACCCCAAACATTAACAACAATCCACTACCTAATCATAGTCCTACGATCTACATGATCACAATCGAAGAGCCAGGACCTGGACTAAAAGAACTCTCTGGCCTAATAAAACAAACAGTGCAACATGCAAGCCATTTACAATGCATGAACCCAAAGGACAAAACTTAGGTTGAGCCTGCTATCTACCAACCATCTAAAGAAGGAAATAACAATATCAGAGCTCCCAAGCCATACAAGAGTCACACACAAAGAGAGTTAAGAAAGAGGTGGTTGGTTGGAGGTCTAACAGTTGACACTTTAGGTGAGTCATTCAAAAAGTTCGAATATTTGGTGGATTACTCATTCACACTAACAATCTATAGGCCGTTTACTGGTGGGGGGCTTGAATTCGAAGAGGAAGACAACCAGCTAGATTAGAAAGATGAATCCATAAATATGATTAGATCTAGCTTGAAACTAGTAGTTATAAAATGTTACGAGGAACCAGAAGCAGAGGTAAAGGTCCCAAAGAAGAAGTTTGTGTTCTATGTCCCAATCTACTCAGAGAAATATAGGGCGGCACCACTTGACTATCAAGTTGTCAATTAGGAGAAAGCTTCAGTTATAGAAGGGATCACTCACTCAGGAAAAATCTATGATCCTAAAAACATGGTCTCCATTGAGGTAGAAAAGGAAGAGGAAGAGGGACTTCCTGCGTTCACAAAGATGATTAAATTAAGTGAGTATAAGATCATGGAACAACTTACTAAATTCTTGGCCTAAATATCACTCATAGGCCTTCTTATGTCATCTGAACCCCATTTAGAGGCACTCTTCAAAGTGCTTAGACATGTCAAGGTATAGGAGGGAATTGTAACAGAAAAATTGAGCCATGTCACAAACTCGATCTTCATCATAGATCAAATATCCTTGTTGCTTGAAGAGTTGGGAGAAGGTGGTGGCCGACACACTAAGCCACTTTTTATAGTGGTAAAATGCAATAATACAATAGTATCTCGGGTCCTCATAGACAATGCATCTTTGCTTAATGTATGCCCTCCAACTACCTTTAACTTGCTAAGGGTTGATATGAGCAACATTAAGCTAAGCTCAACGGTAGTTAGGGCCTTTAACGGTTTTAAGAGGGAAATCGTGGGAGAGATTGGCTTGCCGGTAGATCGACCCTCAAGTTTTCAATATGTCATTCCAAGTCCTCCACATCCTAATGTCCTTTAATATACTAGGGAGACCTTGGATACACATAGCAAGAGCCATACTTTTGAGCATTCACTAGAAGGTCAAATTCATATCAAATGGCCAAATAGTCACCGTGCTAGGCGAGCAATACTACGCCATCTATAAGGAAATGACTATACCTTACATTGGGGAAGATGGCCTTGAAAACTTTGGGCTCCAAATATTTGATGGGGTATACATGGTCATTAAAGAAGAGACGAGCAAAGTAAGGCTTCGATTCAAGAAGGGACAACAAAGGACGTTTAGGTTAGGGTATATCTCTACTCCGGGAGAAGAGATTTAAGCAATGTGGGGGAGAGAGACTATATGATAACTAGATGCATTTTTTGCCCCTTCGATAGACTTTTTCTAGGCCAGTTAGCACTCAAGATCTAGGAGCAATTCAAGCCAAGATCAACAGCAGTGATTTATCAACAGAGACTTCAGCTCTTAATAATTGATTTTCCTATCCCCTTAATAGCACCGGGTTTTCTTTAGAATAGGGAGTGATCATAATTAAGATTTTTTTTTTTTTTTATGTTTACATCTATCATTACTTAATAAAACTCTTCGACGACGTCGAGCAATAAAATTACAAGTTGTTTCAATTATTCCTTTTTCCTTTACTTATATACTTTCACTTCATTTTTCACACAGATTCGATATTTTTAGTGAATGCTAGGGATATCTCGCGCATGTAAATAATGAAAATATTGATATCGCTTCCAACATTGTTGAGTTAACTATCGAAAACGATATTAATGACCACTAAGTAGTATAAGAGAGTTGGCAAAAATATAAACAAAGTAGAGTTTTGATTAATGAGCCAATGGAGATAGTCAATCTAGGAATCGAAGAAGAGCCTAAAAACCTTAAGATTGGAAGTAATTTAAATGATGAGCAAAAGCATGAGATAACCAAGTTGCTAACAGAATATGCGGATGTGTTTACCTGGTCATATGGAGACATGCTAGGACTTGACCAATCAATAGTGGTTCACAAGCTACTTACAAGAGAAGATGTCAAACCTAAAAAACAAAAGTTAAGAAGATTTAGGCCTGACATCTTACTAAAGATCAAAGAGGAGGTCAAGAAGCTATTAGAAGTCGGGTTTATCGAAGTATCAAACTATCTAGAATGGGTAGCAGATATAGTTCCTGTTTTAAAGAAAAATGAAAAAGTATGGGTATGCGTGGATTTTCGAGATTTGAACCAAGCTATACCTAAAGACAACTTCCCTCTACCTGACATAGATGTGTTGGTAGACAATACCGCAGAAAGTCGTCTCTTCTCATTTATGGACGGCATCTTGGGATATAATCAGATAAAAATGATAGAAGAAGATAAAACCAAGATGACCTTTATCACAACTTAGGGTACCTTTTGTTATAAAGGCATGCCTTTCGGTTTAAAGAATGCTGAAGCAACATACTAGAGAGCAATGGTCGCAATATGTCATGACATGATGCATCGAGAAGTCGAAGCATATGTTGACGACATGATAGTTAAATCCAAAGAAGGAGAAAGCCATGAGGTTGTCTCAAGGAAACTATTTAAACGATTGAGAAAGTTTTAGCTGAAGTTAAATCCAGAGAAATACATTTTTGGGGTCACATTTGGTAAGCTGTTGGGGTTTATTGTAAGTTGAGAAGGCATTAAAATTGACCCTAATAAAGTAAAAGCTATACTAGAAATGCCTTCTCTACGTACCATCAAAGAGGTAAGAGGTTTATTAGGAGGGTTAATTTACATAGCTCGGTTCATCTCACAACTTACAGATAAATGCCACCCATTATTTCGGCTACTAAAAAAGAACGCTGTAGTAGAATGGGATGTCGAATGCGAAGAGGCATTTAAAAAGATCAAGGAGTATCTTATGAACTCTTCGGTTCTAGTAGTCTCAAAACCGGGAAGGCCTTTATTCTTATACCTCATGATACTTTCTGAGTTGATGGCGTATATACTAGGACAAAAAGATGAAAGAGGAAGGGAACAGTTCATATACTATTTGAGCAAGAAATTCATAGAAGGGGAACAAAAGTATTTCGAAATAGAAAGAACCTGTTGCGCATTGGTTTGGGTCATGCATCGGCTAAGACAATATATTCTCTATTATCCCATCAAACTATTAATGAAACATGATCCCTTGAAATATTTAGCGAAGAAACTTGTTTTGTTAGGAAGAATTTCCAAATGGCAGATGCAACTATCAAAATTTGACATCGCCAACGTAACTCAAAATTCAATAAAGGGGTAGACATTAGCATATCAGTTGGCAGAGTACCCAATTAAAGGGGATTCTCGAGAATCACAAGCCTAATTCCTAGATGAAAATATACTAATGGTAGAGGGTGAGTTAGAAAAAGAATCCAAGATAAAAAAGAATCCCAAATGGAAGACATATTTTGAGGGAGCTGCCAATGTGTTTGGATGTGGAATTGGGGCAGTGTTGATATCGCTAGAAGGAATGCAGTTCCCCGTAGCAACGAGACTCACATTCCCATATACCAATAATATTGCAGAGTATGAAGCATGCATCATCAGTCCCAAAATGACTTATTATATGGAAATCCATGAGTTGGATGTATACAAGGATTCCTTGCTTATTATATTACAAAAATGAGGAGAATATAAAACTAAAGATTTTAAATCAGTGCCATACCATCAACACTTGATGGAATTGATAGAAGAATTCAAGGTGGTTACCTTCACATACATCCCAAGGACTCAAAATCAATTCACAGATGCCCTCGCCACACTAGTATCTATGATTCAAGTAACGGAAGGGACCGAAGTTCAGCTATTGAAGATAGAAATTGAAATAAGCCTGCTTATTGTCTGGTAATTGAAAAAATGCAAGATGACAAGCCTTGGTACCATGATATCAAAAAATTCCTCCAAGAGGGTAGATTACCTGAAATGGCCAACAAAAATGACCAAAAAACATTCAGAAGATTGGCAATCCATTTCTTACTAAGTGGATCTATACTTTACAGAAGATCATTTGATACCATGTTGCTGAGACGTGTGGACAAAAAAGAGGAAGATAAACTAATGAATACACGAAGGGGTATATAGCCCCCACATGAATGGACACATGCTTGCTCGAAAAATCATGAGGATGGGTTACTATTGGTTGACAATGGAGTTAGATTGCATTAAATACGTCAACCACTGCCACTTGTGCCAAGTTTATGCCAACAAAATAAATGCTCCACCTAAAGAACTCCATTCACTTTCCGTACAATGGCCTTTCTCTATGTGGGGAATTGAAATTATCGGATCAATCACCCCAAAGGCATCCCATGGTCATAAGTTTATACTGGTAGCTATTGATTATTTCATTAAGTGGGTTGAAGCATCATCATATGCCAATGTTACTAAAGGAATAGTAGTTCGGTTCATAAAGAGAAACATAATAGCTTGGTATAGAGTTCCTAAATCAATCATCACTGATAATGGCACCAATCTCAACAACAAATTGATGATGGAGTTATGTCAACGATTTAAGATAAATCATAGAAACTTAACTCCATACCAACCTCAAATGAACGGGGTAGTAGAAGTAACTAACAAAAACATTTAGAGAATTATTGAGAAAATGACCGTCCCCTACAAAGATTGGCATGAGATGTTACCTTTCGCACTCATGGCCTACAAAATCTCTATTTGAACGTCTATCAGAGTCACTCCCTATTCCCTGGTATATGGTGTTAAGGCAATATTACTAGTCAAGGATGAAATCCCGTTCTTCGGGGTTTTATCGGAGACACAACTAGATGAATTTGATTGGGTAAAGAAAAGGATTTATCAATTAAACTTGATTAGCGAAAGAAGACTCACAACATTATGCCATAGCAAATGCTACCAACAAAGGATGGCCCAAGCATTTGACAAAAAAATATAGCCACGACATTTTAAGGAAGGTGACTTAGTACTAAGGAAGGTTCTACCGAACGCACAAGATTCAAGAGGCAAATTCACTCTAAATTATGAAGGTCCGTATGTTGTAAAAAAGGGCATTATCAGAAGGGTCATTAATATTAGCTCAAATGGATGGTCCAGATTTAAAGAACCCCATAAATGCAGATGTGGTTAAGATGTACTATCCCTAGACATAAATAATAAAGTTTTACTAAAAGTTCATGAATGCTAACAATCGTTACAAGTTGGTGGTTTGATTTTCATCTCTCTACAAGCAAAGTTGATATCCTTAGGTGATCACTGAATGTCAAAATCACCTTGACCAATCACTATTAAACAAATTCTTACATCATTTTCCCATATTAGCCCTCACTCCATTGCATATACAAGAGAATAATGAATAATGAATAGTGATGGAATTGTAAAACTCATTAATTTTTTTTTTTTTTATGATCTTACCCTTCTCGAATAGCAGGTTTGGTGTTGTTTTAGGATAATACCAAAATTGTAAGAGCTAAACTCGCAAGAAAAATGCCAGAATAATGCTTGCATCAAGATCTACTCTAGTCAAGATAAAGATAAGCGGATGAAGATTAGATTATCATGAGGGTTTAGTTGTTTGGTTGTTATCTACGATGACCAGGTAAGCATCTAAACTCAAAAGAAATAAAAATTGAATAGTCATTCCTCATTCAGTCAAACTCTTAATGATGAGCCACATTTCTGTTTAGGTTTGCTAGTCTAAAAAGACGCTTCCTGTTTTCAATTGATTAGCTCATAAGAGCACTTTTACAATCCTTTCTTAAGGTTGGTAGTCTACTGAGATGCCTCCTATTGTGTTTGTTGATCTAAAAGGACACTTCCTATTGTCGGTTAGTCAGCTTATAGGGGCACTTTCCTAGACTTTCTCTCTTAAGGTCACAAGTATAAAAAACACATCCCACTATTAATTAGTTAGCTCACCATGGGGTAGTTTCCTAGGTATCCTTATTTTATAGTCGCTAGTCTTATAGGACACTTCCTGTTATTAATTGGTCGGCTCATAAGAGCACTTCTCTCAACAATCCATTCTTTATGGTTGCTAGTCTGATAAGATGCTCCCAACCATCGATTAATTAACTCATAAGAGCACTATTCTAGATAAACTTTTCTTAAAGGTTGCTTTTTGATCGAGACCACTTGCTAAAGAATATTAGTACTTGTAAAGCAACTATCTTCTTTTGCAATATAGGATTATTAGCTCATATAGCGTCTTCCTTACTCAACCTATTGGTCAAATAATTCCCTAGTGGATCTAGGTTTGGATAGCTAACTGAATATAGCTTTATCTGTCCTTTCTCCTAAGCAAAAATGGTGTCTTTGTTGTCTTTGTAGCTAAGTTTTCCCAAAACTTTGCTACAAAGAGAGGCAATTGTAAACACCTCATTTTTGCAATCATCTAGATTTTTAAATAAAATAATAATGATAATAATGATAAAAAATATAAAAAAGATAAAAACTTGATTTACGAGATAGTGAAAAAAAAATAGAGATAATAATAATAATAATAATAATAATAATAAACAAATGTGAATATATGGGCCTCTAAATTAAGCTTGGGAAGTACAAATCAATAATGAATCAATGGAAGTTAATTGTATGAGATGATCGAGAAAAGGGCTAGCCTAGTTGGCTCATGCACACGCCCGAAGAGAAAAGAAAGCTATTGAGGTCCGGGGTTCAAAACAAGGTTCATCCATTTTTCATTTTTTTTTTCTTCAACTGGGTCACATGTGGTATGCTTGATCGTCTTCTCCGGCAGATAACGAACCTGAATAGAAAGGAGGGAATATCGCAAACAAATCAAGGCAAATCAAAATATTTTTTTTCCAGATTTTAACAAAAAGAAAATGGATAAATAAAAAAAATGACTTTAATATAAGGGATTTGCATCAATTTTTCAAATCGTGAGAAGAGAAAATCAAATCCTAGCCACGGTTTTGATTCAAGCTCATCAAGCCTGGTCTTGCATGTCTATAAATAAAGCCCGATCCTTTAAGCAAATGGAAGGAGGTCGGAGAGTAAGAAAAAGGATAAAAAAAAAAAGTACCAAGCAAACACCCTTAAACCGCTACACCCATAACCACCCACGATCGCCTTTCCTTATCTTCGTTGATGCCGTGAAATCACCTAGACTCGACTAGCCTCCACGCCTGCCCGTGCCCAGGAAGTGTTCTGATTCCCCGCTTTACATCGCCGCTCATCGGAGTACACTCAGCTAGCGAAACCACTAACAAGCTTGCCAGCGATTAGACCAGTGACTAACCCGTGATTAGACTCGAATCTGACCTACGACTCGCCCAAATTCGACCCGTATCTAGGTAAGTGCTATTATTATTTTTATTTAGTTTAGATAAATTATTTAATTTGCTTGATTTTTTTTTAGATTTAATTGGAGAAAGTAAAAATAAAAAAAATATAAATCCAATAAATAAATTTAGGGCAGGTTAAATAATGTTTTTTTAAAGAACATAAAAAATAAAATAAAATAATATATAATAATAATGATAATGTGAATATAATTAGGTTAATAATGTGAATTAAGAGGAACCATTATGTAGGCCCTAGGTATTGCGATGTAATCATTGCTTAGGGATGATTAGGTTCCTAATATTTTTTTTTATAATTAGTAATGCTTAGCTTATAAACATAAAAAATAAAAAAATAATAAAAATGAAAAAAATTAAAATGATTCATTATCTAAAATATAGTTTTATTCTAGAACACAATATATATATTCACCTAGAAAAATGGTTTTCATAAATAAAAAAATAAAAAAGAACTTTAATTAGTATTTTCAAAACTAGAAGGTTTTAATTCCTTTTTATTAAGGAATAAAGTAGGTTTAGAATTTCTCTTTAAAAAAAATTAAAAAAAAATTAAATAGTAACAAACGTATACTTAGTTTGTTTTTTTTTTCAAAAAAATTAATTAAATCAAAACACTAAAGTTTTTATAAACAAGCAAACTACAACCTGTTTGATTCCGAATAGTGGGTGCGTAAACACCCTTATGGGATAATTATAAAAAAATAAAAAAATATTTTTAAATCATTATTAGTATAATCATTATTTCGTTTTATATTTTTTTTAGTATTTTCTTTTGTGTTAAAAAGGATATTAGAAAATAAAAATTTCAAAAGGTTAAGGTGGTAGCTTTAAGGTTTTAATAAGATAGCTTCCGAGTCAAGAATCTCTAGCTTTTTTGTTTTTTATTTTCTTAAAAAAAAAATAGTTTCGTTGACTAGTGTTAAAGTTAGAATTAATCTGTTCAATTAATTCTAACTTAACAATTTTTCCCAATTCTAATTGGGTGGCAACTCTAAATAAATGATGAAAATCATTTTTTTTTTTTATAGTTCAAGTCGAGGGTTTGTATTAGATGAGCATAAGATCTAATGAGAATTGAATTAGGAAAATAATAAAAATTTTAAATTAGACTCAACACTAATTAACTCTTATAGTAAGCTTTCAACTGATAATCTCAGACTCATCACTCAAGTTAATAGATGTTATTCCCTCAATGGATGTTATCCCTACAGGCTCATTTATCCGAGTTATAAGACTCACTAATATTGCCTTTTTGATATCCCTTGAAGTTATGGTAATTTTATCGGTCAGTCGATCCCAAGACAGACGACCTAAAGTGACCAGATTTTAAAGGGACCTCATCGAACCTCTTTTGCTTTAACACATAGGGACTTAATGATGATACTTATTACCTAGGTAAGCCATTTTTTATATTTAATTTATTTTCAAAGAAATTATTTCAAAAGAGATTACTAAGTTAACAATTTCACATGACCCTTTCACAAAAGGTTTAAAGAGCTCTCAAAATAATTGAATATTAAATATACTAACTACTACGCTTAAAAACACAACTAATTCACTTAAAACTAAGGATTTCCATTTACTACATAACTCTAAATTTAGCTATTAAATAAAAAATAGATTTATCCCACTTAGATTTCATCATAAAACTCTAGCTAAGTTTATCAAGCCTAGCAATAAGTGAGTAAGGCACACAAAGTCACTACTTTTACATATATGTATACAAGAATGCTACTTTTACATTTTAATGGGTACAATTTTAAGGTTCTCACTTTTCAATAATTCAAAATCAAAATTAAAACTCAATTGTAAGCTTGTAAATAAGGGAACATTGATTAACAAGTGCATAAGGAGCATAAACAATTCAGAACCTAATTACTTCCGTCTTTATATCCTTCCCCACACTTATCTAAGTCATTGTCCTCAATGTCTTCTTAAAGCAAGCACATATAGGGAAAAAAGAAAAGAGATAAAAGAAAAAGGACACTAAAGACTTCCTCAATTTCCATTATCTGTCGAGTTGTGAATCCATCAAAGTAAAAATTGTGCAGCATCGGCCCTAAAAAAAAAAAGAAAATACCAAACTAAAAAAAATGAAAATGGAAGTTAGCCTATCCTAGTATAGAGAATAAAACATTCATAGATTCAGATGGAGAGTTAAAGAGCATGAAAATGACTTACCAAGTACACTTGAAAAGTAAAGCTTGAATTTTCTTACTTGTTATTGATGCTTCCTCATACTTAAGGATTAACTCCCATTTCCTTCAAGTAAACTCACTTACTCCCCCATAAATCTACAATTTGTTTTTAGTAAGACAGACTTAGGATAGTGAAATAAAAATAAAACGAAAAGAACTTAACATACTTAGATTAGTCATGGGTTGCCTCCTAAGAAGTTTTTTATTTTATTAGCTCGACATCCTTCACTTTTTTTTAGCTAAATATCTGGTAATTGAAGTCTAGATTCCTCTTGATTTTCATGTTCTATTCTATCTCCCATGTGCAACTTCATTCTATGGTCATTCACTTTGAAATCATCATGTTTTAGGTGTTTGAGCTCCATTGTGCCATGTGGGAAGAACTTCTTGACTACAAAAGGACCAAACTATCTTGATTTCAATTTTTTGGGAAAAAGTTTCAACCAAGAATTAAACAAAAGTACTTGGTTCCCCGCATTAAACTCTTTTAGATGATAGATGTGCATATCATGGTATTCCTTCGTCTTCTCCTTGTGTATCTCCATATTCTCATATGCTTGCCTTCTCCACTCATCAAGTTTGTTTAATTGTAGTCTCCTCTTTAATCTAGCAACTTCTAAGTCAGAATATGCCATTTTAATTACCTAGTATGCCTTGTGATCAATCTTCATTGGAAGGTGGCATAACTTCCCATAAACTAACCTATAGGGAGTAGTCCCTAAATGTGTTTTGTAGGCTGTTCTATATGCCCACAAGGCATCATCAAGGTTCTCTACCTAATCTCTTTTATGATGCTGCATAGTTTTTTATAAAATTCTTTTCAACTCATGATTGGAGACTTCCACCTGTTTGCTTATCCGAGGGTGGTAAGGTGTAGCAATTTGATGTGTCACACCATATTTCCTTAACACCTTCTCTATTTGTACATTGCAAAATTGTGCTCCCTTATAACTTATAATGGCTCTAGGGGTTCTAAAATAAGAGAACAGCTTCTTAAGGAACTTCACAACTACTCAAGCATCATTTATAGGTAGAGCTTATGCCTCAACCCATTTAGAGATGTAGTCCACCACCACCAATATGTATTTGTTTCTGGAAAAAGTAAGGAATGGTCCGATGAAGCTAATGCCCCATAGGTTAAAGACCTCACATTCTAGGATAAAGTTATGAGGCATCTCATCTCTCTTTGATATGTTCCCTACCTGCTGACATTTATCGAATGTGACATAGCAACAATGAGCATCCTTAAATATTGTAGGTCAAAAGAAACCAACCTCCAAAACTTTGTGTGTAGTTTGATTAGCTGAATAATGACCATTGGTAGGGTCGAGGTGACAACAACTGATAATCTTCCATCCTTCTTCTTGTGAGACACATCTCCTTATTACTTAATCTCTATAAACTTGAAAAAGAAAGAGGTCCTCCTAGTAGTAGCATTTAAGTTCTAAAAAGATTTTTCTTCTTGCATGATAATCAAGGTCATTAGGGAGAACTCTCGCTGCTAAATAATTTGCAAAGTCTGCAAACCACAGAGATTTTAAATTCATGAGCTGACATACTACATATAACTTTTTTCAGGGAAGGAGTCATTAATATCCTCCTCTTTAAGCTCCTTTAAATGGAGGTTCTTCTTCTAATAATATTTTATGTGTATAGAAAGAGGGATTGATACCTTTGATGTTTGAAATCTTCCAAGCATTGGCTCGCTTGTGTGCTCTTAAGACCATGAGTAATTGATCTTTTTATTCTTGAGATAGATCTAAGGCTATGATAACTAGTAGTTTGGAGTCTTCTGCCAAAAAGGTATACTTTAGATAATTTGGTAGCTGTTTTAATTCCAACACTAGGGACTCTTCTATGGAAGTTTTAAGTCTCGCCTCACTACCTTTATTCAACTCTTCAAACCTTCTTTGAGGTGTAACTTCTTCTATAGCATTAAGCTGCTCAATGAATGTCTCAACCTCTAGGTTGTCTATATCTCTCTCCTCTCCTCATGTCAAGCTTAGCTCTAACTTATCCTTGCATAAGATCTCTTCAATATACTTTGTCTATTGAGGAATCAACAGCATCAATAGAATAGCATGAATCATCAACACATATAGAGTATTTCATGGCATTAAGCTGCTCAATGAATGTCTCAACCTTTAGGTTGTCTATATCTCTCTCCTCTCCTCATGTCAAGCTTAGCTCTAACTCATCCTTGCATAAGATCTCTTCAATATACTTGTCTATTGAGGAATCGACAACATCAATAGAATAGCATGAATCATCAACACATTTAGAGTATTTCATGGCAGCAACCATCTTAATCACCAACTCTTCGTCTCCTATTCT
This sequence comes from Laguncularia racemosa, assembly GCA_037954665.1. NCBI lineage: Eukaryota > Viridiplantae > Streptophyta > Magnoliopsida > Myrtales > Combretaceae > Laguncularia > Laguncularia racemosa. Next base: position 593,169 of record JBBMOL010000160.1, on the reverse strand, counting down.
TAGTATAAGCTTGTCGTACTCTACATCAATCGCTGCCTATGGTAAAGAATGGTCTTCCGAGAATTAAGGGCATAACCTCATCTTCATCTATGTTTAGAATTACAAAATTAACCAGGTATATGAAGTTTCCTACCTTTACCAAGACATCCTCAGTGATCCTCTTGGGGATTTTCATGGATCGATTAGCAAGTTATAGACTCATTCTAGTAAGCTTCAGGTAAGCTAATTCCAATTTCTTGAAGAAAATGTATGGCATCAGATTAATACTTACCCTAAGATCAGCTAAGGATTTATCAACTGAAATGTCACTAACTAAACACGAAATTGTAAAATTGCCTGGATCCTTTAGCTTTGGAGGAAGTTTATTCTAAATGATGGATGACCAGTTTACTCCGACTTCTACTATAGAAACATCTTCCAACTTTTTCTTATTAGATAAGAGTCTTTTTAGGAACTTAGCGTATTTTAGCATCTGTAAAAGTGCCTCAACAAATAGAATATTATTATGCAGTTGTTTGAAAAGTTCAAGGAATTTATGAAACCGCTCTTTGTCTTTGTTCTAATTGAGGTAAGCTGGATATGGAATTTTTGGCACATATTCCTTGATAACTGGTGGTGATTGCTTTTCAAGTTCCCCTATCTCCTTCTTAAAAAAATGACGTCTTCTTTCTTTTTCTTAGGTTCCTTTTGCATTCATAATTACTTTCTACTTCTCAAGGATATGGCTTTTGCCTATTCCCTTATATTATTCTTAATGTTACTAGGGAGAGAACCAAGTTTTCTTTCAAACATCATCTTGACCAATTGGTCAATTTTCTTCTTAAGGTTATGAATAGAAGCTTCTTGGTTCTAATGTCTTGCCTAAGAATTTTGAATGAATTAACTTATAAGATCTTCCAAACTAGTCTTCTTCTCTTGTTGAGGTGGTTGTACTGATGGATGGGGCATAGGGTGGTAAGGTGGCATTTGTTGCTTTTGGAATCTTGGTGGAGGAAAACTAAATCTTTGGGCATTTTTATTGCCATAAGAGAGGTTGGGATGGTTTCTCATATCAGGATTGTAGGTGTTACTGTATAGGTTATATTGTTGCCTGTTCCGATTCCTAAGGTAATCTACTTATTCATATTGCTCGTAGAAGTTCATACTCCAACTAACATTTCCCACATGGAGTTGTGATCTTTGGGGATTCTTAAGAGTAGAAACTTGATGACTGAGAGCTTCCATTTTTGCCACCAAAGTAGTCACTAGATCTACTTCACACTTACTCGCCACTTTTTGCTTGCCTCCATTGTTGCCTCATTGATAATTATTTTTAGCCATGTTAGCAAAAACTTTTAAGAATTCTTCTAGAGTCTTGGAATTTAATATATCGCCAACTACAGCATCTACCAACTGGCGAATGGCTGGGTTAATTCCATTAAAAAAGGTCTAAACCTACATCTATGTGGGTAACTGATGGTATGGTACTTTCTCAACAATTATGTCCATTTTTGCTAAGCATCATACATAGTCTCACCATCTTGTTGCATGAATGATGCAATGTCATTCTAAAGCTTAACTGTCTTGTAAGGAGGGAAGTAGTTATCTAGAAATTGCTTTACTATGTCATTTCATGTAGTTGAAGTTCTAGGACCTAATGATTGAAGCTAATTTTTAACCTTCCCCCTTAGTGAGAAAGGGAATAATTTAGTATGCACCGGTTTATCTGTCACCTCCTTATTCTTGAAGGTCTCACGAATTTCTAAGAATTTTTGAATTAGAGAATGAGGGTCCTTATTTGGTAATCCATCAAATTGACAGTATTGTTGCAAGAGTTGAATCATCACACACTTGATTTCAAAATTGTTAGCCCCAATGGGAGGCTTTACAATGATCAGCCCTGTTCTATTTAAGGTGGGCCTTGCATAATCTAGATTGGTCTTAGGTAGATCCTTAACCATTACTTTTTGTGTTTCCTCTTTAATATTCTCCAATAATTCTATCTCACCATCTAAAAATTCTTTAGATAATTCCTCTTCCTTTACTTCTACCTTAACTTTTATATTAGGCGTTTCTTTCTCAATTGTTGATTGCCTAGAAGACCCAACAATTGTGTTCTTTCGAATCTTGCGAAGTGTTTTCTTAATCTCAAGGTCGAGATCAAGAATGTTAGAAGAGGGAGTCCTTTTCATGCACTATAGAAGCAAACAATCACGAGTTAAAATATTCAAAAGATGGGGAGAGTAAAAAGAAATAAAATAAATGACTAAAGTAACTGATAATAAGGTTTTTCCTAATATTGTTTTGCTAGGTCCTCAGCAATGGCACCAAAAACTTGATGCATGCTCTTCCGATAGTATCAAATTATAAATTTATAAACCCAAAGAAATCTAATGACCGAGCTAGGCAAGTATACCTATCTAATATAGTATACATTTTAGTGGGTATCGTTCTCAAGGATCTTGAAAACAAGTATTAGTATTACTATTTTTCTACTATTTATTCTAAATCTTAATATGAGATTAATAGATTAAAATATTGATTAACTAATCTAATAACCTTAAGATTAATTATAATTGTTTTAATAGATGAATTCAATCGAAAAAACATACCATTTATCTTGATCCACTCTAAACCCTAACTTTCTTATAATAAGCTATCAATCAACAAATTGTTTATGCTTTACAGTACATGAATTCTCAATTAAACTAATTAATCTCTTGAGTTAATTAATTCTTAATCCTACACGGAATAGTGGAAACCTCTCCCTTACTATCGCTATATAAGATTTTATTAAAATTCATAATTCCCAAATAAAAATTTAATCTTTGTGTAGAAAATCAAGGTTTTTTTACCTTTTGGCAAAACATACAATCTTTCTATTCATCAAGATCTATCCTATTAGATGCGACCTCTCTTTATCTAATAAGAATCATACATGCAATTAATTTGTGTGCATGAATTAATCACAAAACAATCAAAATACATGAATAGATACAAATGCATAAACTTTTTATTAATCAATAAACAATTTAATCGCATAGTTTAAAGTATATAAATCTACTTCTCCATGAAATTTACAATAATCACAAAGACTTTAGAGGAATAATAAGTAATCATGATGAAAAGAATAAACCCTTGTAGATGTTTTGTGATCTCCAATAATGCTCTAATGATTTCTTTCTTCAAGTTCATAACTCTGCTCTCTTAGGGTTTTTAGAGTGACTTTGAATAATAAAAAGTGAGAACTCCTCTTTAAATTGCAAAATAAATCAAGTATTTATAGTTTTAAAAATAGGGTAGCATGCACGACCTACTGCACGCCCATGCTTAGCGTCATGTACTCTGGAACAAAGTAAAATTCTAGTGTTCAAAGCTTTGCATGACCTCTAACATAACTGTGCTCAAAATTGTGCACCCTGGAATTCTTTCATTTTCTTCTATGGTTAGATTTCCTCCTTCAGCACTACTCTCTATACAACTTGTGCAACAGCCAAGGTACATTTTCAAGATGTATTTTAATCACTTTTTGCTTTCCAACACTGGTGTCTGCATGGTTATGTTGAAGGTTATATACACGTGGAAATTATCCTTTTCTATTTTTTGCCAAATTTTGCTTTTTTTTCACTCGAACCTTCTTTACATCCTTCAATTGCACTCGTTAAACCCTGAATTCAAATATTAAGCACTTAAGTGTCATTTTCTTGATAAATTCACATAAAATTCATATAAATATTATATTTAATAAGTACAAGAAATGAGGTTCTTTCAATAGTTATCACAAACTATTAGGACTCCCCCAATTTATGACCATTAGTTGTTTCCATTGCCATTAAGGCCACTATTACATGTTGCTCTTTTCCTTATGGTTGGTAGTCCAATGGGTCTTTATAAATCCATCCCATAATAGAAAGGGTCCTCTTAGTAATGTTAAAATGTACTAATAGATTGTAGGAATTATAGTGGTGTGGTACCTGGAAAGCCAGTCTATCTTAAGGATAGCATCAAACTCCTACATCTCATTTATTATAAGATCTATAGGCATTTTCCTTCCAAGGATTTCAATATCTACATTCTTGTATATATGGTGTAACTTGGAACATCCACTAAGTGGCGTGGTTATAGTTAACTTAGATCAAATAGTTTTGCAGCAACATCACATGTACATGCAAAAGTTGCACATATACATGAATGCATACCCCATAAGATTAGATCAATATCATAGTGTTTATGTTTGAAGTGTCCTGCTAGGGTGGAGCAAATATCCATGCATTTCCTTTATTCTTTTGTACTCCATCAAGCTACTTATTTACTAGGTTTGGGTTTGCTTTTTATGCTAGCTCTTTATAGTTTGTAGGCCAATGTCCACTCTACTTATAATTGAAACAAAAAAACCTAGAAAAGTAGGATTTTCACACTCATAGCCCTTATGACCTGTCTTTCTACACCTAAATCAAGCTCTCAAGATTTAATTACAATAGTTATCTTATGAGCCCCCAAGCATCTCTCAAACTTGCACATCATTGAGCAAAGGAATCTAATTCAAGGTTGGATATAGTGTTTGACTTAGCATGATCTTTCTTGCTTCTCTATAGGAGAATTGTTTTATTTGAAAACAAAGCAAGAAGGTGAAAGATTTATAGAAATAAATTTTTATTATATTATTTAATTAAATCTACATTCTAACAAATTTCATATTATTAAACTAATTACTTTCAATCTATTAGATTTGATACGTGTACCCTAACTAACATTAAAAGATAATGATGAAGTACATTCCATGAGTTTGTGGAAAATCAAAACATAGATTGAGAGTTTGCAATAGTAGTAAAATACATGTTATAATTTATTTTATTAAATATTTCAAACTTTCGCTTTACCTGTTAAATTAATTTTTGAATATATATATATGTTTGTATGTATGTATATGGACACTCCCGGTACAAGGATCCAATCAAGATAGTAAATTCCTGAGCAAAATATCCTCTATAAGAAATTATTAGTGGAAAAGGGGGGTGGGGGAAATCACTTCGCTCTTTTCGCATTGATTGGTAAACAAAAAGGCAGGGAATAAGAACAGCACCAAAATCAAGCTGTCTGGACCAAAACCATCCACAATGCCCTGCATCTTCTTAAGCCACCATATGTAAAATCCATTCATTTAAATTTACATAAAAGCATGGGAACTTATGCTTCGAAAATATTCCAAGTTGCATATGATATTGTGTATTATATAATTGAAAACCCTAATAGCCAAAGTAAAGAAAGCTAAAGAATAAAGATGTTCTTCATGGATAAACGAGAAATATTTATGGGTTATCTTTGAAAAATTAAAATAATTTTGGAGATTGCAAATGCAAACAGGAAAAAGAAAAGCATAAAGAAACACATATAGCACAAGAACCCAAGTGGTATTGTTTTTGTTGCTGCATGGAGAAGAGAGCTGGGAATTCCAAAGTGATTAGAAGATCTTAGGGCACAAAAAGCAAGTATTTGTTTCTTTTGGGTGGTGTTCTATTCCCATCTTTTTCCTCATTTTTATGCTTTATGTGACTTGTTTGAATACTGTAGCATCTTCTCATTTTGAATGGATCGTGTCTTGTATATGTCTGCCTAGTCACGCCATTAAAATAAAGTTTTCTTAATTACAAAGGAAATATCAGTTATAAGAATACCCCAGATCAGAATCTTTATATTTTAATCCACAACAATAGCTTCCTAACTTATCCGTCAATAATCTATTTATGTAACATATAACGTGTAACTATTACTAAAGCTTTACTCTCCTTCTAGACATAGCTATCATTCATTCGAGGGTAACTATAGAAAATATGTTTGTAATCTTACTTTGTATATTTATATTTTAGGTTTTTTACATTTTTATACATCCATATTTTCCTCCGTTTAGAATATATTAGTTAAAGGCTAAAAATAGGCATATGAAATGCACATAAAGCAAAAAAAATAAAGACCGGAAACTCTTCCACCTTTTATTTCTCCAATCCTAGCATTTATGTGCCAAAACTTATATATATATATATATATATATAGAATGTAAAGGATCAAAATACATACATGAAAAGCGAAAAAATATGAAAACACATATATTGACTGTAATCAGCAATTAGAAATAGATTCAGCTATATTGTTAACATTATAGGAGCTAAATATGATATGATAATTTTGATTTGTGTTCCTCTAGAATTTTTTTTTTTAAATAACAATTGTTTCAAACAGACAAAATAAAGCTGATTGGATCCTCAAACTCATAATTGGAATTAGACAAACTTCAACATAAAAAAAGTACAAATATTCTGATTGGTGTGATATTGTATAGGAATAAATAGATAACCTCATATTGGAACTTAAAATTTAATACTTGCTCCATTATAAATGGTTGGATAGATTCCAATTTTAAGATTTATAAACTTATCTTGCACCCACTAATCCTTAATATTTATATATGGGTCTGCCAAGGACAATTGGCCCATCTTTTAAAGCAAAGCTTGATTCATTAATATTGCAATTGAAGCAGAAAAAAATAAACAATCTTTGGGAGAACCATGAAATTGTTCCAGAAATCACATTATCGTTTCGCATAAACTATGTAAATAGATTTTTAGTATCTATTTCTTACACAAGATAAAATAGTGTAGATTTTTGCAAGGTGAGATTACTCATAAGTATACTTGGATTAATTCCACTTGATTTGTTTAAAAGTAGAGATTCCAATGTGTCAAGGATAGGCGAAACATGTTACTTCAGGCGAATGAAATAATGCATATAACTTTAGAGATAATTGTAATGCCCATATCAAATGCAATTCTATATAAATTATGGGAGAGAATTGATATTAATTTATAAAGTTAAATAATAAATAATACATCAATACATTAATTAGAAAATTTTAATTGAAGTGGTAAAAAAAGATCTGATAATATTTACTAGCTTGACTATTGATTATTTTTAACCTAGATAAAACATTTAAACAGTTAGGCTTTTGCAATTTTGTTTCCTAACCTTACAATTTGAGTCCTTCTGTATATGTGTCCTCCGGCTTGACGCTTTTAAGGCGTCTGCAAATTCAAACGCTGTGGTTGTTTTGTTGAAAAGATTGTCCCGCCTTTTTTCCACGTTTATTAACTAAGGTTATAAAGTTAAAGAGTAGGTTGTTATCAATATTTTTAGTAACAAACTAAAGATGAGAGACGTGATGGTGAATAACTATCATGAAAAATGTTCTTAATTAGTGAGAAAAAAAATATCCTTTTTAGAAAAAGAAAATTGTTTTTCTCAATATCCATTAATATATTTTTTTATTATTGATTGCTATCATTAAAGGTCTTTTTGTTGTTTTTTACCACTATATACAATTTCTTGAGATTTACTATATTAATAATGATTTGCAATTGTAAAGTTTTGATTATAACCAACGTTAAAAAAACAGCATGAAAATCATTTTTCGTGAAATTAATTACACCCTATATTGCAAAATTGAAAAGTAGTACTTAGAAGATACTAATATGTTGACGGGTTATAGAAAAATTAAGATACAACACTAAAGGATTGAAAACTTTAGATACTAACTTAATGGAAGAAGTTGGATAATTACTATAGAGAGGATGTGTGTTTGCCTTCAAATTAAAAAGAAGACTTGTCCTATACACCTAAAATGTATATTTACCTCTAAAGTATAATTAAATATATAGTGTATATAGATGATTTATGTTTTCTTATAAGTATAAATAAAGGATGTACTTATGACAAAACTAACATAACTATAACAAAAAGTTAATGCATCTATATATATCTAATTAAAAATATATATCCTTTATTTGCACTTGGAAACAAACTTATGCTCTCTTTTTTTTTATTGTAATTATCCAAATGTAAAAATTGTTCCAGAATGTTTGCCCTCGAGGGGGAAAAAAAATCCCAACTATGTGATATGAAGCACACGATTCACTCTTATCTTTAATTGGTTTATTAAATATTAGATCAGATCTAGTTGCATATTTTCACGAGCTTGATAGCTATGTTAGTGAACAAATGAAGATAAAGTAACACTTGGCTTCTCAAAGGTGTTGTTCCAAGCCACTTTATGCATCGATGTCAGGTTCTCCATTAACAGCCTTATTATGATGCTTAAATTAGAATTTAGGGTTATGCCTTCGTGATTTAGCTGAATCCATAATCTTCCCCAACTCGTTTTGGGCCCATTTTTATGCTTTATGCTTTAAAGTTCCCTTCCCTCCCAAATGGAATATCACATAAATTAATAGGTTTATATCTAAAGGAAATGGAACAACATTTGAGAAACTAAAATCCCCATTTTGCTTCTTCTCTCCTTAGGACTAACCTTAAAAGAGCATTACATATTTCGTATCCTTCTTAGCTCTTGAAGGGAGGGAGAAGCAAGAAACATGGGATTTGTGGCACAGAAAGCACTTGTTCTTCTCATTTGTGTTGGATCCTTAGCAGTAATACCACAAAGAGTTTCGGGTTTAAGAGCTCTTGACTTTGGCTTGAGATGGATGCAAGTGCAGCAGGATCATGCCATAGCATTGAGGAATAATCGACGCATACTAGAAGGCGTCGACATGGAGGTAGTTAGCCCCAAAAATGCTCCTAGTCCTAGCAATAGCAAGGCATTCGATCCAGACCAATCCAGCAAAAGACGGGTTCGAAGAGGGTCGGATCCTATCCACAACAGGTCGAGATGATTTGAATATTACTCGAGCTGTTTCGGGACATGGAAGGGGCAAGCAAGCTTCTTTGAAGGATTGGCCTAAGGTGACGCTTTGCTATCAATGGTGGAAAACCAGGAGGAATTCATTTTGTGTTAAAGAGTGCCCGGCGCTGTCAAGGATGCTTTTATCAAAGGTTGTTGGATTTGTTTCCTATGTCTTTTGTTGTTTAGTATTTCTATTGTGGAGAGAGGATTGTGTATAGCAAATGTTATCCTAGGATGATAGTCCACCATCTTCATTTCAATTTTGTAAGCACTATTGGCTAACAGAAATTTTGCATGTAGGAGTTGAATTGGTCACTCTAAGCCAGTTCATGGTTTTAAAAGACGGATTATACAATACCAATAAGCTGAGGTTGACTAAGAGTAGATAACTACATAATTCATATGAGAAAGTAACCATGTTCAAAATTAAAGTTTGTTTTCTATTTGGAATGCACATAGAAAGTTTATACTCATTTTGGGTATACCAATAATTTATCCTCAACATTAAATGTGTACTTTTAGGCCTCGTTTGCTCGATTCTACATCAATATAATTCGGATAAGTCCAAATTACTACTATTGTTCCATGAGAAGTTAATGAGAATAGGGGATGAAATTAAATATATATATATATATAATGTATAGATTATAATTTGATGGCTCCAATTCCTTATAATTTGATTCTTCTCTCCAACTTGTTATTAGATTTAGGAGTGTAAGCAATTAGGAATTATAATCCATATTTCTCATCATTACTCATTGTTGTTACTCAACTGTCATAAAAATGAATAGAAACTTGGATTTTAAAACATTGTTTTATAGAATCATACAAATACAAACATAAAAATTAGTTATTATGCACATGAGTATCTGTTTTTTTTTTTTTTTTTTTTCCCGAAACTGTTTCTAAAGTTGTAATTCATACCCATTGAAACATGGTAAATTATATATAGACCATAACTGCATTTTTTTGAAATTATATTAATAACCCATCTTTTAACCATTTGACATAAGCGGGTTCCATAAATTTAGATCACGTAATTGCTATTGCTTACACGGCTAATAATTCTATGCAGCAGTGCCATGTTAAATAAAAAAAGGGAAGAGCATTTTTTTCCAACTACATTACATATTATAATTGAGGGAGGGAGAGGGGCATTTGAACTTAGTCTATCATGTTGGGAGATTAATGTTCATACTAGACTATAACGGCCTTGATAAGGGAATAACACATTTGGTTATCAATATTTACCAAGTATTTTATTTGAGTTTTTGACATTTTATTTTTGTTTAAGTCCTCAATGTTTTCCAATTGTAATAAAAATGGATTTCCATTTTGATCCACGCTTGACACATGCAAACTTTTTAATCATTCATAATAATTAATTTAAAAAATAATAATAGTAAATATTTATAATTAAGTAATATAATAAAAATTACAAATAAAACACAAGAAAAAAGAGAAAACAAGTTGGAAATGGCCTTGGTGTGGTTGACACAAGGCCATTTTCGGTTAATCAACTTGCAACTTACCATTATAGGTGGATTGTGCTACCTAATTATACTAGTGGGTGGTGTGATTACCAAGGATGATGAGTTGCTACCCACTATCATCAAAAAAGAAAAAGAAGAAGAAGAAGAAGAAGAAGAAAAAGATAATGCTTAATTTCCTATTTGGTTGTGTAACCCAATTGTGACCAAAGGGCATTTACATCATATATAATTTTATTTAAATTTTTAATGGTACCACCCACGTAAAATGGCTCACTCCACCTACAAATAAACGTGGGTAGCCACCCACCATCAAAATGGAGATATACAAGCCACCTATAATGATACGGGGTGCTTTACTATAGCCACCTAGGGTGGTCACATAACACATTCGTAAGTGGTTGTAGGCTACCCCGTAGTTATAAGGTAGTTGATCAAGTGTCTAAGGATTTAAAAATAAACTTTCCTAATTTATTAGTTTTTGTTTTTTCTTATTATATTATTTGATTAAATATATTCAATAATATTATCTTAATAAATTAATTATTGTGATCAATTAAAAAATGACACGTGTTAATGGTAGGCGAAAGTTTTAACGAGCTCCATGGAAGTCTTTTTCTATAAGTTTTTGAAAATATTGAAGATTTAAAAAAAAATTATAAAAAAAAAAAGAAAGTTAAAAACTTAAATAAAAAAGTAAATAGTTAATGTCAAGAACCTTTGTTTTTTTAACATATCTCATAGTTTAATTGAACTACAAAAAGGTTAAAAATGTAAAAAAATAAAATAAAAAAATTACAAAAAAACAAAACATATCTAGAAAACTATCATAGCCTTATGGTATTGTACTCCATAATCGGTAACCACCACTTTCGCAAAACAACCGTTGTTGCCCATTAAGCATCTTTCATGCTAGTCATACCTACCTTCTTTCTTTCTCTCTCTCTCTCTACCATCTTTAACCCAAGCTTTACCCCTTACTCAAACTTGCTTCAGCATGTGAATGAGTTCAATTTGATGATTGTTGAGTCAAGTTGGAGCTTAAACCTATTGGGTTCGTCGACCTCATGAGCTTACTTCAATTGGAATTAAGCTTAAGTATATACAAAATTTTAGCGAATTCAAATTGAGTTAGATTTTAATGTAAATTTAATTAAAAGGAACATAAAATATTTTAATAATCAAATTTAAACAAGTTTATTTGAGTTGATTTTGAATATATTATATAATACGTTAAGCTGACCTTGAGATTGTGTTTGAGTACAAAAGTTTAAACTCAATTAAGCTAAGATCAGTCAAGTGTTAAATAGATTCAAACTAAAACTTGATACTGGTATGGTCAATTTAGTTTCAAATCCGGAAAAACCGCCGTCTACCCTAAATCAATAACCACAAATTCCATCTCCCCCAATGCTCCACCCATTCCTCAATCCAATCCAACTGCAGATCAACACAATGACACCTGGTTTCCCTATTCTACATTGACGGTAAAATCAATAGAAATGAACAAGACGAGAATGGCGGCGTTGTTATTGAGCTGGAGGAGTTACTGTGTTCAAGTTTACAATGTAGAATGATAGCGAACGGGGGGGGCGTCTATTACTAAGTTGAATGGGAGTAGGTTGAGTTGAGCGAGTAAAGAATCTAAAAAATAACAAGGGAGATCGATCTAAATATAAAAGCTAAATAGTGAATAATAAACAAAATAAAATATTAAGAATTTAAATAGAAAAATAGATATATATATATATTAATGATTAGATATATAATTTTTCCTTGTAGTTATCATAAATATAACAAACTGTACTCTTACATACAATAATATCAACAACACCAACATTAAGAACAACTAAAATAGCAACACTATCAAAAGATAAGCATAAGTGTAGGAATTGATTCTCTCATAATGACGGGCCCTGTACAGATGCCCTCTTACGGTGGGAAAGAATTATAAAAGAGTGGGGAAAAGAGAATGAGAAGGGAAGGAAAAAGAGTAGGAAAAATTATTGGTGAAAAGAAATGTAAGTTCAGAAACACCTATCTCGTCCTTTTAATTTTTAAAACAAGAATCATGTACTTATACAACAATGGCAATAAAGGGAAACGTCTTTTTCTTTTTATCTTAATATCTAGCTTCACCAATCATGGAAATGATTCTTTTTTTTTTTTTTTCTTTAAAGTTCCTATGAAAATTTTGCTTGTGATTTTCAACTCTAAATCTAGAGATAATTGAGTAACTCTACTGGAATTTGGAATCTATCCCATCTATGTGGTTGGTTGGGTAAGTTTTATATTAAAGGATATAAGGTAAGTGTAGCATCTTAGAACCTGGAGTATCGCAGCCCGTCACGTGTCACTACTACCGAGCGATACACTAAGGTTCTAAAACTCCATTATATTTCAAAACCTTATTATATATATTATCCATCATACTATTATAACTATAATTAAATGAATAACTCACAAATGAGTTATTCCAAATTTCATTATTTAACAACAACAAAATCTCAAGCTACAATGCATCTCCATAACTTCAATTTAACAATAAAATATCCATTTACAAATATTCATAATTCTTATCACTTCCTCCACATAATAATAGTGTTCTCTTCCCATCTCATCCATGTAATTCCCCACCAAGTTTTCATTCTTATCATACTCTAGTTGTTCATCATTTTTGCCTGCAGCTAAAAAAAATACAGGAAGGGGGGTGAGCCTAAGCTTAGTATGTGAGTACCACACCCACATGTACATGACACACTACATTAATATCACATGCATATATGCAATATTTATTTACAACACATTCACAATTCAGTTCATAAATCAACACCAAAATGAATTATAACATATAGGCATACTCATGACCCCGGTACATACAGCATTTGTCCTAGTGGAAACTACCTCTACTGGCCTCATTTAACCTTAATCTACTTTAGATTACTTCAATACACGGCTCCACTAGGAACAACGTGACATACCTATCATCGAGGTGCCCCTTAGGGGTCTAACACTGCGAGCCCTTAGGTCAAGCTAAGCGTAAACATTATATCTCATTCAACATATAACACCATATTACTTCATGATATAACTTAATTCATATAATATCTTAGCATTTCATTATTTCACATACAACTCATTCGATAGCTTCCTAACAATTACGTACAACAAAAAAAGTAAACACATACCTATAATCCCAATCTTACGCACTTCTTGTTCCAAACTTAAGCTAAGTGGATATATGTATAAACATCAAGACATCATCCTTAGTACTAATCCAACATATTATAACTCTCCCAATTCCTCTTAAACTATTAGGTCATCTAAGGTTTACTAATTGTTTTGGTTGTGTGGAACTTGGTTAAATAAAAGGTAATTTGATACATATTAATAATGTCTTTTACTTAACACGACCATGTTGGAAGTTGTGTTGACTAACACGAACTAGTACATGACCATGTTAGGAGTCGTATATATCTCGATGAGATTTAGCTTCAACACGATTGGAATACAACTATATTGAGATGTCGTGTTTCTCTTGATTTAACATAGTCGAAATACGACCATGTTGGAAGGCTATGTTCTTCTCATTTTAACATAGGGGTAACACGATCATGTTGGCAAGAATCATGTACTTATACAACAATGGCAATAAAGGGAAACATCTTTTTCTTTTTATCTTAATATCTAGCTTCACCAATCATAGAAATGATTCTTTTTTTTTTTTCTTTAAAGTTCCTATAAAAATTTTGCTTGTGATTTTCAACTCTAAATCTAGGGATAAGTGAGTAACTCTACTGGAATTTGGAATCTATCCCATCTATGTAGTTGGATAAGTTTTATATTAAAGGATATAGTGATGGGAAATTTTCCGGCACCACTTATGCTTTTAGAACTAGATTTGGCTGATGATTCAAATCGCTCATATTTCACTTCATATCTTTTTATCTAATAAATATTTAAGAAATAATTTTACAGGTACAATAATAAGTTTCCATGGGATGCCAATATGTCCTACACTAGTTAATGGCCACGGGACATCTTCAGATTTGCAATCAAAAGCCTGCTACGATTGTTTCCATTTCGAAGCATTGACTCATGAAGATTTATGATATTTTGTACTTTGTAATTGTTCTATAGACTATTTTATGTTGTATTTTCTTTTGGGACACTTTCATTTTGATTGTAATTTCTGTTTAGGACCGGCCACCTTAAAAGTGGCATAGTTGTAATTTTGTGCATTTTCTAACCCTAAATGGATCAAGTATAAATACTTGCTTAAAGTAGGGTTTGAGGAAGCCATTTTTTTTTTTTTTTCAGAATAGAACATACACTTTACGTGAGGGAATTAGATCTCTTCCTAGTTCATTTTCTCTTATCAATTTCAATCCCAAGAATTGAAATTGTGGCGAGTGCAATAAAGGAAAATTGTGAGTCATATCAATTTCTAATTGTTGTGTTTTCTTTTCATCTCTAGTGAGTCATATCTAGGGTTGGATTGAAGTCTTCTTGGTCAGATTTTTTATTGCTTTTGTAATCAAACCTTCATTGCATAATTGATTGGTTTTTAGCATTTGTTAATTCCATCAATTTGTACTTGTTCTTGTAGCGTGGAGTTTCTTTGTTGTAAGGAAGATCATGGTTTGATTTGTGTATTGTTGATTGGATTTCTCTTGGAATTAAGTTGGTTAATTGATTCAATTGAGGATTAACATCTTTATGGATTTCATTTTCTTGATTTTATCATTTGATTCATCATTCCTCAATTAGGGTTCAAGCAATTTTTTAACCCCTTTGAACCGGTTTGCTTTTGTGAATTGAAGTTGTTTGTTTGGTTCATTTGCAAGTGATTAATCTTGGTTTTTAGGCACATCATATAGGGTAAGTGTAACGCCTCAGAACATGGAGCATCGCAACCTGCTACGTATCACTACTACCAAGCGATATGCTAAGGTTCTAAAACTCCATTACATTTCAAAACCTGATCATATATATTATCCATCATACTACTATAACTATAATTAAATGAATAACTCACAAATGAGTCATTCCAAATTTCATTATTTAACAACAAAAAAATCTCAAGCTACAATGCATCTCCATAACTTCAATTTAACAATAAAACATCCATTTACAAATATTCATAATTCTTGTCACTTCCTCCACATAATAATAGTGTTCTCTTCCCATCTCATCCATGTAATGCCCCACCAAGTTTTCGTTCTCATCATACTCTAGTTGTTCATCATTTTTGCCTACAGCTAAAAAAAATACAGGAAGAAGGATGAGCCTAAGCTTAATACGTGAGAACCATACCCACATGCGCATGACACACCGCATTAATATCACATGCATATATGCAATATTTATTTACAACACATTCACAATTCAATTCATAAATCAACACCAAAATGAATTATAACACATAGGGGTACTCATGAACCCAGTACACACAACATTTGTCCTAGTGGAAACTACCTCTGCGGGCCCCATCTAACCCTAATTTACCTTAGATCATTTCAATACACGGCTCCACTAAGGACAACGCGACATACCTATCATCAAGGTGCCCTTTAGGGATCTAACACTACGGGCCCTTAGGCCGAGCTAAGCACAGATAACATATCTCATTCAACATATAACAACATATTACTTCATGATATAACTTAATTCACATAACATCTTAGCATTTCATTATTTCACATACAACTCATTTGATAACTTCCTAACAATTACATACAACAAACAAAGTAAACACGTACCTGGAATCCTAGTCTTATGCACTTCTTGTTCTAAACTTAGGTTAAGTGGATATCTGTATAAACATTAAGACATCATCCTTAGTACTAATCCAACATATTATAACTCTCCCAATTCCTCTTAAACTATTAGGTCATCTAAGGTTTACTAACTGTTTTGATTGTGTGGAACTTAGTTAAATAAAAGGTAATTTGATACATAATAATAATGTCTTTTACTTAACACAACCATGTTGGAAGTTGTGTTGACTAACATGAACTAAAACACGACCGTGTTAGGGGTCGTGTATCTTTCGATGAGATTTGGCTTCGATGCGGTTGAAATACGACCATATTGAGAGGTCGTGTTTCTCTTGATTTAGCATGGTTGAAACACGACCGTGTTGGAAGATCATGCTCTTCTCATTTTAACATAGGGGTAACATGACCTTGTTGGATGGTCGTGTATCTCTCGATATAACTTTTAAATTCAACACTGTCGTAATACGATTGTGTTGGGGAGCCGTGTATCTCTTAGCCAATTTTGACGAACCCTAATATTTAGCTCCAAATTCCCCCAAATTCGTTCCTTTTTATCCCTAGACTCCATTACATCTTTAAAATATGTAAATACTCCTCAATTAGCATAAGTTAGAACACTTACATCGAACTTCCCATGTATCGACTCCTTGATCTGGGAATTCCCTTGTTTTTACGTTCCTTGTACAACAAAAAATCGTTCTATGATTAGTCTCCACTTGTTAAAATGATTCTTGCAAGATTTTCCAAACCATTACCTTTTGCTACACTATGTTACCTCCTCGGATTGCTTTAGGTTTCCTTAAACAAGCTCTCTCTCTCTCTCTCTCTCTTTATGTCACTCGATCTCTCTAGGTGGCTGGAATTGTAAAAGTGTACAAAAAAAAAAAAAAGAAAACCCTAAGTTAGTTTGCTTATATATAGTTCCATTAGAAAAAGACGAAATTGCCTTTGTCTTATTTTCCTATTTACCACATTGCCATTTATTATGTTTATACATATATTTATTTATTTATAAAAGAAAAACGTGCATTACAGTAAGTTTTGAATCCAAACTTCTAAAACCTGCTTTTACAAAGTAGGGTATAAGGCACAACATTTCTATAACTTATTTAACTTAGAACATGTACTCCAAAGTATATAGAATATAGGTTCTACAAAACCTTGTACCCACAAGAAAAAATTCTTAATTAACAAGAAGGTAAGTTTTGTTCCTAATTTCTAAAACTAGCTCCAATTCGGGTATAAGATACAATATCTCTATAGCCTACTTAACTTAGAATGTTTACTATAAGATATATAAAATATAGGTTCTAGAGAATGTTGTAACCACACTATAAAATTCTTAATTAACAACATTTATGTTTTAACCAACTTTTTATTACACAACGGATGAGGAAAGGAGAATTTAAACATATTCTATCTTTAGGGGAGAACAATATTCATACCATTTGACTATAAGGTCTTAATTAACAATATTAAACATAACAAAATCCAATATTTTAGACTAACATACACTCAAGACTTAAGTCTATATGCCTATTCTATAAAGTAAAAACCAAAAAGTATATTATATCATCCATTCCTTTTGTCACCTCTCATTTTCTTCTCATAGTTTTGTTACTAACATTACTTTCTCAACTTTCATTTCCTTTGATGCCTCTCAATTTCTTTGGACTTTAAAGTAATGCCAACTCATTCTTTTCATATTCATTCATTATTAATCAAGGTTTCTTATTTTCTTTTTTACAATTTCAATATCCATCACTCATTTGTTGTTGGATTGAATTAACTTATTTTTAGATAAGTTCTTTGTTTAGTGTAAATGACCATGAGAAAAATTCTTTTTACGAGTTCCATAGGATACCCTATACCTGATAGAGTTTTTAAAGTGATTACGAATAAGTTTCAACTCTATATGCCCATTGTAGAAAGTAAAAACCGAAATGTATATTAAATCATCTATTCCTTTGCCACCTCTCACCTTTTTCTCACATTATTATTACTTACCCTACTTTCTCGCCTATCATCTTCTTTCTCCACAATGCTCATTTTCTCTGGACTTTAAAGTAATGCCGGCTTAGTCTTTTTATATTTCTTTGTTATTAATCAAGGTTTCATCTTTTCTTTTATACAATTTTAATATCTATTACTCATCTATTGTTAGATTATATTAACTTATTTTTAAATAAGTCCACACTTGATTTTTTTTTTTAGTATAAATGACCACAAGCAAATTCTTTTCACAAGTTCTATAAGATATCTTATACCTTATAGAGTTTTAAAAGTAATCATAGATAAATTTTGATTCTAAAATTTTGTAACTAATACTTATAAATAGGATACAAATAGTATAATTACTTATCCTATATCTCCTTACAAAGACCTCAATCCCTTTATTGAAAAGACAAAGAAAGCAACGGAAAGGGTTCCTTGCACATCCTCGCTCCTCCTCCTCTCACGTGGTCATTTTTTTTCTCTAGTCGCGGCCCGGATAACATCCGTCAAGGTTCAAATCATGGGAAAGTACAGGATAGGTTGAAGTGTCCTTTGTCAAACATCGCATTTGGGCTGCTTTGAGTATCCATCTCCTAACCACCCTTTAGCTGGAGGACATGTCCTTCCTTTAAGGCCGCTATAAGTTTCCCAAAATATATGTCGGTTGTTGAGGTGTGACTTGTGAGATAAGAAAATCAATATTCATCTCAATTAGCCTGCTTTAGAACTAAATTCCTTCCTTCTATATCTCATTCATGGAAAAGATTTGAAGATTACTATTTTATATTAAATACTCACCATTTTATGCCTCCGTGATATGGTAAATCCTATCACAACGGAGCTAAGTCCAAGGGCGGTAGCTGTGACTTTAGACCAAACATTCTATCTTAACTGTGGCATTCCTATGGATAGAGATATAAACAACTTAAATTGCTAACAAACTATTTATGTTTGTGTGGATATTTACTTGAGTATGAACTACTCAAATAATTAATCGGGTTAAGCTTGGGTTTCATAATACTTGATTAAACTAGCTTACAAGCTTAATCAAGCTTGAGTTAAGTATATATATATTAATTGAGTTTAAGTCAAGTTTACATAATAATATTATTATAATTAATATATATATATATTTAAATAAATCAAGCTCAATTGAATTAAGTATAATTTTTAAAAACTTTAATTAAATTTAAATTCAAATTTAATATTATCTTATCTCGACCCGACTTATCTATATCTTTACCAACAATAATAGTGAAAGCCACTTATGTTGGTGGGCCATTTTCACTCGATAATTGATGTGCGACTAAATATTAGTAAGTCTAAATTTTAGAACCACCTTAGTCCTTACCGATTATCTTTCTGCTGTACTTTCATCGTAGAATCGACTGGTGTCATCAGAATTTAGTAAGGAAAGTAGACATCAAGTTGTCCCTAAGAAAGAGATTCTGGGGTTTTGAAAACCAAGGCAACACGTTAAGATGATTTCAAGTAAGATTAAGATTGTGAGTAACATTTATTATTCCCCATTTGTCGACATTTTTTGAAAATTGGAGTAAACTTTTCTTCCTCCCTCTAATTTCTGTCTTTTTTTTTTTAGGAGGTCTTCGAATTAATTACATCATAACTTTCTATTTGGCCTAGCAGTGGCAAATTGAGGGTTTTATTTGAGGAGGGACGAGTGACATTATAAGAATCGATAATTTTCTTCAAGAAAATATGAAATTTTTAAAGGAAAATAGTAAAAGTTTTTCGAAGATGGACCAGCCGTAGGGACCCATCATCACCCCTTATATTCACCATTAGTCTAAGTGGTTTCTGTTTTCCATGCCCTAGATGATAGTTACCCTTTTAGTTATTATTCAAACTTTGAATTTGAAGCCACGGTGCACATTCGCCCTTTCCTCGAAGTCTCTTTGATAACTGGCTTATCTAGGAATGTAACTGGGTGGACTTAAAGGACGAATTTTACAAAATCTAAAGTTCTTACAGGGTTTAATGTCTTTTAAAATTTTATAAAAATGTTATAAGGTTTTTCCTTTTATTATTAAAACTCATCCCTCTAGGGTTAATATACTCGAGCTCGACTTGAATTGACCTAACTGGATCACATATATTATTATATTTTGCTTTTGACTTTATTTGTTGTAACATATTCTTCAAGTATTTGTATAAGGAAATGCTCAATATACATTTTAATTTTTTAATAAAAATATATGAGATAAAGTCAATGAAATAATGGTGTTATTATTTATTATTAACTATAAGATACAAAATGAGAGATGAGAATCAGAGATGAATCAAATGAGAACAAGATGAAGGAGAGATGATGAGTGGAGAGCAACTAGATGTGGCTAGGGTTATACTTATTGACTTCAAACAAATGAAATTTAAAAATTAAATGTGTTATACTGCATACAAATATTATTTTTTTTATGGGATTGGGTTTCTCAACAGATTTTTTTTATAATTCTAAAATATAATCCTAAACCTTATAAGATTTTAAATTATATACTAACCTCAATAAAACCCCTAAAGGGAATATTACCCGTAGGAGTTTTATCAAATTGGACCGGTTGGATACTTTTTACTGATTTGCTCGATTGCATCCCCAGCCTTATAATACATTTCTAAAATGATGTGTCGAGGTGTTTGGTATCAACTCCTTCAAATCGCATCGAGTTGTCCTATTTTTATTTATTTATTTTTATTGTCTCCTTAATTCGTCTTTGGGACTAAGGCCACTTCACAGTTAAGTAAGTTTTAATAGGTGTAAACCTCTCTATGATCCTTTTGATATTCTTATTCTAATCTATCTTTGGTCCACCAAAATGGATTGATTGATCCCTGAATGCCCACGTCTTTGAACTTTAATAGAGCCATTTATCATGGAATCCAAGGCGAAACACTTCTATATCACCAATAACCTTGATTCTTTAACATAAGAATCAAGGCTTGAGTTGTCCTACCAAGCAACTTTGATAGCAAGTTGCATATGGCTTGTAAAAATGTGACCCACAAAAGCTTAAAATAATTGTCAAGACTCTTAAAAGAACTTATTCATAAAGTAGAGTGTTGCTTAAATAGAGAGAGTTGCTTAAAAACCTAATGTGACACCCTAAGCAACTCTCTAAGTAGCAGATGCTCCCAAGTTTAGTATCAAGGTTATTTGGCACAAAACCCAACACCAAGCAACCCACTTGCACCAATAAATATGGGAACTTGACACAAACCCCAATCTCAAAGTTGCTTAGCTAATTACCAATTCTTGGCTTCTTTATTTCTTTTTTTATACTCCTAAAGTGTGAATGTTGATAAAAAATGGGATGCACAAAAGTAATAAAGAATTGCTCAATAACTCTTCTAAAGAAAACTATTGATATAGTAGAAAGTTCAACAAGGGTTCCTTAAGATAACATTGTGGCATCTTAAGTAATTCTCCAAGCAATCACTTGATAAAGATGCTTTATCAACTAAACAAATAATCTTAGGATTTTTTTTTAACTAATAAAGATGAGTTACCTACAACTAAAAATAAATTACATCAAGTAAACTGATTAGGAACAAGAGAACTTAGAGCTAAAGATTTAAGGATTCAAAACCTAGTTAAATAGAAACATTTTTTTAAGAGTCGATATAGGGACATTGAGTTTCTAGTAAGATAATAAAGTTCATCTAACTAGCAAGTATAACAAATCCATCACTATAACAATACATAAGGAAGCTAATAATAATAATAATAATAATTGACATAAAAAAGGGCTCTGCCAAGATCACTATTTTAAATACTAGTGATGAATCAAGATCATGTTGAACACCTTGATCCTTAAACTAACAAGATTTGTAGTATAGGACTTACACGATTAGTATTATGTTATTGATAAGTGCTAAATTATATATATATATATATATATATATATATATATAGTGAAACTTAACATGTTTTCCCTTAATTTTGGCATGTTTTTGAAGAAATTAAATTTTCATTTAGTAATAATTTGATTTTGGGGCTTTGATGGATAGAGGAATTAAAAAGGAAGAAAACAAATCCAATTCTACTCAATTCAAAGCTAAATTGAAGAAGTTATGAAAGTTTGAAGTTAGACACAACACAGATATGACCATGTTGAAAAATCGCGTTGTACTGAAGTTGCATAGAAAGTTACATAAGACATTGACATGGTCGTTTTGTTAGTCGTGTTGTGGCTGAAAAGTGAAGTCATAGAAAGATACATGGAGGCTTGACACGACCGTATTTGTAGTAATGTCCATTGGAACATCAATTTTTACGCAATTTTGAGCTACGAAGTGAACACGATCATGTTGGACAACGTGTTGACCTAAAAATGCACAATTTCTAACACGCATTATATAAAAAGAGGACTTTACACAAAGGGAGAGAGACCGTATTTATGTTGTTTTGTTTTAGGGTTTTGAGAGGAAAAGACAACTACTTTTTTAACTTCAAGACTTGAGGGGTTTTACTTGTTTTTATTGATTTCTTTATGATGCATGTCATTACATCATTGATGAATCCAATTCTCAATATTTTTTGTGCTTAATTTCTTTTAGTATCTAAACTTGTGGAACCTAGGTTTATTATGTGACTTGAGATTTTCTTTTAATATTTAATGAATCCTTATGTTTATTAACTCATGCATATGTTCTTTATTTTGATTGGTTTAATATTGCTGGTGTATTAATGCATCTATTTGATATTGTATATCAAGATTGAGAAATATAATATATAATTAGATCTTGCATTTGTGAAGATGATTGATGTAATCTTAGAAATAAGTTACATGGTTCTTCCGAAATTATTTGCTTTAGTTAAGGGAGTTTGTTTTTCTTAACGCAATCTTTTTATTATGCTATTGTAAAGATATTCAAATAGGTAATTTTAATATTAGAGTTTAACAAGCTTGAGAAAGTTATTGGACCAAATTAGGAATTCCTCTGGTTAATGAATTGTAAGAAGAAATTGAATACTTATTGTTAATGTCACATAATAATACCTAGGGAAAGCAACGTCTAAATACTAGTTTTACCAACTTGAAATTAATCTTAATTTGATTTGTTTTTTTTCTGTCTTTCCACAAACTCTTAGTTTTCTAGTTAGTATTTTATTATAGTTTTTTTAATTCAACCCAATTCCATAATTTATCGGTTAGATAATAAGGTATATGTTAGTATTAGTATTCGTATTCATAATCTCTGTAGGACAATATCCATATTTTTATACACTATATTACAAAATTTGATAGGTACACTTGCTTTATATCAAGTTTTTGGCTCCATTGCTAGGAATTTCGATATTAAGAACACTAGTAATTTATTAATTTAGCCATTTTTCTTGTTTTTTCTTTATTCATTTTTCTATTTTATTTTGTTTTATTTTCTTTTTATAGTGCATGATTAGAAATAATCCACCAGACGTATTGATATTTGATTCAGAAATTGAGAGGACAACAAGGCATTTATGGAAGATAGTGTAGCAAATAATGGAGGAACTAAATCAAGGATCTTCTTTAAGAATTAAGACAAAAGGGGAAGGGGAAGAGTTAGAAATCATGGGTGACGAAAATCAAAACCAATAACGAACTTTGTCCGATTACTCCTAACCTTCTTTAGTCGGTGTCGACTCGAGTATCGTAAGGCCACCTATTGTTGCTAACAACTTTCAAATTCAACCCTATATAATTCAGATGATATAGTAATTTATCCAATTTGATGGACTATAGGATGAGGACCCCAATGCTCTCATTTCTAATTTTCTAGAGATTTGTGACACTTTTAAGATAAATGGAACTTTAGATGATGCAACAAATTTGTGGCCTTTTCCTTTTTCATTGAGAGGCCGGCCAAAACAGTGGCTGAATTCACTCCCAAAAGGATCTATCATCACATGGGATAATATGGCTTAGAATTTTTTAGGAAAATACTTTCCATCTGCTAAGACCGCTAAACTTCGAAAGGACATATCATCCTATGCTCAACTTGAGGTTGAAACTCCGTATGACACTCGGGAGAGATACAAGGAATTATTGAGGAGATGCCCACATCATGGCCTACCACTTTGGATGTAGATTCAAACTTTCTACAATGGTTTGAATATATCAACTAGGCAAATAATAGATGCTGCTATAGGGGGAACATTGAATACGAAAATACCTGAAAGGGTTCAATCTTTAATTCAAGACATGGCCATGAACAATTCTTGATGGGAAGGTGCTAGGATGAGAAATAGAGTAGCAATATTTATGAGGTGGATGTAGTGACAAACTTAGCCAATAAGGTTCATACCATCAGTAGAAAGTTAGATGCACTTTCTATAAATCTAAAGTGTAGCCTAGGAGAAGTTGATCTCAAAAATCAGTAGGAACAATTTGACTACTTAGGAAACTCCTCTAGGCCACAAAACAACCCCTCTAGTAATACCTACAATTTGAGATAGAGAAATCATTCAAATTTCTTTTGGAGTAATCAGAATCAAAATGAATAGAGGATGAACTTACCTCCCTCAAGATTTCAGCAACCCCCACCACTAGAGACGAAGTCAGGTTTAGAAGAATTTTTAACTAAATATATTCAAACTAATGAAGCTCATTTGCAAAATACAAAAACTTATTTAAGGAATCAAGAGGCTTCCATCCATAACCTGGAATATCAAGTAGGTCAACTTGCAAAGATGATGGCTAAAAGACAACAAGGGACATTATTAGGAAACATCGAGATGAATCCTATAGAGCATGTGAAAGTAGTAACCCTTAAAAGTGGAAGGGAGTTGCAGGTTGAAGAGAAAACTATAGAAGGGTTAGCAAGGAATGAAGAGAAAGTTAAAGAAAAAAAGAGTTGGGAGCCATCAAAAGCAAAGGAATACAAACCACTCATACCATACTCTCAGTGTTTAAAGAAAGACCACTCTGATGAGCAATTTAGTAAGTTCCTCGATATGTTTAAGCAATTACACATTAACTTACCTTTTGTTGATGCCCTATCACAAATGCCTAAGTATGTTAAGTACTTGAAGGATTTGTTATCCAACAAGAGGAAGCTAAAAGAGATATCAATTGCTGCATTGAATGAGAAGTGCTCGACATTGATGCAAAAGAAGTTCCCATGAAAATTAAAGGATCTAAAGAGTTTTACTCTATTTTTCCTTATTAGCAATTTATCAATAAACAAAGCTTTAGCTAACCTAGGCACAAGTATGAATATAATGCCACATCATATGTTTAAAAAGATAGGATTAGGGAACCCTAAACTAACACATATGAGCATCCAATTAGCTGATAGATTTGTAAAGTACCCCATCAGTATCATTGAAGATGTGTTAGTTAAGGTAGGTAAATTCATTTTTCCCATGGACTTTGTAATCCTAGATATAGATGAGGACATCAAAGCACCAATAATTTAGGATGCCCTTCCCTAGCTACTTTTAGGGTAGTTATAAATGTAGGAAATTAAATGTCAACTCTGAAAATTGGGGATAAAGAGAAAACTTTCAAAACACTTGACAAAATTCAACAAACCCCTATGAGTAAAGATACTTTTTATTTCCTAAATACATCAAGCCTACTTGGTTTTACTTATATGTAGGATGGCATTTACACAAACCTAGTTCAACAACCTCTCATTCGTGGCAAGAAAAAGGGTCCTGGTAAATTTAAGCAATTTAAGCATCAAAATTTTCATGATCGTCCATCTGATTAGAAAAGATAAGTGTCAAGCCAATAACATTAAACAACAGTGCTTCTTAGGGGGCAACCCAAGTTTAGTTTTTTATTTTATTAACTTTCTTTAGTTTAGTTTAATTTAATTAGATTTATTTTCACTTTTACACCTAGTTTAAAAAAAAAAAAAAAGCAAGTCACAATTTTGCGAGTTTGACACGACCACTAACACGGTCGTGTCAAATGATGTGTTGATATGCCACCATTCTTCGCATATAACACAACCAGTAGACACGAGTGCATCATGATCCTATCAAAACACTTGATGAAAGTCAATTTGCATAGAGAGTTACATGACCTTTAGACACGATCGTGTCTAAGGTCGTGTCGAGCGTATCCTTATAGAAAGTTACACAGTATTTAGACAAGACTATGTCTCGACTATGTTGACCCTAAATCCCCTATTTTATGAGCACGGACACAAGGAAATAAGGAGATTCTGATCATGATTACAGTGACTAATTTCTTTGTTTTTTTATGTATTAATGAGACTTATATGGCTTGCTAAACTAGATTTTAACCATTTGTTTTTCTTTTCTATTTCTTTTTCTGTTCATAGCTATTTTAGATTTCTGTTCCTCTTAATTTTATATTTTGTGTAGCTTTCCAATGCTTCCAAGCATTAAGGGTTGAATACTAAATAAGCTAAACTCATTGTGCAATGGAACCGAAGACCATACTCAAGGAAGTGTTAGTTCTTCTCCACATTACCTTCCTCATAGTTCTTCTTTTATTTCTTTTTATGTTTTTCTTTTTTGATTATTTCATTCATTTTTCTGTTTTGGTACTTTCTTTTTTATGTTTTGCTTTTCCTACAATGAGGACATTGTACGATCTTATGTGTGGGGAAGGACACTTTACATGTATAGTGAATTAAAGAAATCAAAATGGTGTTTGTTTAACCCGAAAAGCATAAAGTTAACTTGCAAACTTAAAAAGAAAAATAACTCTCGGGATAATTTTGAACACTTGATCAGAGTTTTGAACTTGAAGATGTAGAACTTTGAATAACATCATTAGTTAGGAATTAGTCATGGACTTCTTTTGATTTTACTTTGATGAATACTTTTTTCTTTTTATTATTTTTATAATACTATAATCCCTGACAAATAGTACTACTTATCTTTTGAAAATTTCTAGAAAAATCAATAGAGTTAAAAATGAAATAAATAAATTGAACAAATAAATTTCATAAAATTTAGTTATGGGCCTCATTGACTTGAATAATTAAACATGCAAGGTGCCTCCTTTGTGTGGAATAACACTTGTTAACTTAAGTGAAGAACTCAGAATTATCGGTTGAAAGCTCGCTAAAAGGGTCAAGAGAAAAGTCCATATTAAGGCTAAACACAAGTAAATAAGTTCTATTAAGTAAAGGTAGTGGATGGTTCAAAGGAGTATCTTAAAACTTAGTAGCCTAAGATTATCTAGTTTGGGACTTACTAAAAAAAAAAACACTAGAGAAATTATTAAGGGATAAGTAGATATATTTACCTTAGACTATAATGTTCAACAAAATCAAGAAAGGGGGAGTATACATTTTAGCAAAGTTAGTAAAGTGTTTATGACTTTTTCTTGATTTAGAAGATGATTATTCAGGTTTCAAATCTCTCATATATAGAGTTAGAGTTAATTTTATTTTAAACTACAAGTTGATTCAAAGCTTATCTTTCAAGCTATTATAAGGTTAAGTAAGAATTATTTTGATTGATTTCTTGAATAATAATAATTTGATTAAGTGTTTCTTAAACTCTCTATTTAATTTGATTTATTTGCTTGAGGACAAGCAAATGCTTAAGTGTGGGGAAGTTTGATAACTGTTAAATTAGATATATATATTAAGTGAAATTTAATATGTTTTCTCTTAATTTTGGCATGTTTTTGAAGAATTTAAATTTTAATTGAGCAATAATTTGATTTTAGGGCTTTAATGGATAAATAAATTAAAAAGGAAGAAAACAAATCCAATTTTACTCAATTTGGAGCTAAATTGAAAAAATTATGAAGGTTTGAAGTTAAACACAACATAGACATAACCATGTTGAAAAATTGTATTGTACCAAAGTTGCACAAAAAGTTACACAAGACATTAACATGACTGTGTTGTTAGTCATGTTGTGATTGAATGTCACAAAAAGATACATAGTGGTTCGACATGACCGTGTCTACAATTGTGTCCGTTAGAACATCAATTTTTACGCAATTTTGAGTTATGAAGTGAACATGACCATGTTGAACAACATGTTGACCTAAAAATACATAGTTTCTGACATGCACTATATAAAAAGAGGAGGACTTTACACAAAGGGGGAGAAACCGTATTTGTGTTATTTTGTTCTAGGGTTTTGAGAGGAAAAGGCAACTATTTCTTTTAACTTCAAGAATTTAGGGTTTTTTCTTGTTTTTATTGATTTCTTGATGATGCATGTCATTACATCATTAATGAATTCAATTCTCAATATGTTTAGTGCTTAATTTCTTTTAGTATATAGATTTGTGGAATCTATGTTTCTTATGTGACTTGAGATTTTCTTTTAATATTCAATGAATTCTTACATTTATTAATTCTTACATGTATTCTTTATTTTGATTGGTTTAATATTGTTAGCATATTAATCTGTCTATTTGATATTATATAATGAGATTGAGAAATCTGATATATAATTAGATCTTGCATGTATGAAGAGGATTGATGTAATCTTATAAATAAGTTGCATGGTCCTTTCAAAATTATTTGCTTTAGTTAAGGGAATTTTTTGTTCTTAATACAATCTTTTTATTATGCTATTATGAAGAGATTCAAATAGGTAATTTTAAGATTAGGGTTTAATAAGCTTGAGAAAGTTGTTGGACCAAATTAAGAATTCCCCCAATTAATGAATTATAAGAAGAAATTAAATACTTATTGTTAATGTCACATAATAATACATAGGGAAAGCAACATCTAGATACTAGTTTTACTAACTTAAAATTAATCTTAATTTGATTTGTTTTTCTGTCTTTCAACAAAATCTTAGTCCTTTAGTTAATATTTCATTATAGTTTTTTTTTAATTCAATCTAATTCCATAATCTATAGATTTATAATAAAGTGTAAGTTAGTATTAGTATTTGTAATCTTTATGGGACAATATCCATATTTTTATACACTATATTACAAAATTTAATAGTTATACTTGCCTCACATTAGTTATTATTTTGAATTTACAAGATACCCTAGATTTCAATAGAGAGTAGACAAGAAAATCAACAAAGGGTTGTTATGTGCTAGGAAAATTTCCCATTTTGTATTTTCTTAATTCCTAAGTTATTTCCAATTATTTGTATTAAGGCTTAGACTCCTTGTAAATCCATATATATGTTATTATGTACATTGGTTAGAGTAAATGAGAGTATAAAATCTTAAGGACGCTCCTTAGAGGATAAAGTAATATGTGATTGTAAGAGAATCAAATTATTGTGTTCTATTTATATTATTGGATCTGGTCAATCTTGCTTGTAGTGTTTTGTGCCTATTCTTTTTACTTTACTTTGTTCTTTTTTTTTTCCACCCTCTCCTTTACTCTTGTAATTGAATTTGTGATGATTTGTATCTACAATTTATATGTAGTCTCGATAATTGTTATCTTGCAATGATAATGGATCCTCAATGGTATAAATGAAGAAAAATTAACATATATATGGATCTTTAGTAAAGAAGTGAGGAATCTATAAATCTATTGTGATAGAGGAAGGAAAGTATTAGCTATGACCCCCTTAATAGGGTCAGGGTTTTATAAGTAGTTTTTCCAAGTGAAAGAGAGAGAAATAGAGAGGGATGTTAGTGCAACAAAAACTCAATAGATTAATGTTTGCATGTTAAGACATAAAACCTCACCTAGCAAGTTATCAAGTTAATTGTTATGTGTTTATCTCTATTATAGCTATTACTGAAAGCATGTCATATATATTTCATTAAGAATATTATGAAAAAAAAATTGAGTTTTAACAAAACATGATGTAACATATTCATGTGCCTAAATAGATATGATTTAGTAAAAATTGAAAACTAAAAAAACTAAGCCAAACCAAACTTTTTATTTCTTTATTTGTTCATATTGGTTTTGATTAAAATTTTCTTAATATGGACATTTTTAGTTTGGGATATCTCTAAACTGAAATATTGAATTATTATATATTGTATTATATACTTATGACATGTATATAGTTCAAAATTGTAAAACTCGGCCAAATAATAATAAAAATAATAAATAATGAATAAGGGGAATTTAGTAATTCAAGGAATAATAGGAGGGGCATTGTTAGAAGTTAAAAAAAGATTTAAACTTACACTCTTTATAAATTATTTTCCCTCTTTGAGCTTTCTTTCTTTTCATTCTCTTTCTCTTATGTTGGTTTCTTCCTTTAGCAATTTCACTATGCACATTCTCTGAATCTAATGAAATCTCGCAAGATAAGTCCAACAAGTAATTCATTTCTTTTGTTTCTTTACCTTTAAGATTGTGATAACATGTGATTAGAGGGTTGTAGGTTGAATAGCAAATGTTTTCTTACAAAGGTTGGTGGTGTAACTTCTAGCACATGAAGTTTTAGTCGGATAACATGATGTTGATTATGTGAAATTAGTAATTTGTGGTTCATGTTGATTAGCGTATATCAAGTTGTATTAAAAATTATCAGATTTTCGCATGGAAAAGCAAAATCTAGGGGGTATACAAGCTAAACACAACTATATTCCCACCTATGAATACATAAACACGCATAGACGAAAGAATCACAAATGTGAAGTGAGAGTTTTTGTGGCCAAGAGGTTCACGAGTAGGATCATGCCCGTGATCCCTACCTTTAAAGGTCGTATTCAAGTACACACCCACTTCTCATGTATCAAAAAAAGGTACACAAGTAAGAACATGATCGTGCTTTCACCCATGATCCTTGTAACTCTTGCTAATAGGTTCTTTTTCCTTTCCTTAAAGCTTTAAATTGAATTAGTCTAATTTAGCTTAGTTAAGGCCTTAAACACATATTGTTTACAATGTTTATCAAGTTTAGAGTCAAAGGTTAGAATTCTGTAGAAGTGTGAACTTCATATACAAGTTTACTCTATGTGCTACTTGTGTGTGCTAGAAAAGTGTTTGTACTTTTAAATTTAAGCAATTAAATGCTTAAAATTTCATTCTTCTATAATTTAAAATATGTACTTTAAAATAGTGTACAATTTAGTGTCTTTATTAGGTATTAAATTGTAAAAAAAATAAATAAATATTTGAACACTGAATTGCCTAAATTTGGAAGTATAAACTTTTCATGTGTTTTTATTCCCCTCTTTGTGAGACTTTTTTCAGCTACAAGTACTGAAGAGGAATTGGTTATGATTATATTGAGTACAAGTATAGGTAGAGAGATGATGATGTCGAATACTTATATTACTATAGCAATTGGTGATTCACCTATAAGGATTGTAGATGAACTCTACCACCATTTCTAGTGACTCTAGTAGCTTTAGCTATTTTGTTTTTCATGTTAATGGTTGCTGATGGAGCCATTTAAGACTTTTGTTTCATGTTAATTAGTTATATGTGGTTTGCACCTATGTATGTTTTAATTGGAGTGGATGGTGATATACCACTTGAAACCAAAATATTTTAAGATGGAATTCTAAGATGATCTTTCATTACATTACAACTAGTTTCTATACAATTATGGAGACGATGAGTGATGGGTGTCGAATCTAACAAAAATAAAAAACTACTCCTAGACAATGATATGATTTGCGTATAGTAGTGAGTAGGGTCGTATCCACAGAGATTGGTTAAATATATTTCTATTCAAAGAGAATAAAGAGGAAAAGAAAAATGGGGGGTTTTGTTTGTGAATCAAAATAATATTAAACAATATAATAAAGTCAAATATTGATAAAAGCCTAGCCAAAGGAATCAAGATAGTTTAATTCGAGGAATTGATCATCGATGCAAATGTTTTCTATTCTTATTTCTAGATAAACTGGTTATGGTTATTAACAAGCTCTAACAACCTATCTCTCCTCACTTCCTCGATAATCAAAACAAGCTCTTTAACTATTTCTCTTATCAATTAGACAACCCTAAAACAAGCTCTTAGGATTTAATCTATCAATAGCATTAAAAACTAGAGAGACCACCAATTCATGCCAGTAGATTATAAGATAACCTATTTAAACAAGATCATACATCTCCATAACATGAATTCGATCATCTATTTTATAATCAAACATGTTATTGTGTCACCGAGACTAGAACTATCAAACAATTACGGATTTGACGTGCTAGTTGACAATATATTAACTTGCTAATTGAGTAGAAGAGCTCCAATTCATACCAATCAACAAAGATAATAATGACAAAACGTTCAAAAGATATATGAATATCCAAAAACAAAGAATAGATTAAAGACAAATCAATTAGATCTCACAATTCGAGGAGAATCAAACTTCTATGACCCTTTGGCTAGAAAATCTGCTTAGCTACACATGTTCATCATCAAAACGAAAATTAAAAGTAAAAACATAACAAGCCTCGGTTCCCGGTTTTCTTGCTCTGCCTCCTTCCTTCCTTCTTGTCTCCAAGATGATCCCAGATTCTTATAACCCTCTAAGGTTAGTTCTATTTATATTGTTAAAGGAATAGCAGGTGATCTTTTGCTAGCAAGATAAGAAAATATCTTTTCTTTTTCAAGTAAATCTCGAGAAGAAAATAATCGTCCGCCTGGCACGCCCTACAACACGGCCGTGGGTCAAGCCGTGCCTTCCTCTGTGTATAATTCACATATCATCTTCCGTGTCCAATGTGTACCACGGCTTCAACCACGGTAAGATCCCAAGCCGTGTCATCCTCTGGTCGAAGTTCCACAATTTCTCTTCCTTATTTAGTATATGGCACGGCTTCATCAAGCTTCCACCACGGTTTCCACCACGGCTTCCACCACGGCCAAATCACGAGCCATCTCTCTCTCTCTCTCTGTTGATAGTCCACATTTCCACCTTCTTGTGCAGTGTATAGCACGGCTTGCACCATGGCCGTATTACAAACCGTGTCTCCTTCTAGGCAGATACACGGTCGTGTACTTCAACCGTGTATTTTCCCGTAGATTCTTCAAGACAGATATACGGTCGTGTACTTCAACCGTGTATTTTCCTGTGGCTTCAAAACTAAGTACACGGCCGTGTACTTCAACTACACGCCCATGTACTTTCCTCTGGCGGTGTAAATCATTGTCTTTGATCCAAGTTGTAGATGACTTTTCTAATTTACTTGAATTAGCAACCTTGACTCCATTCAACCTGATTTATCACCATAATAGAATTAAGTACCATTTCCTTATGATTTCTATAAAATCTATAATAAATTAACACACTTCATACTATAAAGATTGAGTATAAAATGGCTCTATCAAATTCCCCCACACTTAAACTCTTGCATGTCCTCAAGCAATTGAATCAAATCAATTGAGAAATCCGTCATAGATTATATGAACTTTCTTTTCATCATTCCAAGCATCTATTCATTTGTAATTCATGACTTGTAATTTTAATGTCTACTACTTCAACCAAACTGGTTTCATGTGATCAAATTACCATGGACAAAATTTAATAGCTAATCTAAACAAAACAAACTTTAATCATCATATTTAGCAAAAGAATTTTTATTCCAAAAGTAAATACTTAATCCACTAAGGAAAAACACCCAATTAAACTTCATTAGATATTATCAAGTATATAATCCTTGCAACATAAAGTAAAAGCATATAGTATCAACTCTTTCCATAGATTTTCTCCCTTTCTATTATAAGTTTTGTTTAATTCAATGAATGTTTACATTCATTGTTCTTTTGATTTGATCAAGCATCTATTTTGACGGGTTTTTGCCCGCTTCTTTTCATGAACTTTTGCCTTTTTCGCCCTTATCGTTATAGTGAGTTCATTGAGTCGGCACATCCCGAGCTCGTCACTCAAGTGACCGGGTTTTGAGATACCCCTACGGACTCTTCCTCACTCTAACATTCAAGTTTGAATACTCTTAATTCAATTATTTGAATTATTGGAGTAATGGCTATGCTTGATATATATATATATATAAATATTTTTCACAACAACTTCAAAGAGTATACAGTTGCTAATATAACCTAGAAGTAAACTTGTTTATTTTTCACTTAGGGACTCGACTTACTCTTAGACTTCCAATTCTAAAGCTAAATACAAGGTAAATTTGTTTCTTAAAGATTTCACTACTTAATTATAACCAAGTATTCTAATCACAACAGTAGGTGAGTAAAGCATTTGAAGAAGTCAATTTCACATTTTGTAGATACTTATTACAACATTTAGTAAAATCTCCAGATTTCATGATAATTTTGAAAAAAAATTGGCTTAAAATTGCTTAAGGACAAATATTCAAAGTATGAGTCAATTCTCTATTCTCTATATTTTATTATCCTCTCCCCCACACTTAGCTTGAACAGTGTCCTCACTGTTCCTAATTCAGCACAATTAAAGAGGAATCAACACAAGGAACATTAGAGAATAAGAGAAAAGGAATACTAGTACTTCCCTAGTATGAAGTGTAGAGTAATTGGAATTCTCCCCTTAAGTACTAGAGAGTGTCATCTAATGATATATACCCTTGCTGCAGCTAATCAGGAAAAAATCAAAACAACACTAGAATCAAAACAAAACTATTTTTTTTTTTTTTTTTGACATGGGTTGCCTCCCATGAAGCAACTTTCTTTAACGTCTTTGGCTAGACATTCCTGGCTAGATGTTCGGGTAAGGGTTTTGATGCCAACTTTGGTGCCTGTGGTGATGGGTCAATAACATTCGCAACAAAAACAGAAGAGATATTGCTAGGATGTTTCATGGCATCATAAATGTTAAATTTAATCATTTCACCATCAAATTCCATAGTGAGGGTACCATCATTTACATCAATTTTCGTCTTGGATGTCTTAAGGAATGGTCACCCTAATAATATCAGTGATGAATTATGGGAATCATTATCTTCCATGTCAAGCACATAAAAATCAGCAGGAAAAACCAACCCATTAACTTGAACTAAAACATCCTCTAGGACTCCCTCAGGATAAACATTGGACCTGTCAGCAAGTTGAACAATAACACCTGTTTCCTTCAAGGGACCAACATTCAAACGTTGATAAACAGACAAAGGCATGACATTGATCGAAGCTCCTAGATCACACATGGCTTTAGCGATTCCAAGATTACCTATTTTGCAAGGAATAGTAAACATACCTGGATCCTTGCATTTAGGAGGAAGCTTCTTCTGAATAATAGCTGAAACGTTCTCACTCACACTAATCTTTTCATTACCTTTCAGCTTCCTTTTGTTAGTGCACAATTCTTTGAGAAATTTAGCATAGTAAGGTATTTGCTTAATGGCATCAAGCAAAGGAATATTTACCTCAACTTTTCGAAAAGTTTCCAGAATCTCTTTTTCTTCCGCTTCATGCTTGGATTTCGCTAATCTGGAAGGGAAAGGAGGTGGTGTCAACATGACCTTTGATGGCTTTACTAGAGACCCTTTACTCTGGTTGTCCTGCTGGCTCGGAGTTGAAATTTCTTTCTTAGTCTCTTCCTCAAGATTAGATGGGTGTCCTTTCTTATTTGATCCTTGTAATTCTGTTCCACTTCTCAAGGTAATTACATTAACGCTTTGCTTCGAATTTGTAATAGTTTGAGAAAGTAACTTACCTTGAGTTTCTAACCTGTTTACAGCAGAAGCAAGTTGGCTTACCTGATTCTCCAAGTTTTGAATGCTCTGTTTTGTCTCATCCTGAAATTGTTTTGTATTAACAGCAAGAGATTTAACAATTTCCTCAAGAGACATACCTGAAGTGGAAGGAGCTTGAGGTATTTGGTTTGATGGCTTAGGCTGGAATTGTTGGAAATGTTGTGGGTTATTGCCATACCGGAAGTTAGGATGATCCCTCCATCCAGGATTGTAAGTATTCGAGTAGGGATCATATTTCCTCTGTGG
Organism: Laguncularia racemosa; assembly: GCA_037954665.1. Taxonomy (NCBI): domain Eukaryota; kingdom Viridiplantae; phylum Streptophyta; class Magnoliopsida; order Myrtales; family Combretaceae; genus Laguncularia; species Laguncularia racemosa. The sequence goes on along the minus strand of JBBMOL010000160.1, from coordinate 557,431 downwards.
CTGTCCTGGGAATCCTCCTACAGCATTGGCGTGTTCATGATTGTCATCTTGCAATGTGGGGCACATGTCGGAAGGATGATTAGGAGCAGCACAAATTCCACAAGCCTTCACCTGCTGTGTATTTCTGAGGGCTATCTGTTGCACAAGGGAGGTTAGGTTAGAAATTTGATGTTCAAGGTTAGAAACACTTACCTCATTTACCTTCCTTGAAGATGTATCATGCCTATACCCAAATTGTTGCGAATTAGCAGCCATAATGGAGATCAATTCCCTAGCTTGACCAGGGGTTTTGTTTACTATGGCGCCTCCGCTTGCAGCATCCATCATCTTCCTCTCCATTGGAAGCAGGCCTTCATAGAAGTATTGGATGAGAAGTTGTTCAGATATCCCGTGTTGTGGACAGCTTGCACAAAGTTGCTTGAACCTCTCCCAATACTCATGAAGAGTCTCGGTGTCCCTCTGTTTGATAACACAAATTTCTCTTCTTATACCAGCAGCTCTAGACGCGAGGAAAAATTTATCTAAGAAGAGTCTCACCATATCTATCCAAGTGGTTATAGAACCTGGAGGCAAATAAAACAACCAATCTTTAGCTTTAGTACTTAAAGAGAATGGAAAAGCATGTAACTTGATTTGATCGTCGGTTATTCCTTACGGCCTCATACTAAAACACACTATATGAAATTCTTTCAAATGTTTGTGAGGATCTTCATTCTCAAGACCATGAAAGGTGGGTAGCAGATGTATCAACCCAGATTTCAACTCGAATTCAACAGCTAGTTCGGGATAGTGAATACAAATTGGTTGTTGATTCACATCCGGTGCAGCCAATTCTCACAATGTTCTTTCGGGATTTGCCATATCGTCTTCTTTTTCAGAATCAATGGATGAATCAGACAAATCCGATGCCAAGTTCAGTCCAGGGGATGATCTAGCTTCTCTTCGCAGCCTCTTAAGAGTCTTCTTGATCTCTGGATTATAAGTGAGTTCACCTATCTGAGAAGAACGAGTCATACAAGAATAGAAATAAATTTGACACCAATCTTCGGCAGCGGCGCCGAAATTTGATGGGTGTCTGATACGAACCACGCCAACCCGTGACGAAACCCAATACCAATACGTTCGGAAATTCATTGCCTAAGACGCCCAAACACCTAAAGTGGAAAACCGCGACCCGTTGTCTATAAGCGAGACAAAAACCTTGGTATAAAAGTGAAGACGCCACAATCGGGATGGAAGACCGATTGATAAGTCGGGATGAACGCCACGGAAATCAATCCGATAAGTTCGATTTAGTTCTTGAAGAACCAAGAGAGGTGCCTCTCCAAAGTGTTTAATGTTCAATGATATCTAATCTAAGTTGTTCTAAACCCTAGGAGCTTTTATATTAGGGTTACAATTCGTGTAAAAACAAGTCCAAAACGACGTAGTTTAGTTAAGTGACATAAAAACGCGAAACAAAACAAGTTGGCCGACAGGGGATACACGGCATGTGTACACGCCCGTGTACATTGGCTGTGTACTTGTCTGTGCAACTTCTGGCAATATACACGCCCGTGTACTTTGACCGTGTATCTTTCTGTGCAACTTCTGGCAACATACACGCCCGTGTACTTTAGCCGTGTATCTTTCTGTGGATTTGCTTGACTCCATACACGGCCGTGCCTTTTAACCGTGTATCTAGCCGTGTATGATTCTAGGCAATCTTGAGAGTCCTACACGGTCGTGCCTTGAAAGTACACGCCCTCTTCAACCCGTGTCCGGTGTGACTTGTATAAGAGCAAGGGTCTTCCCATGGTTGCTCCAATCCGTTCCAACTTCATGATTGACCCAATCCTTCTCGGCTTCATGGACATCCTTTATTAACCCGTTAAGTGCTTCGTTGAGTCGTTTCGCTCGACTTCTTGTGATCGGTCCAGGCGGCACTTCAAGAGGATCCACATTCCTTCTTCCAGCTTGACTCTCATCATGGATCTCATCATTCCCCTCCTCTTGAAAAGGATTTGTCCTCAAATCGTCACCTACATCAAAAGGACTCAGATCAGTAACATTAAATGTAGCACTTACTTGATACTCACTAGGCAAATCTATCTTGTATGCATTGTCGTTGATGCGCTCAAGAACTTGAAATGGTCCATCGCACGGGAAACCGCTCTTTGCGCATGTGAACCCAAACCCAATCTCCAGTTTCAAAAACAGCTTGTCGACGACCCTTGTTGGCCATACTGCTCTGTTCGTCGTTCAATGTTCAGCCTTGCCTTCTCATGGATCTGTTGAACAAATTTGGCCTTCTTCTTGCCATCTAAATTAACATACTCAGAAATAGGCAAAGGTGATAAATCCAAAGGAGTTAGTGGATTAAAACCATACACAATTTCGAAAGGAGAAAAGTTAGTAGCAGAATGCACTGTACGGTTATAAGCAAATTCAACATGCGGCAAACAATCCTCCTAACTTTTAATATTCTTTTTAATTACAACCCTCAACAAAGTAGACAAAGTTCGATTCACTACCTCAGTTTGACCATCAGTCTGTGGATGACAAGTAGTAGAAAACAATAACTTAGTTCCTAACTTAGCCCACAAAGTCTTCCAAAAGTAGCTTAAGAACTTAGCATCCCTATCTGATACAATTGTTCTAGGCATACCATGCAATCGCACAACTTCCCTAAAGAATAAATTAGCAATATTACAAGCATCATCCGTTTTATGACAAGGAATGAAATGTGCCATTTTAGAAAACCTATCAACAACTACAAAAACAGAATCCCGACCATGTCTAGACCTGGGTAATCCTAACACAAAATCCATAGAAATATCTACCCAAGGCTCATGAGGAATGGGGAGTGGGGTGTAAAGCCCTTGAGGTTGGACTCTAGATTTCGCTTGCTTACATGTGACACATCGCTCACAAATCCTCTCAACATCTCGTTTCATGTGAGGCCAATAGAAGTGTTCCTGCAATACCCCTAATGTTTTAGCTACTCCAAAGTGTCCCATTAAACCTCCTCCATGAGACTCCCTCACAAGTAATTCTCTTACAGAACAAATTGGAATGCACAGCTTACTCTCCCTAAACAAGAATCTGTCATGTTTATAAAATTTTCCATGCCCACTCTTCTCATATTGCACATACTCCTCACAAAAATCTCGATCAGCAGCATATAACTCCTTAATGTGCTCAAAACCAAGAAATCTAGAACTAAGTGTAGAGATAAGAGTATACCTTCTAGAAAGTGCATCAACAACTACATTCTCTTTACCTTGCTTGTAATGGATGACATATGGAAATGTTTCGATGAACTCCACCCAACGAGCATGCCTTTTGTTTAGCTTGTGTTGCCCCTTCAAATACTTCAAGGATTCATGATCAGTGTGGATCACGAACTCTTTTGGCCAAAGGTAGTGTTGCCACGTCTCTAGGGCTCGAACCAATGCATATAGCTCCTTGTCGTAAGTAGGGTAATTCAAGGTTGCCCCACTTAGCTTCTCGCTAAAGAATGCAATCGGTCTTCTCTCCTGCATAAGCACTACTCCAATACCTAATCCTGAAGCATCACACTCAATTTCAAACGTTTTAGTAAAGTTAGGTAAAGCAAGTAACGGCGCCTGAGTCAGCTTATTTTTAAGCGTCTGAAAGGCCTTCTCTTGTTGCTCTCCCTAGCTGAACCCCACGTTCTTCTTAATTACCTCAGTAAGTGGTGCTGCAATGGTGCTGAAATCCTTCACAAACCTCCTGTAAAAGCTCGCTAGTCCATGGAAACTCCGCACATTACTTACATTGGTTGGACTAGGCTATTCTTGGATCGCACGAACCTTTTCTTCATCAACCTGTATTCCCTGCGCACTAACAACAAAACCAAGAAACATAAGTTTGTCTGTGCAAAAAGTGCACTTCTTGAGGTTAACATATAATTGTTCCTTTCGAAGCACTTCTAAAACATCTCTCAAGTGTGACATATGATCTTCCAAACTTTTGCTATAAATAAGAATGTCATCAAAATAGACAACCACAAATTTTCCAATAAATGTCCTCAAAACATGGTTCATAAGTCTCATAAAAGTACTAGGTGCATTAGTTAACCCGAAAGGCATTACTAACCACTCATACAATCCATATTTTGTCTTAAATGCAGTTTTCCATTCATCACCTTCTTTCATTCTAATTTGGTGATATCCACTTTTCATATCAATTTTAGAAAAGACACTAAACCCATGTAACTCATCTAACATATCATCTAAGCGAGGAATGGGATGACGATGCTTTACCGTGATGTTGTTGATGGCGCGACAGTCAACACACATTCTCCATGTCCCATCCTTCTTAGGCACTAAAATCACCGGCACTGCACATGGACTCATGCTCTCTCTCACGTACCCCTTCTCCATTAATTCATCGACCTGCCTTTGGAGTTCCTTTGTCTCCTCCGGGTTGCTCCTGTAAGCTGGCTTGTTTGGAATCGATGCTCCAGGTACAAGGTCAATCTAGTGCTCAATACCTCTAACAGGTGGTAATCCCTTTGGAATCTCCTCAGGAAAGACATCTTCAAAGTCCTGCATAAGAGACACAACCACACTAGGCAAAGAGTTAGATAAGTCGTTAGTAGTCAAACATGTTTCCTTAAAAACCAGCAACAACATAGGTTACCTTATCACTAACGCTCTCTTTACTACACTCGCTCTTGCCACACAACTCTCCTTTTGCAAGGCTGCCCTCTCCTTTTCACTCACCACCAAAGTTGATCCCCCTTCAACTTGGCCTCTCACACTCTTTCCAGCCTTCCTCTCCTTTTCCTTTTGATCTTGACTTTTATATTCCTTTTTCTTCTCATTGTCTTTTGCTCTCTCACTCTCACTCTGCTTTTCACTCACCTTGTGTTTTGCAAATGACTGTTGTAGCTGCAACTGATCCTCATACACTTGTTTAGGTGTTAAAGGTTTAAGATTAAAGCTTTTCCCTTGGTGAACAAGCGTATACTTGTTAGAAAAGCCATCATGAACAACCTTCCTATCAAATTGCCATGGCCTCCCCAACAACACATGACATGCTTGCATTGGCACTACATCACATAACACCTCATCCTCATACCTACCAATGCGAAACCCAATCAAGGCTTGCTTACTCACCTTAGTCTCACCACTATCATTCAACCACTGCAATTTATATAGGCTAGGGTATCTAATAGTTTTGAGCCCCAACCTCTCAACAATAAAATTGCTCACTACATTGGTGCAACTCCCTCCATCAATGATCAAACTACAAATGTGATCTCCTAAATAACATCTAGTATGAAATATATTTTCTCTTTGCACCTCTTCTTCTTCCTTCACCTGCACATTCAAAGCTCTCTTCACTACCGCCACTAGCCTTCCCATTGTAGGCTCCTCATCATCACTAGCATCCTCTAATGGTGGCATATCATCTTCTTCACTATCCCCCCCAGTCTCATACTCACCATCATCACGCAAAATCATCACACGCCTATTTGGACATTGACTAGCAATATGGCCTCTACCTTGACATTTAAAGCATTTAATGTCACGATTTCTAGAAGTAGAAGATTCAGGATTACCTTGATTACCAGAAGTAGAACCCGCTTGCCTTAGCTCTCCTTTTGGTTTGGTGGGTAAAGGCTTTTCTTCTTTCTTCCATTGATTAGTCTTCCAAGTGGATGAACCATTACCCTGTTGAAATCGTGCACTACTACTACCCTTCCGCTTGTGCTGGTTCTCAACCTTTATAGCCATGTGAACCATATCCTCCAATTCTACATAATGTTGCAATTCAACCACATTTTGGATTTCTCCATTTAACCCAGCAAGGAATCTAGCCATTGTAGCCTCTCTATCCTCTTCTACATTCGCCCTAATCATAGTGACTTCCATCTCCTTGAAGTACTCATCTACACTTTGGCTTCCCTGCCTCAGAGTTTGCAACTTGTTGTGCAATTCACGATAGTAATACGCAGGTATAAACCGCTTTCTCATCACTCTTTTCATCTCTTCCCAAGACTCAATAGGTGGCTCGCCACTCCTTCTCCTATTCAACATTAGTTGATCCCACCACACTATAGCATAATCCGAGAACTCAATGGCAGCAAGTTTTACTTTCTTTCTCCCACTATAGTTGTGACAATCAAACACCATCTCCACCTTTTTTTCTCCCATTCTAAATACGCCTCGGGATCATTCTTCCCTTGGAAAGGAGGAATCTTCATCTTTATGCTACTCAATTGATCATCCTCTCTATTCTTATCTCCTCTATCTCCCCATTCTCTAATCCCTCTATTCCGACCACTATAACCTCTATAACTCCCAATAGAAGGCTCATCAAAGTCATCATCCGTCATTTCATCTCCACCCCTCGCTACTCTCCTAGAACGACTCTCCCTCTTACGCCCTTGGAATACATTTGTGGATTGCTCTAGTCTTTGCTCTACCGTCTCATGAATTTGTTCCATTCCCTCCTGGAACATTCTCTTCATTTCTCCCCTCAATGCCTCAATTACTAACCTAGCATCAAACCTTCCCCTCTCACCTTCCGGAGAATGTTGCCTCGACATAGTTCATGCAGAAAAGATTAGTACAACACAGATATATATATGATCAAACCTCACGATACACTCCCTTACGTGTTTCGCTCAAATGATGATATCACACAGTCACTCGTGTATTCTCACAAACAACGATGATATCACTCACCAATTTCCTCTTCTCGATTCTCTTGGAACTAACCCGAACTACACCAATTCCTTCCGTAGAATTCAAAACCAACTCTAGGGTTCGTAAAATTTTCCTCTATTTTTCTATCCGAATTTTTTTTCTCTGTTTTTGGCTTTGATCACGTTTCTCTTTTCTTTTCTTTTCCCTTCTTTTTTTTTTTTAGTCGTGATTTTTACTCTCTTTTTTTTTTAGTAAATACTACATTATCAAAAGACAATTAATATTGCGGAATTGAACACGATAATTGATATGAACGATTGGAGTTAGGGTTCTTGATATTACCTTCCTCAACCGAACTTGATATTTTGACAAACCTAAGCTCTGATACCAAACTGATACGAACCACGCCAACCCGTGACGAAACCCAATACCAAACGTTCGGAAATTCGTTGCCTAAGACGCCCAAACACCTAAAGTGGAAAACCGCGACCCGTTGTCTATAAGCGAGACAAGAACCTTGGTATAAAAGTGAAAATGCCACAATTGGGATGGAAGACCAATTGATAAGTCGGGATGAACGCCACGGAAATCAATCCAATAAGTTCGATTTAGTTCTTGAAGAACCAAGAGAGGTGCCTCTCCAAAGTGTTTAATGTTCAGTGATGTCTAATCTAAGTTGTTCTAAACCCTAGGAGCTTTTATACTAGGGTTACAATTCGTGTAAAAATAAGTCCAAAACGACGTAGTTTAGTTAAGTGACATAAAAACGCGAAACAGAACAAGCTGGTCGATAGGGGATACACGGCCTGTGTACACGCCCGTGTACATTGGCCGTGTACTTGTCTGTGCAACTTCTGGCAACATACACGCCCGTGTACTTTGACCGTGTATCTTTCTGTGCAACTTCTGGCAACATACACGCCCGTGTACTTTAGCCGTGTATCTTTCTGTGGATTTGCTTGACTCCATACACGGCCGTGCCTTTTAACCGTGTATCTAGCCATGTATGATTCTAGGCAATCTTGAGAGTCCTACACGGCCGTGCCTTGAAAGTACACGCCCTCTTCAACCCGTGTCCGGTGTGACTTGTATAAGAGCAAGGGTCTTCCCATGGTTGTTCCAATCCGTTCCAACTTCATGATTGACCCAATCCTTCTCGGCTTCATGGACATCCTTTATCAACCCGTTAAGTGCTTCCTTGAGTCGTTTCGCTCGACTTCTTGTAATCGGTCCAGGCGGCACTTCAAGAGGATCCACATTCCTTCTTCCAGCTTGACTCTCATCATGGATCTCATCAGTGTCGAATCCAACAAAAATAAAAACCTACTCCTAGATAATGATATGATTTGCGTATAGTAGTGAGTAGGGTCGTATCCATAGAGATTGGTTAAATATATTTCTATTCAAAGAGAATAAAGAGGAAAAGAAAAATGGGGGGTTTTGTTTGTGAATCAAAATAATATTAAACAATATAATAAAGTCAAATATTGATAAAAGCCTAGCCAAAGGAATCAAGATAGTTTAATTCGAGGAATTGATCATCAATGCAAATGTTTTCTATTCTTATTTCTAGATAAACTGGTTATGGTTATTAACAAGCTCTAACAACCTATCTCTCCTTACTTCCTCGATAATCAAAACAAGCTCTTTAACTATTTCTCTTATCGATTAGACAACCCTAAAACAAGCTCTTAGGATTTAATCTATCAATAGCATTAAAAACTAGAGAGACCACCAATTCATGCCAGTAGATTATAAGATAACCTATTTAAACAAGATCATACATCTCCATAACATGAATTCGATCATCTATTTTATAATCAAACATGTTATTGTGTCATCGAGACTAGAACTATCAAACAATTACGGATTTGACGTGCTAGTTGACAATATATTAACTTGCTAATTGAGTAGAAGAGCTCCAATTCATACCAATCAACAAAGATAATAATGACAAAACGTTCAAAAGATATATGAATATCCAAAAACAAAGAATAGATTAAAGACAAATCAATTAGATCTCACAATTTGAGGAGAATCAAACTTCTATCACCCTTTGGCTAGAAAATCTGCTTAGCTACACATATTCATCATCAAAACGAAAATTAAAAGTAAAAACATAACAAGCCTCGGTTCCCGGTTTTCTTGCTCTACCTCCTTCCTTCCTTCTTGTCTCCAAGATGATCCCAGATTCTTATAACCCTCTAGGGTTAGTTCTATTTATATTGTTAAAGGAATAGCAGGTGATCTTTTGCTAGCAAGATACGAAAATATCTTTCCTTTTTCAAGTAAATCTCGAGAAGAAAATAATCGTCCGCCTAGCATGCCCTACAACACGACCGTGGGTCAAGCCGTGCCTTCCTCTGTGTATAATTCACATATCATCTTCCGTGTCCAGTGTGTACCACGGCTTCAACCACGGTAAGATCCCAAGCCGTGTCATCCTCTGGTCGAAGTTCCACAATTTCTCTTCCTTATTTAGTATATGGCACGGCTTCATCAAGCTTCCACCACGGCTTCCACTACGGCCAAATCACGAGCCATGTCTCTCTCTGTTGATAGTCCACATTTCCACCTTCTTGTGCAGTGTATAGCACGGCTTGCACCATGGCCGTATTACAAACCGTGTCTCCTTTTAGGCAGATACATGGTCGTGTACTTCAACCGTGTATTTTCCCGTGGATTCTTCAAGACAGATATACGGTCGTGTACTTCAACCGTGTATTTTCCTATGGCTTCAAAACTAAGTACACGACCGTGTACTTCAACTACACGCCCATGTACTTTCCTCTGGAGGTGTAAATCCTTGTCTTTGATCCAAGTTGTAGATGACTTCTCTAATTTACTTGAATTAGCACCCTTGACTCCATTCAACCTGATTTATCACCATAATAGAATTAAGTACCATTTCCTTATGATTTCTATAAAATCTATAATAAATTAACACACTTCATACTATAAAGATTGAGTATAAAATGGCTCTATCAATGAGTAAGAAAAAAATATCCTCCTGATTACAGCCTATCCTCCTAATTATAGCCTACATAATTACATTCAATCAAATCATCCTAAAAAATAGTTTCCTTATTTATCTAAATCTGTTAATTAAGAAGTAAACACCAACTAGATATTTACAGGTCACAAAACATAAAATTTTCCAACACTCCTCCTCAAGCTTAGGAATAGATATTTCTCATTCTAAGCTTGCAAAGAAGATTTTCAGGGCTTGACCTCAATAAGCTCTTAGTGAGAATGTTTGCTTCTTATTCATGAGTGGGAATATAGCTGCGATCAATTCTTCCCTCATCAATTTCATTCTTAACAAAATTGTGGCCTATTTTGACGTACTTTATACGACCATGTTGTACTAGATTATTTATTATGCTAATGGTTGACTTGCTATCGTTATATAACTTAGGATACCAAACGAGTAGCTTCCAATCCTGTAACAATCTTTCTATCCAAATTAGTTTATAGACTCCTTGTGTTATTGCTCTAAATTCTACCTCTGCACTACTTCTAGCCACAACTGTTTGCTTCTTATTCCTCCATGTAACTAGATTATCCCATAACTTAGTGCAGTACCTAGATGTTGATTTGCAATCTTCAGTTCCAACCCAATCTACATCAACGTAACCTTCAATACTCATGTTTCCTATTTTTAGAAACATTAACCCCTTTCCAACTATTCCCTTAAGACATCTCAAGATGTGGTTCACAACTTCTAAATGTCTCTTAGTAGGTGAGTGCATGTATTAACTGACTACACTCACAACATAGGCAATATCTAGTCATGTAAGAGACAAGTAGATCGGCCTCCCAACTAGGCGCCAATATCTTCCTATATCAACAAAAGCTTCTACACCTATGATTTTATTTTTCCAAGCCTTTTTGAGTGGAGTCGTAATTAGCTTGCACCCTAATTTCCCTATCTCTTTTAACAAATCAAGAGTGTATTTTCTTTAAGAGATTAAAATACCCTCTTTACTCCTAGTAACTTCCATCCTAAGAAAGAACCTCAATGGCCTCAAATTTTTAACCTCAAACTCCTCCTTTAACTTGTTCTTAAGCTGCAGAGTCTCATCCTCATCATAACCTGTAAAAATTATGTCGTCAACATATACAATAAGAACAGCTCTTTTATTTGAATTCCCCATCTTTATAAATATAGTATGATCAGCTTTCCCTCGCTGGTATCCTAATCGAGTAAGATTTGAGCTAAATCTTGTAATCCATGCTCTGGGAGATTACTTCAAACCATACAATGATTCCTTAAATTTTAAACCTTACCTCTTTCTTCTTGTTTTTGAATCCAAGAGTTGCCTTCATATATACCCCTTCATTAAGATTGCCATTCCAAAAAGCATTCTTAATGTCAAGTTGATGTGGTTTCCAATCTAAGTTAGCAACAATGGACAAGAGAACAAGTATGGAATTTAATTTTGCCACAGGTGCAAACGTGCCATCATAATCTATTTCGTGTGTCTATGTGTACCCTTGAGCTACTAGATGAGTTTTATATCTTTCTAATTCTCCATTGGCATTATACTTCATGATGAACACCCATTTACTTCCAACCACTTTTTTCCTTCAAGTAAATTAACCATCTCCTAGGTTCCATTTGCCTGTAAAGCTCTTATCTCCTCCTGTACAGCATCTTTCCATTTTGGGTTCCTTAAGGCCTCATAAATATTCTTTGGAATCTCAACCTCATTAATCTTCACTATAAAGGCCCTAAACTTAGAGGATAATTGTTTATAGGTCACAACATTAGAAATCGGATGTTTAGTGCATGGCCTTACTCTTTTCCAAAGTGCAATAGGCTCATTTAGGTCATTTACCATAGGAAACCACAAACCCATAGTTATCCCTTGAATCAATTCTTAGTTAGATGATTGACCCTTCTAGTGGATCAATGGCCTATAGGTATAAACTTGCAAAGGTCTTTCAATTGGTAACCCTTCCCTTTGAGGACTAGGAGTAGGAATAGATCTGGACTCATTTACAAGTTGTTGATGAGTCACATCTTTGAGGTTGGGTACACAGAGTGGCTAGTTAGTGTTTTCTTGTTCAAAGGGTGGCTAGTTGGTGTTTTTTGGTTCAAGGGTTTCTATATTTGTGGTTATGGATGATGAAGATGAGACGGGTATGTCTTGAGTTATTAGTAATGACACTCTTAAGTCCCAAGTTGGATTCCAAAGGCTTCCCTCATTAGAATGCTCTCTTTAAAACCCATTTGTTGAGTAATAAGGTTGATCCTCAAAGAATGTTACATCACATGACATAAAAAAATTCTTAAGGATAGGTTAATAACATTTGTAATCCTTTTTTGTTGGGGAGTATCCTACAAAGACACATTTAAAGGCTTTTGGATCAAGTTTACTTCAACTAGGTTGTTTATTGTGCACAAACACAGTACACCCAAACACTTTTAGGGATAAGGGGTTAAATAGGTTTGTGTTAAAAAAACAATCCTGAAAGACATTTAGAGGGGTTCTAAATTTTAGAGTTTTTGAAGGTAAGCGATTTATTAGATGAACTGCTGTAAGAATAGCTTCTCCCTAATAATGATTAGGAAGTAACCCTAAAAACATGATTGATTAAGCAACTTCTAACAAATGACAATTTTTTCTTTCTGCAACCCCATTTTGTTTAGGTGTATCTATCGAAGAACTTTGGTGATATATCCCAGTTTCCCTCAAATACTCACCAAACACATTTGAAAATACTCCCCTCCATTATCAATTCTAAGAACTTGAATAGTGGACTCAAACACAGTTTGAACAAACTTATGAAACTGTTTGAACCAAAACAATGCCTTAGATTTGTCTTTTATCAAATATACTCAACAAACCCTTGAATGATCATCAATAAAAGTGATAAACTATTGGGTTCTAGTTAAAGTCATTGTCCTAGCGGGACCCTAGATGTCATTATGGATCAAATGGAAAGGTTTTGAGGGTAAATGAGGACAAATTTGATAACAAGCCTTGGATTGTTTGGCGAGGACACAATGCTTACAATGAAAAGAAGAATTCTCTTTATTAATGAAAAGATTTAGATACAAAGCTCTCATATAAGAGAAACTTGGATGTCCTAAACTTTGATGCAATAACATAATATCATACTCAGAGGTAACAAACAAAGACCTTTTGTTTTTCTTAACAAGTTCCTTTACTTCGATGAGGTAGTATAGGTCATCTTTCTTTTTAGTAGTGTCGATCATCTTCCCTGAAGAGCAATCTTGAAATTCACAATGGATAAGGAAAAAGGTTACAACACAATCCATATCCTTTGCTAACTTACTAACGGAAAGAAGATCATAAGTGAACTTAGGCACATGCAACGCAGATTTTTGGGTCATATTTGGTAAGAAAATCATCCCTTTTCCTATAGCTGGTAACACTTTCCCATTAGCAACCCAAACATTAATCAGCTTACTGTTTTTGTCATACTCATCAAAAACTTGCAAAGACCTGCCATATGATCAAAAGCTCCAATGTCAACAATCCAACAATTTTCTAAATGTCTTTTACCTGTTTGTGCCATGGCTACTATAGGATTATGAGTCTCAGCTCCTGTTGGTGGGGAATTGGTAGGTTTAGCTTGATTTAGGAGTTGACATAACATATAAATCTCTTTAGCCAAGAAGCTAACATTAGAGGTATTGCCTGCATTAGATTCCACTAAGTGTGCTACCTTATGTTAACCACTACGCTGTCCATGTTGAGACTTCAGCTTAAAGTTGACATGCTTCCCATGTAGGTCCCAACATTGATCCTGAGTATAGTATGGCTTGTTGCAATAGTCACATCAAATAATCTCCTTAGATTGAGAACCACAGTGATCTCTCTACTCTTCACGGCCTCCTTTTTTTTCTTAGCCACAAGTGCAAATCCTTGAGACTCCACAATAATAGAAAAATCAACAGTATTGGGATTCATCATTACACGCTTCTTACTCTCTTCCCTTCTAACTTCAGCAAATGATTCACAAAGTGTTGGGAAAGGCTTCATTCCAAGCAACTACCGTCATACCTCATCAAGACCAGAATTCGGCCCTAGTAGAAAATCAAAGGTACGCTCTTCCTCAAGCACCTTTGCAAACTTTTTTGCATCACCAGTACACTCCCATCCTATCGCATAAAAGAGATCCATTTCTTGCCACAATTCCAATAAGGAACTATAATAATCAATGACAAAGAGATTTCTTTGTCTAGTATTTCGAATCTTTGGCCTAATCTCAAAACACTAAGATGTGTTTTCTAGGTCCAAATATATCTCTTGGATCGTATCTTAGATCTCCTTCGTTGTATTGTTGAAGAGATAATAAGTCCTTCCAATACTCAGCTCCATGGACTTGATAAGCCAAGCCATAACTATAGAATTTTCTACTTCCCAAGTGCTAAAAATTGGTGATGTACTCAATAGAACTGTGACTGAGCCTGTCAAATATCCAGCCTTCCCCTCCATGAATTACAAAAATAATGGACTAAAACCATTCGCAAAAATTCTATCCATTGAGTTTATGCTAATTAATTTGTAAGAAATGGTTATTAAACAGAGTGGTTATTGAAGATCTTGTCATCATTGCTAGAGATGCTTGATCTATCATAGTAGATGAGGCTTCTAAGGCTGGAATTTGCTATTCTCCAATCATACTTGAAAGATGAGTAAACAGACAGAAAATTTTAGGTTATTAGAGCCGTTGCAGCTCTGGTACCATGAAACCAAAATATTTTAAGATAAAATTCTAGGATGATCTTTCATTACATTACGACCAATTTATATACAATTTTGGAGATGATGAATAAGGAAAAATATTCTTCTAATTACAACCTATCCTCCTAATTATAGCTTATACAATTACATTCAATCAAATCACCCTAAAAAACAATTTCCTTATTTATCTAAATCTACCAATTAAGAAGTAAACACCAATTGGATATTTATAGCTCACAAAACACAAAATTTTCCAACACCACTCAATTATGCTAGCAATAGATGTTGTTAATTGAATTCATGGTGTTCTTCCTAGCATTTTGGGATTTTAGACATGTTAAGAGTCTTTGTATGTCAATAATTCATAGTGATACGTGATAAGTTATAACATCTCAAATTTCAAGACATTACAAAAATATATATTTACATAAATCTAAAACAATATGACTTGTAATATTATAATGAAAATCTAATTCTATGCAAACATGACATATAGCTATACATATTATAGAGCGTATTAATAATTTTACATAAGATATTTAAAAGTGGCAATAGCATAACATTAACTACATGATAAAAATAAATAAATAAACAACATATACAATTAATCGATATGCATAGTTTTATACAAAACAAGCTACGCATATAAGTTTGATATGAGTAATATCCATATTAAAATAATGTATTGCCTCTTGCTTTTAGTTCAAAAGTTTAAATTGAACCCAAGGGAAAAAGGAAAAAAAATATTACACTTTTAAAAAATAATCTCTAAAATAGGTGATATATAAAAGTAACATGAAAAATACACTAATCAAAATTGTGCTTTAAAAATACAATTTTAGATTAGCTTAAAATTGTACCTACAAAATGCATGTTCAAAAAAGTTCCAGTACAAAAGTATAATTTTAAATTGGCTTAAATGGTGTCTTTTCATAACTACTAAAAGCGTATTTTAAAGATACAATTTCAAACCGCTTTAAAATTATGTCTTTAAAATACAATTTTAAGTAAGGTAATCTTGAAGTTAATTTTACATATGACCTATTTTAAGAATTAATTAGTGAAATATTTTTATTTTCCTTTTCCCCTAAAACTAGTCTAAAATTGGCATGGTTTTATTTTGAAATTTTTCCAAACTAAAAAGTTTGGTTTTATTTAGAAAATTAATGGAACCAAACCAACTGAGTCATGTCCATCCCTAATCCTAGACTCATAATTGAACCTTATGATTAGCTATTAATTTGCTATTCATGAGCTCTTTTCATAACTACCCTTAGAAGTTAGAAGAGTAAGTGACAGCACCATCAAACTACTATCACTACCATCTCTACTAAACCAATTGTGCCACCAGTAGCCACACAAGGCCAATCACCTTGAAGGCGATGATAACAATAATATAATATACACTAATGTATATAAATAATTTTAAATTTCAATTTTGATGTTATGTAATAATTACATAATATGATATTATAATATTATATATGAAAATATCAATCTCATAATAAATAAAGTACTATTAAGTATAATTAAAATATAAAGATATTATATATGTTGATAAGTATGATTAAGATTTATATTATTACAATTATGTTTTCTGTTGTAATATTTATTATGTAGCCATGTCTTTTTATAATGTCATAATGATATCGAAACATTATATCACACATAATTATATTGTATATAATTATATAATATAATAATTGATTTTAATAGAATTCAAGTAGTAAATCATTATATTAATATTGAATATAAATTATATTTCACTAAAATTTTAATATTATATAATGAATAAAAGTAATAAATATTATAATATAACTAATTAATTACATGATATTTGCTAATATAAAGTATTGTATATAATATTAATATAAAACTAATAATTATTAAATAGTCAACAATTAACAAATATTAATTGTATAGGCTATATTTTATTATATTAATTATAAATCAATATTATATCAATTCATAATATTATTATATTATAAATATTAAGAATATATATAATATAATATCTTAATTATATAATGTTTATTTGACCAATTGATTTTTTAGCTAATGATATATACCATCTTAATATGTAACCGGTCACTATCGCTATCCTTGAAATGGAAAAGATTTTCTTTTTAATTAGGGGTGGATGTACAACTAGGAGTGGACACAATTTGGTTTGGTTCAATACAATTTGTTTCTTAAACCAAATCGAAATGTATATTATGATTTTTTTTTTAAACTAAACCTAACTATACGGTTGAGTTCATAATTTTTTCAAATCTAAAAAAAAAAAAAAAGTTCAAGTTAATAAGTTATGAAAAATTATACTTGACATAAAATTTATATAATGTATTATTATTTCTCTAATATCACTCATCATTTTTAGTATCCATTAGATATATTTAAGAAATTTTTATTGTCTTTCTCAAGGCAATTTTGATTTCTATATTAGTCAATAAGGTGTAAAAATACAAAATAAAAAAGTATTAAGTTACTTAATGAAAACCAAATAAAAAAAGGAATTAAATAAGTAACATGGAATGTTCTTTTTTAGTCATATATTTTCTATATTTTCACCAATATTTTCTTTTTATTTTACTTTTTACGGTTTAATTCAGTTTATAATTTTTCAAACCTAGAAAAACAGTTTAAACCTTATTTACTATTCAAATTAGTTTAGTTCGATTCGAAGTTTGAGTAGTTTTTTCCTAACCCTATGTATAATCGTATAGATGAGGAGCGAGATTTACCTTATTTAAATCAATTTTAGAATTTTCTTTCTTAAAAGAATTTATATAATTAATTATAATCTACTAGTGAATGAAATTCAAAGTTATTAATTATTGTAGAAAAAAGAAAAAGAGAGAGAGAAAGAGTCATTTAAGCAATATAAAAATAAATTACAAACTATATATATATATAACTCTTATGAAAACTAAACCCATAACCTTAAATTTACAAGGTCAAGTATCTAACCACTTAATTATATATCTAACCTTATATTTAATATAGTATTTAAATTATACACATAATATAATCTTTTGTTTTTTGATAGATTTCAATAATTAAGGTCTATCCCTATTTTCTATGGAGTTAAACTCTCACCCATCTGTATTATGTTACTCAAAAGTTTTAGAGAGTTCATAAAAATCTCAAAACAATGATAAGTGGTCGTGGATTCGATTCTCATTTGACACTTTTTTCTAGGTTATTTAATTCTATATAGCATGAGCTATTTAACCAATACAGTTTTCATAGCATTCATGTCCTAGAGCTTTTCTGATCCAATTTTATCCATGGTCGATGGTCTTAATTGATAAATAGGGATTGATTGAGATTTTAGTTAGGCTTAGAACCACGATAAAGGGTTCATAAATGTACATGTTACTCAATGAGATCCATTAAAAAATAAATAAATAAAGCAATATAATTATTTCAATCTTTATATCAACTCTTGAGCCTAACAGTTAGGAGAAAATGAACATAAACCTATATTCCATGGCGGTAAAAAAAAATGATAATAATAACATAAATACCATCAAATCTTGAAGGTTTTTTCAAAGTAGTTATAAATTAACAACATCCAATCAATTTGCTCATGGGAATATATGGAACATTATCAGTAGAGTCATTTGGCAATTTGCCAACATCCATTGTCCACTTGATCATGCTTATCCCCACATTGGACATGACATCTCCTTATCCTTGGCATGTTTCTTCTTTTTCATTTTTTTTTTTTTTTTGTTCTTTTTGACCCCCTCAGGGTAATGTAAATCGACTCAACTTATTTATCCTTATTATAGGCACTACTGATTTATGGACGGTGCTAGGTAATTCACATAATTTCGAGGTCAAAGGGATAAAAAAAAAACTTATAAATACATTTTATATATGTTTCTCTTTTATATATAATTAATTAGAAGTAATTCATATCTCCACAAATATGTCTATTTCATCAAGTTTATGTCCCAAAAAGTGCCCATATTATTAGGCTTTTCATACTAGGAGTCAACTTTAATTTTGTTATAATTTACACATGAGACATGTGGACTCACCAACAAAACCTTATGGAAAGACCAATCTATATCCAATTAAAAGCATTACTTGTGATAATATATCACCAATTCTCACTCCTAGACTAACAGTTCCTCATTACAAGACAACATTCAAGTGCTCAGCCTAATAAGCCTCTAAACCCACTCTTCGGACATGGACTCAACACTCCCAAGCTTGGCAATTGAAACAAAAAACTCTAGCCCAATGAAATCCCAGTCCAAATTCAAAATCCAGCACCGCCAACAGAAGACACCGCCACCCGCGGTGGTGTTATACAAAGAATGCTGCAAAAACCATGCAGCAAGTCTAGGGGGGTTGGCCTTGGATGGATGTGGAGAGTTCATGCCATCCCCAAGCGCCAGACAAGCTGACCCGGCATCTCTCAACTGCGCTGCCTGTGGCTGCCACCGCAACTTCCACCGTCGAGATCCATTTTTCCTGGCCCAAGGACCCATTAAAATTCCACCAAGCCAAAGCCCACCGTCATCACCTACCCCCACTTCATTCTATGCATCTGCACCACACATGCTCATTGCTCTCAAGGACTTCATCACCACTATTCCTGATGAGGTGTTTTCCAATGGGAAACGGCCTGACTCGGACCGGGGTCGGGATCCAGTCACAAGACGAAGAAAAAGGTGTAGAACAAAGCTTAAGCAACAGCAGAAAGAGAAGATGATATTATTTGCAGAGAAGATAGAATGGAAGTTGCACAAGGTTGAGGAGAAGGTGGTAGAAGATTTTTGCAATGAAGTAGGTGTCGAGAGAGGCGTGCTCAAGGTTTGGATGCGAAACAACAAGCGCATTTTTGGGAAAAAAGAAGTCACAGCTGTTGAGACAACTAAGATTGTGGAAAATTAAAAAAGGGGAATAACGTAAGATATTAGGGTGATATTGACCTATCTTTTTCAAGACATTCGATGAAATTGGAACGATAATGTATTACTACATAGAATTGCATGATTTAAGCTTTTATGAATAATTTTTGTGATTTTTTGCTTAAGGTAATCGTGTCGTGCCTGTCATAATTTATTGTTTGGATTATTCCTACAGGGACGTCATAGGCATATTAGGATGAAACATGTATAGCAAGGTCATATACATCATCATGGTAGCTCGTATCTTGTTGCTACCAGTGGGTGGAGTGGAGGTTGCATAAGCAGTAAGCACTGCACCGACAAGAAAGTGACATTAACATGTGAAAACAGACAATTCATTTCAATGTCTTCCAAAATTCTAGTCATTAATTCATACAATGTTTTCATGTGAATTTCAGAGTAAAAAGAATGAATGGCAAATTATGTGCCTGTAAAAGATATTATAGTTAAATCCCCAAAGGAATATTCTTCACTTTATTTATTTATACACGTTTTATTTTGAACTTTTTTGTGTTTTGCAGAAGCACAATAGATAAACAGATAGCAATTAAAGACAGGTGATAAATAATTGACAAGAAAAAAGAAAAAAACAAAACAAAACAAAAGGAGAAACAGAGAAGGTGCACTAGAATTATATGGAAAAAGACTCTAATTAAATTAGGAAGAGAAGATCTATCGGATAATACACGCTATATATATATATATATATATATATATATGTATATACACACGTGATTCATAATAAAAAAGAAGGATAATGATTATATTAAAATTGAAAGTAGGAGTTACAATGTCCAAACTCTCTCAATTGAGCATAAACAATACTCACAGTTCGATTTTCACTTTGTAAAAACCTAATACACAACATATTTACACTCTTAGTCCTTTTAGGGGCTCCATTGTTTTTATTGATTAATCAGCCTTGAATAATTGCCGTCTCACCAAAGCATACATGCTAGTGAGGCATAAGTATATATAAGTGAATATGGCTTGATTATGGGGCATAAGTAAACTATAAAATTGGCTTAGCCTAATCTGCAAGATCACTTTGAATAGAGGCCTTGAACTTTTAACAGCTTCTCGAAGTTTTAGACTTTCATGCCTTCATGGTGTAGGCCTTATCATAGGCTTCATCATTCAAATGGACCTACTTTGCCATCTTCTTATAATAACATTCAGGAGTTAGTGTAATGAGTGTTTCTCTCTCTTATCTTATTTTAAGAGAGAGAAAATCCTCTCCTTTTGCAAGAATTCTTACCAGTTTACGCAACTGCTTTCTATTCTTATTTTGCTTCATCTCCTTCCTCTTTTGCGTTTCATTTTCCTTCTCTGTATACTCAGAACTTCATTTTAGAGCTACAATATTTATCTAAATCAACTTACTAATTTCCCTCTAATTATGTGAGTATTGAAATTACTCATTTAGTGTCGCATCTTTTTGTTGTGGTAAAAGAAAATAACAAAAGAGAAAATACATAGTTGATTTGTGTTTGATTTATTATCAACCGTCCCTGTCTTCAATTTCTTTTCCAAATGATTTGAGTTAGTTTCTTCTTCTTATTTCCACCAGTCTCCATTTCCAATTCCGTTTTCTCGTGTTGATTTTCATCTCTGTCTTCATTTATCAATTCTGCTGCATTAACTTATTAATCAGTAGAGATCGTTGTGTTGAGTAATTTTGAGTCTTATGCATTTGGCAATTTTTCCATGAGTTACTAAACCTATATTCGATATTATTTTCAGATCTAAATGGAAAACTCTAACAAAGGGAAGTGGCCAGTGACATTCCAAAGCTCTGATAGTGACTCTGAAGATAGTTTAGATTTGATTATTGAACCTCTAGTGGAATGTGCTAAAGAATGTTTTCTGGTGGGCCGTGTAGTTGCAGACAAGTCCCTGAATCAACTGGTGGTGATGAATATTTTGAAGAAGATTTGGGAGAATTTTGGTGAGGTAACATTTAGCCCAGCTGGTACCAACGGATTTTTAGTATCCTTTGAAAATGTGGATGCTATGAGAAGTATATTGGCGGAAGGACCGTGGTGTGTACTCAAACATGTGTTTGTTATGAATGTGTGGTCAGCTGAGTGCAACATTGATGAGATTGATTAGGATTTTATAGCTTTTTTGGTGTAAATTCATGGTTTAAATTGGATCAAATCACTTTGTATAATTCTAGGGTCATTGGAGCAGCTTTGGGAGAAGTAACTGAGTGTGAACCTATTCACCTAGCTAATGGATGTCATAGATCACTTTTAAGAGTGAGGATTAATATTAATTGTAACAAACCTCTCAAGAATGATATGTGGATTAAGAGGTGGTGGTGAAAGGTATAAAATATTCTTCAAATATGAAAGACTTTCTGATTTCTGTTTCTCATGTGGCAAATTGAGTCATCTAGCTAGATACTGCTCAATGGAGGAGTCGTTGAGTAGTAATTATGGTTCTTAGATGAAGGCTATGGGTGTTAGAGATGGTTTTTGGTCGCTAGAAAAGAAAAGTAGTAGTGGGGTAGACTCGTGGAGGAAATAGGAAGGGGAAGCTCAAGACCTGAATTTATCTAAAGCAATCTTCTTATTCTAGCACCCCTAAATTCGAGTAATCACCCATTACCAAATCAAAAACTTACTGCACAAGGCCTGCTCCCCATTCACCTATTGGTACCAATATAGAGAAAGCTATTGTGAAATCACTCTCTAAAGCTATGTCTCCCATTACAAACACCAAATCAGCTACACCTAAGCACTGATATGTGATCCAAACCCCATCAACCTATTTTGTTGAGCTCCCCCTTGATGATGAAGTAAAGAATTTGGGAGGAAAAGTTCCAGATGGTATGGAGAAGGAAGTTGAGGTTATGGTGCTAGCAAATGTCATTAAGGCTATAAAAAAAATGAATCTAAAAAGAAGTAAGGAGGAGGAGTTGGTGGAGAGCAATAAAAGAATTAAAGTGGACTTATTCAAGTTTGATCACTTGTTCTAGGAAAGTTTTGTGTTAAGCGGTAGGGAAGGAAAGAGAGATAAATTGAAATTGGTGAAGAGTAGAAAAGGACGAGGGCAGAAGAAAATAAGAAAGGATTTGGCTGTGAATGATGATGATCTAGTTGATGTAGAAATTAAGGCAGATGATGCTGCTTTGACAAAAGGGGGTGGTGGTTGGCCTGAAATAGCCAAAAGTGAGCCATGAAAATATTAAGTTGGAATTATCAGGAATTGGGGCCCATCCTTGACAATTCAAAATCTTTTTGGACTCGTGAATAAGCATAACCCATGCATTGTTTTTCTCATGGAAACAAAAAATAAGTCTAGAATGGTTGATAGGTTTCATCAGAGGTTAAGATTTGCTAGCTCATTCTATGTTGATCCATGTGGTTTATCTAGAGGATTGTCATTGTGGTATATTAGAGATGTTTTGGTTAAGGTAGTTGATCATTGCCAAAACTTGATTGTCATAGTTATTAAGCATGCTAGTGGCAAACATTTGGCTACCTTTTATTGGGTGTACTTGCCTACGGATTTTTTAGAAGAAAAAAAAAAAGATTCTACGGAATGAGATTTGCCAAATTGCATAGGTGGTAGAGGGTCTATAGGTTTGTATTGATGATTTTATAAAATCACGAAAAGAGTAGTGGAAGGCAACAGAGTAGAAGACAAATTGAGGGCTTCCATTCCATGGTCTATAGTGAGAGACTAATTGACTTGGGCTTTCAAGGGTAAAAATATACTTGGATAAATAAAAGATTTGATGGTGTTTTGGTGAAAGAGAGAATTGATAGAGTTCTAACCTCTAGAGATTAGATAGTGGAATTTCTTAAGTCATGTGTACTTCATCAACCGGCTATTAGCTTAAACCATGCAACATTGGTTATGGATACAAATTGCCAGTCCTTCATGGCTAAACGAAGATTTAGATTTGAGAATTTTTGGAGGACTATTGAAGGGTCTCAAAATGTAGTTAAAACATACTGGTGTGACAATTCTGGAGCAGATCCTTTCTTATTTGTGCTAGGTAATTTGGATGCATGTAGAAAAGGATTTATATCTTGGAGTAAGTTGATTGTTCCTAACAACAAGAAAGAAATCGAAAGGCTAGTACAAAAATTAGGGTAAATACAAGATAATTAAGTCAGAGTAAACATGGAAGAGGAAGAAGCTATTTTGAAAGAATTAGAATGTTTATGGGGAAGAGATAAGGAATATTGGCACCAACAATCCAAGATTAATTAGCTTAATTATGGTGATAGAAACACGGCCATTTTTCACCAAACTACATTGCATAGAAGACAAACAAATTCTATCTATAGGATTCAAAATCAGAATTGTGATTGGATGGAGGATAAGAGAGACATTGCCTATGCTTTTATTAAATATTTTAATGAGTTATTTTGCGGTAGCCCAAATAGAGATTATATGTAGTGTTTGGAGTTGATTGGTCCCATATTTTCCTAAGAAGATAACAATGTTTTATGCAGGTCAGTTTTGAAGGAAGAGACTAAGGACTTGGTATTTCAAATAGGAGCTCTTAAAGCACCTAGGTTAGATAGAATTTGAAGGATTTTCTATCAGTCCTAATGGAATGTCATTCGGTTATCTATTGTTAGAGTAATCTAAGTTCTCTTCACCTCAGGTCAATTTCTTTATTATCTCAATTCTACTAATATTGTACTAATCCTCAAAATACCCAAGCTTGAATCGATCACTCATTTTAGGCCAATTTATTTGTGTAATTTACTTTACAAAATAATTTCAAAAATTCTTATCAATAGGTTAAAACTATTCTTGATTAATTTCGTTTCAGAAAATCAAGGTGCCTTTATTTCAAAAAGGTAGATTCAAGATGATATTTTAATAGCTCATAAAATGTTTCATTTTCTCAAAAACAAAACTAGAGGAAAAGCTTACAATTGTGCTGTTAAAATTTTTATGAACAAAGCCTACAAGAGGATGGAGTAAAACTTCTTGCATGGGGTTTTAGAGAAGCTAAGGCTTAATAGTACTTAGATAAATTGGATCATGTCTTGTGTTACAATAGTTGAATGTAACATTTTAGTGAATGACAAAGTGGTTTGACATATAAAGCCCACTAAAGGTTTACATCAAGTTAATCCTTTATCCCCTTATCTTTTCATATTAGTGGTTGAGGTTCCTTCAAAGTGTTTATGTTCTTTGGCAAATCAAGGTCTTCTAAGAGGAGTTAAACCTAAATGTTCATGTCCTTTGGTAACTCATCTTTTATTTGAAAATCATTCATTATTCTTCTTAAACGTGTCAATAGAAAATATTGGCCGATTGAGGAGCACTCTAAAGGAGTACTGTAGGGCTTTAGGTCATGTGGTGATTTGGCAAAATCGAGCATCTTTTTCAATAGAAAGACTCTTTAGTGGCTTAAGGGGTAAATAGCATCTGAGTTGGGAATGGTAGCTACTGAGGATCTAAGCAACTACTTGGGTTTACCTACTCTGTGGGGTAAATAAAAAACTGAAGCGTTGAAGTTTGTTAAGGATAAGGTGGACTAGAAATTACAATGTTGGAAGCAAAGCTTATTGAGTCCAATAGGAAGGAAACCATAATTAAGGTAGTGACCTTTACAATACCGACTTACTCTATGAGTTGTTTTCATTTTACCCAAAAGGGTACAATGATATGAATAATAAAATTGCTAAGTTTTAATGGAGTCAATAGAAAGAAGAAGGCAAGCTTCATTGGGTCAATTGGAGGCGGCTGACTATACCTAAGAAGAAAGGTGGACTAGGTTTTAAGGACTTACGAACATATAATTTAGCCTTGTTAACGAAGTTGGCTTAAAGGTTACATTTAAATCCTAGTTCGTTATGGGCTAAAGTGATGAAAGGAATTTACTTTTTGACCTCTAAATTTAGATCAGTTGTAAAAGGAGGAAAAGCCTCGTGGGGTTGGTTGAGTTTGTTAGAAGGGAGGGATGTGCTCTTTAGAGGTTGCCTTTGGCATTGGAGGTAGGAAGGATATCAAGGTTTAGGTTGATAGATGGATCTTGAGGTTGAAAAGCGGCACTTTAGCGAGAAGGAGGAGTTGTAATTACCCTAATTTGACTGTAGAGGACCTCATAAATAAAGAAGGTAGATGTTGGGATCTTCAAGCTATTATGAATTTCACAACAAAACAAGAACAGAAACCTATTAAAGAGATCTACATACCAGTAAGGTAAAGTAAGGATAAGCTAGTTTGGCCCTTTGATAGATCTGGTGTGAGCACAAGAAAGTCAGTTTATTTCTTCTTGATTGAGGAGTCTTGCGCCTTATCTATTGTAGATCTATTTACATTTGTGGTGCTACAAAAGTCAAATTAGAAGAAGCTTTGGTCTTGGATGTATAGCCAAAGATCAAACATTTCCTATGGCAAATCTACTCTAATTCATTGCCTGTTTTCTTAAACTTAGTGAAAAGAAGGGATCTTGTGAACTACAGCTGTTGTTTTTGTGGAGATCCAGAGACTACAGAACATGCCTTAATCCTCTATCCCTAGGCAAAAAGTGTGTGGTTCAATTACTTAGGCATACATATTGAGGACAGTTTGGTTGGAAAGTTCTAAACTCAATTGAGGGAAATGGTTGAGAGAAGTAAGGGGGAAGTAGGCAAAGACTACGGGTTGGATTGTCATGTGGTGTGTGCAGCATGGACTATGTAGAAAGCTATTTGTAAGGCTATATATAGTGGGAAGTGATTAGATCTAATCAAGGGGTTGTCAAGATTAATGTGGATAGGTCATTTTGTTTGATTATGGGCTCAGGTGCTATCGATGGGGTGGGAAGAGATAGTTCAAGTCATGTGGTGGGGGGCTTTTCTAAATGTGTAAATGATCCCCATTGCTAAATTTTATGAATACCTTACTATCAAAGAGGCCATTTTATGAGTTGTTACAAAACATTGGGCTTCAATTATTATTGAATTTGATGCTTGTTCAATTGTCAAGTCCTTAATAAGTAAAGAATGTTATGTAAGTTGGGCTTGCAAGCCCATTAGAAAAGAGATTAAAGTAGCAAATGAGTCTTTTTCTCTATTTAATTTTGTGTTAATTTCTAGAAATGCAAACAAAGTTGCAGATTGGTTAGCTAGGGAAACTAGGAAGTGGATGTCCCCCCACCCTCATCTACTCTCCTTAAGCTACTCCATAAAGATCCAGAATTTGTTATTAACCCCTCATAATCAAGATGTACTCCATACAATTATGGTTAAATGATGAATGAAGTCTTTTCTTTGGGCAAATATATATATATATATATATATATATGAAGTCCATTTACCACATTTAAAGTACTAGGATATGTTAAAGCCGACAAGCATTTAAACACAAGTGTAGACACTTAATTAACATGGTTAGTCCATTGTTGGCCCTAGCCTATTCAATTAAATTCACTTAACTTATTAAGATAAATTTTTGGGTCAATAGTTGTCAAGCCTATGATAAATGCATAAACTTAGCCTAAGTCAACTGCACTAGCTAATTAGATATAACTAACAGGCCCATCATATAATCTTATCAACATAAGCTAAATTAGCATGGAACCACATCAAACTCTATGATAGATTTCCAAAAGTTAGTAATATCACCCACGTAAAGGTACGATTTTACATGTAAACTTAAGTTTACACAGTTAAACAACCCTAATTGCCCTGAAATTTGAAAAGTAGAACCTTAACAATTAATGAAAAAAAAAGTAATATTACACTCAAGAAAATTCCAAAGTCGTATTTAACCTAACTAGAACCACCTAAAATGAGTTATAGAAGCTAAAATATTTCATTTTTTCCTCTAATTCTCATTTGAGCTATCAAGCTTTACCTCAAAATTTATGAAGAAACGGTTCATCTTCTTTGGTGGACATTGGAACTCCAAGAAGCTCCGATGGCTCAATTTCATACATAGAAGCATAGTTTGAACAGGGTTTGCGATCGATCCGATGCTCAAAAATTCTCAAATTTCTTAAGCAGGTGAATTTCCTAGCCAATTTTTTATGTTTATGTACTTAGCTGGACGATTTGATTAGTAGATTTCTCCAAATTTTGAAAAATCCCAAATTTACTTAGTACCCCAGAAATGATGGGCTTTTTGATAGCTGAATTTTGATGTCCCTACGGTCTTGAAAAACAATACAAAGACCCAAGTCCAAAGTCTAATACCCAATATCCAAAGCCTAGAACCATTGATCATATCACTCCTTCAATCGATTAATCCATCAATATTTTTCATTTTGACTTAGACTAAGGATGCCCAATTTCCCACTCGCAGAATCTCCCATGAGGTAAAAAATCACATATGAAGAAATTGACTATAACACTTCCATACGAAAGTTGACCACAAAAAAAGTCATGAACTACCTTTTACTCTAACTAGATAGAAGCTAATACAACGTGGATATCGATTTAAAGTATTTATTTATGTTGAAAATAATCAACTTGATAAAAAAAATATTGTTACCCATTAACATATTAATTTTCTATATTTATAAATTTTCATAAATATTATGTGAAAGCTATTATTCAATTAGATAAAAGAAATTTAAATAACTTTTTTATTTAAAATAATTAAATAGTCTTCTTATATTTAAATATAATGATATATTATTTCAAAAGATTTACGATCTTTTAATATGTAAAAATTATGAATTTCAAGAGTTTTGTCATTTTCTATTATATCATTTAGAGAGTATAATTTTTATTTTTATTTTTTGGCACAAAATGCATAATCCTTCTTTTCTCTTAATAGCAGGAAAGCAAGGTCAAAAACTCTTGTATCTTAGTTGCATAAAATGGATCATATTCAAATTCCCCCTCCTCTATTGTAATCATCCAGAAAAGGGGGAAAAAAAGGAGTGAAGATTTAAAACTATACTATTCCTATTGTAGGATAATATTCGTATCAACTTAATTACAATGCTTGATAATATTATAATTATTTGCAGAAATTGCAAATAATCTCTCTAAACTTCAATCAAAGTGCAAATATACTCCTTAAATTTTCAAATATTGCAAAGCACCTTTCTAAACTTCAATCACTTAGTAATATAAAGAATATTTGCTTTTTTTAGTTTAAAAAAGATATACTAAGATCAAAGTTCATAAGGTTTTAAAGCATAATTTAATAAGTTTAAAAAAGTATTTCATTCCAAGGTCAAAATTTAAGAAAGCTATTTAAATTTTTTTTAAGAAGAGAGAGGAGTTAATTACGATTTATCGAAATTAAAAGGATGAGCTGCAATATTTAAAAACTTAGAAGACATACTCACACCTTAATCAAAGTTTAAGAGTTTTTTCTTCATTTTCCCCTAATTATTTTCTAACACGATTATATTTTCGTAGAATTTATCATTTTCAGAGTCCTTTAATTTTGCTTCTATCTCAATATTCTCCTATAATGAGAATCTGGGAAGGGAGGAAGGAAAGTATAGGAAACAGGGACAGAAGGGAAATGCGGAAGTTTCAACGCGGTTTTCTTCTTACCCCCAAGCAAACGTGGGACTAATTAAAGTTGTGTCGCTCTCCCAACTCCCAAAGCAATGAGGACGGAGACCAGACCGCACGTTATTTACGAAACTCAACCAGCATACGTGGAAAGCGAAACCAAAGAATGGGTTTGCAATTGACGTCGAGACTTCTTTTGAGTTGACACACTCGTATACCCTTTTTGGAGGGTTGTGGCTGGCTGTGGACCAAATTGGCTTGAATAAAGGCAATTCCAATTCCCCAAGCATTTTCGTTCCTAGTCTTTACGTGTATAATTATGGCTCCTGCAATGGCCATTCGTCCTTATCCATAGATTCTTATTCCTAATTCCAGGAGGCGATCGATCGGAAGGAAGAAGTCAAGTTAGGAATGTTCCATGTTGGGCTGCTGCTCTTAGCATCACTCATCTTCTCACCTCTCTGCTGAGGTCTTTTTAGGTTCTATTGTCTTCATTGTATCTTTTTTCTTTACTTGAATTACAAGTCAAAAGAAAAAATCTCTAGGATATGTATATAATTTACCTATTACTATCTATATTACAACAGTTGAAAGAAGAGAATTTTAACTTAATTCATCCTATAAAAGATAAGTGTTTACGGTATTTGATTATAAATATATAGGATTATACAATTAAAATCACTCAGGTAAGAATGATTAATTTATAACAAATAAATTTTCAAAATTTGTCAAATTATAATACTAATAATACTAAAATGTTTATTTAGTGACCGTGGTTGTTATACTTATTAACCAATATATATCATATGAAATTTATTTATGAATTACCAAATACACAGTGGGTAAGATAGGAATTGCAGCCTTGTAGATTTAGGTTTCATGAAAATAGAACCAAAACCTACCATATAGTCCTCTACAACCCTTATAAAATTTGTAAGATTTCAAGTACCCAACGAAACTTATAACTTTTTTTTTTGCTTTATTTAATTTAATTAAAGCAATTTATGCCAAAAATTATATTATATAAGTTACAAGTTAATATCACTTTTAGGGATAAATAATAACCAATATAAATATAATAAATCCAAATACAAAATACAAAACCACAAAGACCATAATACCAACTTATATTGGAAATGTGAGATATATTCAATTTTCTTATCAAGTGTTGAGCTAGAATAACAATTTGTAAGTTATGTCGAGTCAATTGAATTTCAATTACATTTATCAATTTAATTTGTATTTGTTAGCAACAATTGCCATGCATATATTGAGAAAGTGAAGGAAATCCTAAAGCTTGGAATTTATGGGTTACAAGATACAAATTCCAATACATATTCCAAGGCTGGTTGACAAGGGGATGGTGGTCTCAAACTTCTCAAAGGATGTGGTTCGATTAGGCACAAATATCACACACTAAGGTAGCATTTGGTTGGCATTAAAATTCGGTACTAGACTGGACAAAATTTTTTGTCCCTCGTTTGGTTGGCACACATGAAGGAAGTACTGGACTAAACACCAATTACGTACTGAACAAAATCAGAAATTTTAGTACCGCATGTAATTCGGTACTAAAAATGCGGTACTGGACTAAATGTAATTTTTTTGAAATTCTGAATTTGCCCTTTATACTTACCTTGAATCCATACTGCACAGACGCCCCTTTCGTTCGTAGCAACTGTTTGGTTTTTCCTCCAGTGCCACACGAGCTTCAACCAGTCGTGTTTTCTTCCGCTCCCTCACTGCCGCCCACCGTGGAATCGACCGCAAGTTCACCCATCGCCATTATGAAGCCCGAAGTCACCATCAGGTATGTATGGTTCCATTTCTTCTCACATTGTTGCTTCCTTTTGAATGTTCCTCGCATGCTTGTTCGTTGTGTCCGTCAACAAGTCCCCTAGTGCTTGCATGCTGTTCAAGATTTGTCGCTTGCTATCCATTGGGGGGTGGGGGAAGCTTAAACATTGTTTTGGGGTTCGAATGCATGGTGCGCTTTAGGGGTTTTTTTTGGTTTTAGGGTTCGAATACATGCTCTATAATGGAGAAGAGTTGGTTAGGGTTCGATTGCATGGTTCACTTTAGGGGGGTTATTGGTTAGGGTTCGAATGCATGCTTAGTACACGGTTAAAGGCACGACCATGTGTTAAGCTTGGAAAATCCACAGAAGAACAGACGGTTGAAGGCACGGACGTGTGTTAATCTTGGAAAATCCACAAAAGCCTTCTCTAGGGCAAAATTGTCAAATTTACTATGTTCGGTCCAGTACTTTGCAATACAAACACTGGACAACACAAAAATCATTGTCCAGTACTGAACAAACCAAACGTGGTACAAAAATATTTTTTGTCCAGTCCTTCTTTTTTAGTACTATCCAGTACTCTTATTTTGTCCAATACTCTTGTTCTGTCCAATACTCTTGTTATGTCCATTACCAGTAACCAAACGGTACCTAATTGTAGGGTTTATCAATATAAAGAAACTATGACTGATATAATCAATCAGTATGAATGAAGATATAATAGAGCTAATCAATAAGAGTGGGACGAGTCTATGGATTTTATCATGTTATTTCTTACAAACCGCAAGTCCCTATCATATTGTTTATTGCAGGTGGTGAGCTACAATTTTGTCACATGAAAACCAGAACCAAAGTTGTTTTGAATCCGGATTGTCGAGGTTTTATTGTGTAATTCACTTAAATATATATCTTAATAAATTGTTTATTGCTATAGTTATATATTGTCCCGTTTGCGATATGGCATATAATTATGTTTGTATAGTAATTATATAACAAGTTGATGGGAGTGACGTTAGTACAACTATTTGATTATAGGTTGATTCATACAAATTTAGATCGATAAGTTTCCTATTATGATAGTTATGATTGAGTTTTGAAATTTTATGAAACTATATGGGGAATTATGAATTTAGTAAAATTAGTTAGGTTATTGGTAAATAGTTGCAATTAGTTTAGAAGTTGGTGGTTAAAATAAATAGTATAAATAGCATTTTGTAAAAGAAAAATGCATCCATTTGTTAAATTCATAAATGAAATACTTAAAGGTATCTTTTGAGAATTCTTTCTAAAAGTTTGTCTTTAACTCAAACTAAAAAAGTTTTCATTTCTTTTCAATTGTTCCTATGAATGAGCTACACAAGATCTAACACCGGCACTCTCATTGAGAGAATGAACAAAAATCAAATGATTGTGCCTACAAGTGCTAGAAAAATTAAAGGAAGCAAAAGAAGATATGAAAGGAGTTAGAGAAGGTAAGCATCAACTTGAAGAAAGTTGTAAACATATAGAAGAAACAATTGTTGACTATATGGAACAAGAGAAATTAAGGAACTAAAAAGAACAAGATCCTGCACCAACTATAGAAGCTATAGATAAAAAAAAAAAAAGTTCCAAGAAACAATTTAACTTGTTGCGTAAAATGATACCAAAGAAGTGAAGGGAATTGTACAAGATCTTGATACGAAAAATGTTTAAGAAAATATTGTCATAGATGTACATAATCAACATATGTCAAGAAAGAAAATAGTTATGATGTGATGAATTGTTTTCAAGAAAGTTATCAAGAATCAACCAATCTCAAGTAACAATTGATAACATTCAACAAAATCAAGAAAGTCAATAACAATATCACAATACCAATGGCATCCAAAGCAATTTTTATGATCAAGAACTTAATGATTTCACAATTTGATATTAATATGTTGATCATATGGTATGGTTTATATGAGACCATTGAAGTCCTTGTTCATGGAATTAAATTTTTAGATGACTACTTTTATGCACTTTGTTGATTTGATAAGTTCTTAGTTTTACTAGATGGAATTGCTTAAAATTGTTCTTGTTTTCCTTTTCTTGATTTCTCTAAACCGGACAAGGTTTTGGGAGAAATTGTTAGAATTGCTATGATTTTAGAGATTTAGTTAGACAAATTAGTAAATAGTTACACTTAGTAGGATTAGTTAAAAAATTAGTTACTATAGGAAATATTATAAATAACATATTATCATATTCAAATGTATTCAGCAAATTTATAAAAGAAATGTTTGAAGGTTTTTGTCAAAAATCCTCCTTAAGAGTTTGTCTATGTCTTGAACTAAGAAAATTTTATTTCTTTTCAATTGTTTTCATATCGAGCTACGTGAGATGTAACATTTCCATAATATATATGTGAAGATTATAAAATTTATGAATATTGTAGACTTAATAACAGGTTTTGAGTCTTGTATATTTCTATTAAGGTGGAAATATGTGACAGGGTGACCTTGTTCTACAATTTCAAAGCATGATAATTTTAATATCAAATAAAAATCAAGAGTGGCCGTCTAATTTCTTTTTCTCCTCTCTTAGAGAAATAATGAATAAGTGAAGTAAATGGGTTGGTATAGCTCATGCAAATAGGGCAAGCTAGAAGCAGAGATTGAACCGACTCGACATTGGAATTGGCACAACGTTGTTGTGTAACTGAATTCGGTCTTTCCAAACCAACGCTGCTTCGTTCTGATGGAGTAGGAACAAGCAATTCACCAAGTCTATATATATATATACATATATATCAAGGTAAAACCAACCCAAATGCCTAGAATCGATTAAGTAGTTTCAAGAACCGTTCGATCCTCTGAGCAAGGCATTAATTTGCTTATATCTGGTTTGAGCTAGTCTAGTTATAAAAATCATAATTTTATTTAAAATTATAAAATATAAAATTAATTGAATCGTAAAAGACCGTATGAAATAGATAGAATTGAAAAATTATAGAATCATATACTTAAATTCATAATTTTTAAAAAAAATTATATTTAAATAATTTTATATCTATTTTAATTATAAAAAAATTATAAAATTATAAACTAAAAAAACGAAAATAAAACTTGTTCAAGCAAGTCCTTCTATCACGGAAGAAAAAACAGATGAAAAGCACAATCATTTACCACATTGTCTCAACTTGACCATGACCTATATCTACCAAAAAAAGAAAAAAAGAAACCACCAAACTAAAAGCCAAGCCACATGTTTCTTTTCTTATTCGGTTTTGATTACTCTGTGGATTCATTGGCGTTGAGTGACTTGGAGCACTAATTCATGCGCATCATTTTCCCTCGGAATATACCATTTCCAAATCACCCATCGTATAAAGCTAAAAACTGCGGCATCAATAAATAAACACGTATATAAGAACGACGTGGCAACTCAGTTGAAAATGATAATTGACATCCACTGTCCAATAAAGCTTCTAAAATCTTTATAAAAAAAAAAAAAAAGAAGAAAAAACAGTATCTTTTATATTCACTCATAGTTCTTATATATACATATACTTTCTTACAATTAATAACACCCTGAAATCATTCCTATTTATAATCCTTATAAGGATGATTTTGGAATAAACATATACATTATCAAAAGTTATTTTAAAAAAAAAAAAAAGTAAGAAAGAAATGGCATCAAACTATGGGATGGGAGTTTATAAAATCACTATACACCTAAATAATAATTCTAGAGATATGTTTACAATTATTCCTTTTTCATTAATAGGGAATAATCGATATTTTGAGTGATATTTTATCATTATTAATGTTTCAAAGATTTTAATAACCTTTTGTTGTATTTTTATTAGGTGATATGGATATATTTTTATAACTAAAATTTGAAAACGTTTGTGCAAGCACTTAGAAGTCGGTAGCATGACATGAATAGTGGCGTACATAGAATTTTACTCGATTAAGGGAATGAAGCCGCATTTTAATCGTAATATAAGAAAAAAAAAAAAAGGTGTGCACAAATTTTTTAAAAAATGAAATTAACATTAGTTTTGTAATTTTTACTTTAATCATAGAATTAAATCATACCCAATAATTACAAAAAGAAAAATATTTAAACTTTATACTTCCGTTATTTAATTGCCTCCGTTGGTAAAATGGTTAAGCCACAACATCACCAATTCAATTAGTCTGTATCTTATTGGCAATTTGAGGTAGAACGGAAATGGGTTCTCCTTATTTACATACATTCAATTTATATTAATTTTTCTTTTTTAAATACCGTCAAATATAATTAATAGTTAAAATTATAAAGAAGAAAATTATGTGATATAACAAAATATATAGTTTAAAAATTTTAGAAAATTTCAACCATCAATTTTAAAATTGATAGAAACTAAGAAAGGGAAAATGAAGAAAATAAAAATCAAGATATAGAACTATTTTCTATTCCAATTTTCTAGATGGACTTAATCAGCAAAAATTTAATTGCTTCGTACAATTCATATTTGTGCTTTTTGACCTTTGGCCATGGCCAATATTTTGTGCCTCCGATGCACGAGATGCCCGTAGGAAAGATGCTTCAAAACATATGTAAAAGCCAAGTTCCTATATGATATTAATTATTAAATAGTTAATATTATCCGTGCACACCGCTTCTTCTTTATCAAGGGTGGTAAACCAATCGAGTCAAAACAATATAATAGTAAAATTAATTTAATTAAGTTTGTTTTAATTTGATAAATTATAAAAAATTATTAATTTAATTAAAATATTATTTGTATCTAAACTTAACTCAAATTAGATTAATATTTAATTTTAACTTGAATTCGATCAAACTGACAAGTTAATCAAACCGAACATCATAAAACTCTAATTCGACTTGATAAACTACTCAAATAACTCAAATTGAAGCATAATTCAATTGCAACTGAATCAAACTCGAATAAAAACCAAACTAAACTTAAATAACTTATGACTAGGCATGCCTCATTTATACCTCTATGCGTAACTAACATCCCTATTACCTGCGTCGGCAGGGCGGCAGATCACTCATACGTGGTACGGTAGTTCAAATTGCACAAGTTCATAAACTTAGATTGCCAATTGACATCCTACCTAAGTAGGAGATAACGCATATCTATCACAAAAACCTACTTCTATTCACTCCCCACCTGCTTAGCTCTCTTGCTATGCAATTAATTGAAAGATCATGATATCGGAATCTTCACTGCTGCCTAAATTAGTTAGTGAAGCTGACTTTACATTTAAACATAATGTAGTGGTTTAGTGTTTGATCTCTGCTAGTTATATTCTATATATACTTGCTTGGATTTCCGGCTTGAAGTGGAGATTAAACGATTTTGGTGCACAGCTACATGAAATTATAGTCAGCATAGGACCCACTTATATTAATCATCTGTTCGAATCTAGCCAATCGTTGTTATATAAACTATGGACCCAAAATGAAAATCTGATTAACTTTGTAGCAAGGCTTACGTACCAACGCACGTTTTCATTAAGTTTGATATTTATAATCAACTCTTTTTAAACACGTATCATGTATATGCTAAGAAAGCCTTTACTGAAAGTGATACCTTATGTAAATTGCGACATAATAGATAAGGACAAATAAAAATTTGATATGTAAAAATATCTATAACCAATAGTACTCATGGTAATTATCCTAACATGATGAATGAATTGTTAAATTTTCATTGAATCCTACTTATCATTAAGTATTAGGCATGCCATCTTACTTCTAATAATTTTTTTTTCTTCTGTATGTTTTGGTTAGAAATGATTAGCTCAAGCACATTTCGTAAATACTTTGATTCACTGATTGCATTAAGTGCATGATGATTATTGTAATATCATAATGCTCTTACTTACGCTAGCATTGGCAACAAGCTTTCGGTTTCATAAAAATAATATGAGGAGGAATCTTATTACCATTCATGATGAGCTAATCAATCCAAATTTAAATTTAGGAGATAATAAATAACTTCTTAACTTTGATTTTATTACGGATCTATCCATTGAACTTTCCAACATTACAAAGAATCCTTTAAGTTATAATTAATTGCCAAATAATCTTCAAATCTTACAAATGACCCCCTTGCTATTAAAGTATACTTTAACACCTCCTAAGTTTTGGTCTCAATGCATTTTTTTAACGGAAAAAGTAAATGTTTTTATGTTGACATTTTATCAAATTTTAGGGAGTTGTTTGCAATTGAAAATTTAGGGATTTATAAGCACCAAAGTCCATGCTTAAAGAATTATTTGCAATTTCCCTTAAATTCATTGAATTGCTAGTTAAAACCTTATAATCCAATTGATAGGAATACTCTTTTAAAACAAATAAATAAGATATAATTTGCCACGCTTCATCATTATAAGATGTAGAATTTATTTTTAAAAAGAAGAAAAAAATCGTCAAAGCCAAGCATGTCAACGCATGGTTATCTCACGGCAGGGTTGAGTTCTAGTTTGGCCACAATGGGAGAGGTGGGGGTGGTCCAAGGTCGAATTCTAGGTTCTCCTCAACTTCCTATTACCGAGCAGGTTTATTAGGTAAAATTGCATATACCTATTACGATGGTATTGACTTTCTCCTGTTGGAATTGTATTCGGTAAAAATAAGAAAAATTACAAGGATTATTGCTGATAAGAGTCTTTATTGTTTGCTTATTAATTGGGACTATATAATCAAATATCGCAGGTAATTTAGCACATCACTCACCAATCCCGACAAGAACTATAAATTATAAATTGATTTAGGATAGGCTAAACATGTCTAATGAATGTATAAATAATCCATACATGTTTAAGACTCGTTTATGGCTATTCATGTTTGATACCTACACTTGCATAAAGACTTATTTAATAAATACATCTCTAAACGTGTTTTATTGAAAATGATTTTAGAAAAAACGTAAGCAAAATGCATTTATGATATACATTTTCACTTTTTTTCAATTTTCCTTAAGGAAAGCATAAATGAATAAGCGATTTTCAATAACCATAAAAAAAAAATTTTTTTAAAAGAAGAAGAGGCATCACTTGAACGCGTTTTCTAATTTTTATAATCATTTTAAAAGAAATTCAAAAAATAGTGATTTACCACTAAGCTATTTATGGTTATTTAAAATAGTATGTATACTATTTTTCTACATCGTTTTTTAGATGACTTTTCATTCATTTAGTATCTTTTGCAAACATACTTTTTTTTTTCCTTTTATATAATCAATTATGAATAAAGAAAATGCATATAAAGTACGAACCTTCTTTTGTAATTATCAAAAACGTATCTTACATGCATTTCATCAAAAATAAATAAATAAATAAATAACGTGATTGAACATGTATATGTACTATCTCGCGCGTACATTTCTTCCGATATTTTCATTTTTCATGTCCAGAACGTGAACCACCGACAGGCCACTTGACTTATAGTCAAACATCTGCATATAATTTAATTTAGGGACAATCGTGTTAAAACCGCCCCAATAGCTGCCTTTTGGGGGAAAAAATTACGTGTATCACCACTTAACCTTAAACTCCGAACCTAATCAACGATTGTACGGTGTCCATCTGTCCACATCAAAGATATTTTGTCCCTCCCGAATCTCAATTTTGAAAACGTGTCAGCTCCTGGAAACCATTCCAAAAATTTCCAGTCCCAATAGAAATAAATATGCAGATACCGTCCCTTCCCTAATCAAATAATAACTTTACTGTAAATATTTATTCTTGGCATCTTATTGATGAGTGGTCGAGAAAATTATAAAATGCTGGAAAAAGAAAAAAAAAACTGTTTATCTTTCCTTTTCATGGGGTCTAATCTAATAATGCGAAATTGGAAAATATATCAACTTGTGATATGTAAACTATTTCGACTCACATCAAAATTTTATTCAAAAATCATTTAGCTGGAGTTAGGTTTAGGTTGAACTTGAATTTGAGTTCTTTAGTTCTTTGAATAGTATTGAATATCAAATTGAAGTTTCAATCAATTCAACAAAGGTAAGCACCTTATTATATAGGATACTCATCCGTACTTTATTTAATTCGATAAATATTAAATATTACAATATAGGTTTTAAGTATAGATTTTTTAAAACATGTTTTCATATGATAGGTATGAGCATAAGATCTTCTTACTACGTAACTATTTTAAAACTCGTATTCTAAAGTATATAAAATGTAAGTGTTATGGTATAATATATTTATCTTATAAAATGTTATTAAATAATATTAATAAATAAATAACAAATAATAATATTATAAATTTTTAGTAATAAATATTCTAGTAAAAAAGAAAAAAAAGTTTAAGTTTGTAATTTAATAGCCTAAGACATTAAACTTAGTGCCATTGCACTTTCTTTTCCTTATTTTTCCCTATTTCCTCTCTAACTTTAGATTTTTCTATTCTTTTAACTTGTTCTTTCCCATTTGCTAAATAATAAGATTACAAAACTTGAAATAATTAAGGTAAAATATTGCTTTTTTTATTTTACATATTTTACTATGGATTCCATAAATTTTGCATAAGAAAAACTTATAATATCACATATACATTACTTTTTTAATATCACATAAACTTGAAAATTATATAAAAAAGGGTAAAACTTATAAGTTCTATAAGGTATCATGTGCCTTGTAGATTTTATAGGGATTATAGAATAAGTTTTGATTCCAAAATTTAAGAATATATACCTTATAGAGTAGGTTATAAGTAGGCTCCATACCTAATCCATCATGTACTCACTCATGCCTACAATTCGATTTGATAAACTTACAAACATAATTGAGCTTCAATGGAGTTGAATATATATGTGGAGTTTTATTGAATACAAATTGTATAAAGATAAGGACTATTTTTTTCTATATGAATTCTCCATTTTAAAAAAAAAAAAAAATCTATGAATCCTATAAGTCTCCTCACTTGTCATAAAAAAAAATTTTAAAAGAAAAAAGAAAAACTCAAAAAAGCTCCTTTGTCATATTTTTTAATGATTTTAATAAAAATTTCTAAGTGTAAGACTTTTTATTAAAAGATTAGATACTTATTAATGGGAATGAGCAAGTAATCCTTACTACCATAGCTTACTCAATTGGATTTCCACAAGGTAAGTTACCAGTATGATGTCTTTATATTTTGTATTCTCCCTATAATATATACTCTAAGGTATGTAAGATATAGGTTTCATAGTATCTTATACCAATCTTGTAAAATTTATAAAATAATATAACATATATTAATAAATAAAAAATAAATTTTTATTTTTTCAAATCTAGAAAAAGAATAAAAATAATATCATATTCATGGTTGTCAAACTTGTGATTATTAAGAATCGGAATATATATACTCGATAGAATTATATAACATCGTATAGAACCAATAAAATAAAAAACTTATATAATCATACACTTAAATTGATAATTTTACCAAAAGTTTGCATATAAATAATTTTGCATTTATTTTCACTAAGAAAAATCTAATAAAATTATAAACTCGTAAAATTTTACATTTAATTCGCGATTTCAATAATCATGATTATATTCATATTAAAAAGAAACAACTTGAGCTTAAAACAAACTCTAAACCTAAAACTTGGTGCATCTCTTTAGATGATAATTTCCATCCCAATTTGATACAAGTTTTACAGGGTTTTGTTCAATATTACATAAACTTAAAATAACAAAAATAAAAATAAAAAAAATTACTTTCTCGATATCACTAGTTTTTGCTATAAGTTTCAAACTTAAAGTTTTATAGGTTTTGTATATAGAAAAGTTTGTAATATCGCATAAATATTTTTTTTATATTAAATAATTTTGAAATCTATGAAAAATAAAAAAAAAATACAAATTCTATAAGATATTCTTTATCCTATAGATTCTAGAATATTACATGATACTTTTTTATTCTAAAATTTAAAACTAATACTTAATAAAATATAATATAATTATATAAGTAAGATCTCATACCCTACTTATCTTTTATTAATCCTTTACAACTTATCAAATTAATGATAGTCCATTGTGGCATGAAAGGATTGAAAGAGAAATGGATCTATCACAACACTAATAATCCCGTCCCAATTTCCTATTCTATAAAACTAAGTCCCTAAATATATGAATATATACCCAAATAGAAACAAAACTCTAATTTAATTGAGTATACATATTAATTTTCCTATTAAAAAAAAAAACTGTAGGCCAACCGTATAACGTGTCAAATGTGTACAACAAGAACAAGTCAGTTCATTCTTGTAAATTTCAACCAAACTGTAAGTGGAAGTGACGCAAGAAATTATTAAAAAAAAAAAAAAGCAAAGGACTTGTAGGTGTAAGGGTTTGGAAACATGTGCCATATGTATATTATATGGATTATACATTTTACGTTTAAGAGATAAATATTAGATTTAAAATGAATCTCTTATCTCTGTAAATGAAATGAGGTAGAGAAGGCTTAAAAGAGAAACAATAATTAATTTTAATAAGTCTACATATTAGCGCGATAAATGGTAATGCTAAATTAGCAAAATTTGTGAAATCATTGCCTCAAAGCAAATCCACAGTAGTAAGAATCCAAAATGATCTCCCTCAGGGGAAAAATTGGATGGCATTTAAAGAAACAAATAATTGATAATTATCTTTAGATTTTACTAATAGTCAATATATAAGAGATCACAAGGTATTTTCGAGCTAATAATAAGCTTATGAAAGAGATATAAAAGGAATTTCTTAAACTAATTAGGAACTTGGTTTAATATATAAGCTTATTATGAAAAGTTAAAATTAAACGAATCAATCTTCACATATTCTTGAGTTCTACTAATTTAAAACCTTTTAAATTATCTCATATCACATATAATTATCTAGATTTCATTATTAATCTAAATGATCCGACTTTACTAATAGTCAATTAACATAGAGCTTGGCCAACATTGAGCTTTGGTCAATTGAAGTTTTCTTCCACTCTATGCTTGTAATAAAAAATAATTTAAATAAAAGAGTTAAAAGGTAAAGAATTTAAATATATTTGTCACAATAGATAGAGAATTATTTATATATATTTTTTAATAATAGAGCTTAAATGATTTTAATTGAGCTATAATCAAACCTAATTAACTATTATTTAAAAAAAATCGAGCTTAATAATTTAAGTTTAATCAAACTCTAATCAAATTTATATGTAGGATTTTAAGCTTGGGTACATCAAACCAGCTTTGGAAAAAAAATAAAAATAAAAAAGCTTCTGCTTTTGTTTTTCAATGGTTAACTTCTATTATCATATGTCAATCAATAGGCTATTTAAATCAAACATTATCAGTAAATCAAGATTAACGGATGCTTTGAAAATGTTTATTATATGTCCCTTTTATATTTTTATAAACATGTATAATTAATATTAAAAATTCAGAAAAAAAGAAAGAATATTTTTAGCTCTTAAAAATGTCCAGAAGATATCTAAGAATGAGAACTAGCCACTTATACTATAAAATAATTTAATTTTAGTACAAACACGTTAAAACCGTCCCTCACCTGCGAATCAAAGCAAACTACTGTACGGTGTCCACATCGACGGCATTTTGACGCTCCCAAATAAAAAAGAATATTCCAAATTTGCAGTCCTAAACAATATTAAATATGCACACAGATCCCTTGCCAAATTAAAAATACCAACGGTGCTATAAATCAATAATATCCTTTTAATGGGTGGTCACACATTTATTAAGAAAAATCTTCTTACCTCTCTTGGTTTGAGAATATACAATTATATTAAAATTTTTTAAAATCCATTTTTTTACCTCTTATTAAACATTGAAAACCATTTTTTTATATAAATAATTATTTTTAATGATTATAATAGAAAGAAAAAAAATTAAATATAATCTGAAAAGTATACCGAAGAAAAAACATTATACATATATATATAGGTTTGGAATGAGAAACTTCGTCAAATATTATTTGGTATTTACAATTGAACAATTCAGATATCAGAACCAAACAAAGAAGTCTACCAGAAAACCAAAGGGGCTG
This sequence comes from Laguncularia racemosa, assembly GCA_037954665.1. Classification (NCBI taxonomy): domain Eukaryota; kingdom Viridiplantae; phylum Streptophyta; class Magnoliopsida; order Myrtales; family Combretaceae; genus Laguncularia; species Laguncularia racemosa. Next base: position 514,856 of record JBBMOL010000160.1, on the reverse strand, counting down.
TGGCTATGGCAAATATATAACTCCATTTCAGTCTTCAACACATCACTCTGTGTCTCCAAACCTCCTCCTTCCTCTCTCATCCCAACAGTCTCTCTCTCTCTCTCTCTATCATCCCAACAATCTCGCCATCGTTACCCGATTTTCTCTCCACAAATATCGTACTCTACAAGTGACAAGTCCACTTCCTCCAAATGAGATTTCCATTGAAAAACTTGAAACAAAACAAAGCAGACCATGAGTCACTTCGCTTAGTCATGTTAGGCCCTTGATTACTTTGCTTAGAAATGACAGCACTTTAGCCCCCCTACCCCTAGAGGTTGATTGAATTGATGGAGACCAAAACGTTGTCTCTGTGCAAAGGAGCTTCCTTTAACCAGTTTTTGTGCACAAACATGTTTTGGATCCTTAATTCTTTCTGGGTTTTTCTCTGCAGCTTCATATGTTACTCCCATGGAACAATAACCACATACATATCCAGGTTTGTTTATTACTTAAAGTTTAGTTCTTTCGACTCACTAGTGAATCAAACTGCTTATATCGTACCCTTTTGTATTTATTTTTTTCAGGAAATTTCATGCAGGACAAGCTTCAGAGGAAAATGAATCGAGTTCTGATTTTGTTCATCCAAAGCAAGGTAATATGGATAGAATTCATGAAAACAATAGTGGTAATGGAGAAAAGCATGCTGCTCTCGAAACAGCAACAAGCAAGTACCAGTTTTCTTCCACCCAAGGCCTTAGTGGCTTTGTGGAAGAACCAAAAGCCATGAGCTTTACTGTTCAGGAAATGTTTGTGGATTCGATTGATTCCACCGTTTGTAGGGATGACATAACTGGTGACGAGGGCTCTGCCGACAAATTGCTGTGTGAACGTGACTCAGAAGTGGATGCAGTAGAAGAAGCGGAGTCCTTTCACACCTTTAATGTTCAGAACGTGTCGGGGGAGGAAAAAGAAGAGGATTCGTCATTCGCTGATAACCGTATCGAGGAGAAGCAAGATGAATATAGTGTAGAAAGATTAGAATTCAGTGAGAATGATAATGGAAATAAGGATCAGATTGTTTTGGATGATGAGTCATCGCATTTCGATCTAATCGAGACATGTGAATTAAATGGTGAGGTATGCAATGGTGGTGACCAAGCTGAGTCATTTAGCGAGAATAAATTGGATGATCATCGGCTTGTTGATGACAAGGAAGCATCACTTAGTGTTGAGAGTTTGAGTTTTGATAAGAATGATTCTGCGGATGAAGAAAAGAGTGTTTTGGAATACCATTTCTCACAATTTGATAAGTTAGACCCGTCTAAATTAAATGACAACTCATTTATCAGCAGCGATCATGGTGGATTTTTCAGTGATGATGTGTTGTCTCGGTTTGCGCCAGGAAACGACTTAGTCATCGATAGGGAAGAAAACGAGGACATCCCGGTTTTACAAGTCAATCATTTGCAAGGTGAGACTGTTCAGGATGTGGAAGAGGCTTCTTTTAGTGATCAGCCTAGGGAATCGGATTCGGATGAAGAATTCCTACAATTCCAGGTACAGGATTCTGAGTCTGACATTTCATCCGAGGAAAATTCGAGACAGGGCGATTCTGATCATGAGCCACAAGATGAGGAGGACGCCGACACAACAGGAGCAGATGAATCGCGGGAACTTCCTGTGCAGCAGAAGACATTATTCTCAGATGACGATGATGAAGATGAATTAGAAATTATGTGGGAACACGATGACGTAGTGGAACAGCTTAAGCTGGAATTGAGGAATGTGAGAACAGGAGGACTTCCCACTATTCTAGAAGAATCAGAATCAGAATCAGATTCTCCATCGCCATTGCCATCACCAACAATCATGAACGATCTAAAGCCGCTAAAGATCGAATCAAAATTGGAGCACAAAGATTTGCTGCAAGAAATTCAAAAGGTCTACAAGAGTTATTCAGAGAAAATGCGGAAATTGGACATCCTAAATTACCAAACCCTGCATGCCATTGGTGAGTTTTCTTTTCTTTTCCTTTTCATCTAGAGAATATTTGTCTGGTTCCTTCAGGTTTCAAGCATGAGTCTTCTAACAAAAGTTGTTGAAAACAAAAACATGGACCAAATAGATTGTTAGGTGATGTATTTCTTTTCTGTTTTACTCTTTATTTTTTCTAACACGGTAGGTGGGTGGAGTAAATGGCTGATTACCCAATTTTGGAATCACATCTGCACAGTGATCAACATCTTTCACTCAATATATGAATTCACCGACAGCGATTAGGAGATGATATCATATGTTTCATTTAGGATCCTTGAATCACTTGAATGTATAATGTTATGGATATGTTGGTTATTGATTTATGTTAGCTATGATTGCAATAACCGTCCTGTGTCTTTATTGCAAAAGCATAGTATGAACATGTCAAAGATCTTCCCATAAGTAAGATCTTTTCAAAGAACTACAATCCTTGGTGGGTCTCCATCCTCTTTATTCAATCAAAGATTGTTTAAAGGTGTGCAGGAGGAGAACCATTTGGGTCATTTCCTGTCCACTCTTTGAAATAAAGCCTCACAGCTTGTTTAAGGTCCTATTCACTGTCTTTATTTCCATTCAGCTGCCCTTTTCTTGCCCTCCTCATCATAAAAAAGAACATCAATGTTTATTGCAAACACACTTGGACCATTAAAAATCCTGTCTTGAATAAATTCGCCATGAAGATCATTTTCTAAAACCATAATTAATAATCATTATATATGTTCTGAGACACTTAAGAGTGTAGTGACAATGATCGCTGCTTCCATATTGAGATCGTGTAGATTTGATTTCCCTTCCCCCTAAGATATGATATATATGTAGTTGGCTTGGCGCAACCCCACCGCCGCCACCAACCCCCCCCCCCCCCAAACCAAAAAAAAAAAAAAAGCAAGCTGATTAAACTCGTCTTTAATGGTCATATTTGCAGGGCTTCTCCAACTTAAAAATCCAATTAGATCAACTGGAACTAAAAAATCCTCCACGCCTGTGGTTAAATCTCTTGTCTCTCAGAACCTGTGGCTGAACAAACTACGTCGACATAAAGTCGACCCCATGGTTGAATCAATGGCAGCATATCACAGGGACTTGGAAATAGTATATGTTGGACACATTTGCTTATCATGGGAAATTCTTCAATGGCAATATAGAAAAGCGAACGAGTTGCACGAATATGATTCTCGTGGTTCTCATCACTACAACCAAGTGGCCTGTGAATTTCAACTCTTTGATGTGCTTCTCCAGAGATTCCTAGAGAATGAAACTTTCCAGGGACCTAGAGTAGAGAATTACGTCAAGAACAGGTGTGTCGTTCGAAATCTTCTTCAAGTGCCTACTGTAAAAGGTAAAATTACATTCTACTACCACAAGTCCACAATGAAAATTAGGTCTTGCCATATTACTACACAATTACTCAGAATAACACAACCGTATTGCAGATGATTCCTCGAAGGATAAGAAGGTTAAAATTGGAGAGAAAGACGAGGTATCAGCAGTAAAATTGATAGAAATCCTCAGGGAAATAATACGGTTATTCTGGGACTTCATTCATGCTGACAAAGATGAAGCTGTTGCAATACCGAAAGCTTCCAAGCAAAGTGGTCTTGAGGATGCTACAGACTTAGATCTTTTAGGCGCTACACGCACTCATCTACAAAAGGTTCTTCCTCAAATCGCTATCAGTTTTGGTCGTTTCGACTCTGATTCCTTTTCTGTTTAGTACCATATAATGACCTAACCTTTCATTTTACTTTGCAACAGAAAGAAAGAAAGCTCAAGGACGTCCTCAGAACTTCAAACTGCATTGTAAAGAAATTCCAGAAGAGCCGCAGTCGATCGGATCATGCTTTATTATTTGTGCAAATAGATCTAAAGCTTGTTTCCAGGGTTCTGAATATGTCGAGAATCACAAAAGATCAGTTAGTCTGGTGTCACGAAAAATTGGACAGGATCGACATAGTTAGCCGAAAAATTTATAGAGAACCATCCTATTTGCTGTTCCCATGTTGAGTGAACTGAGATTTTGGCATGAGTTCTCTGTTCAATTGCAAGATAAAATACATGGTTTTAGACTACTGTTCTCATAGAAGCAGAGTTAGGACGCATAATATTGAAGCAACTCGTGACTTTGTCATACCATTATCAGGTGTGTCGTGTCTCCATTGTTGCTGCACCCAAGATGTATTTTATATGTTCCTTGGGTTATAGTTTTGATCTTTCTGTTTTTTTTTTTACCCTTTTTCTTTTTGTATAAAAATTACAATGGGAATTTTGTACCTGATATCTGAAAAGAAAATAAAACTTGCCAAAGTCTCCAATCTCTGCTCCCTTTGTTTGTATAATATTAATTGATACGGCTTCCTAGTAAATGACTTATAAAATCAAACTGTCAAAAACTTTATCTTCACGTGGGGTTGTAAATAAGTTAAAACGGGATGATGGATCAAAAATAGTTTATAAAATGACACTCAACGGATTCAATACTATGTTTGGGAACGAGGAAATCAGTAGAAATCCTTATGGAAATAAAAAAAGTTTTATATTTGGGTATCTAAAATGAAATAGAAAATCTATAGAAATGAAAAGAAACTAGAGAAAGCATTTCTATTTTTAAAGTTTATTTCTCTCTATTTTTGAAAAGAAATTGATGAAAATGAGTGAAAAGCAAATAAAATCATAAATACATCCCTTAAAACAAAGTTATAAATATAAAATAAAAAAATATTTTAATTTATTTATGACGTAAAAAATAAATATTTCATTTGATTTCCTTCTATTTCCACTTTAATAATCCAACATGATTCTTCCTTTCGTTTTCTTTTCTTTTCTTTTTATCTTTTCTGTTTATTATTACCCATTCCTACCCTCCTTAAATTTTCTAAACACGGGATAAGTTCGTTTACATCAAACTTGTCTAAACTAGATTTATTTATAAAAAAATAAAAAAGAAAAAACCTTCTGACTAAAACAATAGATGCCCAAACTTAACTAAAACTAACACTTAAGCTCAAGATTGGGTTCGAATAGGCTCACATATCTCCTAGAGGCAAATATTATGAAGTCCGGATACATAAATAGTAGGCAGATTTTATTAATTATACACTTCATTAGCAAGTGCCAAAGAACAACATGTTTGGCCAGCTTAATAGAAAACTTATCTAAAGGTAACTTTCTCCATGTATTCCTAATTTGTAATGCTCAGCGTGCATGTTAAATCCATGCATATTATTCAATGTATTAACTTTCGTATTGCATTAATACATGATAAACAGGGAAAATGAATTTCCTTAATGGTAAAATTCAACTTCCTCCTTTACAAAATTAATACGTATTGTGAATCGAATCAAGTTTGTATCACAATTTTTCAAACCAATCCTACTAACTTTCAGTGCATTGAGAAAAAGCAGTCCAAAGCCGTGCCCCACTAAATTTTCCATGTTGCCCAGAGTCACACTTGCATGTTATCATAATGTTATATTCAATTTTTCATAGACTTCGGAGACTAGACACCAAACCCATTTTGATACAAGTTTTAAAATAATAATAATTCCATATGAGCAGGCTTTAGAATTTTCATTTTCATCGATGCCTTTTATGATGTGGGTCAGTGTGACACACAAAAGATTGAAGTGATGATTTAAATTTGACACCTACGTTCGTCCGACAAGGAAAAGCTAAGCCAATTTCCGACGACAGCAAGACTAGCCCTTTGTAGGCAATGGGTACGGGGACACACAAATGAAAATATCTATTTTACGTGGAGAGAGATGATTGCAACCAATATAACGATTGTTTGATTTCAAACACGGGGCAGGACTGCAGGACGGATTCGATGTCAGAGGGCCCCGGCTCCTGATGCTGGGACAAAATATATTAAAAAATTAGATGTATATTAATATAATAAGATTTTAAACATGATTAAATGATTAAGTATGTAAGTTTATAAATAATGGGTTATGGTCCAATTCTCATAAATGGTATTTTATTTTTTATTAGTTTAGTGGCATTTTCTTTTCTTTTTGAATATTTTTTTCATAAGAATTAGTGGTAATAGTATAAGCAAGTGAAGTTTACTTACAAACTTTTTGAACTCGATTCAATGAAAACCTAAATTCTATTTGGCATCAATCTCATTGGACTTAAGCTTGCGCTACTCAAGTAATTTATTGAGTCGAGCTCAAGTTTCATAAATGTTTTATTCAAATAGCTTATGAGCCTCATAAAGCTTGAGTCAAATACTAAAGTTAGTTAAGTTTCAAATCAAGTTTGAATTTATCTTTATTTAAAAATAATTTTTACATAAATTAAATTTAAACAAGTTTAATCAAGTCATGCTCAAGTTCAAAATTACAAACTTGAGATAAGTTTGACTGGAGCTTTAAAATTCTAAGTTGAGCTTGAGCTTGAGCTTAATATCATATCATTTTAATTTAATTCATTTATAGTTCTAGTTAGTAACATAAAATTTCATTGGTTATAAAATAATAGTTAAGTAAATAAATTCTCTTAAGTTACTATTTATTTATTGATAGTACACCATAAATAATAATTATCTTACTAATGTTACAAATGTTTAGGTCTTATTGGAATAAAATATAAGTAAATAATAATCATATTAGTTGATGTATTAATATCATAAAAATGAATGTTGATTATTAAACAATTGATTACCAACATATATTGAAACCGATAATTTTTTAAGGGTTGCTAATAATATAATCTTGTAAATTCATTAAAAAATCCAAAATACTTATATCTATATATTTTTTTCCGCTCTATTTGTAATCTTCTAATTAAATATGCTTTATATTATATTTTTATTAATAACAAAATCTATATAAATTTTATGTATTAATTTTACTTCTTTATAAATATGGATAATTTTTAATATTAACATATATGGTATGATGAAAATGTAATAAGTTAATTCTTTTAACCTCTTAGGATTTAATCATATCTTAAAATTTTTCAATTTTTATCTAATAGGTTTGTATAAGACAAGAATTATGACATAATATCCAAATAAAAATCAAAATATGCATATAGAACCACACTTAAAGGGTTGAGAAAGCAACAATAGAAGAGAATCGACCAAATATTTCTCTTTTAAAATATCAATCAATTACGGGTCTGTGCTTTTAGGTTTATAGAGATGCTATTGGGTTGGGTTTAGAACTGCTTTTATAAAACCTGAATTCGACTACAACTTTGTAGGACTACTTATGACTTGTCACAAAACTCTATTGGTTTTTTTATTTAATAACCTAACCCACCAACTTGCGACTATAATTTGTGCAAAACACTTTTATGTGAAATAAAAGAGAAAGGGTGTTATCAAGACTTATATAATTTGTTGTTACCATTCATAGAAACACATATTAAAAGTAAAGTAATAATATGTTATATATAATGGTATAAATTATTTATAGAAGAACAAATTGTCTTAAAAATGACCATATGTGATTGCAATTCTCATTAAATAAATTCGTAAAGATATTATTGAATCACACTTGAAAAATTTTAAGTTTAATAAAATAAACTTTATTAAATCATACTTAAAGCACCCATAATTGAGAGTTTAATAAACTATATAGACATTCATCTAAATTCTAAATTAAATAAAGTTTAATTTATCAATTACATATTCCCACAAGTTTATGACATGATTCACCAAATTTCAAAAATTAACTGAAGTTCATTTCATCATCTTTGTAAACATTCATCAAAGTTAACTAAAGTTTAACTCATCTCCTTCCTTAATTATCTCCACAACTACAACGAGAAGAAGATTCCATAAAATAGATTAGAGAAGACATGAGATTGAAGGATGCAAATGTGGCTGGAAAGTGGGAATAGTGAGATTAAATAATAGAGATATAACTAAGATTTCTTATATTTTAACAAATAAAAAAAAATAGTCTTTTTTAGTGCAATATAACTAGTTAGTAAATCACAGTTTTTAACTTTTAAAATTTGAAATTGAAAACATTATTACCTTACATTTTTTTTTGTGGATCAAGTTTTCTTATCAGATTTTTTTCAAAACTCAAAATACTATAGGAGTTTAAAGTAATGCCTAAACTTATCTCAAAACCTTTTAGGGTCTATAGGGTAATTAGTAGGTTAGGTAGGTTGGATATCCTGTAATGATCTACTCAATGCAATCCTTGCAAGCCTACTTGTATCACTTACTTATTGATCTATGGTTTTCTAAATACATTACATCATCGATTAAATTTAACCCTAAATCATCCATCCAAAACCTTCTTTACGGAAAACCCTTATACTATGTTTGGATTGAAGAGAGGAAAGGAAAAAAAAAGATTAAAAAGAAATAGATTTATTTTCTCTTGTTTGCAAAAGTATGAAAAGGGAAAGAGAGTGAATTTATAAGGGAATTTTTTTTTTTAGTTCCCATAAAAAAACTAGAAGGAAATCTAGTGAAATGACTTAAATAACTATTTTAAAAAGATATTAAAGTTCTAAGGAATTTTTGATACTTCAACAAGTTAAAAAAAAAAAAAATTCCGTTGACTTTCCCTTTGTAATCATTCCTTTCCAATTTTTGCTTTCTATCCAAACAAGCATTTCACCTTCATTTTTCCCTCCTAATTATTTAATCTAACTTTTTTTCCTTCCACTTTCTTTTCTCTATGCCAAACATAGTTATATGATGTCAATATGGGTAAGCAAAGTTTGGTTTGATTTATTTGTGATGATTTTTTTTTAATCAAACCAAACATTTTTGTTTGGAAATTTTTAAAATCAAAACCAAAGCAAACAGAAGAACTAGCTTGCAGCAAAATTTCCAGTTTAGTTTAGTTTGGTTTCAATTTAATCCAAACTGCAAAAATAATTTATTTTAACATCTTCCTATTTGTATCTTCTCATTTGTGTAGTTCATTTGTATGGAATTACACAAATATTTATTTAAATTTAATTAGTAAACTTGCATTAATTATATATATGACATTATTTATGTCGTTGATTTTGCATTTGTATTGCTATATTGTCATTAAATTGTATAGACATAGGTAATATCTTCATGGACATGATTCTTACGTTCTTGTTTGTTATGATTATGTTACTATTATGAATATTATATGTCATATATAATTTTATATATCTATATGTGTATATACTAGTAGGCACGTACCTGCGGTGTATGTACTTAAATTAAAAATTCATAACATAATTAACAAATTAAAATATAAAATAAAAAAGACTCAAGTAATTAGGATAAATACTAAGAAAAATTTGCATATGGAACTAAAAAATCATGCCATTATAAATCTAAACCTCTTTTTTCGTATTTTTGAAGGAAAAAAAAATCTGTTAAAAGAAATTTCAAATCCAGTCAAGAGTGTAGATATTAGGCAACAAATAATATTAGCCTATCAAATAAAATTTAAATTTATAATAATAAATGAAAACAAAAATATAGTACCACTTATGGTCCCATATCATTAATTCATGTATGCTATTCCTACAGTGTTAGAAATGGATTTTTCGAGAAAAAAATAACAAATATCATTGAAGACAAATTAGTATAAAATTGCAAGTATTAACCAAAATAATTTGTCTTCTTATATATACTTGTATTGTTTTAATTTAGCATCTATATCTTAAAAATGGTAAAAAATTAAATCATATAATATACACAATCTCAAAGCCCTTCTATAATAAGGAAAACGAAGCATTTTGATACAAAAATATCAATTGAGACTTAAAGCGAATAGTTGGTGGTATAAAAAAAATTTAAACATAAAAATACAAAAAAAAATCTAAGAATCTAAGCGATTTGAATTCTTCTCATGTAACCAACAACAATAATTGTAGCACAAATCTAAGTGGTTTTTACCATTACATATGAAGTATGCCTTCACCATTCTCTTGCTCATACCTATAAAGCCATCATAACTAATGTGTGTATAAAGAAATTTAAAACCAATTACTCATAAAACAAAAAAAAATAATATAGATATGTTGGTAGACTATAAAAAAAGGAAATTTTAAAACAACAGAAATTCACAACTTTTCATAAGATTGAGAAAGGGAAAAGAAAGTGAACATTGGAAGAGACTAAGTGAGAATGCAATAGCAATGGAGAGAGGGTTGTGGTTCAAGGACAAAATGGTGATGGGTTTGTGCAGGTTGAGATGAACATATGCATTTAAGAATTTGTTAATTGTTGGGCATGGTTAATGGAAAAAAAGAAATGTCAATGCAAGTGAAATTATCATAAGACCTTGATGCGTGCTTGACATGTCGATGAGTTTTCTTATGTCTAAGGTAAGGGTAAAAGAGGGGATATCTAGGTAAAATTAATAATTTTAAGTTATGCTGTCGAATAAGTGCTATTCCCTGTGTGTGTGGGTGTTCTACATGTTGCCATATATAATGAGATTTATATTATAAAGTCATATTTCATAGTCTTAAATACTATTGAATAAGTATTTATCAATGTTATGCATAGTAATTCATACTTATATTTATCATTCTTGTTTCTATATTAAAATAATAGATATTAATATATATATATATATATAAAGTAATTTTTTGGTTTTTTGTTTTTAATTTATACATTTCAAACCAAATTAAAAATTTTACAATCCAAACTAAACTGGATAAAAATACAAAAAAGTTCAATTCGAACCGGTTCGGTTTGATTGGATTTTTCAGTCTGCTAAATAGACAGTCACCCCTTTGCAACAGGATAGTTTTTATCCAGTAAATTTATAGAATACAAGAATATGAGATAAGATCTAGACAATCAAATAAACAATACAAATAGATTCACACTGGAAGAGCGGGCCTAGAAAACAATAGTAAAGGAGAATTGGCCCATTATTTCTCTGGTAGAATATCTATCAAATAGAGGCCCATCCTTCTGGGCCCATTTTGATCGCTTATCGTCTCTAGATCTAGCCATCTAGCCCTCCGATCTAGGGTTTACATTCATCGCTTACATTTAACCCCAGACGGACCTGCTCTGGAGTTTCTCCGCCGAAAAGCCCTTGGGAGAGAGAGATCAAGCAGAAGAAGAAATGGTTCAGCGGCTCACTTATCGCACACGGCACAGCTATGCCACCAAGTCTAATCAACATAGGGTCGTCAAGACACCAGGTAATGCTTCCAACATTGATTCTCTTTGCTTCAATCTATGTTCAGTTAAGCAGATCCGTGCAAACCTGTACGATAATTACGCGACATTGATACAGTTGTTCCATTTTTGTCTAGTTCTGTTTAATTTCATGATATGTGCCGGTGATTTTGACTATAGAATTTAAGTTCTTCTTCAAATTAGTGATTTTTAAAATGGATATGTAGCAAAGTTTGGTATTTTATGGTGTGATCGATTGGTTAAGATATGAGATGTGAGTTTTGGGATTAGAATTGTATTAAAGTTTGTGTTTTTGGTTTTACTGAGTGTAGGTGGGAAGCTAGTGTATCAGACCACTAAGAAGAGAGCTAGCGGTCCCAAGTGCCCCGTTACCGGCAAGAGGATTCAAGGGGTATGCCCTTTTCTCTTTCTTTCATATACTCACCTCTGTTTATATTCAGCTTATGCGGTAAAAAGTTTGTTAATTAAATATTAGACTCTGCTGCGGTGTCTTTTATTTTTATTTGATCGATTGTGCTAAATTTAAGGTTTCTTGAATCTATAGGATGAAATGTAGTATATGTGTGGGTTCTGGCAAATGTTCATGGTGAGCACATCTTTTTTAGGACTGTTCAAGTGGAATTGATTGGATACTGTGAATGTAGCACAATATACATGTATGATTTGTGATTTATAATAACTTAAGTTTTTTAGATGAGTCGTGCATAAAAATGTTAAGCCTCCTCTATGGTCTGGTTGACTCCTTTCACCAGGATCATTGCCATATTTAAGCTTATTCTTCAACTAGCTTTAATCATTAGCATGAGGATGATCTATTTGGACTCGGGTTCTAATTTATACACTTCAGGATACCATAATAGTCTGTCAGGATTTGCATTATTTTATTTTCATAGTTTATATGCACAATGGTTTTACAAATTGAGACAGTAACTCCTCCAAGTCAATTGGCTCAAGCCTCAACTAGCCATCAACATCTTTCCTACTTGGTTGGGTAAACCAAAAAAGTCAATACCTGATAAATCCGCATACAAATTGAGACAGTAACTCCTCCAAGTCAATTGGCTCAGCTGATTTTCTTTCTTCTTTTGTTAATCATGCATGCAGATTTATCAAGTATTGATTGTTTGGTTTACATACCCAAGTAGAAAAGATGTTGGTGGCTAGATGAGGCTTGAGCCAATTGACTTGGAGGGGTTACTGTCCCATTTTGTAATATTATTGTGAATATAGTGATAGAATTGAGTGTGTACTGGTGGAGATATCATGTTACCATTGGCTTTCTGGGATGTTTTGTTGTTGCGTGTACATTTTTAATTGAAGTAAATGGAGGCTAATCAATGTATTGGAGAATTCAAGTCTTCATTTACTGATTAGTCCTAAAATTGTCAATGAAATTAAATCTGGATTCTCTTATGTATTAGATTTACGTCATGCCAGATAATTCATTCTATAATATCTTTAGTTTGCTTGGTTTTGCTATATTTCTTCCTGTGTTTATTGTTGTATGCTTTACATGATCATCATAGAGTTTGACCATTCATGGAGTTTTACAATTGGGTTGTGCTATGCAGATTCCTCACTTGAGGCCAGCTGAGTATAAGAGGTCTAGATTGTCTAGGAATCGTAGAACTGTGAACCGTGCTTACGGTGGTGTATTGTCTGGGGGAGCTGTACGTGAGAGGTACTTCATTGGAATTACCTAATCTTCTGTGAGAAAACTTGTCCAATGGAACAGTTTGTCGGAAACTCAATTTTTAACTTTTTGTTCATTTTTTAGGATTATTCGGGCCTTTTTGGTTGAAGAACAAAAGATCGTGAAGAAGGTGTTGAAGATTCAGAAGGCAAAGGAAAAGCAAGCCTCAAAAAGCTAGATATCACAAATCCATCATGTGCTAAACATACTCGTGGAGTATTTTCGAGGCTTTGAAGGATAAGGACTTGCTTAAAGAAACCCGAGTTGAATTTGATTTTATAATTTCTTTTGATGAGTTCAAACAATACATAAACTATCATTTTAGCCTCCTCTTTGTCGACAAGTCTGTCCTGCTAAGTTTTGATTGTTGCTTGGGCCATTATGTATTTTGTATCCTGTACCTGCATCTCCTTTCTTAATTTTTGTTAGAGTTTATTGGAGCAATTTGGAGATTTTACTTCTGTGCTGGAATTTGCAGCGTTATCTTTTCTCCAAACTGGAATTGGCACTAATTGAAAATGAGGTGCGAGACTTGATGGACAATTCGGGTTGACGTATAGCGTTCTCAAAATTTTTAAGGTGTCTAAAATGCATTTATTTAAAGGAAGCTTCTACTTCTTTTATTGGCTACTGGCTGTGGGCTGGACTTGGTATTGTTTAGTGTTCATAAATGTAGAACTAACCAATGAATTTTGCATAGGAAATTGTAGGAAGTGGACATTATTTTAAGAAAAAGCAATTTATTGGTGTTTTTAATTTTTTTAATTTTGTTGGAATTACATAAAAATGGAGAAAATTAATATTATTTAAAGAAGAACGGAACATTCTAATTGTAGGGAAATGTAAATGTTTGCTTTAGTCTGTCGGGTGAAGTCTCTGTACGGGCAACGAACTGAAGTAAAGCCAAGTATAGCGTTTTGTGTGAAATAACACTTGCTGTCGTCCTGTAAATGGAGCGATTAAAGGAACTTCTCCTTGGGCCTGTCAACCAGTTTTTCTTGTGGTGGAAGTGCGTCCCTCATCACGGGGTGGTTCTTAAGATTATTAACCCAGGAGAAGAATGTTGGGCTCATTTCGTGATACATGAGTCCCAAGTTCTCACCATCAAGAAGAGGAGAGTTTGTTGGAAAATCTTCCTGAATGCCTTTTACGAACACGTCTAGGAGTTCCATGTAGTCTTCAGTGGCCTGCTCTCTATCCTTGCCTCTTGACATCAAGATTGCGAAGGCTCCATGCTTTATCTGTTGAAAAATCAATGCCGTTAGATACTTAAGATAGTTCATCTGCTAAGTTAAATCTTCTTTTTTGCCAGTTTTTTGACGCGGTGTGTTCAGTGTGTAACCACCGACAGAGGTGGCCTACACCCCGCCCCCCCAGCCGGGACTAGGAGTAAGGTGACACTGGTATGGAATGGCATATAAGTTGGGCTGAGAAAGATGCCAAGATAACACACTAAGCACTTGCTCGTGACAGTTTTGCATTATCGATCGATACCAGTTAATCAGGTTTGAACATGTTTGGAGGCTTGGAGCTGCTTGTGCAAGTAATTTCGTCAGCATTCAAGAATAGTTATTAATAGAAAAGGCAATGATTTACCTTCTGATCGTAGAAATTTGCCCAAAAGCGGATTTTTGCTCTCTGATAAGGATCCTCTGGCAAGAGTTTAGAAGCATGTTTCCGTTGTTCATCTATCTACTCTCGGATGAAAAGCAACTCACTGATGTGTCTTCCTCCGTGTACAGGGATGGGTACCGTCCTGTTTACGGGGTTGTGTTGAAGCAGCAGCTCTTATTCCCCAGCTCAACATCTACATAGTCGTAAGGGATGCCCTTGAGCTTCAACGCGATCTCAACTCTGGTGCAGTATGGGCTGTGCCACTTTCCAAACAACACAACTTGGCCATCTTCCATTTTTTGTTTATCTGTGAATGTTGTTAGCAATTTGAGGATTGAAAGAGCTGGTGGCAGCTAAGTATTACCATTTTTACTATGGTATTAGGTGAGTCAAATATGCTAATCTTCTTTCTTTGCTCATGTTGAAAGGGATATGGTATTTGTTATAACAGAATTCAAAAGGAATGGGAGACATTGAGGAATAAAGAAACGATTAAGGATAAGCTTGGAGAGCAAGCTCAAGACTTGAAATTGTTGTTAAGTTAATGTTTCAATCCAAAATATACCTTACGAAACAAGCCCAAGACCAACTAGGATACATTAATGGTTAATTTTTTAGATTAATGTCTGAATCCAAAGAATTCGGCCTATTTTGCAAAAGGTTTGCAGAATTTTAAAATAGACAAATAGGTTTGGTTAATACTATCTTGTATAATTTTGATACTTTTTAACTGAATCAAATATTGAATAGAATCTGTTATGTATTTAGGGGTTTCTTTTCTTTTTATGGAGTCTCATGGTTTCTAAAAAAACCATATTTATTGATTATAATTGCTAACTTACATCTTTTAATCTAACCCCTTTATTATTCATCACCTATTGTCAACATCTGTTTGATTGGAGTTTCTATTCAGCTTCTCTAATGTATAATCTCTCTAAATCCCTTTCTCTTCTTTTTAAAGAATTTTTATTAGCAATAGATCTGACTTATTTAAATTCATAAAATACAAAACGCATATTGTATGTCTGTGATACATAAAACAAGCCCTATATTTATAATATTGAACATTGGATTTTTATCTATGGAATATTCCATTTAGAGTTTGTTAACAAGTGTTCAATGGTAACAAAAGCTTTTCCCTTAATGCATTTGTATTTTCAGCAAAATATGTAATTTTTGTTTTTCTGGAACTCATAAGGGAAAATGCATAATAAGTATATTAATATAACGCATTACTTTATTACATATACTTAGATGTTAATACCGATTTATAAAAAAAAACCAATATTTCAAAATTGAACAACATAATATACCTTGTTTTTGGTATATAGACCTGTGAAAACATTGGTTATCGTTATACAAGGTAGCCAAGTTGCTAACTAGTTAGCTAATATCTCAAGGTTTTGAAGTTGTCCCACTTTAACTAAGTTAAGCTATTTAACATAACTTCTTTTGAACCTTAAAAACTAGAGATATGGCATGTTTACTTCATTTAATAGAATAAATTTATAATAAAATAGTTATTACCGGAGAATAGAATATGTAATGAATTAATATGATGTTGTTTACGTGAATGTAATGAAATTGAGATTATATTGTTTATTTGAGAAAATAAAAAAAAAAGAACAAGGGTAAAATAATAAATAGAATGACAAAAATACCCTTGAATGTTGACAAACAATAACGTTGGAAAAATTGCCTATAGATTGCAGCAACAACATTGAAAAAAAAATAATGCCAAAGCAACAACAGGAATGACACCTTATAGCACTGTAGAAAGGGAAGATAACTTTTATTAGTGGATGCGGAAGACAACGATGGTGGAGAGACATCCAGCTCCAGTGAGACAATGATGCTTTCATCGATAACGACGATCGATGCTTTCCTTGGCAAGACGCGGAAGATAACTTTTATCACACGATTGATGCTTTCCCAGGTGATGACGATGCAAAGTGAACAGATCTCCACTTTCTCCTACGATGACAATGATGATCAATTGTTACCCTCTCTCTCTAGTTCCCCTTCACTCGAAAACTCAACCTTCTTTCCTCATAGAGCCGGCATCCACTATTAAGGCAAATGGGGAAAAAGAAATGGGTCACTTCACCGAATTGGAATTCTAATGCTTTTGATTAGGAATAGTTATTCACTTATTTTAATAATGACAATTCATTTCTGAATCCCTATTTTGTGTTTCTCGATAAAGTAATGTTGTAATCCTATTCCATACGAAATAGGGTTATAATAAAATTCCTATTAAGATGAAGTAAACATGATATTAACGTGTATATTTCTTCCAATCTTTTGACATTGCTTACTGGCATAATGGATCGAGGTAAGAGAAAAGGATGATTCGGCCTTCAACTAATTTGAGTGGCATACCATCCATGCCTAAGCTCCACGCCCATCGCCATATGACCTGAGCACATTTCTCCTATCGTAATAAAAGAATCAAATGTCCCTTTCCCATCTCAATACAGCGTGAAAGAAGATCCGTTTGAAGATTATTAATCATAGTTATTGAGAAAAAAAAACTAACAAAAAACTCTCTTTTGCAAGCAGTGCCTTTTAGAGGAACCCTTTTTTTGCTATTGATCTAATCCACATCAAATCTATTGGAGTTGTAATTACGATATTATGTTCAATAGGGTCTATATGAACTGGATCCAAATAATTTTTCATTTTAAAGGAAGGTAAGTTACATGTATTATATATGTATTTAACATCGTATTAACTGTTTGATGTAATATTTTGGTTTACTTTCATTAACATATGATAAGTACAATATATAGAGGTTAGGTAGGATTTCGTAACCCACATAGAAAATGACAAAACCACTCTACACTGGAGCACTAAATTACATGAAAATGTGCTTGCAACAAACCTATAGTATATGTTTACATGCACTCTCAATCTCACATGGCTAGTGTCAACATAAGATTGTAGCATTGATCACATAAATGAACTATTGTGACGTCTTTGGCAAGGATATCTACTCATTATTGTCGGTTAGAACATGGCAAATTAATATCTCATCGAAGAGGACTTTTTCACTTATAAAGCGATAGTTAATGTTGACTCATTTAGTGGATTGTGCTAGATGGGATTGGCAACAAGATAAACAACACCCAAGATTGTTACAGCTTAGGATGATGGGACATCAAAGAGGAATACAAAGTTCTCTAGCAATATGCCATATTCAAAAGGATCCTGCAACAATATAAGCCAGAGTACGATGCCCAACTTTAATGGAGTTGCTGGAGATGTAGGTTGTTTCTTAGAATGAGAGAAGGAGATCATTGCCTGTGAAAGCAGCATAACCTATGGAAGATTTGCGAGTATCGGGGCAACTTGCCCAGTTTACACCAGTACAGGAGGTTAGTCGGGACCAGGTTGTGCAACAGATGGGTAGGCCTATTGAGATTATGCCTTCAGTGTAGTGAATAAAGCGTTCTACCACCTACAAATGGTTTTTAATTGAGATGTTCAAATATTGACTCAACTCTTTAATTGCAAATAATGTGATATCTAGTTGTAGGACGGTTAGGTACTTGGTGAGTGCCAATGATTTCATGAAAGGTGGTTGGGTTGAGCAAAAGGGAGGGGGAAATCCTGTGCGCTAATTAAGTTGTATAGGTTGTATATGATGGGACAGTGATGTTCAAACAGGTTTGAAGAGGTCTCTGTTGTGCACAACCCAATTTTTTATATTCACTTAGAATCTTCCATGCTATTTCTCCTTAGCATATTATATTAATAGAAGCAGGGGAAGCACCGAATTGGTGATCTAGATTAAATTATCCATTTAATTGTTATGCAGCTTCATATTGTCACTATTTTGGAAAGTCTACTATATTTTTGTCAAAATTCTAGTCAAACCAATGATGTTGTTGGAAGGATCATTAAAAAGTTGTTACATTATGATCGAGTTCTCGAAGTGGTTCGGTTCAAAACACTAAACCATTAAAAGTCATTCAATTTACTAGGGGTTTCAATCAAATCGACCCTTTAGCACCCCTCAATGGCGGTCCAGGGTGGTGGTGTAGTAGGGAAAGAAGTAGTGGTGAGAGAGGGAGAAGGGGTGAAGGGTTGGTGGTAGTCAAGAGTGGTGATGCGATGGGGAGAGGACTAAGGAGAGGTAGGGAGCGAAAGAGGAGTAAGTGGCGGTGAGGCAGCGAGTGTGGTGATCAAAGCAATGTCATTTCACATGGGACGGGACAAGACAATGTCGGGGACAAGGCTGAGTCATGGGATGCCAGAGTTTCCAAGTTCAGGGACACGACGACAGAAGAGTAAGGCTAGAATTTGTGAGTCTAGGATAAGAAGAGAAGCAAGCTGGGGGGAACTAGCGATGTTGTTGGGCGGTGTGACAACAAAAGAACTTGCGACAACTGAGAAGAGGGAATATAAGACGCACGATTGATGGAGAAGATAAGGAAATCGATCGTCGATTTACATTTATTCAATTTCCTTGAATTTATCTATTTAAAATGTTGTCATATCTAATTAATAATTAAGATTAAAATGAAGAAAATGATAAAACTACCCCTATACTAGATGACTATACCTATACATGAAAGTATCCCTGCAATATATATTCGATATATGTTTGCATTGATTATTAAGCAGCGGCCATTCTTTTTAAGTGATGGAACCATGGATTTCAAATAAGCAAGCAACTAATAGTGGAATGCAAACGATGCATATTAAATATTGGTAAGTATTCAACCCTTTTTAGTTGGCGAAATATATAAAGAAACTATCTCATCCTTTCGAAGCACTTTTGTTTTCTATTGCAGGAACGATTCTTTCCAATCGCCGGTCCAGCATCTGTCTTCTAAAACATTTCGCAGGAACAAGGCATGATGCTCGTACCCGTATACTGATAAGTGCTAAGTGCGCATACATGAAACAAAATAATATATAAGATTGCAAATGAACACATAAATAAATAAATATTCTCAGAAAATGATTACAACAAATAATTAGGCAGAGTTAATATGTTAGCAACACGTTTGATTTACTAACCTCTAATGGTGTCCCCACATGACTGAGTCCTCTATATATGCTAAACTAAGTCTACAAAATGATTTTGCCTCTCTCGTAACTAGTTAAGAGGCAAAACTCGGGTTTAGGAAGAACGATTCTTGTATAGATCCAGTTCATATAGACCATTTGTTTTAGACTTTTAAATCTATGGGCTCTATACCATTTTACATGGATCCCGTATATTTAAAAGTATAATACACGGTTTATAGAGTAGTTGGTCTATACAAGAATTTTCCGGATTAAAGGACTTGGGAAGACTTAACAAAACTCTGCTTCTAAAAAAAAAACTCAAGTCCCAAACTAGTTCTAACATATTAATAAAATCTTATTGCACTAGTCAGCCCTAGGTTAACATCTTGTAGTAGAATAACTAGTGGAGTACTCAGTAAGAGAACTATTCTCCAAAAGCGAGTTGTTTGACTTCCATGCATCACCCACATTATTACTCATAGCAAAACCGAAGGGAAACCCAAGGGACCGAACCGTTTCCCACTGGTTATTAATCTCATTATTATTACTCGAATTCTTCATTTCTTGACCATTTCCTATGTTGTTATCTTCGATTTCCTGCTGAAAATTATTGTTAACTAAGTAGTTGTAACAGCCGCCGAGTGTCTGCTCTTGTGATCCACAAAAATCTCCTGTCTCTGAGGAAGACATGTTTAGAAGCAAGGAAGATATGTCCACATTAGGGTACTTATGATTGATGCTTTGTGCTGGTTGTTCTAAGGTGGTTGTGATCGTGAGGTGGTTTGTGTATGGGAAGCAAGCTTGAATACTAGGTATTAGTCCTAGGGTGGATGTGTTGAAGGCTTTATAGGAGGCAAAATCAGAAGAAGAGCATAGGCTAATGGCGGGGGAAGAGGCGGTTTTCGTCGATGCCGAAACGGAGATGTTCTCAGGACTGGAGGCAGATTGAGGGTGGAAGGGAATGGGTTCAGGTAAGGGGGAAACCCATGAACGAGAAAGAGCTCTCTGAGCTGTGGAGTTTGGTTTCTTGAATATTCTGCATATTGCCCATGAGTCCTGCAGAAGCAACCTTACATTAATATTACTGGCTTACTGTACCAAGGAAATAAATAGCATTTTACTGTATGTTATCGATCAGCGTGTATCATAAATTTAATGAATGATTTATTTCATCTAAAACTTCTATAAAACCACCACAAATAATTTATGGTTTGTTACATTTTATGTTAGCGAAAAGACAGCGTAATTAGTTGCTTAAAAAAGGCCAAGGAAGGATGATGATGTATGCTTACATTTGCTGGAAAGGCTTTGTCCAAGGATCTCTTAGGTGGGGCTGAGTCAGTGATAGAAGGCAGCCTAAACTCATGCATCATCCAGTCGGTTTTGATACCTTTAGCAGCTCTTCCTTTGTAGAAAACAAGTGATTTCTTGAGGCCAATACACTTGTTCGTGCCTTCCGAGGAATAGATTGGTCTGTCTGTTCCTGTAGCTTTCCAAAATCCAGCTCCTGTCACCCTGTTTGGTCTTGCACTGTTTCTATATTTCCTGTCCCTTGGACAGAAGAAGTACCACTCTTTCTCACCTGTACTAGCCAGTTCTACATGAAACCCGGCCATCAAGCAAAGATAATTAATCAGTCAAAATATGGCTTCATTATTACTATAAATATTATTGTTATTGTTATTCTTATTCTTATTATTATTATTATTATAGAGATAAACTATTGAATTTTCGATACGATGTAGAAAGATATGTAATCTCAAAAAATATGTTCTTGTATATATGTAGATTTGTTAGTTATAATGTTTTTGATGAAACTATATGTTGATCAACAAAAGTTCTTCTAAAATTTTCATTTGCACTAATTCATATTTTTGCGTGCATCTTGCGTTAGTGTTTGTTCATGAGGGAACAGAAGGTTCCTTGACAAGAAAGTAGTCTAGTTTTGAGTTCCAACCTTTCCATCCTCTCCTAGGATACCATACCATATCCAAAACGAGTAAAAAACACGAAAAACAAATAGATATTACAAAAATAAGCTTATTTGAGATGCATGTAGAAACTTCCCATAGAACTAAACATTTATGTTGATTTCATATACATACATACATACATATATATATACACGGAGACAATCAGTGGTTGTGAAGATATAGGATCCGGCCATATTATATTACATGTTTTTAGCATATATGTTAGAATACTATGATTAGCAAGACATGCATGTAGTATTAGATAAAGTAGTGAAATGACTCACTTGGTAGATCCCACGGATCATATTTATAGATGTCTAACTGCTTGATAAGCTCAATGGAGAGAGGACGCTGTTGAATCTTTCTCCTTAAATAAAACGAAACAAGCTCTTCATCAGTCGGATGAAATCGAAACCCCGGAAGCATTACTTCATCAATTTTCTCCATGTCTATTGATCTTTCATCCATTCTAGCGAGCTTTTGTAAACCCTAGCTGGCTATCTTTTCAAACTAATATATATATATTACTATTATCTTAATAATAGAAAAAAGAAGATTAACTTGAAAAAGAACACACTAGCTAGAAGGTTTCGCCTAGAGATTAACTTGAAGGAAATGAACTAGGGTTTTAAAGGGTAGTATATTAGAAGTAGGAGTGTGAAGTGA
The DNA here is from genome assembly GCA_037954665.1 of Laguncularia racemosa. Lineage (NCBI taxonomy): Eukaryota > Viridiplantae > Streptophyta > Magnoliopsida > Myrtales > Combretaceae > Laguncularia > Laguncularia racemosa. The sequence continues at coordinate 492,754 of JBBMOL010000160.1, read as the reverse complement.
GGAAGTAGAGGATTAGGTTGCTTTAATATGAAGGGTGTGTGTATTAAATGATTCCCGAGAAAGGTCTGCTCTGCTTCCCTCCCCCGAAGGATCAGCCGCCTTTTGTGGTGTGTCCTTAAGCAAACGTTGTGTGTTTTGCGAGGAAGACGGTGCGACTTTGAAGATTTTCAAGTTTAAAAGAAGATCATTATTATAGCACTATAATCAATGTATTGGCTTTGATGCAAAGCTTTGTCTTAAAGCCAGTGTTTTCTAACCAAACAAAGGGTTCCTATGCTTAACATAGAAGTACCACATAGATATATAACTACGTAGTGCTTAATATGTAGGTTAGATCTTATGACTTAGTTTTTGTAAACACATAATGAATGCATTTTTTTTTCAATAAATTGATATAAATTAAAAGATTCTTTTAGATAATTATTATGTTATCTTCTCGTTATTAGTTATTATTCTATTTTGTTATATGCCTTGATTATTGTAGAAAGTTAAAGAATAATGTTAAATGTACGGTTAATTGTGCATGTATCCTTTTATCTAACGAAACTCTTAAACGTAATAACCTTTTTCTTCACAAGCCATCTTAGTTTGGTTATGTTTTTATATCAATATATAAGAAACGTGAGTTATTTGAATCATTTCGTTTGCTTTACTTTGATGAAATCTATGAAATGAAAAATAAGTACCAAAGTTATGGATGAATATCACATCCTCCAAAGAATACAATGAAGAAAATTCAAAAGTCAAGAATGTGGATTTGGTGTATGTATAGATTCTTCACATTTCATGTAATAAACCCCATAGTTGGGTCTAGTTTATTCCAAATTGAGGAATCTCAAGAACAGCCTAATAAACATGAGTTTCTGGGGATTAAGAATACTTTTAAGTAGATGTCTCATTCGTCAAACCTAGATCAAAGTTTTTGTTTATATCCATTGCAAATAAGACAAAAGCAATAACCATTTTCGACGACTCTCACTTACAATATTATAATGCAAAGGTCGACCAGAACCAGCTTCCGATGCTCGAGCTTAAATGTATTGTCAGTGAGAGATTAATTTTGGAGTTTTTTAGGTCTCTGAAAACGAAAATCCCGCTTCTATTCCATTCTTCCAAGCTTCTATTCCACTGATCTGTCTGATTGAGTTTGCATATTTTAATGTGGGAGGTACAGCTACTTAGATATATGGTTCCCACATTTAATTATGGCTAGCTAGCTCTTACCAAGGACCACTTGCTCTTATTAGAATTCTGTTGACCTTTGAATACATGCAAATCAACATATACTCATGTAAGTATAATGGAAAAATGAAATACATAAATTCTACTTTTCCTGGTTATCTCTCGTGCCTTTTGACCCTATATATATATTCACTCCATAAGGTTTTAAAGTTTACTGCAGGTGATAATGTATCATGAGGAAGCATGTATCGATCCCTCCATTTTGGCACTGCAAATAGTCAAGCATTAAGAAATATCCGTCTCTTTTGAATATATTAAGAATTTCATGTTCTTATGGCATTCGTCACACTAAAGTTTTTTATTGATATAATTTAAAAGATCGTGATTTTATGTTACGATTTTTTAATTTACTTACTCAATAGGTCGAGATTAATCTATTAAATTATATCAATATTCATGGGATTATTAACTATAATATCACGTTAATCAATACCTCTAATTCTATCGAGATTCACACAACTTATTTCTTAGCAATCTAGGTTTCGCATTCTCTATTACATAATCTTCTATCTTTCTCTCTTTTCTTTACTTTTATAGTAATTTATTTATTATTTTATTTATTTATTTATTTTTATTTAGTTGTTAAATTTGTTAAAAAAAAGCAATAATTTTCCTAAAATCGTGATTAAACCCAATTCAACCTGCCTCTTAGATTCCTAGCTAGTCTTATTCTGCATAAGATTTTTCACGTTATTGTCATAGGTGATGAGCAACACTGAGAGTGATCTCACTTGCCACTGTTTTAGAAAACTTAGGACGCCTAGGAACATCTCCACTTAATGAGTATTAGGATTGATTACAGCACTTGTACATATTGAATGCAAGCATATTTCCTCATGGCTAGCATTAGCTTTTACTTTTATTTGTTTCAGTCTTCATATCATACCAAATATCTCCGAAGTCATAGATTATAAATCTAGCAAGATTCACCATATCAACCAACCGGAAAGAATAAGATGAAGCTTAAAATTAGTAAAAAAAAACTCTAAAACTAATATAGATATCATTAAATCCTAGTTAAACTCAATTCAAAATAACATTTGAAAATGCTAATAGTAAGCATCATAATTTCCTAAGAAAAAATAAAATCCTAAAAAATAGGTAAAGTTATGAAAAAAATTCATACAAGAACTTCTATAAAAAGAGTAGTGCAAAAATAGGAATCATCCTTTGATAATAGTGAGGGGAGGTGTAAAATGGGAGTTCGAATATGTAATGATCCGACCATAACTTTTTCCACCAAGATATTATTCGTTTTGGTATAAAATATCTTATGATATTGTTCACCTTAGTGTGAAAATCCTAATAATTATGTTATTTAGTGTAGCTATTTCTTAAGAGGTCACCCATTGCTCCCCTTGAGCACACTTAACTTAGAGTTTTGATGAACTCAAAGCCATTATAATAAAAGGCGTGTTGATGATTAAATTTTAGTCATTTTCTATTTAAGGAATGTTAGAATCTTTCCCACTTACAATATTGACATCCTTATTAGTTTCATTATATAGGTTTAAGACCACATTAGGTAGACACTCCACCCTTCTAGCTGGGGAATTACTCTGATATCACCTCTAACGATGCATGAATTGAAACTGATATCACCTCTAACGATGCATGAATTGAAAACCGAACCCTACTCAATTGAATGAACCACAAATCAAACTGAACTGAACGAAACAAAACTATAAATTAAGTTCAACCATTTTTTAGGTTGGAAAAAATTATTAATCAAATTAAATTGTGAAAAGTTAAAAAAAAAAAAAAGTTGTAACAATCACTACACTTATTGTGGAAATTTAATGATAATGTCCTCCTTCAAATAATATGAATTTGTTTTATCCATTTGTCTATGTTTTTACTTCTAAATAAAAATGTGAATAGATGATGTGAAGCTAAATATTTTAAATATTCCACTTTTTTTTTTGTTGGCCAATCTAAATACTTCACTTATATTTTATGGATTTTGGAAATAAATGATGAATAATTCTTTTATATTTTCCTGTATTGATTTGGATGCCATCTAATTTTTGAAGTACCAACTAAATCATAGCAAGACTTAATAGTTGTTTCTATTGTGTAGTGGCCTAATGCATTGTGTAGGATATAATAATGTTGCCTTTAAGGAAAGCTTTAAGTTCTTGATCTTGGAACTACATTGAAAATACTTTGTTTCTATTGATGATTAGGAAAACTTGTAATATGTGAGTGTTTCTCTTAATTGTTTTGAAATTCTTGGTTCGAACTATAAATCAAATTAGATCGATTTGTTCTTTTTAGGTTTTCAAAATTACAAACAAAATGTATGGTTATATTTTAATTAAAAAAGAACTTAACCATAATATTAAGTTCAATTCAATGGAAGGATGATCAATGTTGAATCAAACCGTGTTCATTTCTATTTTCAATGATAGGTAAATAAAAAAGAACTCATCTTTAAAAATTTAGGTAGCAAAATGGAATAAAAATGAAAACACAGGTTCTAAAATACAAAAATAAAGAACAGGTACATCCCTCTAATATATTTTTCCCTTACTGGTTAGTCCTCACACACTACTATTTGGTATAGGCTGGATGTACGTATAAAAGAGGTAGGTAGTAGGTGTTGAAAGAAGTCGACCCATTTTAGACGTCGAGTCGGGCTCGGGAACACAGAGCTTGGCAGGACGAGGTATTTAACCGAGGACCAGGTTTGGCGAGCTTCACTGAATTTGAAGTCCCCGTTTATGGAATCTGGCTCTGTGAACAACCTTCTAAAATAAGGTACAAATCTTGCTAGCCCACTAGTAGACATGGTTGGAGTTGGTGAGACATGAAAAATTGCAACCCCGTGCACAGATACACCTACTCAAAGACTTTGAAGATAGACTTCAGCCATTAAAATAAGACCAAAGTCCAAAGTACAGAGTCTAAGACTTAGAAATGAAGCTTCTTACTTGCTAAGAACACAACACTACCTTGGGGCAAGAGCGAGAAAGTAGAAAAGAAGATACGTTAAAGACTTAAGGGGACACAAAAATATTATCCAAACAAGAAAAGGATACAAAAATAACTATCGGAAAGAAAATGAATAAATTACAAATATATTATTGAAATTATTAATCAAGTACATAAATCCACAAAGTCTCTAAAATACTTTTTTTTATATATATCTTCACATAACTTTTGAATATATACTTATACCAAATGATTGGTAAAACCATAAAATCTTCCCAAATCCCTGGCCTTCAGCAATAATTTTTGGACAATTATTTTTTAGTAAGTCATAGAAATGAAAAAACACGTTTTAAAAATTTAAACGACATATCCATATTTATATGCGTATTGTATTTTCAATTTAATAAAACAAAATAAAAAAAAGGACAAAGATAAGAATGTAGAGATAGCACGTTTGACCAAGGCTGAAATACAAAGTGGACCACTCTGCTCCTAATAGTCGGCTGTCCTCGCAAATCCCTGTAAATTCGAGCAGTGTTCTTCACAACACCTTCAAAATTGTTCAAAGCAATAGGGCATCCACAATGTTCTAAATTAAAACCCTCAGCCCCTTGCAAACCCCTGTGAATTTGCGTCTTTTTGCCATATGCACGTTTTCACTAGTAATGCCTTATGATTTTTCTTTCCATCCCTCGTACAGTTTCTTTAGACCATTACAATTTTTTTGCTTTTGTCCCAAATCTTAGTACACAATATTTCATCCCCACAATTTTAGGGGTGGAAATCATTACAAGTGGCATATTCATTTCATATATGAATGTGTAAATACCAATAATATATCTATATAATTAAATAATAGCATTTATATACTATTTAAAACAATTTTTAGATAAATATATAAAGAATCGATCATAAGTAAAAGAAAAATATGAGATGCTTAAAGAGTCATTGAAGTCATCTCTAGTATCCACAAAGATGAGCATTATATGCCAATCGCCTCTTTCCTTTGGAATACCCATGAAGAAAGCAGATCAAACTACAAATTCAAACACTTGAACCAAGAGAAAAGAAGAAGACGATAAAGAAACATAATTAGATCGTTGCAAGTCTTGTTCCCATGACATAATGATTTAACTAAAAAACAATGCCCTAGGCCCTAATAGTTTGCAGCAAAAGAAGAAGAAAATCACTAAAAAAAATAAAAATTATACGATGCATAGGAACAAGCATTAAATCTCCAGCCACCACAGATGATGCCAGGTAGTGAAAGTGAGTCCCTTATCCTTGTCAAGCACCCTGCAACATTTCCCTGACATCGTAGCCTTGGAGCTAAGCATGGAAAGAACCAGTAGATTTTATTAGTAAAAATTGGAGATCGCACATTATTCTTGCCAGAATGCATATATTTCCACAAGAAGCAAATAGTTTAATTACCTGAATGAAGGTGAGAAACAAAATAACCCCAGAATTCCAGCAAGCATGAAGTGCGATGGGGCACAGAAGGTTACGAGTTTGAGCGTATATAAATCCCAATGCAGCACCTAAATATATTTAAGACAACATATAACATTCTTAGAAAGGAAAAAAGAGAAGGAATATTTTAGAGCTAATGGTAACGTAAGGATACTGGTCAGCACCAAAGCATGAAATACAGGTGGCGCAAAAGAAGTTGAGGTAATAAATGAGTTTTCCAACAGCATGACCACTCTTCTCATTAGCAGGATCGAAATTCCCTGTCCCATAATATGAAACTTATCTAGTTGGCCGAAAATATATACATATATGTATTATAAATTGAATGAAATATTCAGGATTAGGAGTATCTAAACTTGAGGACAAGGCAAAGGGTTTCAGCTATGTGAGTGAATTCATAAAAGCAAACATGAGGGCTTTCTTATATGTAAGATCTAGGTTTCTTGAAATTGAGTCTAAATCAAAGAAAACTATTACAAATGACTGTTAGAATGTGGAAGGCTATTGGATTAAAATAAAATAGAAAATGTGAAGATGGCATTTGTTTAGAAAAAAGTTTAAGTAGAAAATGGTTTATGAGAATTGATAGAATAGAAAGTGTTAAGAATTGAAGAAACCTTTGTAAATTTCTTAGTTTTTGCTTATTTATAAATGAGTGAGGCATACTTATTTATAGGCTTTCTCCTCAATGAACAGCAGAGATCAATCTAATCCAACTGTTACAATATTTTGTATAGAAGATTGCAACTATTATAGTTATATATATAATAAAAGAGGGGATTACAACTACTATTTAGAATATTTCATAAAAATATTTCAACTAATAAATTCTAAATATTGCACCTAACATCTCTTATAGAACATGGATGTTGTAATGGCGTCAGGCTAAAGCACGGGCACACTTTGATGTAATTCCAAGCATATCTTGTAACATCTCGAACTTCTTGAGGGAATGCCTTTGTAAATATGTCAGCAACTTGTTCTTCTATCTTACAATAATTTATCTCAATTTCCTTATTTGTCATAATTTCTCTTAGAAAGTGATATTTGATGGTGATGTGCCTTGTCCGACTATGATGTACTTGGTTCTTTGCCATTGCTATAGCTGATTTGTTATCACAAAATATTATGGTTGGAGTATTTTACGACTCTCTCATGTCTCCTAGAATTCTTTGGAGCCATATTACTTGATTGCAATATACTCAACTTCTGTTGAAGACTGCACAACTATTTTTTGCTTCTTTGATGCCTAGGAAAATAACCTTGATCCAAAGCTGAACACATAGTCCGATGTACTCATCATATCATCAATAGATAATGCATAATCGCTATCACTATATCCTATCAGTCTGAAGTTACTTGTTTGCTTGTACCATGTGCTACAGTCTTCAGTACACTACAAGTATCATAGTATCCGCTTTGCTACTATAAAGTGAACTTAACTAAGATTTTGCATAGACCTTGACAGAAGACTTATGGTATACATTATGTTTTGATGTATCAGTTTTGAATCTGGATGCATCAGCTGCTAGTAATCCATCCTCTTTCTGCACCTTCTCTTTTATTGCCAATAGTGTAACCACTGCTTTTACAATTAGTCATATTAAATTGCTTCAATCGATTTTCTGTATACTTCTTTTCTTAGATAAATATCTCATCATCTTCATGACAGACTTCAATACCAAGGAAGTGCTGCATCAAACATAGGTTTGTCATCTCAAAGGTTTTCATCATCTTTTCCTTGAACTTTTGGACCATACTCTCATTGTTGTTTGTACATATGAGATCACCCACATACAAGGAAACAATAAAAATATCATTACCTTGGGTTTTAATGTAATAAGTACTTTAACTGTAGCTCTATTTGAATCCTCTGGATCAGTAAAATATTTATCAATTTTACTTTACCAAGCTCTTGGTATTTGCTTAAGGCCATACAATGCTTTCTTTAGTTTAAGCACCCTATGCTCTTCACCTTTGTTCATGAATTCTAGTAATTGTACCACATACATATCTTCCTCTAAACAGCCATTAAAGAATGCTAATTTCACATCAAGCTGATATAATCTCTAGCCTTCCTGTGCTGCAAGTGCTATTAAGGCTCAAATAGTTAGTCAAGCAACTAGAGCAAAAGTCTCATCATGGTCCACTCCAAGAATTTGGGAGTATCCCTTTATTACCGATCTAGCTTATATTTCTGAATTGAGCAATGAGGGTTGGTCTTTACTTTGTAGACCCATTTGACTCTAATAACATCTTTGTTAGTTGGTGGGTCTATGAGCTCCCGCATTTCATTCTTCTTAATCATGTTTATCTCCTCTTTCATGGCTTTAATAGCTATATCTTGTTCCATTGCATCTTTAAAGCCTTCTGCCTCCATGACTACAAAGTCACAATTTGCATATTCATCTAATAGAAGTCTTCTATTCTGGGTGGTGATTCCAGAGATGACTCTCCTTCTAATGAAGTTAATGTTGATGTTGCAAGTGTATTAAGAATCCACACCACCTGGTCATTAGATTCTAGAGAACATTCAGTTCTTGGTACCATTATGCTTTGCTTCTCTGCTTTTTCTCCATCCCAATTTCAAGTAGCACTTTCGTTGAAATCAACATCCTTAGTGATGATAAGTTTCTTGGTATTTAGATTATAGATTCTATAAGCCTCAGATTATGTGCTATAACCATGAAAGATACCACATTCTGTCTTCACCTCTAGTTTGTGCCTTTTTATTACAGGGATGTGGAGATAGCAAATGCTTCCAAATATACATAGATGTTCAGCAAAAGGTTTTCATCTACTCTAAGCTTCAATAGTTGTCTTGTCTTGTACAAAATTAGTTGGACATCTGTTGAGTATATAGGCTACTGGGTAAACTGCTTTAGCCCAGAACATGGCACCTTCTTTTCTTCTCTCTTGGATCTAGCCATCTCCATTACTGTATGATTTTTCCTTTCTGACATACCAAACCGATGTATATCCAACTGTAAGCCAGTGTTCTATTCTTTCATCTTCACAGAAGTGTTAAACTCTTTTGAGATGTACTATTTTCCCCCATCACTTATTGCTTTAATATAATAGTCACTTTGTTTCTTCACAAAAATGTTGAATTTCTTAAAAATCTCAAGCACTTATATTCTTTTACATATAAAATAGACTTAATGTCATCCTAGTGTAGTCACCAATAAAGAGGATGAAGTACTGACATTTCTTAAAAGATGGTGTTCTCATGGGTCCCCACATGTTTGTGTATATAAGCTCTGATGGTGCTATACCTCTTCATACCCAGGTAGAGGGAAATGGTTTCCTATGTTGGTTCCCAAGCATGCAGCCTTTACAAATGTTTGCAACTTCTTTTATGACTGGCATATTCAACATCGTGTTCTTCTGCTGTGGGATCTTCAACCCTTGAAAATTTAGATGACTAACCACTTCTGTTTTATGGTGCCACTAGATGAGGAAATCTCTCTATTGTTGCATCTTAACCTTAGCAATTTCCTTACTCTTGTCTCCCATATCATATATAGTGCAGGAATCTTTTTCAAATAGCGAGTATCCTCTTTCCATCATTTGTCCAACATTAAGTAAATTTGCATCCAAACTTGGTACCAACAAGACATCTTTGATTAGATGTGTACCTTTCCTTGTCTTGATGGCAACAGCACATTTTCCTTCAATGGCCACTAGTTCAAGATTGCCAAGCCGCATTTTGGAACCGATGGAACATCTATGCCTTTAAAAATATTATTTTACTTGTCATGTGGTTCCCTACAACCATTATTTAAATAAACATGTATCTCCTTTTGTCAGAAGCAACATGACCACATAAAATAGATAATTATTTTTTTCCTCAAAGTGGTTCACTTGATACTTCTCCTTAAAACGATAATCGTTTGTAAGATGGCCAAATTTCTTACAATTTTGACATTGCAGCTTTCCTTTGCATCTACAATCTTTTTATGATGATTGGTTTTATTACGTACCCCACGTGGTGGATGTTTTCTATCTCCTTAATTTTCCACACTTCCTCTTTTCTCTCTCTTGAATTCTCAAAGTGGATCCATTTTAATAGGCTATAATCATCAAAATGTAAGAAGGGTTTCCAACTATATATTTTGATGTCCAACACATACTAAAAATACAAAGATGAAGGACAATCAAATGAATATTCAAGTTATGGAGGCAGTTGGAAAAAATTACCCAGTATAAAAAGCTGAGGAAATTCACTAGGAGTAAGGTGTGCTAGTGCAAATACAGCTGCACTAATGAGAACAGCAACCGGTGTAGGAACCCTGTGGAAACAAATTGCAGTTAGAGCATGAGCCAAGAACATACACAACCGGCACATATCCTCCATCACAAGAAATGAAGAAGCTGAAATACTGCACAAAATTTTGAGCCAGAACATGACACTGAGAGCACAACATCAAAATATGATATGTTCTCTCAATTAAAACACTTCTATACTTCAGATTACAAACTAAATTCCTTACAATTATACGGCTAAAGCAAAAGAAAAGAACAACTCTGTTAGGATCCCTAGCCCAAGCTCTAGTCACTGGACGATTCACCGGGAAATCCAAGTCTAAGCGGGAAAACTTTCCCTTGTCGCTGTTCTTTGACCTCCCTATGGTGGACTGATCGGAATAACTCAGATCTCCATAGGGATCTGAAACCTGGGATCTCGATTAGAGAGAGAGAATCCGATCTCGTGAGATTTTGGAGAAAATATGCTTGTCTATTTCCCTGCTCAATTCTCAATACATACACCTTATTCTTTCCTTCTTTAGCTATATTCTCATAGATTCTTATTCTAATGGACAAGGACTTCCCTAATCTAGAGATACAATAACGAAAATAATCTCCTCAATCCTAATTTATAAATAAATACTTAAATGCCTAAGATCGACTTAATCCTACATGGAATTTGCCTAAATTATTCCCTCATCCATCTCGGTCTTGCACAGCAGCGACGTGCTGCACTTGTGGAGCTCTTCCTTGCACGGTGGTTACCGCTTGGTTGTCCCTCCGTGTATAAGTTTTCCCAACAAATGCATCCCTAACATCGCTCCCCTCCTGGACATCGAGCTTGTCCTCAAGCTCAAAAGTAGGATAGGTCTTCTAGAATTCATCCAACTGCTCCCAAGTTGCATCTATTGGTTTTGTTCCAGCCCACTGGACAAGGAGCTGCCACTGACCTCTATTCAAGCGGGAGCGCAAAATTGCCGTTGGAATTGGCAGAATGCGGCCTTCCGAAACCAAGGGTAGCTATGGTGGTTGAAGTGGGGGATCACCACGGTGTGGTTTGAGCAAAGAGACATGAAAGACATCATGTAGCTTGGCATTGTCAGGCAATTGCAGTCGGTAAGCCACTGACCCAATCCGCTGTAGGATCTGGAAGGGACCATAAAACTTGGGTTGGAGCTTGTGGAGTTGTCGTCCAACCAAGGATAGCTGTCTGTGGGGTTGTAATCGGAGCCAAACCCAGTTACCGACATCAAAGGCGACTTCTCTATGATGTTTGTCGTAGTTAGTCTTCATGCGGTGTTAGGCAGCTTGCAGCTGTGCGCAAATTTCCCCAAGCATTTGGTCACGGACCGTGAGGGCGTCATCTACTGCGTCAACCTTGGTGGTTCCTGGAATATAAGCTGTGAGGCGTGGAGGCTCGCGGCCATAAACGACTCTGAAGGGTGTATCCTAGAGGGCTGTGTGATAGGAGGTGTTGTAGCAATATTCCACCCAGGTCTTGGGGCTGCTTCCGGCAAGGCAAAGGAGGTACATTTCAATTGTCCTGTTGACCATCTCCGTCTGGCCATCAGATTGCGGGTGATATGCCGATGAAAAAGCCAACTTAGTGCCACTAAGGCGGAATAACTCCTTCCAAAAATTGCTGGTAAAAGTGGCATCTCTGTCTGAAACAATGGATTCGGGGAAACCATGGAGGCGAACGATGTGTTCCATGAATAGTTGGGCCACTCGCTTGGCTGTATAAGGATGTGCCATGGCAATGAAATGGCCGTATTTGGAAAAACGATCGACGACCACCAATAGTACAGATTTGCCCCATGATTTGGGAAACCCTACGATGAAGTCCATGGATATATCAGCCCAGATTTGAGTGGGCAACGCTAATGGTTGCAGCAATCCAGCGGGCCGCAGGCAATCAACCTTGTTTTGTTGACACACGGGGCAGCGAGTCACATATTCTTGAACCGTACCCTTCATTCCCTGCCAATGGAAATCTTGGCGAAGTCGCTGTAACGTCTTCTGTGCACCTTCATGTGTGCTATCATGAATGCCGGACATGATGGCGGAAATGAGGGGCGAGGTGTTGGACAAGTGGATTCGACCCTTGTACCAGAGGACTCCATCCTGCTCTGTCCAAGGCCCTGACAGCACCCCTTGTTGCAGCTTGTCCCGAAGTTGTTGGATGTTGGCGTCACTTGTTGCCGCATCCTTTATCTCTTCCCAAAGATCCAGACGATGTTGACTAATGGCATTCAGCTCCAACTTGTCCTGGTGACAACGAGATAGAGCATCTGTTGCCTTATTGGAGTGCCCTGACCGATATTCGACGTCGAAATCGAAGCCCAGTAGTTTACTTATCCAGTGCTGCTGCGGGGAAGTCGTGATGCGCTGGTTAAGCAAAAATTTGAGACTATAATGGTCTGTCTTGATGACGAACTTATAGCCCCATAAATAAGGACGCCAATGTTGTACTGCCTTGGCCAACCCGATAAGCTCCCGTTCGTAAGCTGCCAATTTGTGGTGTCTCGCGGCCAATTGTCTGCTGAAGTATGCAATGGGATGTTGATTTTGTTGCAAGACAGCCCCAATTCCACTCCCGGAAGCATCACATTCTACCACAAATGCTTGTGTAAAATTGGGTAGCTGCAAGACGGGGCTGGTGGCCAACGCCTTTTGCAGCCGTGAGTAAGCTGCCTCTGCTGCGTCCGTCCAAGTAAAAGCATTGCGTTTCAACATTGCCGTGAGAGGGCTTGTAATTTGGCCGTAATCTTGTATAAACTTCCGGTAGTATCCTGCTAATCCGAGGAATCCGTGAAGGGCTGTGACATTCTACGGTTTTGGCCAATCCACAATTGCTTGTACCTTGGCGGGATCCAATGTGACCTCATCCTTGGATATGCGGTGTCCCAAGTACACCACTATCGTTGTCCCAAAAGAACACTTGGACCTCTTGATGAATAGCTGGTGGGTTTGCAGCAGGTGGAGCGCTGTTCGGAGGTGGCGGAGATGCAAGTTCCAATCCTTACTATATATTAAGATGTCATCAAAGAAGACGAGGACAAATTTGCGGAGATGATCCCGAAAGACTTCGTTCATCAAGGCCTGGAACGTGGAAGGCGCGTTTGATAAGCCAAACGGCATTACGAGGAATTCGAAGTGCCCATGGTGTGTTCAGAAAGCCGTCTTCTCCACATCCTTGTCAAACATGAGGACTTGGTGGTAACCTGATCAGAGATCCAGTTTAGTGAAGAATTTTGCTCCATATAGCTCATCTAGCAATTCATCCACCACCGGAATTGGGAACTTGTCCTTAATGGTCTTGCTATTTAGCTCCCGGTAATCGACACAAAATCGCCAAGAGCCATCTTGTTTTCTGACCAGCAGGACGGGGGAGGAGAATGGTGAATGACTAGGGCGGATGATCCCTTGCTACAACATCTGTCTACATTGTCTTTCTATTTCATCCTTCTGCAGGTGAGGATATCGATACGGGCGGACGACCACCGGGCCAGTGTTTGGTTCCAAAAAAATGCGGTGGTCGCAACTTTGGAGCAGTGGTAGGCCAGTAGGTTCTTGGAAGACACTGTCGAACTCAATTAAGAGTTTCTCTAGTGCAGTATCGTCCAGGGAGGTGTTCTCGACCAAATGAAGATGAGGCTGTACCGTTGTGACTCTTCCTTGGAGCCGCACCTCCTTGTGATCATTTTGAAATGACATTGTGAGTGCTGAAAAGTCCCATAGAATCGGCCCCAAGGTCTGTAACCATCGTGTCCCTAACACCAAATCAAACCCGGATAATGGGATGATCATGAAGTCGACATGGAATTCATGTCCTTCAATGGTGAAACGGATGCCTTTGCAAATACCCACACATTTGATGCTGTCCCCATTAGCGACGGCGACTGTGGCCCTGGTCTCGCCGATGTAGTCAAGTTGCAGGTGCTCGATGGTTGTCCAGCTAATAAAATTATGGGTGCTTCCCGAGTCGACTAAGTCGCGCAAGGGTACCCCCTCTACCACTGCCAGAATCTGCATCGTACTTGTTCCCCTTTGGCCGGTCATGGCGTGAAGTGATATCGCGGGCTCCTCCTCTGCCCCTCCTAAAACACAATCTGTTTTGTCGTCATCAACCTCCAACCAGAATAACTTTTGACACCGGTGTCCAGCGGTATAGGTTTCGTCGCAATTGTAGCAAAGACCCTTAGCTCGTCGCTCGGCCATCTCAGCTCGATTCAAGCGGCAGATAAAGGTGGACACTTGGGTCTTTTGTGAATTATCTGGTGTGGACGTCGTAGGTCCCTTTGTTGTCGCTTGGCTGCCGCCCCAGGGACGATTGGAATTGGCCACCCCTTTTCGCACACTCATTTCGCGCATCAGCTTCTGGCGGCTTTCATAGGCGTGTGCCCAGCTCATTGCGTGCATCAGATCGAGCGGATCCTGGAGCTCAACTTCAAGGCATATCCAATCTGCCAATCCGGCCGTATACAACCCAACATTCTGATCAACCCGGACTACATGGCTTGCTCATGCTAACTTCTCCTAGAACTGCTTATTATATTCGTCGACAATTCCCATTTGTCGCAAAGTCACCAACGCACCCAGTGGGTTTGTGCACACTGGAGGTTCGAAGCGAAGCTTGCAGAAATATTTAAACTCTCCCCAATCCATCTGAGGACGTTCTCCTTCCAATTGATGGAACCAAAGCTGTGCCTCGCCCAAGAGGTGGAAGGAAGCCAATCCCACCTTATCCCTATCTGCTGTCCGTTGGTTTGCAAAAAATTTCTCGCAACAGTGGAGCCAAATCAGGGGAACTTCTGAGCCGTCGTAGGTAGGAAAATCTAGCTTTGTATACCTAGGCACCATGGTTCCGATGGTCTGAGGGTGTTGGCTGTTTCCGCCTTCCGGACTCTGGGTATGTCGCCGGGGTGTCGGATTGTTGCTGCCAGACGCTTCCCTTGCCACCGCACTGTTCTGGAGGTGTTGGACGAGCATTTCCAGTTTCTGCTCGAACTTCCGGGATAGTTCTTGTATCTGGGAATTTGTCCGCTGTTCAGACTCAATGATCATGGCACGGAGTGGATCAGCATCATGGGGTGAATCGCTCATGGTGATTGGCTCTGATACCAATTTGTTAGGATCCTTAGCCCAAGCTCTAGTCACCGGACGATTCACCGGGAAATCCAAGTCTAAGCAGGAAAACTTTCCCTTATCGTTGTTCTTTGACCTCCCTATGGTGGACTGATCGGAATAACTCAAATCTCCACAGGGATCTGAAACCTGGGATCTCGATTAGAGAGAGAGAATCCGATCTCGTGAGATTTTGGAGAAAATATGCTTGTCTATTTCCCTGCTCAATTCTCAATACATACACCTTATTCTTTCCTTCTTTAGCTATATTCTCATAGATTCTTATTCTAATGGACAAGGACTTCCCTAATCTAGAGATACAATAACGGAAATAATCTCCTCAATCCTAATTTATAAATAAATACTTAAATGCCTAAGATCGACTTAATCCTACATGGAATCTGTCTAAATTATTCCCTCATCCATCTCGGTCTTGCACAGCAGTGACGTGCTGCACTTGTGGAGCTCTTCCTTGCACGGTGGTTACCGCTTGGTTGTCCCTCCGTGTATAAGTTTTCCCAACAAATGCATCCCTAACAAACTCCCTCTCTCTCACTCCGGTAGCCAACGGATGGTTCTGTCAGGCCACCTCTCTCTCACTCCTCTAACTAACTGTAATGATGTGTGTATATCCCTCTCCACCTCCTCTAACCAACTATATATATGATTCTTTTATTGGTCCCCCCCTTTGCTATTTCTCTTCCACGTCCTGCCTGCCACGGGTCCCTATTCTCTCTCCATCACGTGCCTACCCTTCCAACTCAGCTCCCCCTTTCCACCTCAACCCCTCTTCCACTACTTGATCCGGATTGGGCCCTGTTACTCCCTTCTTTTCCCACTGTTACTCCTCCCTTTTCTCTCCCCTTTTTCCTCTGATACATCTTAATTGGCTAGCCCATATCAATTGCCTCCCCCGCCAAACTATCCTTGTCCTCAAGGATGAAATCAGGAAAGAGGGATGTGAATTCTGAGCTATCCATCCATGAAGTATGCTCGGGCTCTTCATCTTGCCATTGTATCAGAACTTGAGGAATGGCTATCGATCCTTCGTATCTAAAACGTCTTCCCAGGATGGCTACGGGCAGATGTAGCAGTGCTGGGGTATCCTCGGCTAAGTCAGGTGAAAGTTCTATTGTTGTAGAGAAGGTTCCCACAGCCCTTTTTAGTAGTGAGACATGGAAAACCGGGTGTACACGACACCTAGCTGGCAGGTCCAACTTATAAGCCACTTGTCCAATGCGTTCCACAATTCTAAATGGGCCATAGAACCTTGGAGTCAGTTTGGAGGTAGAGCTTTTGAGCTGTGGTTTATAGGCCACACGGCGCTTCAAGAATACCCAATCGCCCACATGAAAATCCACCTGTCGCCTATGCTTATTGGCATTCCTGCAGTAAATCGATTGTACATGAACTAAATTGTCCCTTAACTGTTGCAAAAGGGTGTCTCTATCTCTCATTGCTTGCCGTAGCTCCGGGTTCCTGATTTCCTTATCAACAAATGATGGCAACCCTAGAGGACGTCTGCCATACACCACTTCAAATGGTGACATTTTAGAAGCTGTATGATATGCAGTGTTGTAGTGGTATTCCGCCCACGGAAGCCACAATTTCCATTGTGTTGGCTGATGACTCACGAAGCAGCGGAGGTATCCTTCTAAGCAGCGATTCAATACCTCTGTTTGTCCGGGTGGTATGCGGTGCTATAGTGCAAGAGTGTTCCCTGCAACTTAAAAATCTCTGTCCAGAAGTGACTCAAGAAAGTGGGATCCCGGTCACTTACAATCGTCTTTGGATAGCCATGTAGACACACAACTTCTCTCACAAATATCTCCGCTACTCCCTTGGCTGTGTAGGGGTGCTTAACAGGAATGAATTGTCCGTATTTGGACAACCGATCAACCACAACCAAAATTACATTAAACCCTCTAGATTTTGGCAGCCCCCCTACAAAATCCATGGAAATATCCTCCCAAATGGCCTGGGGTATGGGCAGAGGACATAACAAGCCAGCGGGTGTCAATGCTTGATATTTTTTACGTTGGCACACCGCACAAGCTGCTACGAAGCTCATCACATCCTTCTTAATTCAAATCCAGTACACACTTGCTGCCATCCTCCTATATGTTTTGAGAAACCCTGCATGCCCCCGACTGGGGGAAGAATGAAACTCATGTAGAAATATCATAGGCCGCTTAGATTTTGCTGGCACAACTAGTCTTCCATGATGGTATAGCATGTCTTGCTCCAAATGGAATCCCCTGCCAGCTAACTCCCCTCTCCGTAGCAATTGAATCTTCTCCGCCAGTACCAGATCGGCCTCTACGTCCCCCTTAATGTTTGATAAATCCGTCCATACTGGCCCGGATATTTGCCGCAAGTGAACCTCATCAAACTTCCTTGAGAGAGCATCGGCCACCCTATTTTCCTCTCCCTTGCGATATTGCACCTCAAAATCGTACCCCAATAGCTTAGGAAGCCAATTTTGTTGATCAGGGGTCATGATCCGTTGTTGCAATAGATGTTTTAAACTCTTCTGATCGGTGCGGACTACAAATCTTTTGCCCAGCAAATAAGGCCTCCAATGTTGGATTGCAAGCACCAAAGCCATCAGCTCTTTCTCATAGGTGGATTTAGCTAGAATCCTATCTGCCAATGCCTTGCTAAAATAAGCAATTGGTCTGTTGTTTTGTTGCAACACCGCTCCTAGGCCCCTCCCTGATGCATCACACTCTACAACGAATGTGCTAGAGAAGTCCGGCATTGCTAGTACCGGAGCTGTTACCAGAGCTGCCTTTAGTTCCTTGAATGCCATGTTGGCCTGCTCAGACCAACTGAATCCATCTTTTCCGAGTAAATATGTGAGCGGCCTAGCTATTTTGCCATAATCCTTGATGAACTTGCGATAGTACCCCGATAGTCCAAGGAACCCACGAAGTCCCCTAAGGGTGGTTGGTTGGGGCCATTCTTCGATGGATCTTATCTTAGCGGGATCCATTGCTACTCCCTCCTTGGATATGATATGTCCCAAATACTCCACCTTAGCCTGCCCAAATATGCATTTTTTTCGATTAGCAAAAAACTGTTGTTGCCTTAGAACACCGAAGACTTGCTCCAAGTGCTGCACATGTGAGTCCCAGCTCCCACTATATACCAAGATGTCATCAAAGAATACCAGGACAAATTGCCTTAAGTACGGTCGAAAAATTTCATTCATCATAGCTTGGAAAGTAGCCAGGGCGTTGGTTAAACTGAAAGGCATAACCAAGAACTCATAGTGTCCTTGATGAGTGCGGAAGGCCGTTTTGTGGATGTCCTCCTCAGCCATGCGTATCTGGTGGTATCCGAATCAAAGATCAATCCGGGAAAATACACTTGCTCCATATAACTCATCCAACAGCTCATCAATCACCGTTATGGGGTACTTATCAGCCACCGTCACCTCATTGAGAGCCCTATAATCCACACAAAATCTCCATGATCCATCCTTCTTTTTTACTAGAATCACCGAGCTAGAAAACAAGCTAGTGCTAGGATAGATAATCTCCGCCTCGATCATATCTCGCACCAACTTCTCTATCTCATTCTTCTGTATAAATGCATATCGATAAGGTCTTACCGATATGGGTCCCTTCCCTTCTACTAGTGGAATGTGATGATTAATGTAGCGAATGGGAGGTAGACCCTGTGGAGATTCAAATATATCCCTATATTTCAACAACAACCCCTCTACACGTCTCCTGAGTGTTGTCCTCCTCTCGTGATGATGCTGCCATCACCCACAATACCTTACACACCTCCATGTCACCCAGCTTCTGTAAGGATTTGTAGGAAATGGGAAAGCGGCACAGTGTAGGATCTCCACATAGCAAGAACTCTTCCATGCCCTAAGTAACCTTGATCTTCATTTTGGCCCAATTTACCTTCACTTCCCCTAAGGTTTTTAGCCAACCTATCCCAAGAATCAAGTCTACCCCTTTCAATTCCATCACATAACAATCCACACTTGTGCAATATTGTCCCACTTGGAGCTGCAAGTTGGAACAAAACCCTCGAGACTCCACTGATCGCTCATCCCCCAAGGTCACCTTGAAAGGTCGGTCATCCGATAGTAACAATCCCTGTTGTAAGATCCATTCCACAGATACAAAGTTGTGGCTAGCACCACTGTCTACCAGGATCACAATAGGGAACGAATCCAACATACCTTGCATTTTCATTGTATGGGGTTCATTAAAACCTTGCATTGCCAACAATGACAATGACAAAGATGTTTGAGCATCAGCCTGCTCCCCCTTTTCCCATACCTCATCACCAGGACTCTTCTTCTAGAACCAAAAGTTGGAACGTCTTATTTGGACAGCGATGTCTGGGGTTAAAGGGTTGATCGCACTTGAAACACAACCCTTTCGCCTTCTTGTCCAAGAATTCAACATGGGACAATTAACGTTGGCCCGGAACCCTTCTAATCCCCTCCTTAACTCCTCTATGTCCAGCGCTCGAAGTCACCCCACCTGCTAAGGAATGGTCGTGCCTCCTCGGAAGGATAGTTCCCTCTCTCGGAGCCATATGGATTTCCTCATTCACAGGGCCCTTGGCTCCCCGCAATGCTACTGGAGAGGCAATGATTCCTGAGTTGCTATTGTTCCCTCGCTGTAGATAGTTAGCCCGTGGTGCCGCTGGTCGGAAGTCAGTCCGACCTCCATTGCCCTGTTCTAGAGTCAGGAAAATGCCACAATCAAATTCCATCTCAATCTTAACTGCCAAATCCATGGCTCGTTCCAAGGTTATGGGGGCAAAAGTATCCACCTGTGTTTGTATTGGGTCTCGCAATCCTCCTAGAAAGTACCCCAACAATTGCATTTCAGGCATTGCGGGTGCATGGGATATGAAGGACTCAAAATCCTCAATATATTGTTGAACCGTGCCTTCTTGTCTTAATTGGGATAGACTTTTGAAAAGGTTAGATGCCAACCAGCCGCCATATCTTTTCATAATCTCCTCCTTCAAACGGAGCCAGGTCAGATCCACCTCTATTCGCTGCAACATCTGGAACCAATGGTTGCACCGTCCCCTCATGCACATGGCAGCTAGCACTACCTTCCTATCCTCCTTCGTTTGTTGTGCGGAGAAGTACTGCTCAGCCATCAGGATCTAGTTGGAAGGATCGTCCCCATCGAATACTGGCAGAATGAGGCGTGAGGCGTTGGAGCGAAACTCCTCGTCCACCTCTATTCTTAATTCACTTCCAATGGGCACCCCTGAATGATTGTCCGTAGGCTGTGGATCCGCCACTTGCTTGCCCCGGTCCTTGGTCATGGTTGAGCTACTTCCCGATTGCCCCCCTGCTTCTTTCTGGTGCCATAGATCTTCCATTAGCTTATGGATGCGGTCCATCTTACTATGTATGGTGGTAAGTTCTCCCCCCAGGTGTTTCTGTTCTTCCTCATTGCTCCTAGCTGCTGCTGCACGTTCGTGACCTCTAGATGTATCCCTTCGACATTCCTCTCCAACAGCTCCACTCGATTGTCCATTCATGTCATTCCTCAATGATGAAAGTCGTAGCTGGCGTCGTTCGATTTCCCGGCAACAGAACCAATTTGATATGTTCTCTCAATTAAAACAGGAAATAGTGTTGTAGTAATCCTTCTATACTTCAGATTACAAACTAAATTCCTTACAATTATACGGCTAAAGCAAAAGAAAAGAACAACTCCCTCTCTCTCACTCCGGTAGCCAACGGCTGGTTCCGTCAGGCCACCTCTCTCTCACTCCTCTAACTAACTGTAATGATATGTGTACATCCCTCTCCACCTCCTCTAACCAACTATATATATGATTCTTTTATTGGTCCCCCCCTTGTTGTTTCTCTTCCACGTCCTACCTGCCACGGGTCCCTATTCTCTCTCCATCACATGCCTACCCTTCCAGCTCAGCTCCCCCTTTCCACCTCAGCCCCTCTTCCACTACTTGATCCGAATTGGGCCCTGTTACTCCCTTCTTTTCCCACTGTTACTCCTCCCTTTTCTCTCCCCTTTTTCCTCTGATACATCTTAATTGGCCGGCCCATATCAAAATAGGCAGTCAGATCATTTGCAATCCACCTCAGATCAAATGAGCTAGCAATTTCTTCAATGAACAACTGTACTGCAAATCGAATATGATTTCCATGCTCAAGATTGTCCAGCAAGGATCATGATCACCCATATGCCAATCTTACTAGATCATGAGTGCAGTTTTCTTACTCTTCTTTGTCAGAGTTACAAGTATTTTGTTGTGTCTCTCAAAAGCAACCACACCTGATATTCATTAAAAGCCCAGAGCCAGGTAAATATGTTCCATTGAATTCTCTTTTGTAGAGAACCAGAATTATTATAGCCTCAAAGTGGTTTTGTAATTGCATCTTGAGCTATGGAAATTTTGTTCTAAAGCCATGATTATGTTTAGCAAGAGTCAAGCTCTAGCTCACACCATTATGAAGTTGTTAGTGATGTCAATAAATTCTGTTTCATTTGTTTTGTAATTAAGCTTGTAATTAGGCAGCTTGTAGAAGCCACATATCCAGAGTAGTGGGCAGTCACGTGTGTCGGTTGTGTTTATGTTGTAGGTTGTAGAAAGCAGGGGGATAGCAGTTTTGTAACTGCTCGTGTATGTTGTATGAAAAGAGCTTTGGCTATGAATGAAAGTTAGACCTGATTTTACCCAAAAGCTATCTTGTTTATGAAATTGTTGGATTTTCTCAAACGAGAACAAAACCACTATTAATCATAGGGAAATAAAAAAGGAAGATGATCAAATCTAATAGTGAACCTGATATTGTTTTGAATAGACCATCACTAGAAGTATAAATCGATCCTGTAACAAACTAGCATCAAGTTGTGTGTGGTGTATTTTCCAATAAAAACATGTTCCACAAAGTCTAGCACTGAATCCTATTATTTTTGTCCAACCAACCACAGAGCTTACTAGACATATTCAAGATCCAACAAATGATACTTTTTTGTTGAAGAATGATTATAATAGATGCAAAACTCAAACTTGGAAGAAAACATAAGAGAGGATTCTTTTGTAAAATTAAGTAAAAGAATTCTCCTTTTATGGAACATGCAGTATCAATTAAATTCTGGTACTTTCAAGATCAAATAATGTGTAACTTAATCAAGACATGAGCTATAGGAGTTCATATCTCATGTAAACGAAGGACATAATGTACCTTAGCAAAAAAAAAAAAAATGGAAGAAGATGCAGCATTAACTGGAAGATGAATGTGAAGGGGAACATGATGAGGGTTAAGATTAGATGTCAATGGAATAGCCTTTGGAATGATAATACTCCAGTTACATGCACAAAGCACATGGAAAACTTGGTTATTAATAAATGTATAATTTACACAGCACTATTTCACAATTTTAAGACAACATGAGGTCAATCATATTGTGTAATATCAAAAATTTGGATGGCAAACATATTAATACTTAGAAGATAGGCATTAAAAAATCACAATTAGAAGAGAGATGAAATGATCTAAGGCTTCATTTGAATTGTCTGTTTTTTATTTATATTTTATTTGTATTTGATCTATATTTAATCTCTGTCTTTTTGAAATTAAATGTTTAGGTAATTATTTGATTTGTATCCGATCTGTTTCTGTTTTAATAGAGATTTAATTTTTTAATAAAAGTATATGTGTAATTTCAACCTTTATTCCATCTATTTTGAGCCAAACACTTAAATTCGAGTTGACACCAAACAAATACCAAATTAATAAAAAATAAATAAAAAAGAAAAAAGAGCCAAACACACCCTTAGATGTCTTCCAACAGAGATGGAAAACTTTTATATGGATATTGATGGACCTGTTATTGGCTCAAGTATGATGGTATGTGATGGGACGCATCTAGTGCACCTCACCGTTGGTGTTGTATTCACATGTATTTTGAGTTCCTTGTCAAGCTCGATCATGCTCATTTTGCTTCTCATCTAAGCATGTCATCCACCAATGTTGTCCTTTACTTACCAGATATTCTGCATTATGATTTACTTTGTCTTTGTCCTTGATTGTGGATGTTTAGAGGCTACCTTCTTCTTAAGGCAGAGTTTAGAGCTTATCTCATTGAGAGCCATTTACATTAATATGAAGCCAATATCCATTCAGATAACAGAAAAGGGAAAATATAACAATAAGTTGTAAAGTGCAAGGACAGGATTCTGAATTTGTTTTGGATGAGAATGTAGACAAAAATATATACCATTTAGTCATGGATACCATGAAAAAACCTCGGAATAGGGTCTCCTCAAGAATTGGCGCAAATACTCCAGTAATCCCAAGCAAGCAAGCAGTACTACCATCAAAGGATGTAATAAATTTTTGTAAACATACTCGGAATGTACTGCAATGACTTCAGAACAAGGCAATACCTGACACTTGAAGAACCAATCAGGGGAAGCAGGCGAGCAAGAGCATCAGTCTGAAAACAAGTCACAGGGTACAGTGAGGATCCTTTCACAAGGAAGCACACAAAAGCTACTGAACCCATAAAAGAGCACATGAAATTATGATAATGGTGTCCAAATTATTTGCCAAGCATATAAAACGCAATAAAAAACAAGGTGTGGAAAAAAAAAAAAGTCCCTTCATGATCATATTCCAGTCCCATGTCCATGGGAAAAATATAAAAGATTGCACTAAGGGCTCTACATTCTAGTTTTCATTACTATTCAGGCTTGCTTTATTCTTCACATCAAGGCTCATTTATACAAGCATAAGAATAAATGTTTCTATAAATAACCTATACTAAATGTGGACTCTTAATTACAACCTAAATATTCTGACGAAATACTTCCAAAATCATATTTACTGAAAATATTCCACAAATAAATCAAAGGATCTATATCACCAAATACACCCTAAAGATAATATCATATATTCTTCTTTATCCAATGCCTATAGGATCTCCATCAAATCTATATCAGATGAAGCATGCGATCTCTCATTAGCCAGCAAAGCATGTGAAAAGTTCAGCCTCCAGACATGTCTCGTAAAATGAATAGCTAAAAAGAATGTATGATCAGTTCAGGAGTGCTGTATTCCCCATTCCCTAGATTTCACTTGAACACAAGATTTCGTTGACCTTCCTGTGAACAACAAGAGAAACAATATGGGAACTGTAACCAATTTCCAATGCTTTGTGTGGAACTCTTTTATTCGTGATTACCAAATTCTAAGCTATTTAATAAAAGAATCCAAATTTTCAAAATATGGTTCCTCAAGAACAGAGAAAATCAGTAGAGCTCTTTTATTCGTCATTATATCCACCATCCTGAGCTTCATTTCTGTAAAATGCCGGAGGAGATAACTGACTAGTTCACTCAATTACAAATTCAGCTTTTAAAGAGTTCAAAGCATTTGCTTAAAAGATCTTGCTTGTTGCTTCAATGCTCTCCAAAAATGTTAGAGATGACGACAAATAACATTACAGTACCCACACAGAAAATATGAATGAGCACAAACAATCACTGCATGCTTCCATTGGCAGCCATGATATGTAGGAATAATTCTCCAGATGCAACTCTAACCTCTCTTTTGGGGATCTCACTATTTGATAAGGAAATTAGAGCTGTCAGTAACCCCATAGCAGCTATAGCACCAACAAGACCAACACCAGCCCACAATAGCCATCCTCTCTGTGGATTGAAAGGCTCCCTCAGATCTGAAGCAACATTATTCGGTCCAGTTAATGATTAAGGAACTAGATATAATAATCAGCAACTGGTGATGGCCTTGGATATAGCTTATCCAGTATATCAAAAGTAGACAACTTCAGAAGCACTCTCATAATATAAAGTTCTGCTGTGACCCATGGAATCAACTCAGCAAAAGAAGTCGTTAATTCATTTTGTCAGAATTAATGGACTGGGGTTTGATTATATGGCATTGACAGCCAGAGGACAACAATATATACTTTTTTCTCTTTTTTGCAAAAAAGAAGAAGAAGAAGAAGAGAACAATAACATGTGAAATGAAAGAATACCATAGCGAAAAATGTCTTCAGAAAGTGGAAAGGACTTGGTGATGCCAAACAAAACTCCAATGGTAACTGCAGTGGTAATGCTGCCAAAACAATATCAAGAAATCTCATACCCAACTCCAAGGTTTAGCCATCATGAATTATACACATGAAATATCAGAAAATAAAAAAATATATATTTCATAATAATTTAGATAATCATATCATAACTATTATCTTTAAAGTAAAGCACATCTCAAGTACAGAACAACCACATGTATTGGGATTTGGGAAGCACACAGTAGCATCTTCAGCATAAAGCAAAAGGAAATGTAAAATCAACAAGTGCATGCATGTGTGTTTATCAGAGAGCAGATACAGTTGCATTCTTTTGTTAATTGACTTGCATAAGCTGCTGTGTATAAGAGAAGTAGGAAATGATGGAGATCAGTACCCCTGATCAAGAAAAAGGATTTCTGCCTTCTGATCCGAACTTAGCTCCTCCAACTGAATTCCAAGATATGGAAGAGCTACTGTCCCTGCAATTGCAGTCAAAACAAAACTGCCTAGGCAAAGATTAGACGCATTCCATGTAGCTCACAAGTCACACAATTTTCATTTTTGTTATGATTAGCATCACAACCATCTGATCTAAAAGCCTAAACTTGTAGATATAGTGTGATTTATCATATTTATTACTTGTCCTCTTCATTTAATACCATGTTATGTTGGCGGCAAGCATGTGTGATCGTGTTCTAGGCCTAGAGGGTTCCGGTGGGTGTTCTAGTGCTTGTTTGTTAGGTTTCCTTCTTAGTTTACCTATGTTTACCTAAGGGGTGGGCTCGTTGGAGAGAACCCAAGATCTCTTAATAGGGGTTTGTTGATTTTTCAATGCCTTCCATTCATTGGTTGTTTTCCTTAAATACATGCAGCAAAGTGGTTACAGCAAGATGGTTACACAGTACTTATCCTTAGTACACTACCTACACTAATTCTGACCCACTCATGTCCTACTCTCCTACTACTTAACCCTTAGAACCCACGTTCAGCTCCATGGAAGGCTCAGCAACCACATCCAGCCCTCTTGCCCTTTTCTCGGTCGTGGTCTCCTTGTTCCCCTGATCCTTTTCCCCACGTCTCTTCCTATAGTAGACCTGGTCAAATGGCCTTATCCCACTCCCTCGGCTAGTATCATGTTATGACTGGCGCAATAACTATTTGATCTCAAAACTTAAGCTTGTGGATATATTGTAGGCTATATATTTATTAGTTAACAATATTTAATAGAGAGACTCTTCCCTCCTTGAAGCTTTTCAATCACTGGATTTGCATCATACATTTCATAAAATTACTCATGCTTATTACTGCTCTTTCTTAAAGAAGTGTATATCAGAATAATGTAACAGCAAAATACTTGCACCACCAATCCTGATTAGCACCAAATTTCAGGTGCATTTGTTTAATTGACGTTTTCTGGATCTTGAGAATATAGAGCATGTTACTCGTTTGCATTTGAATAAATATTTTCTATTAAAATCAAGAAATATATTTCTTTGAAAAAGAAAAATCATTTCCAACTATAATCCAAATACCAATTTCATGACCACCAAAATGTTCGATAACTATAAACATTATATCGTAACAAACTTTTATTTTGAGTCATTCTCATATGGTAAGAAACCCTGAGAAGTATGCAAAACATTACCAAAGAAAGGAAAGAAAAAGCCGCCTATCTATTTTACCCTTGATAAAAAAAAAAAAAATTACAATAAAAAATTACAGACTTATAAACAACGAGAAAACACATTTTTTATTCCTCAATTTATGAATATGTTGTTACATTTAATGCTTTCTTTCTTTTTGGTGTTCGATCAAAGCCAAAATGGCCGTGTGAGTGTAAGATTTTTAAAGATTTATGAGTCTAAAGATAAAAGTATTGAACATTATTTATTTATTGTTTTCAATTTTTGAGATGTAATTAAAATTTACAATTTAAAGTTTATCCCATTAATGTTATTGTTTACGCTAGGGAATGCAGTGTTTACAATAGTCAACAATTGCCACTTGCAATTGGCCGCGGCCACTACTTTCGTCTCCCACATTCACCTTAACACTAAAAACTTGCCTAGTTAGAAGTAGAACCTCTTCAGATTTTTGGTAATACATGAAAATCGTAAAAAAATTTCACAAATATTAAAAAGACATTCTGAAAATATTTCCGGTAATAATTGCCTAATATCTAAAAATAAGGCAGACTGCATTCGGAAACCAAACTAACATACAGATTACACACCTCAATCCACAGGCAAGGGAAGTGAGAGAAACAGTCTGCCATTTCCACGGCACGTCCCACCGCTTCAATATCGGCCAATTCAAATCACTTTCCTGAAAACAAAACAAAATTCAATTTTCAACGCAAAACAAAACAGTAACAAAAAAAAAAAAGCAGAAAAAAATATATATACCAAGGTTGTGTTAGTTACGTGGAAAACGCTGACTTCATTCGAAATGTATTATAATAAACATTCTTGGAATGGTCAAATATTGATGTAATTTTTTATTCTAATAAACTTAAAATAATAATAATAAAATATATATATAATTTCCTAAAACGTTTTCGAAACATAGAGATCATGGAATTTCACTTACAAGTTACAAGAAAACCATACCTTGCCTTTGGATTCGTCTCCTGCATTAAAGGCTCGAATTGGAGAAACTCTTCCTATACGTTTGTTGATAACGAAGCGGTGGTTGAAGAGAGAGGTCAAGCTTCTTCGTGGAGTAGTGAGAGAAGGTGAGGATATTTTAGTAAAACTGGAGAGTAAAGGGAGTTCTGGAGTTCGAGAATACGAACGAGAAATCGAAAGAATCATGGTCGACATAGTGGAAAGAAGAAGAAGAAGAAGAAGAAGAAAGGGGATGAGGAGAAATGGATACGACTGATGTCTGCTTTGAGCGCTTTAAATAATAACTACTTAGAGAAGATCTCTCTACAGTATTATTTATTTATTTTTTCTTTATTTTCGAATTGAATCCATCTATTTTAATCAATGGAAATTTTAATTTAAAAATAATAATAATAATAATAATAAAAGTAAAAATAAAATAAAATAGAAAAGGAGTAATGGAAGATTGGATAACAATGAAAGATTAGATTTTCCATGCTAATGTAACAAATGGACTATAGTCTAACTTTTTTTTTTTTTTACCTTCCCCACTTTTCAATACTTTTTTCAAATTAAATTTATCCATTTTCACTGTGATGGGCATTTTTGATATAAAAGAAATGAGCAAAAATAAAATAAAATATAATTTTTAATTTTATATTTAACAATTATTGTTATGTGATTTTAGTTTTCGGTACTAGACTTAGACTTAGCTCAAAGATTTTTATCAGCTTTAAAAGGATAAATGGGTTAAATGAGCTTTAAAATGAATACATGCAAAGTAAAAGAAGAAATTATTTTAATATAATCATTTGGATAATTAAGTTAATTATTATTCAAAAGGAGAGAGCAACAACCAAGTAAGAGATATGCCCTTTATTCTAGTCCGCTCCTTTTCTGGAGCTCCTGAGGTCGTTTGCATTTAATGCTGAAAGCGTATTAATGTTTAGTGTACTCATCGAGTGTGAAAGCAAATCATTAATAGCCAGTGATGTATAGGATGTGAAGTCCACCGATCATTCTCAATTCTTGTGCCAGTTTGTTCAAATACTGGCTGCCTTTTAAGTGGATATAGAAGAATATTATTAATTATCGTGTACATTTGATGTAATTTATTTTGATATTTGTTCAAGATATTTTATTGTGTTCAATTATTCGTAAATGAAACACCAAGCATATGTTAGCAAATATTAGCTTTTTAAAAGAAAACACATTTTCTTTTATAATGCGGATATGTCAATGTGTATAGTAACATTTTTGTCATTATAATTACCACATTTGAATGCTGTACAATTAGCTAAACAATGATGTTTAAGCATGGTCAATGTACTATTTTTGCCACACTTAAACGTTAATGATGCAATAACTCTTTGACGTTTTCAAAGGTGGAAAATATTCATAATTGCAATTTTGTGATATTTAAACCTTGCTTATAGGTAAAATTTATTAAAATTTAAATATGATGAATTTAGTTAAAAAGTGATGTTTAAACGTTGCTATTATATTCTAATTTGTAACTATTTGACATTATTTATGAAAACTACTTGTGATGTTTAAACATAAAAAATGTTATTTTGTCACCACGTTTAAACATTATTAATGTAGTATTTCATCAATATTTTTAAAGGCAAGAAATATGTATAATTATGAATATGCAATATTCAAAAGGTGCTTATTCGATAAATTAAATAATGCCGAAACATCACTAATGCTTTTCTTTTGCTACATTTATGATGTCAACTAATATATATAATACATTTTGGAAGAAAATTTACTGTATTAAGGATATTACAATCATATTGTACTGGCATATTAAAATACATCACGTAATATGTAATTCTTGTTGAAATATTTCCATTCATTTTCTTCATTTCCACTCTTTACTTAAGTTATCAAATATATCATTTCCTTCGATTTCCTCTTTTCTACCGATTCAAACAGAGTCTTACATATCTTAACTAGTGGGAGTATCTCTACAAAGCAAATAGTTAAAAAATATAAAATAACTTTGGTAATAAATGGGCTTTTACCTATACTATGTTTAGATGGATGGAAAATGGCGAAAGTCGAAGGAAATCGGAGAAAAAGATATGTTTAGTAATTTAAATAAGAGGTAAAAATTGATAGAAAGTGAAAGGAGCGAATGGAAACATTTTCACTATAAAGTTAACTTCTTTTTTCTTTAAAATTAGAGAGAATTTGATGAAAATTAATGGAAGTGCCCAATAATTATAAAATTATTCTCTATAACAATGTTGATCAATATAAAAATAGAGATGACTTTATCAAAATAAAACTTTATTGCTAGTTTTTCTTTTTCGAAGTTGAATCAGGTTAACTGTTTTATTTTTCTATCTCAACTAGTGGGACAATACCCATAATACGAATACTGTAAAAATATAAGATAACTATAGTAGAGAAATTCTAAGTGGTATTTTTCTTTTAAATAATTGGAAATTGGAATGGATATCCTAGGTTATTCTAACAAATGGGAATTAAAGTAAAGCTTTTTTCGCTATTTTTCAATTGGTTCATTATTTTGAATTTTTTTATTTTAACTAGTGGCAGTGTAGTTGTAATTCGAATACCTTAAAAATATAAAATAACTATCGTAGACAATAATGTAACAAATTGGGGGTTGAAATAAAACTTTGCCGCCATGTTTCAATCGTTTTTTTTTTTCTATTTTTCTTCTTTTTCTTTTTCAAATAGATTAGATTATCTTCCTTATCTCTCTATCTTAATTAGAGTGGATGTATATCATAACCTTAATCTTAAGATCATAACAGTCCGCCATATGTCCCACTTAAATAAGACACATTAAGCTCATTAACCAATTATTCAATCTAATTTTGATTTTAATTTGTGAATCCTTCCTTAATTGTGAAAACACTTGTTGAGATGTTTGTTTGGTTATAATGCTATTTTTGTTTTATGAAATCAGCCATACAGTTTATGTTCAGTTTATTCTAAAAAAAACATTTAGTTAATTTGCAACATGAAAGCTCAATAAGTGATAAAATCATCAAAATGTTTAGAAGGATAACTAAGGCTCAAAGGACCCAAATCAAAAGTCCAAGTCTAATCCAAATTCCAGACACTTGCAAAACCACAAAATTCAGTCTAATTCTCATTATTTAAAATAAAAAGTCTAGATAAAATGGAATCTAATAAATAGGGCTCTACTCCTCATCCCAAATGAAATCCCCCTTGAAGTCTTCAAAATCAAATTCATGACCATAACCATCATAAGTATAATTAACATACAGATCATCACCTAAAGAAGGTAAGAAAAATATATGAGTCACAAGACCCAATATGAGAATGACTTAACCACACACCATGCCACTCACAAGTAGGCCTAGATTCTAATGCAACAAACAAGATTTATTTAGTTATTTAACTTTAGTGTAGTAAGCAACACACTTCCAATGTCTCGAAAGTTGAAGTAACTCATGATTTTACAACATGATAGGAAATGAGGGGCCTGATTTATCGCAACGGTATTAGGGGTTAACATGAATGGCCAAATTCATATCCAACGACAACCAAATATTTAATAGTCTCATCTAGAATTCATTGTGAGAATCCACCACTAGTGATTACAGCCCATCATTAACGTAACACATCATTCTGTACTTGCTAGTTGTACCTTACAATTTCTTCCTATAGTAGCCCAAGCGCTTAATCTACGTGTCATATTGGAATTTATGACCATAGCTATAAACCTAGTCTAAGGGTGTTGTTCACTAACCTGAAACGACCACGCACAAGCAATTACATATGTTTATTAGTCAAGTTAGATTATTAGTCAATTTTTATCTATCTACACGGACACATAACAAACAATTTAGCAAACTGTGTACCTATAGATCCCATTATCACAATCCAAGCCATGTGTCGTAAATCAAGGCCAGTTCCAAAATGTATATGCAATAAAGATTAATAGTTAATTATTTATTCTTAATAGAAATTATATCTTAATTTTATCAAATAAACTTAGTAGTCCATATTCAATTTTAATACTTTGTAAATTTTAGATAGTTGTAATATTAATGCGTATTTAATTAAGTATACTTACTTATTTGATTATTATTTAATTACCAACTAGATAAATTTATTTAATTAATATTTAGTTCCAATTAGGCCATTGGACTCAACTTAGTACATTAGTAAGCATGTCCTTTTAGGTCAGTGAATCCAATTAATGTTACTAAATGGGCTCTCTTTCTTAACCTTATTTATTAATCATATTGATTTTGTTAATAAATTGGTGATTCAACTTATTAATCAAATCGGTTCAAAGGTAATAAACCAACTAAGGTAAGATTAAATCAATTAGGATTAATTTGGTTTCGGTTCATCTTTAAGGGTTCAATCCTAATCTATTTTAATTTCGGTTTAAGGGTTCTGCGTTGTGAATCGATTGAGGTAAACCTATTAGAGGAGGTCAATTCGGTTCACATGAACCAAGTCTTGGATCGATTGGCTCCTCTCTTAAGGATAGCCTATCCAAACTAATTATTTGTCCAACTATTTATTTATTTCAAAGTTCAAACTAAATTTTATATTATTTGTTACATTTAAGCCCGTTTTCATTAATTGGCCTAAATTACTACTTAAGCCCATTTTTACTATAAACACTTTTCCACATGAGTAGCTACTTTATTGAAGATCAAACTAACTTCTAATACAACTTTGATCCAAAAGTTCAATTCAATTTTGAGAAAAATGTGTTTTGACTTTGTAAAAACCAATTATAGAACTTAATTCTATAAGTTAATTTGTACATAAAACATTCAATAGTTGAAAACTCATAAATGGACACTTTTTTGATGATTTTTTATGAAAATTTTGGATCAAATGACACTTTTACGAATAATGATTTGAATATTTAAGAAAAACACATGAATATGTTCTTAACATTCAAACCTAAGTCAATGAGTGATTTAATAAGTTATATTATACTAACACTTACCATTAATCACACCATACCTATAAAGAATCAAAACATGCTAAAATAAGAGAAATCAACAAGAGAACTTCCAAATTTAAATCATCATCAACTTTTTAATTCATTTTCCAAAACTAGCTCAAGAAAATGAACCATAACTCTTTCACTTTAACTCCGAATTAAGTCAAACAAAAACCAATTGATTCCTAACTCATTTCCCTATCCATTTCTAGAAAAATTTTCAAATTTTGAATGAGTTAAGCACCATTTTTACACACAAATATTTCAGTTACGAATTTCTAATTCCAAACCACTGTATCTCACTCATTTTAACTCCAATGATTTCAAACCAAAACCATTTTTTCCCAAACCTATTCACATTGTTAAATTAACATTATTACATCACTTTAACTTTCATTTAACACTTGAAAATTCCAAACACACCCAAAAAACAAATTAAATTCTAGCTTACCCATTTTACTCATTTCTACACTAAATTAACACCATTTCAATTGCAAAACTCCTATCATCATTCCAAATCAAATTTATCCATTAGTAATTCATCAAACATCTATCATGCTTCTAGTTAAACATCAATTAAATCAAATTATTCAAACTAACAACAAACCCAACACACATATACTACAAATCACCAAATTAACACCTATACATGCCCATTTTTCATTTCTTCATCAAATTAAAACCATATACATATTCTAAATACTCATTTACATGGATCAATACTTCTAAATACCCAAAACATATCAATGTACATTCCAATTCCTATCGTAACTCCATGCCACACATACATAAATAACCATTAATTATATTTCTTCTAATTTTCTATCAAATTAACACACTAAAATACCATACATCACAAAATCTCATCTTCAAACTTAAAATTAATGGAAATTAGAGACTTACCTTGACTGATTACTCTTCTAAAAACTCTTGAGAATCTCAAAAACTTAAAAACTCTTAAGAATCTACTCCAAATGTCTCCAAACCTACAATTAATATCAAATTACCAACATAGATCTATAGATAGATAGATTCTACTTAACATATATTAAAATCAAGCTTGGAAAACTAAATTTGTTCTTACCTCAACTTAGAGTTCCATGTGTACTTATATGGAAGTACCAATTTTCACTTAATTTTCTTCCACTTCTTCAAGTTTCTTCAATTGTTGATCTTAGAATTAGAACCACATTCAATTTAATCTAAAATTAGTACTTACATTAAGCTCGAAATGGCATTTACCTACCAAATTGAATGTAGAAGCTTGTAGATCTTCTTTCAACTCACTTGAATCTTCTTAATAACGATTAATTTGAGCTTGATTTGCTTGGGTTCTCTCTTCCTCTATTCCTATATTTGCCATGAGAGTTAGAGAGGAATTAGGAGACCATTTTGCTCAAAATGTTCTAGAATCTCTCTCTTTAAAAGAGTGTCCTTATATATCAAACTACCATTTAATTAACTTAATTTACTTAAGTATGCTTACCTATTCTAGTTGATATGATAGGATAATAAGATAATTTATTGTACTCTTAAAACATCTAGGATATCCCTAATGCTTAAATTACAGATCTTAATTAATTTATAGATAAATTGGTAACATGACTCTATAAATCAATCAATTTATTTATTTACTATTATTGTTGTTATTTATTGTATTATATTTTTTTTCACACTAATTTTTTTATTTTAATTTCTTCTAATTTTATTTTTGATTTAGGTCATTTCAATGTATACGTAATACGAATACTTAAAAACATCAAATAACTATAGTGGAAAAAAATCTCAATGGTGTACTTCTTTTGCAAAAACACATTTTTAATATTTAATATTTAATATTTTTATTTTATTTTTTATTTAAGTCTTTAACTTTTCTTTCTTTCTTTTCTTTTTTTTCTTTTTGTTCTGATTCGAGTAATCAATGCTTATAAACTAGTGCTTTCATTAGTATCATTAAGTTTTTCAACAATTGACACACAGGACAACATTAGATTCACTGAAATCAACTTAAATAAATAGTATAATTAAATATATATTAATTAAATAAAATAATAAAAGGTAATAACAATTAAAAAATAAAAAATGATAAAAGATTAAACAATACATAATTCCACTGCAGTGGTTGCATGACTACCCCAGCCTTGGGGTAACTAAATTCGCCACAAAAAAACTAGTAGCTCGTAACCAGATGGACATGCCTAAAGCAGTCTATTTCACTTTTCCATTTGCAAATTTCTTCGATTCTTTATTATGATCCTTCTCGAATTGATTACTCCTTAATCCTGAAAATCCAAGCCAGCCTTTAACACTATAAACAAAGCCAAGTCATGATATCGACTTACCTTAAGCTTGGATGAGCTTGAGCTCAATTGATAAATGAGTCTAACTTGAACTTAAAATAAAGCTTGTTTATCTAAATGAATCGAGCTCAAGCTTTTATTTAAGTTTTATACAATTATATAAATGTTATATAGGATACTAAATATATAAAAATAAATAAATAGATAAATGAATAATAAATAAAAATTATAATATATATGATCTCATATCATATAAGAGAAAAGTATACTTTTAGTCCTCAATGTTTACTTATTATTCTATTTGAGTCTTCAAACTTTTTATTTTTCTATTTGAATCATTAGTGTTTTCAAAACCATACAAAAAAGAATTTTCACTAAATCTATTTGAGTTTTTCATTAATATGTGGCACATATCAATTCAATTTAGTTTATAATAATTAAATTGACAAAATTATGGTATTAATATATTTATTTATATAGTATTATAAAAATAATATTAAATATATTTAATGACATAATATAACAAAAAAAAATAAAAAATACAAAAATAATAATTAAAAATAAGAAAAGTGACTCGAAAAAATTATGTATACCTTAGTTATCTTAGCTAGCTAGTCTAAGGCTAATTAGAAGTCAATGCATGCGTCAAATGAATAGATAATTTAATATATTTAATAAATTTCTTATTTTTATAAGGTTTTAAAAACATTGAGGATTCAAATAAAAAAAGAATAAAAAGTTAAAGATTTAAATTAGAAAAGTTGATAAACGTTGAGAACTAAAAATATTTTTTTTTTCCTATCATATAATGTATATTATATAGATATTTGTTTTTGGTTCAGCTTAAGCTTAAGTTGGACTCGAGCTTAATTTATAAATGAATTGAGTTAAAGTATATAATCAAACTTAATATTTTTTTTAAACAAATCAAACCTAAGTTTTTAAAAGTTCGACCTACTAGCTCATTTACAACCTTAGTTACCTTTAGGTGCATTGACTCCTACTTCGATTTTACTCGTCTAAATCTGAACACTTTTTCATATTAGATTCTCTACAAATCTAAGACACAAACTCAACTATACTCGAATATGGAACCTAATATATGTCTAGTGATCATTTCAATATCGATCAAATAAATATTCCCGACTATTCTTGGTGCGGCATAGTACTAGAATTTTCTGGTAAAATATATAAATTATTTCTTTTTTCAAAATTTTACATTTTTTACTGTGCTTAAAAAATAAAACGAACGGAAAGCTTCTTCAATCGGAACAAAAACACTCTGCGTGCATCTTTGTTTCTCGGATACCCCGAAAGGTGGCAACTGGTTTATAGTTATTAACGTTATTATCAACTATAACGAAGCTTAAAATATTTGCTATATAGGACTTCGTCGTTGTGAAACCAGTCATCAGATGAGAAGGGTCTCCTCTCTTCTCTTCCTTATAAGATTTCCTCGACTCTCCTTTTATGGAAGTCAATGATTCAAACACAATAAAACCATCTTTCTCTGTCTTTGTGGGTCTTCAGTTAACGCCATTAAAAAGCTGCTATTACATGTATTTTCATTCGTTCGTTCTTACTCTTTCATAGGAAGTTCAAGACAAGATTGAGGAGGATCTTGATTAGTTTTACCGGCCTTTGTTCATCATTTCATGTTAGTGGTAACACTTCTTATGCACCCACGCTCTTCTTCTTCGACACCATGTTATTATCATTTCACTGTGTTGCTTGCTTCATATCTTTTCTGCTCTGTTTGGTTTTTGCCGGCAATTTATGAAGAAAGACCAAGGTTGGTTCTTCTTTAAGTGGCAAGAGAATGGGAATATCTCGTGCATTTAATGTTGGATTTTGAACGTTTTACTTGATTTTAAGTGGTGCAAGATCGGAGCTTTATATCTTCTTTTGCTTTCTCATCAATCAAACAGAAAATGTGAGAGTAGTGTAGATTAGTGTTTCTTAGAGTTCTTTGCTACATAATTAGACACCGGTGTAAATCCATGTTGGGTTTGATATGAGGGGTTATCTAAACAAACTTGTTTTTCTTTTAGTACTTGCTAGTTAGTGTTTGGCATTAAACAATCGAAATTTTGTTAGCTATCATTTTCTTTGTTCAAGTAATCTGAAGATTTACCGAGAGAAATGGAATAAGTTGTGCTGTATGTTGATGCAAATTTGTATATGAAGATTATTATGAAAGAAAATGTTAACAGGTGCTCCAAAAGTAATCATTAAGATGCTAAATAAAGTAATTTTTCGTTTTTTATATATTTGTCTTCTCATAAAATGTGTATTCAATATTTAAATATATAAAAAGTTTCTTTTCTAGGTCCTCAATAAATTCCTATTGATAAGTTTAGAATGCTTTCATCCTTTCAAGCAAGTTATGCTATAAGTTTATAAGGAAAGCACAAGAAAGGCACTTCAAACTATTTATCCATAGTGAGAGATAAGGAAAAGAAAAGTATTGGACTAAATGACAAGAGGATCATTTTTAACTGTTTAATATTGCTTTATTTTCAGTGTAGTAACTAATTCTACCTGAAGATTATGTGATTGATGGTGATGAAGATGAAGGTTTTCTTTGAGTGAAGATAGCTAGTTGATGGGTATAGACTTTCAGTTTCAGGTCTGACATGGCCAAGAAAACACACTCCTCGGATGGTAGGGCAAGGAGCTCAGTACAAGTATTTATTGTATTTGGTTTGTGCTGTTTCTTTTACCTATTGGGTGCGTGGCCAAAAGGTGGTTTTCGGACAGGAGACTCTTTTATAAAGGAGCTTACCAAGAACAATGCAGACCGTAATTTATCTCCCAATCCCAATCTAGACTTTGAGTCCCACCATGGAGGTAAAGATGAAGCAATCGATGAAATAGTGATGAAGCCTAAAGTATTTGAATCATGCCATCCTCGTTATATTGATTACACACCCTGTCAAGATCAACAGCGAGCCATGACCTTCCCTAGGGAAAATATGATTTACACAGAGAGGCATTGTCCTCCTAAAGAAGAGAAGCTGCATTGCCTGATTCCAGCACCCAAAGGATATGTAACTCCTTTTCCATGGCCCAAGAGTCGGGACTATGTACCCTATGCAAATGCTCCATACAAAGCTTTGACAGTTGAAAAGGCTATTCAGAATTGGATTCAGTATGAAGGCAATGTGTTTAGGTTTCCAGGTGGTGGTACTCAGTTTCCTCAAGGAGCAGATATCTATATTGATCAGCTAGCTTCCATGATACCAATTGAGAATGGGACTGTTAGAACAGCTCTGGACACTGGATGTGGGGTATGTGAATATGGATGAATTATCTTACCTATGTTAACCTATCATCTGCCTAGAACAACCTACCTGTATTCATGTAGCTAAGTGTAGCTCGAGTGGCTTTCTTTTTGAAAAAAGAGGAAGAGACTGAAAGGAACAAAAACTAGCGGAGCTTTGGGGTTACCTTCTTTTTTTTTTCCTTTTCCATAGCCCCTGCCATTTCTTTGACTGGATCTTCTTACGACGAATCTCCTTCCTGTAGGTTGCTAGTTGGGGCGCTTACCTATGGAGCAGAAATGTAATAGCCCTGTTATTTGCACCTAGAGACTCACATGAAGCTCGAGTCCAGTTTGCCCTTGAAAGGGGTGTGCCTGCAGTGATTGGTGTTCTTGGTTCAATGAAGTTGCCATATCCTTCAAGGGCTTTTGATATGGCTCATTGCTCTCGTTGCTTAATCCCATGGGAGGCAAATGGTATGCATTAGCATTGTCATACAACTTTTCCTGCAACTTGAAGAGATTTACCGAGTTCCTTTCCTATGCAGGTGGAATTTACCTAATGGAAGTTGATCGAGTTTTGAGGCCTGGTGGTTACTGGGTGTTCTCAGGCCCTCCAATCAACTGGAGAACAAACAACAAGGCCCGGAAAAGACGTAAAGAGGACCTTAGGGAAGTGCAACAAAAGATCGAGGAAATTGCAATACTCCTTTGCTGGGAGAAGAAATATGAGAAAGGTGAAATTGCCATTTGGCAAAAAAGCAGGAATGCTGAATCATGTAGGCAGAGGCAAGATCATTCCAGGGCAAACTTTTGCAGATCCACGGATTTTGGTGATGTCTGGCATATTATTTTTATATTGTAGAAGCATTTCCATATCCTGCAACAATAAACAGATGCATATCCGTGTTAAAAGATGCATAGATCTACAGTTACAATAGAGAGAGAAGTTTTAATCAAGGTTCTTATTTGAAAATGATGTATAATAATCTGGATGTGACTCCCAAAACTAGGAAACTAGGAACATATAGGGTGTTATGGGAACTCCAGAAAGTGCTGGCTGAAACTCCCAGGACTGATCCTAACATGGTGCAAGATATTGAGACTTGACATGGGAATCATATTATTGATTTTAAAATGTCTTTGTATTTGTCTAATTGTCAAGGATATTGAGCTCCTTAGCCGTTTCTATTTGACGTGCCAATAACTGCGACAGAGTTTCCCTGGCTCTTTGTATTGGCAAAATCATGGTTTTCACTTTAACTGGACACTTGTCCCGAGATCTCTGTATGGCTAATTTTGCTTTTTTCTTTTTTCTTTTTTCTTTTTTTTCCTTCTCTTGATGATTATCAGGTACAAAAAGATGGAGGCATGCATAACTCCATATCCTGAAATTGATCATTCTGATGAAGTTGCTAGTGGCGAATTGAAGATGTTTCCAGAGAGGCTATATGCAGTTCCTCCAAGAATTGCCAGTGGATCTGTTCCTGGCGTTTCTGTTGAGACATACCAGGATGACAGCCATAAATGGAAGAAGCATGTACATGCTTACAAGAAGATCAATAATCTGCTTGACACGGGAAGATATCGCAACATCATGGACATGAATGCTGGGTTGGGGGCTTTTGCTGCAGCCATAGTCTCCCAAGTTGTGGGTTATGAACGTGGTGCCTACAATAGCTCAAAAATACACTCTTGGTGTCATGTATGAACGAGGATTAGTTGGCATCTATCTTGACTGGTGAATATCTCTGAGTCTGTCTCCTTTTCACTCGCTTAATGCTAGAAAATGTAGTAAGAACATTCGTTCAATCACCTTCATTATCTAGGTGTGAAGCTTTTTCCACTTATCCAAGGACATACGACCTCATTCATGCTAATTAAGTATTCAGTTTATACAAGGACAAGTAAGTATCTCTCCATTTGATGTCTGTTTAGTATAGATGTCTTATATTAAGACTATGGTCACCGCCGTGCTGGCATTAAATCTAGATTATGTCAATGTCGGTATCTACGAAAGCATGGATTTTGGCAGTAATGAAAGCAATGCAGAGAACTTGCTAAGAACCAATGCATTTTACCGGCTTTGTGCTTTTATGGTCTATTAAGTAATAAATATAAACTCCATACCATATCTATAAATTTAAACTTTTAAATAAAATGATTATGATACTAATTATAACATGATATTAGAGCAGAAAGTCTTAAGTACAAACCCTTGTATAGTTATTTCACTCCCATTCGATTAAATTATCCATTTGATTAGGTTTAGTTAAAGTCTTAAGTTTACCTCTTTAGGGCAAACTTTTTTTTTAAAAAAAGGGTTTAAAAAAAAAGTAATTCCCAAATTATCGTTGCGAAATCGCATATTGACATTATGATTTTTTAATATAACAAAAATTGTATATTGAATATACGATTTTCAAAACTATGATTTCCATGAAGAAGTTGCATACTCAGTATGAGATTTGGTGTTATATTCAGAAATCATAGTACCAACCTACAATTTTGCAACAGCATTGCAGGAATTATTTTTTTCTAAAATCCTTTAAAAAAAAAAGTTTGCCCCAAAGAGGCAAACCCACACATAACTCAAAGTCCCGATCCACAAGTAAGAGAGCATATTAAGTAATAAATATAAAGTTCACACTGTATTTATAAGATTAAGATTTTAGATCAAATAGTTGTAGTACTAACCATAACAAAGTGTTGGCAATTCTTCTAAATTTTGGTTGCTTAGTAATGTCTACGAGTGACTATAAACACATGCTTAGGTACATTCTTAGCATGGATCTATCTACCTATTGTTGTTGTCTCTTTTGTTTGTTGCTTTATTTCAACGATTGCTAACTAATAGGTGCAATGCCGAGGACATTCTGTTGGAGATGGATCGTATTCTGCGTCCAAAAGGTGCAATCATATTTCGTGATCATGTTGATTCACTAACTAATGTGAAAAGGATAGTAGCAGGGATGAGGTGGGACACGAGAATGGTGGACCATGAAGATGGTCCTGGGGTTCCTGAAAAGATCCTCACTACAGTTAAGCAATATTGGGTTGCGGAAGGAAACTTTACACCATCATCACAATAAGAATTTAGTCTAAAATGTACCTTCTTTCTTATTTATTACACGACTAATTCAATAGGGGAAATAGGTGTTGCATGATGTTAACCAATTCAACTATGGTAGCTTATAGATCTTCTTCAAGTGTTGTTACATATGTACATGAGATTATGCAGGTGTGGGGGTGTGTGTATTGTGTAATATGTTACATGTGTAGAAGAGATCAATTACTATATATGCCTTGTCAATCATATTAGATTCAAACATGATGAGTTGATAAGACTGTTTTGGTGTGTGACACAAATACTCATCTTCTTATAGGATGGATGGGTTCAATTCCTCATTATCTAAATTTATAATATGATAATAGTTGGTATATGTATATGTATATGCAAGGTTGTCAAAATTACGA
This sequence comes from Laguncularia racemosa, assembly GCA_037954665.1. Taxonomy (NCBI): domain Eukaryota; kingdom Viridiplantae; phylum Streptophyta; class Magnoliopsida; order Myrtales; family Combretaceae; genus Laguncularia; species Laguncularia racemosa. The sequence continues at coordinate 451,046 of JBBMOL010000160.1, read as the reverse complement.
TTTTACGTAGAATCGTTAAAGAATCCGTAGAATCGGAACGTAGAAATGCAAATTTCTACAACCTATGTAAAATAACTTCTAAATATTATAAATTTATTTACAATAGTCATTAAAAAATATAATGAATAATAGAAATAAGAAAATTGAGTATTTATTTTAGCCATAAATTGTAAATTTGTAATAAAAGTCATAATATAGATAATCGAGCATAAGTTGTATAATATAGATATTTTATTTCTAAAATGATAAATCATGTATAAAACAAGTTTCACCTAGTTATATATACAAAAGCTAAAAGATAATAGATAAAATTTAAAAATTAATAAAGAAGATACTATAACAAGAAAAACCTTCAAAATTATATATTACTAGGTAAATTTTTGCACTATTCGTGATTATTAATTCAAAATATATTTACTTAACAATATCTTACATTTACTTAACTATGAGAATGATATATTGAAAAGATAGAAATATAAATACATTTATACCTTTCCTATAAAATTAAAAATCTAAAAAATTCTTATAAAATTATAGTTATCTATTCTTTATTTTATTTACTATTACAAAAATATTAGTTAAAATAAGAAAAGTTGCAGCAATCAAATACAAGTGCTTTAATACGAACATGATCACAAATAGGAATAAGAAGACTAACAATTGACGAACACAAACACAAAAACTTCAATGCAATGTAACACACTAACAAGAGAGGAGTGATGACCAACGAACATGTTGGGGTATGACTCATACTCCCCTACGACAGGAAAGCACGTAGGTCGGTTTCAAGGGGGCAGCATCCCCTGGACGCTAGAGGGCTTTTAACAGTTAATCCTATAGTTGTTTATTAAAAGTTTGGGCTTAAGCTATGAATAGCTATTATTACACATTTGTTTATTCAGATTCGGATGGTTGAAATTTTACTTAGTTTTGCAATATTGTGGAATCGGTGGAAACGTAGTAAAATTGCGATTTTACTACAATTTTACCTCAAAAACGTTTTTACATGCGAGTTAACTAGGAATGTGCTCACCAATTCGTAAAATCTTAGAAACATGTGAGTTAACTCGCGATTTTAACAACTATATGTATATGTATATATATATATATATATGTATATGTACCTGTATATAATCCATGACTAGTTTTATATGTAGCATTCAAACACATTAAAATATGCATTTTTTTATCATATTGAAAAATTTGAAGATTTCCACTATGCATTTAGTTCTAAAACTAATAAATTCTATTCATGACAAGTGCAATAGCAAAAGAGATACACATGCTTGTTAGATAGCTTGATTGTATGTACAATTTTGTGTTTGTCAAATATATACTAAGGCATCTTTGATAAACTAAAATTAAAAATTATATATTTAAATTCAACCCAATGGTAATATGACATTAATTTTTTTAATGTAAAAGAGTGGGAAATTGTAAATTATATGATATTTAGTGGTTCCCACACCTTTTATGGTGATAGGTGTTAAATTTTAAAAGTTTTGGAAAAGAGTGTAATTTATATAACTTTTAGGAAATTTTTTTATCTAAAAAATAATCAATAGTGGAGTCAATAAATAATTAATAGATCATTTCAACCATTAAGTTCAAAAGTTTCTAACTATTATTAACTTGATATTTCTACATTATCTTAAAACTTAATTGTTTCAATCATTAAAAACTACTACTAATTATCTTCCAATAATCCATATATAAATTTTACTCTTTGGGGATATCATAGACTCTTTGCTTAAACATGCAACACCTTTGTTAGTAGACCTCATAATTGGCCCAATTCTTTCTCCCCACCTCCCACCTCAACCCTCTTCAACATGCAGTTCAGTTCATTCCTATCACACTCTACTTACAGGTCATCCTAAAATCCTACATGGATTTGAATCCTAGTGATACTCCCTGCCCTCTTGAGCCTCTTCTCTAAATCAAGTTAAACAAGCTCACCAGTTTCTGCCTTAGTTCATCCTTGATTCACATAGTAATTGGTAAGAAATTGACTCTAGTAACATTTATAGTGCCTCAACCATAGTGCCTCTATCTAAAAATTATCCATATCCAAGCTAATAGATGATTAAAAGGTCTTTTCAACTATCACCTCTAAAAGCTTCTAACTAAAGTTGACTTGACATATACTATGTAGACATTATAAACTTCTACTAATTCTCTCATATATTTCATGTAGAACTTTGATTCACTTAGGATATCATGGTTGGAGTAACATACTCAATAAACAATCGTACCATATATTAAAATCCAAAGCTTACTTTGCTATATACTTTAGAGTAAATTTACTCACACTAAAGTTTTTCCATGGGGTGTAAGAACTCATTTTAAAAAAAAAAAATTGAGATTATTGTATTTTTAATAGGAAATCATGCTAGAAATCCTTTAGATTTGTAATTGAATGTAAATCAAATCCTCCATATTTTAATTAAATCAAATCCCTTAATTTTATATCAAAATTCCATTAAGTCCTTTGTGTTCTAATTGACTAATTTAAATCCTTTATGTTTGTATTGTTATACCAACTAAAATCCCTCTTTTAGTATTTTTTTGTGATGTATATAAGATTTACATGATATAATATATAAATGTAGATGACTTCAATGACTAACATAGAATAGGAAGGAATTAATTAAATTTTAATATAAATATAGAAAATTTAAATGACTCACTTAAATTATAAGAAACTTAATTTTTTTTTTCACAAAATATACACAAATTCATAATATGTTAACTTTATATATATATATATATATATATATATATATATATGTATGTATTCACAACGATAATTTTATATATATATATATATATATATATATATATATGTATGTATTCACAACGATAATTTTATAAATAATAGATTTCACTCCTATTGAGTCCTATACGAACTTCGCTGCCATCTATTTCTTATGGCATCTACCAAATTTGGAGCAAGATAATCAATGGACTCTAAGGATGTGTTTATTTTACAAAAAGAAAAAAAAAATTCGATTTTTTTTAATACTTACAACAACTAAAGTTTTGCATTTATCGATATTAATGTTATGCTGTTGAGAAATTGCAAATACTAATGACTTTAGCAATTAGTGATGATGACAAGGGACGATAGTAGCATACAATTAATGGTAGTAGTTAACAATTACAATATTGATGGAAAACAAAGAAAATGATTTTCTCATTTTAAAAATGAAATTTTTTTTTTCAATTAATATTTTATATTATAGTAAACTACAATCTTTTGAGATTGTTATAATAACATATGACGACTATATCATATTGAGGCATCGAATACACTATGACATTGAAGATGACAAATGTTGCTTCCTATGTGGTCCAAAATTGCAGTTAAGCGCTTAGATCCAAAGTCATGAGATGAGCCCAGACAAGGTCAAATACGGAAAGCCCTTTCTTAAGCTTTCTTCCTGGTGGTAAGTTTGATAACACTGAACACACTCAGGGAATCTTTGCTTTGTGATTCCAACTTAAGTGGATATGAAGACGATACTTTATTTTACAGGTTGAGTCAATTCAACGGGATTAAATTGGTAAGATCTGACATAGATCCCACCTTTGGAATTACATCCGAAAGAAGAAAACGTAATTTAGCGTTGGAGTAGTAATTAAGGAAGCTTTCCGACAGTTCGCAGGAAAATGTATATTATATTGTATGAGATGAACACGCATTTCGAGGGTACAGGCTGTACAGCCATTTGTTTGCAAGCATAGGCGATACAGAAGATTGTTTTTTCAGCCAACTTATACCTTACAAGTTCCAATCAAACAATAGTGCCATGCGGGTTTTATTTTTACTTACTATATGGACAACTTTGTTTTTCTTTAACTTCATAAGTTCAGACTACATATAAAAGTATTGCTTATATTGTGGTCTTGCCTCAGCCAATTCTCCATTTTTAAGACAGTTTGAATCTGTTGTAATTTAACTACAAACACTTTTGAGACCTTTGCAAACAAAAAAGGACCGCTGATAAACTGCGATCAAAAAGTTCCATAGAAATAACTTCTTGCTTTTTGTCGATTGTTTTTCAACACGCTGCGTTGCCTGTTATCGGTTTCGCCCAAAATATTTATGCTAACTGTAATCAATAACTTTTTCCGAAGATAAGGCTATCGTAGTAGGAATAAGGTTTGGGTGTTGGTGTTGCTGTCGCTGAAGTAACATAAACCACATCCTCAGATTTATCTTCAGATGGGACCAACACGTTTTTTCTGGCTTTAATGTGAGCCCGGCAACTGGTAATGCTTCAACCGTTAACTTGAAAGAACTAATTATTAGGCTGGTAACATCTAACATTCAAAACTACAAGTTCTTGCCCTGTCACAGGCTGTCTTACCAGTCCAAAGCCTCTTAAGAATACTCTAATGTTCTTATTCCTTTTAATCCAAGATTGCACCTGTAAATAGTACCTATGGCTTCCGCCATTCTATTGGAAGCAAGTCGAGCAAGACAATTTTAAGGCTCACAAATTACTCTTATTATCCAAAAAAGAAAAAATCATACAATATCACGATTGAGAAATCAAAGTATAACAAGCACCATTTATATATACACAAACTACGAAATAAAATGGCATACATGGCACAGTTACTAAGGAGATATCTTTCCGGGGATAAAGAGGGATGAGCTCAAGCTATGGGCATATGACAATCAACTATCCTTGAACTCCTTTGTTGGTCTTGTTTCAAACCCTCCACCTGGTCTCTTCTCGAGCGTGTAAGGCATATAGGTTCCGAGAATTCTATCCCACATGACAAAAAATGGCTGAGAAAAGTTATATTTGTTCCCATAAAGTTGGTGGTGAACATCGTGGTAAGCGGTGTTGTTTCTAAAGAACACGTGAAAAAGATTCCCAGGAAGCCATAGTCCGCAATGATCATCTACTGTCTTTATGGTGGCGAACGAGAAAAAGAAAATAGATGCACGAGGTGACATACCCGAGAGCAGAAAAGACAATGCACCACCAACAGTGTCAAGAATGAGCCCTTCCAAGGGATGGTTGTACAGGGCCCCAAAAGCATAGGGAACAACTAGCCGATGGTGTTGAGAGTGAATATGCTTATACAGGAATTTGTTATGGTGCATGTATCTATGCATAAAATATTGCCAGGTATCCAGAACCAGCATGGCTGTAATAAACTGCCTCGCCAATACAATCATGGAAGCATGTGATCCTGCAGATTCTCCAGCATCGTTTCCTGTTACCTGCAGAACCAGCAAATTCTTATGAGCAATAATAGAAAATGTTCTCAATAGTTGGGGAAGTAAGCCAAGATAAGAGAACAGCAACTGAGAAATAATGACAATTCTAACACTTGAAGATTCGAAGCCCCAGAGAGAAACAGCAATCAGTAGTCACCTCCTTCTTTAGACAAAAAATTATTTCTTATTCAAAGTTAAGGATCACTGGATCAAACAACGCCCTGAAATAAAAAGTTTTTCCTGTGCTAATGAAAGAAGAATGACATAGTACTTTCATAGTGTCACAAATTTTTCTCATACATGACTAATTGATTATCTAAATTTCCCATGCCCATGCTAATATGGTTCACAGTAAATCCACTCCAATTAAGAGCTCAAAACGCCTGTGAGCAGACTAAATTATCATCAAGCAAGGAAGCCACAAATTGATGAAACTGTTCGTAAATTCCAACTTCTCAAAAAGGAAACTGCATAGCTTACATTAATCCAACACGCAAGTATTAAAAGAATAGATAACATAATTCATAACACAGTTTTGTTAACAGTGGCCAGGCACCTGTTATTTGTTAATCTTAGTCAACACAATTTCCAAAATATTGATCATAAATTTCACGAGGAAGAAAAACCTCTTAAAACATGTCACAGTTCATTAACAAAATCCTTTTAAATACAGCCAGAGCAAAATATCCAATTTAGCCTATGCAAAAGCGACAAAAACCAGTTCAAAAATCAGTTGATCATTTCACCCAACATCATCACACAAACTATACTAACCCAAAAATTCAGATTAAATTAAATACAAAAACACATATGATTTCTTAGATTAAGCATACCGTAAATAAGAGGATCGCAACAATTGCCTGAATCGCCTGTTGAAGAAGGACCCCTTTAACAACTGTTCCTTTAGACACCAAATTTTTATCATCTTCTTCCATTTTCGTATGCAACCGATAATTTTCAAAAGATCCCAACAAAACATAAATACCTGAATATACCCAATAAACTAAAATCGGGGCAAAAGTCCCCAATAATTCATCAGAAACTTCAAAACCCACGACTCTGAACATTCTTAAAAGGCTCAAAACTAAACTAAAAGTCGAAACTTCAAACCTAAAAAGTTTGATATCGCATAAGATAGAACCACCCAACAAACAAAATGAAAAAGGGGAAACTTTTAACGAACCCTAATTCTCAAACTGGACCGCCACTATAAATATCTCTCCCCCAATAAGGTCGGCAATTAAAAGAAAAGATTTTAAAGGGGTTTAAATGAAATTTGGGCTAGGTCAATGGAAAGAGGAATTAGGGTTCGCACTCGTGATCGAATTAACAACCAGAAAAGGAAACAAATTAATAAAAGGTTTTGTGGAGAGAGAAAGAGACGCCAAAAAAGAATCAAACCAGATTATGTTGTTCCTTTTTTTTTATTTTTTTCCCCCCTTAAGATTTTTTTAATTTTGTTCTGTCAGCGAATTTTACTTACTGTAGGCGATTTCAGTTTAACTTTATGTGGGGGTATTACGTGGCGCGTTGTGAGTGGATTAGGATCGTTGTGAGTTGTTTTTGATTGGCTGCAGCCCAACGGACATAAGATTACACCGCGTTATGCGAAACGAGAATTTTAACGTTGGCGGTAATATGGGTTTTGTCGTGGATTCGGGCCGTGTTATGTGGGTCCCCCTCAACCTGTATTCCGAGATTTGTTGACCTTTCTAATCATCCGGATGCATCCTCAAAAATTATATCATTTTTTTACTTGCGATTACATAGTTTAGTCCACATAATTAGGTTATTTTCTTATTCGAAATTTTTATTTTATTTTTTTTGAATCCTTAACTACTTTGAAGTTTACAAAAAAAAAAAATCATTAATTTTGTTGAAAAACCAATCTACTTCTTGATACATAATAATGAATTAATAAAAATATGTTTTAGTAAATAACATAATAAAAATATAAAAAAATAAGAGTGAGCGAGTTACTTTATTGTGAATACCTATTTGTGTTTTACTCAACTAAGTCAGTTCTAGACAAGTAATAAGGGTTATAGGATAAGTTTTGGGGGTATAAATATAAAAGTAAAGTATAAGTATGAGACATTTCTACCTTGTACCTAAGTTTCACTATATCATGTATTTATCCTATAAAATAACATTGATAAAATAAATAATAATTTTATATTTTTTAGCTAATAAATATTTTAGTAAAAAGTAAAAAAAAAAAAAAAAGTTCAAGCCCATAAGTTAACGACGACAAGCAACTAAATCTAATGTTAGCTCTTTTACTTTACATTTTCAATTATATCTCTTCTTTTTTTTCCCCATTTTCCTCTCCAACTTTACATTTTTTATTCTTCCACCATATTCTTTCTTGTTCGCTAAGTAGTAAGATTATATAAATTTGAAATAATAAAAGAAAGATATAGATTTCATTTCAAGTTTTATAAAATTTGCATATGAAAAATTTCTAATATTACATTAAATTAACTTTTTAATATTATATAAATTTAAAATTTATAAGAAGAAAGATAAAGTTTATAGGATTGTATCTTTATAGGCTTTGCATAATACAAATTCTAAGGTTTTTCTAGAGTATTATAGAGTAGGTTTTAGTTTCAAAATTTAGAAACTTGTATCTTACCCATCTTATACCTATGTAGCCCTAAGAAAAAGGTAAAGGAGTTAAAAGAACACTAGAAAAATGAAAAACTTGAAAATTTCCCTAAATTCAAGAAAAAAGAAAGAGAAAAATCCCAAAATCCTATTCAAGGCCATGGCTAGCCAACATGTTCATGCACTAATGGTCATGGAATCCAACCATTGTGGTGGATGATATCTACCCTCATTGGTGGATGACATAATTCAATCGGGACACGGATGCCAATATATAGAAACTAAAGAAAAAAAAAAAGAAGTCAATAGAAAATCCAATCAAGAAACTAGACCTCAACCTAATTGGAAAAAAAAAAGTTTTTATTTGTTTTCTATCACCCAAAACGGTTCAATCCACAAGTTATTGAACATGTTGGCATAACCATCTTAGGGTTAAAGGGAGCTAGCCACCACTTGTGGAGGTTTATGCAACTCTTCATAGGTGTTTGTTAGTTATGGCTCCAAAAGAGGGCTTATGGGATATTTCTAAATTTTTTTGTTATTATTTATTATCTTTATTGTATTATCTATACAATGTATTGAATAATATTATTTTATTAGTTGAATTATTGTAGACTTATCAAATATTGACATGTGTAGAAAATGGATAAACTTTTTAATGGAGTTGAAGGAAATACTCTTTTACAAAATTTTAAAAATGTTAAAAACTTAAATAAAAAAAAAAAAGACAACAAGCCCTCAAATAAAAAGTAGCTAACTAGTTTTATTTCATTCTAAACGTGACATAAGAGTCCTTAATCTTTTTCATATTTTAATTAATTATTAATTAAATATATCATTATATGTCATGCGGAGATCACACCAATTGAAAAAGAAAAAAAAAAGTCGTTACTTGATAATTTAAAAAATGTTTAAATTAAATCACGAAATAGCACAAATATTCACGACTTCCATGAAAATGCGTTTCTACAGGAAAGGATAAATTATTCATCTCTGTTTGGGCTAGGAAAAAAAAATGAAAGGAAAGAAAGCGAGAGGAGAAGAAATAGAAATAAAATAAAATGAAATAAAAATTCTTAGATAAAAAGGGAATTAAGAGAAATGATTATGGAGAAAAAACTAATTAGATATTTTTTAACTAGTTAATATACCAAAAGGTTTTAAAGTTTTAAAGTATATTTTTATTGCAATGATATGTAAATTTTTTTAATAAACTCTCCTCTACATTTTTCTCCATTCATGGAGATAATGGTCTTTATTCTTTCCTTCTTTTTTTTTTTTTTTGTTCTACTATTTTAAATAAGAAAAAATTAAAAAAATTTCCCCTTAATTTCTTTCCTCCTTTCCTTCCATGATTCAAACAAAGTGTGAAGAGAAAAAACATTACCCCAATGGATTTGGAATTTTGGATCCATTTTCTTACCATGATTGGCCATGATGTTGAAACTCGTTCGCGCAACAGCTAGGACAAAAAGGAAACTCCAATGTTTGCCATTGCCCTCAACCAAAATATAAAATAGCAAAGCTAAACTAACCCTAGATATTATATTTCCTCAGAACTAGAAGCTGGGTCCAAATTTATTTTAATATACCTAAAAAATTATGTGGACTTGTCAAAGCCCCTAGATTATCACCTTGGAAAAAGAAAATCGAAAATAGGGTAAAAAATCTTGCATAGAAAGAGAATATTAATCCGAAGTAATTAAATCACAATTTTGAAAACCAATGGAATTGCTTTCTTAAACCCTTAAGTAAATTACCATTTATAGAAATATAAAGGTGTAAATAAATAGTGCAGTCTCACCCATTAATGAAACCTATTTAGTTAAAAGGATATTTGTAAGAATATTTATTAAAACATTATTCTTTTTTTAAAAAAAAATTGATTTAACAAAAGTTACAGCCATCGGATAAAGGGCTCAATTATAATAATTATTTAGGTACGACATGTGAAAGCTTACAAATGAGTAGCCTTCATGGGGAAGAAAAATCAGTGAGATTCCATGTTGACCGGCACGAAGCTTCTAATTGAGCCGGTGGTTCTAGTTGGCCCTGATCCACAGATTAGCGATTGGTCTTGGTCCAGCAACCAAAAGGAGAAGAGTCGAGCCAATGAGTCTAAGTCAACCGACCTCTTGGGAAAAGTCAATAATGGATGGCACGCGCGCATCCATCTGATTGCGATGTTGTGGATGTAGGAAGGCATGCTTCAGAACCAGCACAAAATAAAAAACATTTGCTATGTGATAGTTTTGCACTTGTTTTAAATATATTTAATCTCTTTTTTATTTAATTTAATTTTTAGACTTTGAATCATTTAAAAAAATTACTTTTAACATTATTATACTGTTCTACCTTTAGATAAATAATTAAAAAAATAATATAATTGCATAAGTTTACATAAAATTAGATAAAAGAGAATATATATATATATATATATATATTAGTGTTTGAAATTTAATACATTTAATTTTTTTTTTGTTATTTCTATAAAGGAAGGTGCAACAACACCTTTAAAGCTTTAGAATTCTATATATGAAGCAAATATGAGGTGATATCCTTTTGTTTACCAAGGAAAGATCTATTTTTATATGAATATGAAATATACCCATATTGGGCTAAGAGAATCAATGATTTGACAACCCTAAACAATCATTTATCTTTTCTCAATATTTTGGGGTAAATTACAAATACACCTCTAAGTTCTAAACTAATGACTAGGTATAGAGAAATATTTTTAAAATAACTTGACATCCTATAACTTTTAAAATACTCAAGCATGCCTCAAAGTCTTTAAAGGTCATAATCCATCACTCTGTTTGGTTCTTTTGATAATGGTTTTGGAATTATACAAATGATTTAATGGTTATTTGTATATTTTTAAATGTTATAGGAGATAAAGTCATGCTTTAGGAATTCAAAGAATCCATCAATCTTGATCAATAGTTTAGGAAGCATATTTATACTTATTCCTAATTTTTTTTTCTTTCTTTGCATTACTAATTCTAAAAGTAATGAAAATGTTAATGTATGTTGAAGGTGCACTTGTTAAGACCAAATAAATAAAATTTTCAGATTTTAATGTATTTTTTTCCCTAAAATGTATACTCAATCACTTTACAAGGATAATAAATTTTAGATCATTTTACTATTTTTTTTTCTATAAAATCGTTAGTTCATCATCTAATTGGTAAATTTTTCATTGTAATAATTTATATAATCATTTTAATAATCAGTCTATTGATTGGTATATGAGCCATTTTAAATCTTTCTTTTTTTTTTACTACATTGAAGGAAATCAAAGAGAATGAGAAAACACAAATAATTTTTTTCGAACAATTAATGTCCTTTTAGAACTTTGTGCAGAAAAAAAAATTTTCAATTGATTTTGACAAATCATGTGCAAAAAGACAGCAACCAACCCAGCACTAAATTAAAATCTTTGTCAACCAAGACGGGGGGGCTCCTCTTTTTTCCATGGTAGGGTTGCATGTTATGCTTTGAATGGATGTGTCCCTGTCCAAGATGGTTTAAGAGTACTTAAATTATTATCTTAAACCTATTAAATATGCAATTTAATTACTTTATGATCATGTCCACCCATAGTTTAAACAATAGGGAAGGTTTTGCATTCAAATTTTGGAAAAGTACCCAAAAAAATAGAAGTAGACCGACTCATTGAAATGTACCATGTTGTTATGTCATTCTGATGTACTCATAGGTGGTCCATGCCCATGTGTGGCATCCATCCAGGGGCAATTGCATTATTTTCAATTTCAAAGCGCAAATACACGAGGTTTCTAATACTTTGACCGGCAGTTCCAGTTGGCCCTGATCCACAGATTGGCGATTGGTCCAGCAACCAAAGGAGAACAGTCGAGTCAATAAGTCTAAGTCAACCGACCTCTTGGGAAAGACTATAATGGATGGTAGATTGGTAGGCGCCCATCTAATCCTAATGCTGTGGATGTAGTTAGGCATGTTTCTAGAACCAGCACAAAACAAAAACATTTTTTATGTGTAGATTATAAATGCATAGCTTTGGATTTGTTTTATATACATTTGTAAAAGGTTAAAATGGATTTTGGAATTTAAGTTTAATAATGATTTAGGTTTAACTGTTTGAGTTAAAATGACTGAGCCCGTAAAATCAAGTTTGTAAATATGGAATAACTTAAGAAAATTTAGAACGGTAGATTTGGAGTATAGATTGTTAGATCGATCCTTTTGCCCTCAATTTTTTTTTTTTAAGAAGAGTTCCTGCACTTAGAAAGGATTTTGTAAACCTAGACTCAAAAGAGTCCATAAGAGGATCCATTAATATAAGGATTCATCTCCACCATTAATTGTTCATCTAATCCGACGAACACCATCAGTGACCAAGCTTTATAAATACTTAGGAGTTTTTCCTCATTTGATAGAATAGAGAGATTAAAGAAATATTCAAGTACTGTCAAATTGCCAATTTGAATTATTAAATAAGGCTTAAAATGAAAAAAAAACACTACCTCTCATCAAGAATAATGAGGTTAATGCTTTATAACTCCTTATCTATTGTGTGTGCATTCGAGCTCCTTTAGACTCGCTTACTCCTCTTCCTTTTTTTTTTAATTTAACTTTTAGTATTCGAATCATTAAAATAACTTTTACTTTTTTTCCTTTAGATAAATAATTTAAAAATAATAAGATTACATAAATTTTACATAAAATTAGAAAAAAAAAGAGAGAACTATTTTTTTTTGTTTTTGAATATTTAATATACTTAATATTTCGTTTTTATTTTTTAAAATTTTTATAAAAAAAAAAAGACAATGATAATGTAGGAGTCTGACAGCACCTTCAAACCTTTAGCATTCTAAGCACTCAATTTCATAAATACAAAGCCATGTATACTTGAAGCAAACACAAGGAGTTATCATTTTGTTTACCAAGAAAAAAATCAATTTTCACACAGATATAACATACACACCTATATTAGGCCAAGAGAAGTAGTGATTTTAACAACCTTAAACAGTCATTTCGATCATTTCTTAATATTTTAGGGCAAATTACAAATATACCTCTGGGTTCTAAACCGTTAGCTAGGGTTCTAAAGAAGTATTTCCAAAGTGTGATTTCACCTCTCATAACTTTTACAAATACATATATACACCTCAACAATCTTTAAAGGTCTTAGTCCATTTCCTTTTTTGGTTCTTTTGATGATGGTTTTAGAGTTCTAGGAATAGTTTAAGAGTTATTTATATATTTTTAAAAATTATAGGAGATAAAATAACAGTTTAGGAGTCCATCTATACTTGATTAATAGTTTGGGGGACATAATTACAATTATTCCTAATGTTTTCATCTTTTTGCTTTCCTAATTCTAAAAGGAATGAAAATGTTAATGTTTGTTAATGGTGCACTTGTTAAGATAAAATAAATAAATTTTTCACATTTTCATATACCTATTTTTTTCCCTAAAGGGTGTATTTAATTTTGAAATATATTTCTTTTTTACCTTTATCAAGTATATAAGAGAACCGATATTATCCTCTACCCCAAGATTCTCTCCTCATCAAATCTCCAATTCTCTTAATTCTTTCATATCTCTCCAATTCTATTCATGAATATCTTGAACTCATTTGATTATCTCTCACTATCTTCAATTTCATTTTATTAATATTTAATTTTCATTTTATCTACTTACACCTTAATATCTTTTATTCCTTTGATTTGTTATAAGTATCTTTGCACTCATTTAGATACATTATTACCTAGAAAAAATGTTTGTCAATTTCTAGAAAAATGTCTTAGAGGATTATTTCAATTCAATTGATTAGATACTGCAAGTAAGGCCCTAAATAAGTTGAGTCAAGACAACATAGTGCTAAGCTCAAGTTCAACCCAATCTCGATTGAACTTATAATTTTGAGCATAAGTTTAACTCGAAGTGGCACTAGATGAGCTTGATTTTGGCTTAATTGAACTCATTTAGACTTGATTTATATAAAAATTATTGTTTCAAATGAAAATAATATCAATATTTAAACTTAACTTGAAACTCAATTAACATGATTCAACTCGAACTCGATCAAGTGGGCGAGTTAGTTTAATCAAATGTTATAAAGCTTGGGCTCAATTTAATAAATTACTCAAGTAACTTGGACTTGAGTTGAGTTTGATTTAGCATTCAACTAATATTGAATTGAACTTGAATTTTTTATTGAATCAATTTAAAATAGCTTGCGAGTAGACTTGATTTAATTATATCCCTAACTACAAGGACATGTAAGGAGAAGGATACCATCATCGACTACAAGTTAGGCATGAATTCCAAACACCAAGAGTCCTTATATGGCCAACTAAAGGAGGGTCTAACAAATGCTAGAGGACTAACAGACCCCAAGGCCTATGTGATCCAATGTATTCACCAATTGCGTTACAAGGAAAATAGATCTAGCATCATTCTATTATTCTTTCTTTAAAATCATTTGATCTATTATTTAACTAGTAAAATTTTTATTATATTAACTTACGTAGCCATTTTAACGTTCAAATTATTGACTAATGGATTGGGAATTTTAAACCCTTTTTTATTTACTACATTGAAAAAAAATCAAAGAGAAAGAAGAAATGCAAATAATATTTTTCGAATAATAAATTTCGTTTTAGAAAAACATGCTTTGTTCGAAAAAATTTCAATTGATTTTCACAAAGCATGTGCAAAAAGACAGCCACCATTCGAGAAATTAAAAATCTTTGTCTGCCAGGACGAGGAGTTCCATTTTTTACATAATACGTTTGCATGTTATGCTTTAAATGGGATGTGTCCAAGACGGTTTAAGAGTACTTCAATTATTATCTTAAACCTATTAAACATGCAACTAATTATTTTATGATTATGTCCATCCTTAATGAAACAATAGGGAAGACTTTGCATTCAAATTTTGGCAAAGAACAAAAAATAAATAAATAATGTGTACAAACTCATTGAAATTCTGCATTTGAGTTATTAAACAACGAGTAAATGTACCATGTTGTTATGTGATTCTTGTTGACTACATAGGTGGTCCATGTTGTTGAATATTTAGGACGTATAATAAAAACCATTGTGAAATAATAGAAAGCATACTTACTCTTAATAAATATATCTTGTCACGCGAAGATGGATGAAATAGCAAATACACCGGGCTAGATCATTCATCTAAATTAAAATAGTAAGCTCATTTATAATATTAATAAGTAAATTCATAAACAAACTCATAAACAAGCTCATTTATATTATTAACAAACCGGTTTACAACAAGCTTACGAATAAGCTTGCAAGTAGATATATTACATTAAAAATCATATTATACCAAAAATATAAGATAAAAGAGAGCTTTTACGATTTAATCACTTAAAAATGACTATATAGTATAATCATCAATATGAGCTATTTATTTAAAACAATTTAATCTAAATCGTTTATTTAAATTTATAACATTAACTTATAACCTACTGTACAATAAATCTAAAAATAAAATAAGATAAATCTAAAAAAAGAAGATAATATGACTACAAAAATCCTTTAACCTAATTTATTCTTTCATTACAAAAAAAAAAAAAAAAGCTCTCCACTAAAAATACAACTCCTCTAAAGAATTATAGTAAAAACATTGTTTTATAAATGAGCTTAAAGAATCAAATAATTAAGCTCAAGCTCAAGCTCAAGCTCAAGCTTAGACCCAGTTATCACGTTTTTATAAATGAACTAAATTCAAGCTTCAAATCCCTTAACAAACCTAAACTCGAGCCTATAATTTTCAGATTTGGTAAAAGCTCGACTTGACTCAAACTTGATAATTTTTCTATATGCGACCATAGGGAAGTGGTGTGAAGATAATACACAATAGGATAACTTGGAAAGAATAACAATAAAGATTAGAAAGTCAGAATACTTTGAATTTACAAGTGACAAATAAGGAGCCTAGGAGTTTAGGGCTTCAACTTTGCAATTCTTGCACAATTCAAATCAATATTTACTTAAATTGCTTATTTGATATTTAAGAGCAAAGATTACATAGGATAGCGCTATATTTTTGGTATTCAGAATTGTGTCAATGAGAAGAAATGATTGAACATTTTGAACTTGAAGACGACAATTATTAGATCATTTTCATGATTGACATACAAGATAGAGCTTGCTCATAACATAGGTTTTCCAAATGAGCTTACCAAGAGTTTAAGGCCCATATCCAACCTCATAAATGAAAGGTTAAAAGCAGACAGACAAATCAATAATCCAAGTTGCATACCCACTAAATCAATTATCCTTAATTCATTCCATTATAAAATACTCTCCTAATTTAAGAGGCCAAACATAAATAGATAGTGGTCTCAGCCCAATAAGCTAATATAATAATGTTAACTCTCTAAAAAATATAAAATTTGGTGAAAAAAAAAAAGAAAAAGAAAATGCAGAACCAAATTTAGGGAATTAGTCTAAGATCATCAATAATATTGGGTGCTTGACTTAATTTTCTAGGTGGATGAGCCTTTTTGGGTATCCTTAACCATAAGCAATAAAAAGAGAACTTGGGGAAGGGGCGGTCCTTCATGATGTTTTTTTCTTTCCTTTTTTTTTATTTGTTTTAGTATAACTTTGTCGAACAATTAGGCATGCCGCACTTTAGGAAAGAGAGTTTTGCTTTCTTTTGCAACTCCGTTTTTTTTTTTTAAGAAAAAAAAAAGGAAAAAACAATTATCGAGTAAATTCTACAATTAATATAAATAAATATTAAGAATCTATTTTTAAGATTTTATATTATGTTTAATACATTAGAATATATTCAAATAGATTTTATTCCTTTTTTCATGTTTAAAAGTGTTTTTAAAAAAAGCTATCGTAATTTGTTATAATTAGCAATTCCCTACTCTACCCTCATTAATTATCATTAATTAAAAATTATTTATTTAATTTTCAAACTAATTATAATATTTAATAATTAAGAGCATTATTTTTATAAATATTATCATAAACGAGTTACATTTTGTAAGCATTTATAAATATAACAATGAATTTATCATTATAGTGCCAATTTCATTTCATTTTAATCTAAATAAACTAATTATGATATCTAATAACTAAAGATGTTTTCTATAAATATTATTATATGCACATTATATTCCGTAGGAAAATTCTAAATACAATATTTAAAATTTTTTTCCCCTAAAGCCAAAGATATCTTATTCTTTTGATGGCAATCGTGAGCCTCTAGTAATAAAGCACAAAGCGGAGATTCCAAATTCATGGACATGTCTGGATGTACTGCGTCCGATTAACATTTTTACGGCACATTTGGTTGTTTCTAATATTGAAAGAAAAACCTCTACATTCAGAAGCAAAAAAGGGACTGAAAAAAAAGAAGAAAAAAGAAAAACTCGAAAAAGTTAAAAGGAAATGAAAAAAAAAGGTTTTAAATGCTCCAGGTGGGCAGAGCTGTAAAGTACAGGGTCGCTAAAATGATATTATTATTTCGTTGTGGTGGGAAAATGGTTGGTAAGGGAATTTAAAAAAAAAAAAAAAAAAAGGATCGGGTGGGACTCGTTCCCAAACAAGAGGACATAACAAATCATTCATTGTTAGAATCGCGCAACTTTCGATAAGATTGAGATTAAACTAATAATATAATATTTTAACGGTAGGGTCTTATTTATTAGACCGTTTAAGTCTATCTAACTATTGAAATTACAATGTAAAACATTTATAAATTAATTTTAATGTTGAGGTTATGAATTTAATGGTCGATTTATTTTTTTTAATTGAAAGCAAATATTATTTCACCTCCCAAGTAGAACAATGAATCACTTTTTATTTCCTTAACCAAAAATTATAAGTTGCGGCAAAAGCTAACCAGTGAGTCTTATAACCCCATGGAAAATGGACAGACAAAGGAATAGCTTTTCTGGATTGATTACAAGATTATAAGTCATTGATATAAACAAGATTTCTTAGACGATGAATGGGCACCAAAAATTATACAGTTATTTATATATAATACAAAGACTAAGATGATTCCACTTGACAAATTTGGCCAACTGATTAATACTGCTCACAAGAACTGATAAAACAGCATAAACTAATCAAAATCAGCCAAAATAATCGTGTACTACAAGAGTCGTTAGCATCGACCCGAAAAGGGGGAGGAAGAAAAGGATTTGTTTTTTTTTTTTTTTGGAGAATGGCTGGTCATGTTGTTGTCTTCAGCTCTTGGGTAGCAGAAGCTTTCTTTAAAAAGTTGAGTTGGGCTTGCTTAATACGTTTGCAAGAATCTGGAGACAATAGAGGATAATCAGATATACCAAACATAAAGTAATAGCCTAATAGGTAAAGAAAAAATAGAAAGGAGTAGCCACCGAACCTTTTGTTTTGGTTTTATCATTGGATGAAAGGACAGTAGACTTCCACTGCTCATAATCGCGCTTCTCCATTTTCTTGCGTTTCTTGTAGCTTGAAGACTAAAAACATCGAACATAGCAGATATGTCAAGGAAGAGATAAGGCATGCTTTTATTCTTGATATTGATTTTTCCAGCTTATTTCGTGATGGAATCCGACTATTTTACTTGATTCACCTACATTTTAAAGGACTTAAAAATGAAGTGTAAAGAACAGGGTGACACAAATCACAAGAGAACAGGATAATTAGCCTACATTGTACTGGACGAAAATGAGATGCACCACAAGAGAGCAGGATCATTGGAGACAGATAACACAAATCACATCATGGGAATCAATACCTAACTCCATTATGTTCAAGTTTTATTTCGTATAATATGAGATATTATTGATAAGAGATCAAGATATTTAGACCCTGAAAGCATAAATTTTTTTTAATGAATAATAGAATAACATTCTATTCCATGCATAAGATATTAAATTCTTTTCCGTTGAGTTGAAACACATGGATGAGGATTCCACAGGATGAACCATAAATGCTCATAGGTTGAAGCTGTTGCTCGAGTGTACAAAAGACTCCTGTTCAAAGGCCACACCAATTGACCAACTCAAAGTATTAATCCTTGCTAAAAAAGTGAAGCTACCTATTGTTTTTGGCAGATGGTACTTTTCATGTGCTAATGGGAAAATACAATTGAACTTACGACGCTATCTTTGCAAGTTACGGGTAATGAATGTTATGGGAATATTTAGAAATGCAAATGCAACAATTGGAGAGATAAAGTCTAAATAACAAATATGAAGTAAATAAAGATCTTCAAAATCTTACCTCTGGTCCATCATCAGATATATAGCCACCATCCTCCAAATTCCTCTTTTCAGGGATTGCATCGAGAAGATCTAAATGTATTATAGTAAACCATCAGTACATGATCATGTTAAAGAAATAATCATGTAAACACTGGAAGGACACAGTGAGGCAGATTTACATGACAGGTAGGCTCAAAGCTAAATAAGCAATTACCTCTGTTTCCTTTAACCTCCCTAGCATCTTTCTTTTCTTTTGAGATACCAAAAACATCATGGCAGAGATCCTTCATGGAGTTAGACACCTGCCAATGGAGTTGTCAAAGCAGAACCTAAGACAATTGAAGCATAAAACAGAAACACAATTTAATGGTATTGAAAATGATATTGCCATTGTTATGAAAGAACGACATACAGAAGAAAACTCAGTTTCAGATGTGCCACAAGCTTCAATCACACTTAGCTTTTCTACTTTGAGCTGTAAAAACAAAAGGCAGATACACCATAAGAACCAGGAAATCAAAGCATCATATCACTATAACCAAAAGCTAGATGATCATAAGAATGAGGTAACTTGGTGATGTGGAGTAAGAAGAATTTCACCTTATGTTTCTTTGCACATAAGTAAAAAGCTACACCAGTAAATACAGGCCTTCTGAAGTCAGTTGATTCCCGTCTTGAAGCAGGCAATGATGCAAGAAACCGCTCCCTGTAGCTGTGATTATTAACCCCCATGTTATTACTAAATGGAAACAAAGGCTGGTGCAAAAATGTAAGCCCTAAAATAAATTGTTATGATGATCAAAGTTGATGATTTAAATGGCATTATATGAAAATTGCTTGTTAATGTGGTAGTATTATAAAAGTAAGGAGAAATTGTAAATGTACTCTCAAAACTGTAGTTGAAGTATGAATAGAATCCCTTAACTCCAAAGCATGCTTTTACCTCCCCATAACTGTTGTAAACATTTTCCACATACTGCTAATCAACACTAACACCCCAAAACCATAGCATGTTTACTGTACTTCTAGCAATGGTTTTAAGGTTATAGTAATAATTTAAGATAATATGTATATTTTAAAAAATAGTGAGCAGTGAAGTCTCATTTAGGAAGTATATTTGCACCCGACTAATAATTTGGAAGTACATTTACAATTATCCCCAAGAATTACTTGTTATTGGTCAGCTAATGAGGTTCTTAACCAAATTACAAATAGGTCATGTGTTGCAACAATTGGCATTGTGTGTAATCCAGATTTTTAGATCATCTAACTCTCAGTTTCCTAGTTTTTTTTCTGGATTCATCGTTCTTGACTCAGACTAAGATATTTTTCTATAATCAAATCCGTCAATCTGTCATATCCAAACAACATCAACAACTTAAAAGCAAATGAAGCCCTTATAGGCAATTTAGCAAGCATATTGCAGAATGGCTAAATCATTCTTCAAAACCCAAGCAATTACATTGAATGCACACAAGCCATGGCATGTGGAAACCACTGTTGAAAACATGATAAGCAGGGACTGAATCTTACAGAGAAAGGCCTTTCTTGACAAAAGGAATAAGCCTCACACATCCAAATCGAATTCCCAATTCTCTTATATTTAACTCATTCCTGCAAAATTGATTAAACAAAAAAAAATGCCTATTTAATCTTTCATTTTCTATCACTCATTTCACTTAATTCACATAATTTGGGTATGTATAAGTATGATTTGTCAAAATCCACCTGACTCCAATCCCATTCTTCAATGCATTAAAGGATCGGCTGTACGCCAACTCCGACATACCGCTTAACTTAATTGCTGCTTGCCTGTCAAATATAACCTCCAATCTGCATTTTCACGAACCATAACCCACTTCAATCAAACATTTAATAAGTAAAATTCAATAATAACGATTATTTTATAATAAATTTTCTCATTCTGTAAAACCAGAGGCACCTGGATGCAGCAAGTTCGAGGCAGATTATGGCTTTGCAGACCTCTCCCTATGGAAATGCAACATTTTTCAAAAAAGACAATTAAATTAAAGACAATAAAATATGAATTATCACTTCTTCACAGACGAGGACAGAAAATGCATGTACCACTCCGATAACAGAGGAATCGAACTGGACATCACAGAGACGACGGAGCTCCGCCGCTTTACGAATCAGATGCTTGGATTCGGATAATCCGAGTTTCTTCGCAATCTCGGACATATCCATTTCCGCCCAAAGTTGAATGATTTACAAATTAGAAGTGGATTGTGTGTATGTATGGGAGAGAGAGAGGGAGGGAGAAGGTTTTATCGACAGAATTGTGAAGGTTTGGCGCGCAGAGAGAGGGATGCTTTTGCCGGGAGAACGAGTTTGGCGCCATTGCGGCAAAGTTTTGGATTTGATTTTGGTAGGCAGTGACAGCATGCGGCAAGGAAATTTAAGGATTTATGAAAATAATAAATCAAATAAAGAAACACTAAGCTTTTACTACACAACAATTTTTTTTTATAAGGTTGCATTGTTTACTAGTGCAAATTTTGAGAAAAAGTGATAGTGATTATTAACCGGTTAGTAATTTAATTTACCTAGTGTTGGATAGTATAATGCACCTATCTTTATGTACGGATAGTTATTGAAACCTATGTTTTAAGGTGAATATCAAATATCACAAGATAACTTTGTTTTCAAAATTTTAAAACTTGCATCTATGTATAAAGTTTATTTACTATTGAACCTTTCTATAACATATATTCTATACATTACTATAAGTGGGATGTACAGACCAATTTGTTTTATCCATAAAAAAATACAACTTGGACTAAAAATTTCACAACACTTAAAAAGCAAGCTAACTCGCAAGTCAATATGGGTTGGCTCGGTTAGCCATAGAGTTGTATAAGCAGGGCAAGTCATGTTGACCAATCCGTTTATCCCACAAAAAAAAATGTGAGTTGAATTGCAATTTTCAACTTGCATTGATTTACAAGTCTAGGTAAATTGGTTGGTTTAGTTCACTTGCATAGCTCTAGTTTTGGATTATAAGATTCCATATAATTTATCAATATAAGAAAGGACAACATGAGCCTAACCTATAAATTGTATTTAATAAATACTAGCGAACAACACACTTGTAATGCATGTAAAAAAAAAAAAGATTATATAAAATAAAATAATAAACTTATACTGTACAAAATAACTAAATTAAACCATATACAAAATTAATAAAGCTAAAAAAAAAAAAAAAGGAAGGGGGGCGGGGGTGGGGGGATCAACAAATTTGCTTCATCAAAGAAATGGCCATGTGCCTATAAAATTAATGTAAATATATTAATTGAGAAATTTTGTACACAATAAAGTAAGTCTATATTATAATAATAATAAAAAAAAATCATACACAATAGTTTGACTTTAATAATATACTTAAGGAAAGCACTAAATACTTAATGTAAAATAGTAAACTATATAAAGATAGGAAATTACAAAGGATATTGGCATTATTTACAATTATTCTTACCCATTATGTGAGTCCTTTAATATATTTTCTTCATTTATGCATTCATCAAGTCATTCATACTTATAAAATAGGAAACTTGACTTTAATTATAGGAAAAATGAACTGTGACATCTATACTTACTATAAACACATCAAATGTTGATAAATATTTCTTATTTGATTATGCCATGATGCTACAAATCATTTTTAATATCCTATAAAAAACTTTATAGCCATAATAAAATATAATTATTTTCAATAAGATAAACTATAGGAATCATATGTGCAATAAAAACATATATAAAGTGATTATGAAAGTATTACAAAGAAAAAAAAAAAAGGACAAGTGCATAGCCACTCTTTCTCTCATATACATTTATCATATTATAATCATTTTAGACTTACCATAAAATGTGAAATGGTTGTATAATGTTTTTAATGTATATTTATATCTATCTTTATAGATTTACAATTGTTGAAATATCTATAATTATAAAACATAACTTATCATTACGTGCATCCTAATAATATTATTTCATGACTTTAGGGTAATATATTGATCATACTTTTTTTTTTCGATTTAAGAGAAAAGTTTGTTAAATTTAGATAAAATTACTAAGTTTATAAAATTATGTGTTCAATAATTTATAAAACAATATGCATAAGCAATATTTGGCTTATAAAAAATTATTATTTTTTATTATGATATTATCTATAAATTTGAAACATAGATCTCAAAGAAATGTGAAATTCTTTCAATATCAAAACTCATTCAATTCATTACATTCTATATTAGTTTTACTTAATTTGTATCTTAGCATATGTTCTTTTTATATTTTGTGCAAATAAAAGCATTTTTTCTCAAACCACATCTTAGAATTATTTATTGAACGATAGATCAATTGCCCCTTTATTTTTATTTAAACAACACAAAGAAAGTGCATCAATGAGGAATGCTACAAGATGTGTATCGATAATATTATCATTTCCACAAAAGAGAAAGTTAAAAAATAAGAAAAAAAGGTATCATTTTTTCAATACGAGGAAGAGAAATGGGGAGTAAGACAACTTACAGTTTTACGTCATAGTATATATAGAAAATAATAGAGTGATAGTGGAAGTGAATTGCAAAATGATGACATAAGAAGTCCCAAGATTTTTTTTTTTAAAAAAAAAAATCAACTTTCATCTAGATATCGGTCCTCCATTACATTTGTGAGAAAGAAAAAATATGAGTTTATTTTATTTAGGTAACCATTAACCCACCACCATATAATATAGAAAATAGGATATTAGGTGGATTTTCCATTTTTTATTTTTGAATATTTTTAAGTTGAATTATTGTGATACATGAAATAAATGCTTATTAAAATGGTTTTTAGGGTAAAATAGTAATTGAAATATGAGGAGTCCAAAACTTGGTGTATTAATAATATAGATAATTTCGAAAATATTACCAAAAAAAAAAAAAAACACATGATGTGTGCTTTGGGGCATATGTGTGTGTGAATATATATATAGTTTTGAGATATATACGTTATGCATTCGTAGCTTAGTTGCTTATACAAATAAGAATTATTTATATGCAATTTTAGTTTTTTCTTTTATTTCATTCAATGGCAAATTAGAAAAATGGATTTGAATGCACTCTTTTTTTTTTTTTTGGAAGATTTAGGAATTCAAGCCCATAATTTTAATAAATAAGAGAGATAGGTGCACATAAAGCAAAGTAGAGGATGTTATAGTTACTTGTAGTAACATCATTAACTATTATTGTTATCTTACGATTGTCTCTATGTGGGGAATTTTAAAGTGCAGTTATTCAAAAGTGAATACATAGTATAGTCATTTCCTCATTACAGTAAAATCTCTCAAATTACAGTAAAAGTAATGCACATTAATAATAAAAACACCCAACAATGGCTTCATGGAGCTATCAACAATTCTTTTTTAATGGTAAGTCACCCCAAATCTCAATAAACAATGTTCGTTAATAGTTGTCAATAGGCCATTCGGCCTTGGGTCCTAAGGCATAGTTTAGCTAACCTTTTAAATAACTAAATTAGCATGATTATAGATAGTGATAAATATGGAAAGTACGTTTAATTTCCAAAATGTAGTCTACTTATCTTTATTAGATAAGTGTAAACATCTTTTAAGAAAAATTCACTTACCATAAATATTCCATCATACCCTCACTATAAATAGGTAATCGCTCCACACAAGTAAAGGATTGAATCCTATTCACTCACTCCCATTATTTGTTGCCAATACTATTTAAGTGTTTGTTTGACTTGTGTGTTAAAGTCCAAATGTCGAAGATCACTCTAGCACTTGATAGCTCACATTTGCCCAATCTTACATGCCAAAATTTTTGCTTGATTTAGCCTAAAACCACTCATGGCAAAAGCAAGAATCAACAATAGTCACTTTTTGAGTAATTACACCATAAAATTATTTCATATATAAAAATTTATTGTTGCATTTTACTTTTCTTCCTTTCTCTCCTAATTCTATTAGGACCTAATCCTTTTTTTTTTCTTCTTATATCATTTTTTCATAGCCCCTTATACTATGTTTGGTACATAGGAATTTATTTAGAATGGAATCATGATTTTAGATTCTATTCTTTTATCATGTTGGAAGCGTTTTTAGAAGGCAAAATTGAGATTTCAGCTTTAATAAGGAATTCGATTTCACCTTTGAGGGGTGATAAAATTTGTAGGAAGAAAACAAAAAGTTGCCAAAACAAGAAACTGCAAAGAACAAGAAAAATGCAAAAGAAATGAAGAGCAATGAGAGAAAGAAAAAGAAAAGAAGTTCGTTATCTTCTATTTCTATAAGTTTGTTACAATAGGTTTCTAGTATTTATACTAACTCTTACACGTGTACAATGCTATATAATTTAATACGCCCTCTCAAGATAGAGAGTATATGTTAATTACTCCCATCTTGGACATAAAAATTTTTAATTGTTCAGAACATAAGGATTTAGTATACAAGTTTGCAAGTTGATGTTTGCTTTAAACATAGATGGGTAAGATTGTTCCTTCCACAACTTTTTCTTTAACAAAATGAAGGTTCATTTCCAAATGCTTAGTTTAGTCATGAAAAACCAGATTGTGCTCAATATGAATAGCCAATTGATTATTATAAAAAAGTTGTACCCGTATGTTGCAATTAACATGAAACTTCCGTAGTAAAGCTAGTATCCACATAATTTCACAAGTCGTGCAGGCAAAGGCCCTTTATTTAGATTATGTATAATTACTTGAAACCATGCTTTGTTTCTTGAACTTCCAACTGATGAGTGAATTGCCAAGAAAAATACAAAAAATAGTGGTGGATCAACAAGAATCCAAGCATCCTCTTCAATCATTATCATTGTATGCTTGGAAAGTAAAATCTGTTTTAGAGGGGAAATATAAACCTTGTCCAGGACTACTCTTAATATACTTCAATACCCTTTCTAATGCTATCCGATGAGTAACGTGTGGTTCTTCCATAAATTGACTAAGTACATGAACTAAAGAAGCAATGTCTGGACAAGTGATAGACAAATAAAGTAACTTGCCAACAATTTGTCTGTATCGTCGAGCATCAACCAGAGGAGAAGGTTCATGCCTTCAAATTTGTGATTAAGAATCATAGGAGTAGCAACAGGTTTCAAGCCAAGATACCTAGTTTCAGACAGTAAATCAAGAGCTAATTTCCATTGTGATAAGGCTAATCCAGATTTAGACCTTGCTAATTCCTAACCAATAAAATATTTTAGCACACCTAAGTCTTTTACTTTAAATTGTGTGCTAAGAAATTATTTGAATGCCACAATTACTTCAAGATTCTTACTAGCTATTGTCAAATCATCAACATAAATGAGTAGAACAATAAAATCATCACACTTCCTCCGATAAACAAAGAATAGTCACTATAAGACTATGTGAAACCATTAGCAAGCAAGTAGGATGTAAGTTTAGCATTCCATTGAAGCTTGTTTTAAACCACACAACAACTTATTGAGCTTGCAAACCATCTTAAGTGTAGAATGATCAATCTGCAACTTGCTCAGAATATCTACATAAACTTATCCATGTAAATCCCCATTTAAGAAAGCATTATACAATCCATTTGATGAACATGCCAATGAAAAGTAGTAGCTAAACAAAAGAATAATCGAACTGTAGTGTGTTTAATAATCAGACTAAAGGTTTTTGTATAATCAAATCCTTCCTTTTAACTATACCCTTTAGTAACTAGTCTAACTTTATACTTGACAATGCTACCATCTGCTTTAGTTTTCAACTTGTAAACCCACTTACAACCAGTCATATGCTTACCTAAAGGAAGTGGAACAATAGTCCAAGTGTTGTTATTATTTTTCAAAGCATCAAGTTCTTCATCCATAGCTTTACACTAATGTTCAGATTTTAAAGCTTGCTCATAAAAAGAGGGTTCAAAAGTTTTAGAAAGTTAGATTGTAAAAGCATGAAAAGAAGAAGACAAAGAATTATAGGACAAGACTTATTGAATGGGGTGAACTATAAATAGGGAAAATACATAAGAAGACATAGATTTGGTCAAAGAAGAATGATAAGCCAAAGCTAGACTTAAATCATGATGATCATCGAAAAGATATGCAAGAAGCTTAGTTGATCTAGTACTTCGATGCATAATAGAATGATCAGGGTGAGGGTTGTCAGAAATATTTTCAAAACTTAAATGAGAATTAGAAATATTGTGCCTATATGCAGTAAAGGTATTTTGCCTATGTGCAATAGGAGTACCAAAAAAAGTAGTAGTATCATCATAAAAGAGAGAATTAGTTTTTATTATAGAATCATCATATTAGGAGAACAAATGATCAGCAAACATATGAGAAAGTTTATAAGGTAAACAAGGAATTGGTTTTTCTTATGGAGAAGATATCAGATCATGTACTGAAGGAATCTTAGTTGGAAAAACATGATCAACAAAATAAGTATCACATGAAACAACATATTTTTTAGTAACTAAATCAAAAAGCTTGTAACCTTTGATTCCAGCAGGGTATCTAACAAAAATGCAAGGAATAGCATGAGGAGAGAATTTATTACATTGACTTTTAAGTGTAGAAACAAAACAAAGCAAACCAAACACATGCAGTTGTTGTAATAGTAAATTCGATTGAAAAAAGAAGGGCTCTAGCTATTAACAATAGATGTTGGTGTTTGCGTTTAATGACTTCATTTTGCGGTGGGGTTTCAACACAGGAAAGTTGATGAACAATACCATGAGACCCATAAAAATCATTAAGAGTAAATTCTTGACCATTATCAGATCTAATCACTTCAATCTTGTGTCTAAATTGAGTATTAATCATTTGATAAAAGGATGGAATAATAAAAGCAACTTCAACTTTAGATCTCATAAGATAAACCTACGTCACTTTTTTATAATCATCAACTAGAGTAAGAAAATACTTATGTCCTTCTTTGGTAGAAATAGCAAAAAAGACCCCAAATATCAACATGAACAAGTTCAAAAAGATGTATTGTATTTTTAACATAAGTAGGAAATGATTTTCTATATTGTTTTGCTAGAGGACATATGAAACAATCTAACCTTTTACAAGCTATATCATCATCAAGTTGATTTATTTGCCTGAGTTTATCAAATGAAGGATGTCCAAGACGAAAATGCCAAACATCAAAAGAACGTGGCAAACTATGAACAATATTTGATACAATAGAATTTTTTGGATTACACAAAGAATGATTACAGTCAAAATTTGACAATTTTGCACCAAGAAGAACAACCTGAATCTAGTTTTGGCTTGACTAATCACTCTCTTGGTGATAGAGTTCTTAATGTAAGCACAATTGTTTGTAAATATGAGCAATTCGTTGATAGAAGAAATTAATTTTGAAACTAAGATCAGATTGAAATGAAACATCTTGAAGAATCAAACTTAGATATAGATTAATTATACCTTTATGTTTTGCCTTAACATAACAATTATTAGGAAGTTGAACATAGCAATTATGTATGGGAGAATAGGAATGAAATAAACTCAAAGAACTGGTCATGTGATTTGTAGCCCCTGAATCTAATATCCAAGTGACTCTATTACTTGCATCAAAATGTAGAATAATAGTGGATAAAGAACAAGCAATAGTAGATAAAGAACTAATATTACCTGCCATATTACTTATAAGATTAGTCGAAAATTAGAACAATTGTTTTGTATGGTTGTAGCTTGAAACACCAAAAAAGATGAAGAATCGATTGATGAATTATTAGGCAAACTAGAATTTGAAACATTTAGTAAACTCAAAAGGTGAATTAGTTGATCTTTTGTCAAGTTAACACTTGAAACATTGTTTTCACCATTAACGAATTTATGTCCTTCAAAATTGTTAGCAATATGATTAGAAACATTAGTCTGAGAAGAATCATAAATCACCTAATTTGCTCCAATCTGTCTTTGCCTATTGGACTTAAAATATGGAGGAAAACCTATCAACTTGAAACTTTTTTCTTTTAGATGTCCTCTCTTCTTGCAATAGCTGCATTGTAAATCAATCCGAGATCTCTGTTTACCATCACTCACCGCCACCATGGCAGAAGTGTCATTGAAAGAAAACTCTTTAGGCCTATTTGCTCGTTAAAACTCATCACGAATTATAAGATTGTAAGCTTCGTCTAAAGTTAGAAATGGTTTTAGCACTAAAATTTGAGATTTGACAGTAGAAAAATGATCATTTAGTCCATTCATAAACTTGAAGACATAATCTTTCTACAACATCTCTAGAAACTTGTCGAAGCACTCTCAATTGCAAGATCCCAAATGATGTTTAGTTCCATAAAATGCTTATCAACTGATTATTTCCTTGCGTGACAATACTAAGAAGCTAATACAGTTGATAAATCCCAGTGTCATCAGGTTGGGAAAATCTAACCTTCAATTTTTCCCAAATATCTTTTGCCAAATTCATGTAGATAATAGTGGTTGCAATCTATAGAGAAATCAATCGTAAAATCCATGCAACTATCAAGTTATTGCATTTAGTCTAAATTTGATACATTGGATCTAACTATGCCAAAATTGGAATTGATCCATCAACAAAGCCAATTTTAATCCTAATCGAAAGTGCAAGAAAAAAATGAGTAACTCCATGTATTAGAGTTCAAGTTTGTAAGAATTGGAGTGACTAATGCAAAATTTTGATTATCCGAGTGATGAATGTAAAAAAGAGATGAAACATCTTCTAGCAGTGATAATGCCATCTCATCAAATAATACTAATGCTTTGATACCATGACAAAACTTGAAGGAAGAAAACAAAAAGTTGTAGAAACAAGAAACTAAAAAGAACAAGAAAAATGTAGAAGAAATGAAAAGCAACGAGAGAAAGAAAAGGAAAAGAAGTTTGTTATTTTATGTTTCTGTAAGTTTGTTACAATAGGTTTTTAGTATTTATACTAACTAACTCTTACACACTACTATATAATTTAATAAGGGGCTATGATAGTGATTCTATTTCGGCCTTATTCATAATTATTAATTAAAATTACTTATCTAGCCCATAAAATAAATATAATATATAATAATTAAGGGATAGATTCATCATTTTGGTTGTAATTTCATTCCATTCTAATCAATTCCATTCAATACATTATATTTCTTTTTTTTTTTCTCTTTCTCATACTATGCCATTGTCACAATTATGATCCCTCTTGAATTATATTTAAATTTTTCTATATTTTATTTTTCCTCCCTCTCCCTCATTCCCTAGTCTCAATTTGGTGGTGTGAGCATGAGGCTACCAAATACATGTTTTCTAGGTTTTTTTATTTTTTTATTTTTATTTTTATTATTATTATTATATAGAGATGATATATTTTGTTTATTTGTGTCAATTTCATAGCATATTCAATAAAATTATTATTTACATTACTTTTTTCTAGTTAATTTTTGTGTTTTTCCATATTATTTTATAGTCCTACATATTTCCTTCTTTTATTTTTTTTGTTTATTTTTTGTTTTTGCTATCCTACATCAAATTTGGTATTATAAAAATTATTTCTTTGTCCTACATCAATCCTTTTCACCCTAACATGAATTTCCCTTGAATTATAGGTGATATTTTCAGATACTAATGTTATGGATGATTTATTGGAATATAATAGCAATTCCTCTAGTCTTATTTTATTTTATAATAGTGTATTTTTTTTATTAAAAGTTATATTATACGAGGAATAAACATTCTTTGGGTTTAACTTTTTTCAAGCACTATTCCACGATATTAAAAGAATAATGAAAATTTCATTCAAATGAACCAAACATAATTTAATAGTTTGTCAATCATATTTCTAACTTATGTGACTAAAAATGGCATGTGCTTATTGATTAGTCTTGATTTTATTAATAAAAAAATTAAAATATCAAAGAAAATTGTTACTCATATATATCTATTATGTTGCTTTATGAATTATTTTTGCATGAAAAGTATTTCTATGATGAAGAATGAAATCAAATAAAATCTTATGAATTAGTTGTTAAGATTACCTTAATATATGAAAATTCATAAGAAATTTAATTTATCATTTCGTAGACATTTTCCCTTTATTCCCTCTCTTTTCTCATACAGTCACACTTGCATGTTGTCAAGTTTCTTTAAATAGACATAGAGTATCTTTTTTCTTCTTTTTTTTTAATAATTCTAAAATTAACCAAAACATGAAACTTGATATTTTATCATAACGTGATCTCCTTTCCATATGCGCTCACAAATCCATATAAACTCCTTTTAAGAATATTATTCTTATTTTTACCTATATATAATTTTTATCCATATATTCTAATACATAATAAATGAAAGGAATCGAATGAGGACATGGAAATATTTTCCTGTCAAATTCCGATCAATATTATTAATTTATGGCCACCTGAATATTTCTTTTTCATAATTCGTTATTTTTAATTTTTCCTACTTAGTAAAGTTATATTATATCTCATATCACAAAGAAAAAAAGCACAAAATTTAAAAAGAAAAGACAAAAGTATGACAACTTTGTTAATGAGACGACATCTTTAATTAACTCTATAAATTTATTGTTCTACTATTGTAAACTTCTCTTTTGATGTTATCCTTAAACCTTGGCATCTATACTAGTGTTTCAACAGAAGTCCTTAGACATTTCCGGCCGTGATATCTTTGTTTCTTTTTCATTAGTATTATTTTTAATGATTGCAACAAGGGAAATTATAGCCGATTCATAATTTTTTTTATCTATACTAAAAACAATTATTAAACAATAAGATTTTGGCTTTACAACAAAGAAAAATGGTTGATGAGTATTCCCAATGTTTGGACATCTCTCTCGCCATTCTTTGGCTCATGTTCCATTATTGCATCATTTAGGTTTCTTCCTTATAGTCACTTCAATAGGAGTAGTTAGGCGGCATGGACTTTCCGAGGGGCATCATGCTTAAGTATTCCTCGGCGACACAGCTGAGGAAGCAAGAATCATTCCATCGAAAGGCAGGCTATTCCAAGCTTCACTACACACCAGGAGGCTTCGATAGAATCAATCTTATCGAGTTTGAGCTTGGAAACCACTGACATGGAGTTGCTTCACACGATGGTGTTCTTGTCCTTGCCACTACGAAAAGGGTACCAAACAAAGCAAGTAATGCTTATGCCAACGCATGGTAGGTTATTCATTATTTCTATATCTTGTTCTTTTTTTTGGCTTGTTTATTGATACTAATATACTAATAAATATTAGTTCATACATACATAAAACATATAAGATATAAATTAGCAAACATTGCACAGAGTTGCTAAAAAAATTGTTGAGTAAATAAATAAATCATTTATAGGATTTTTTGGAAAAGTATGTAAGCTTTTTTAGATGATAATTACCATTTATCAAGTAAGAGTAGACATATTTCTCTATAAAGTGACCCTAGATAACTTTTTTAGTGTGCTATTTGTTGTAAATATCATTTGAAATTTTCAAGTATTCTAATAATAACTACCATAATTTTTTGTTTAACCTAATAACATAACATACTGTAATACTTACGGATTCATGGAATACATCAAACCACTCTTATGCTTTAATAATATAAACATTACAATAGCAACAACAAAGATCTTATCTTATATTTTGAAGTTAAAGTTTTAGAAAACCCAACAAAGTGAAAATAATTGAAAAGGGAAAAAAGAAGAATAAAAAACACGTGAAAGTTGCTTTATTTGGTCCCTTCAATTGTGAAGTTCTTCTAACTGTTTGGCAAATCTATCAACATAGCCACTCATGAAATCTGGACTGGAAAGTGTTTCCTTCCACTTACTATGATTCTTTCTCACCATTTCACCAACTTCTGACCCTTCATCCATCACACTCTTAATTACTTTGCATAAGCTCTCCTTAGAAAACCAGCCATTCTTTTCTCTCTCGACTTCCACAGCAACCTTAAGCTCATCGGCCAACAACCTTGTATTCAATATCTGGTCACCCAAATGTGGAACCAAAACTATTTGGCAATGACACATCAAAGACTCCCACATCGATCCGAACCCGCAATGACTCACAAAGCACCCAACAGAGGGGTGTCCTATAATTTGTGGTTGTTGTACCCAGCCTCCATAAACAATTCCTCTTCCTTTAGTTCTCTCTATAAATCCCTCGGGCAATGCCTCTTCGACTGATGAGGTTCCCGTTGGCGGTTTTAGCCTAATTAAGAAGGGCAGCCCTGTTAACTCAAATCCTAGAACTAGTTCTTGGAACTGGTCCTGATCTAAAACATATTGGCTACCAAATGCACAATATATAACCGAACCAGGACTAAATCCACCTAGCCAATTAACCCATTTTTCTTCTAGCGATTCCACTAATGGATCTGGCAAGACTGGTCCTGTCAAAAGCACTTTTTTACTGAATTGACTGCCAAGGTAATCACACAACTTTCCTTCTACTTCTTGGCATGTCCTCATGACCAACGCATCACATGCTCTCATGGCAGCAATTGTGCGATCATAAAACGTAATCCCATTACCAAATGGCATTGATATAAACGTCAGAGAGCTTGTTTCATGTTCCCGAAGCACAATCGTTTCTGATGGATATCCTGGTGGTGGTTGTCTCAAGTCCTCCTCTGAAATTGGCTTATCTTTGTTCAGTTTTCGAGCCGGTACAAGTGCAATGGCAACTGAAGCTGCCGATACCGCGTTGTAACATACGCTCTTAATGCCATGCTTCTTGGTGATTTCAGGAATCCAATAAGCGAAATCGTAGAATATAAAATCGGGCTTCATGACTTGGATTGAAACTTCTAGTTGGTCACGGGTAAGATCCATTGCAACAGCGAGTAAAGAAGTGGACGAAATCGGGATTTCCGAGGCGGTCTCGGCTCCGGGGGGAAGGCCATCAACATGAGGTACCGTTACAGGGTGAAATGTGATAAGGTTTGGATGGAGATTGTGATGTTCCATTACGCTATGAGCTTTTCGGGGTAGAAAGAAGGAAATTTTATGGCCTTTTTCTGCAAGCTTGTTGGAGAGATGCAAAAATGGAGTCATATGACCAACTGCAAACCATGGAAACATGGCTATGTGGAATTTGGGGTCCATTTTGCAATGACAACCTCTGCATGCACCTTTTGGGAACCTTAGTTTGCAAATGTGTAAGTAAGTGTTATGAATTCAACTGGTTTGGAAACTCGCCTGATTAAGAAGATATTCCATGCACATATCCATGCTATTTGGTTAAATTGTTTGAGATTTTTAAGGATGGAAACTTACAACTACCTATCCTAAAATAGGAAACGGGAAACTTAGTGAGGCAATTTTAGATCACACATTTACAACTACCTATCCTAAAATAGGAAACTGGAAACTTAGTGAGGCAATTTTAGATCACACATTGCCCATGTTAGGTGCAATATATAAGACTGAATCAACAAGAGACGGGTAGATTATTGATTTTTCATAAACATCTTGTGATTGTGCGTGCATATGCGTGCATACTATAATGTATAGAACAGGTGGGAGCCAATTCAATATATACATATACATACATATATATATATACACACATTTATGAGCTAGATTTTACCCAAACTTAATCCATATAATTAAATACTAGTTGTACCAATTGAAAGTTAAGATACACAATGATCATGTGGATAGATTCCTCAAAGGCGTGTGACCAACAAATGGGATAATCATGTAATAGCTTATGAATGTTAGGAAAAAGGGTAGCTTTTCACTTAGGAAAACTTTATAAATTATATGGAATTTCAGCTTTTTCAAAATTCAACAACTATCTTAAAAAGCTACATGAGAATTAATTATATGTATATTAATTAATCAACATAAAAAATAGAAAGAAAAATAATTGGAAAATCTTAAAAGGAAAATCACAACAATTTTTTTTTTCTAAAAAAAGGAAAAAGTTATTCCCTTCATTAGAGGATAAGGAGTAGGGTTGTTCATTAGACCGAGCTGAACTGAATCAAACTGCACCGAACCAAAAAATTCAGTTCTTTTACATTTTGATTTGGTTCACAGTTAGGTTCAAAGATGGTTTAAATAGTTTGTAATTTGATTTAGGGGGTTGATCCAAATCAAACCGTTTAAATCCAAACCAAATCATTTCTTATTAAAATATAAAAATTAAGAGATAGTTTTTAGTTTTAAACCTTATTAACATTTTTGTTTACTTCTATTTATTATTTCTTTTTTATCGGCTTTCATTTCACTATGTTACAAAAATCTTGATAACAAAGATAATTAGTTATGACTTATAACCAAATGTTATGAATTCAATTTGTTTGGGAACTCACTCTTGGTGAAGAAGATATTCCATGCATCTTTGTGGTATTTGCTTTAACACTATGTTTGGGATAGTGGAAAAAAGAAGGAAATAATGGGAGAGGAAAGAATATTTTAGTTTTTCATTATTTGGAAGGAAGGAAAATTAGAGTGAAAAATGTGGGGTGGAATTAAATCTATGAGCCCCACAAAAGTTGTTCTCTCAAAAAATGGAGAGAAAAGGAAGAAAAGCTTTCGAAACTATTAGTTTACCCTTATTAAATTCCATTGTTTGAATAAATTATTACTCATAAAGGACTATTTAATAATTGCAAATATTAAAATTTAAAAAAATCAACTTTTCACTTATTCCATTTCCTTTATTTTTCAAATAAGGTAAAAAATTAATTTTTTTCCCTTTATTTTCTTGTTTCCTGATTCTTTCCTTCTACTTTTTTTTCCCCTCTAATTCTTTCCTTCTTTCCAAATATAGCATAAGTGATTGAGATTTTAAAAGGTTGATTCAAAACCGAGTGTTGCAAAACAAGTTACAACAACCTTTCCTAAAATAGAAAACTAGAAACTCAATGAGACAATTTTAGACCATAGAATGCCCATGTTAGATGCAATATAAAACTCACTCAACTAGAGAGAGTAGATTGATTTGTCATAATCACCTTGAAACTGCGTGGGCATGCGTATGCACACAATATATATAAATGTATAGACTTAGTGGGAGCTAATTCACAATTTATATACATTTAGATACGAACCGGATTTTACCAAGCCTTAATCCATATAATTAAATACGTGTTATACCCAATAAGAGTTGAGGTACACAATGGTCATGCATATAGATTTCTCGGAAGCTTGTGGACAACAAATGGGATAATCAGGTAATAGCTTATGAATGTTAGGAGAAAGGATAGCTTTTACATAACATTGTCGGAAAACTTTGCAAATTATATGGAATTTCAGTTTTTTTTTTTTTTAAATTGAACACATGTCACTAAAAGTTTAGGGGAAAATTAATTAATTAATTCAAAGAAAGAAAGAAAAGGCTTAAAAGCTCGTAGCCCATAGGGTTGTTATTGGATTGCTGGTTACCTCTTGCCCTTAGATGGACATCAACGACTTATTTATTTTATTTTATTTTAGTAATTTTTTCATTATTTCATGAATTTTATTTTATTTTTTTAAATTTATGCAATTTTTTTTTGTATTTTTAACATTAATGAATTAAATATATGTAATTAATTACTATGTTAGTGTCATGTCAATGCAATCTACTTTCAAACTGCCATGTAAACTTTTCCAGCAAGAAGGGTAAGTCATAGTTATTTCTTATAATTATTTGAAGGTAACTATGCTGTAAAAAAATAAATAATAGTTATTTTCTTAATTTTATAAAAAAATTACAATTCTTCATTTTTCATAATAATAATTTTATAGAATAACCATTTTACTGAAGAAATTAGTTTACAAATGAGAAAGAATCTTTTTATTCCACCATCGTAAAATCAACCAAAGGTACTATTAATATAAGGCAGATTTTACCAAACCTTAATCCATATAATTAAAGACTAGTGGTATCTTACTTGATTACTAAATAAAAGTCAAGATATACAATCGTCATGCCCGTGCGGAGAGATTTCTCGAAAGCTTGTGAACAACAAGAGGGATAATCATATACTTGCTTATGAAGGTTAGGAAAAAAAGGTTTAGTTTTACGTACTCCTCTAGATGGCTTGAAAAATTATATGTAATTTCAGCTTCTTCTTCTTCTTTTTTTAATTGAACACTTATTCTTGAGAAGTTGACGTGAAAATTATTTATATACACACACCAATGTAAAAAGAAAAAAAAGAAAGAAAGAAAAATCGTGCAAAAATTTTAAAAATAAACCACATATTAATGGTGAGCTGATACCCACACATGGTACTGGATAGCACTTATTACCTCCAAAAACTTAAGGAAAAAAAAAGGAAAAATAGAAATAAAGAAAGAAAAGGATAGTTTTGTTTCTTGAAAATAGTATAGTATAGGTGCTGTAAAGAAGGAATATAATAACTATTCATGAAATATTTTTTTATTATATTATTTACTTACAAATAGATCTGTTAATTTTTGTTTTAGGTAACTTTTTTATTTTTTTAGAAATTGTTATTACTTTTTATACAATAGTATTTTTTTACTTACTTTCTATGGAGAATAAAAAGTTTAAGTAATAGACAATCATACCATCAATAAATAAGTATTATTTATATTCCATAATGACTAAAAGGATACATTAGTATTTTTAGTCATAATCTGAGTTTCATTTGAATTAACTTAATTGGTTTTATGTATAAAAGAGAAAACTTAAGTTAGTTAATCTAAACGATTGAATTCTACTATAAGATTGGTTCAAACTACTTAAGGCATATACTAATTATGAGCCCCATTAGGGTTACTTAGGCGTGATTAGCTTTTAGCTAATTGTAACTCAAACAATTTTGGATTTGCTCATTTAACTTAATAAACTATTTGAATTTTTAAATTTAGTTGGATTTAAGGCCCAATAAGGATATTTGGACCCTTTAAGAATAGTAGACCTAATTATGTTTGAAATTCGGCCTACTAACCCTAATTAATTTAGTTAAGTCTAATCATAATTATTAATTTCATTTTAAGTTCAATTAGATTACTTCCATCTATTTTAATTAACTTAGGCCTATTATGTTTAATTAGTCCTATTTATTATTTTATAAGCCTAATGGATTATTAAATCCAATTTTAATTTCATTTTAAGTCCTTAGTTGATTTAGGGTTTGTAGGATTGAAGCCCTAATTAAATTTGATTTATTCGTTAGGGCCCATTTAGGATATAGATCCTAAAAATTAATGGATTTAAGTAAGTTTTTGGTCTTAAGATAATTTGGGTTTTATTATAGTCATGTAAATCCATTTTACTTTATTAGGCATATGTCTAGTTCATTTTAATTAGATAATTTGATTTGAACATTTAAATGATTTGAGGCTCGGTTTGAGTTGCTTGTTATGATAAGGCCTATTTAGGATATGAGCTTTACAAGGAATGGGCCCAATTATGTTTTGGATTTTAGGTCTTAGAAGTATTTTACATAAGAAGGAGGAGGGTCTGTTTTGGAGAAGAAGAAGAAATGAAAAAGAAGAAGGAATGGGGGAGAGAGAAATGTTGGCTAAGTTTATATGGGAAGGGAAATTTTAAATTTTCTCGGGTCCATTTAACACGAGTACAATAATCTTAGTTAAAATTTCTAGCTAAAATATTTTTACATGAAAATTTGTGACTAAAGTAAATAAATTATCATGAGCTTAACTATTTACTCAAAATTTCCATTTAACTAACCTAAGTTTATAATTTAAATTTCGGTCATCATTTTACTTATAATTTTACTTAATTATCTATTAAAACATTTGATTTCCCTAAATGTATATTCATTTGGATTTAAGATAAGAATTTTAATTCAATTATTATACTAATTTGATATCAATTATTATATAATTTTGTAGGTTTCACAGTATTAGCATAATGATTAACATCTAAAATCATCAAACGACACTTAGAAATTATCAATAGGGGTAACGATTCAACATGGGTTTTGTGATAATTTCATTAAAATCCAAGAAATCATCAAATCATCATGCCCAATTACTTCCAAACATCCTAAATCATCAAATCAACCATTGTATTGAACTTACGTTATTGGAGATTCAACTTAACCTTCAAGTCCTCCCCTTTCTATACATAATAAGCCTAAAAGATGGTAATTTTCTTGATTCTAACTTATTTCCCCTACATAGAATTACAAATCTCCATTTAGATTCATGTTTAACAAGTTAAAACTTACTTAAATCGAGTGAAACATTACTTACCTTAATTTCCTTCTTGAATTGTGATTGGGAGCCCCTTAGTTATGATCCTTGCTTGATTTTTCTCTTAGATCTCATAAGAAAACAAATAGATTAGTATAGGATTTAATAGGTATTGAACGGTTTACAATGAAGATGAAACTTTGTGGATTTTTTAAGAGCATTTACTTTAGAGAATTTTTAGAAAATGAAGATCTAAAATGTGTTTTTATAATAAGGTTTAGTGAGGGTTTAAGGGTAGAAGTACTTAGGACTACAAAGGTTAGTGAGTTTAACCTTAAGGTGATATGTGTCATCCAATTTAGTTTATTTTCTATTCTATTTTCCCTTCAATTTTCACCACTTATTCCAGCTGAAAATGTGTTGCTTCCTTTTCTCTAAAATGTCCTTAGAAAATCAATAAATTAGCTACCCCCTTAACAAAATAAGCTGAGGGCATTTTGGTTATTTATTCAATGATCTTTGAATTTAAATTTTCCTTTTTAATTGTCTCCAAATGTTTGTAATTGATTTTATTTACATAATTAATATTTTAGAGCTATATTTAAGGTCTCTAAGAAATTTCAAGTTTAATTTTGACAAAACCGTCATAAAGGACAAAAATGGTCATTTTTTTATAAGTTATCTCCAAACTTCAAGTGACCACTCCCAATAATTTAAAATCACTCCAAATGACTTTAATGAAGTTGTTTAGTGATTTCAGTCAACTTCAAAGATTCTAAATCGGGTCTAGGGGTAAAACAGTCATTTTGTAAAATTGATCTTCAAATTTAATTCTCTTTCCTAATTGACTCAAAATAATTTCTTAGTCATTTGATTCACTTAATTAAGGTCTTGTAATTTTATTTAGGATCGCTAGACTATTTTAAAGTTATTTTCGATAAAATCGAGTTCAAGGATAGAAGGTTATTTTGGAAAAATTTTGCTCTAAATTTTGTAAATCCTTTCTTAATTGACTCCAAATTTTCTTTATTAATTCCATTGAATTTATTTAGAAATTTGGAGTTGTTCATACTTGATGAAAACTAAATAAGAAGGGGAATTGAATAAGTAATATGGAATCCTCTTTTTTAGTCATATGTTTCCAGATTTTCACTGTCATTTTTTTCTTTACTTCTTACGGTTCAGTTTGGATCATTTTGTAATTATTTTGAATCTAAAATGGCGTTTTGAACTTAATTTACAATTTAGTTTGGTTTGGTTGATTCAATTTGCAATATGATCGGTTTTTTTGCCAACCCTGCTAGTTATTTTATCACTTTTATTTTAGAAATTTAATACTATAAAAATTTAACAAAATATCTTATAGGTCTTACATGGTACAAGTTCCAAGATTAACTATATTATGTAGATCTTATAAAGTACAAGTTTCATGATAGTTCTAGATATTACAATTAAATCATACCACAATTAAACTTGAAAATCACAAACGTATAGTTGAGTGTAAAATAAAGTACATAATACGAAAGTTTAAATACTCGATCAGTTTAATCTTCGGTTCAAAGAAGATAAATATACAGAATTCAATCCCAAGTCATTAATTTTCAATGGTTTGCCTTCACATATGCTCATGAGTCATGACCCCTTAACTGACAAAAGGTAAGAATCGACATGTACATATGGCGAATTTTGGCTCCTTGGAGTGATATCATTCCATTTTAGTAAAATGCATAACATAAGGATACATACCTAAAGGCATAGCCTGATGGGGTACTAAGTCTTTTTTATACAGACATTTTATTTATTTATTTTATCTATTCTTGAAACGTTAAAAAATGGATCGAAGTGTTATTAACGTGCTAGACACGATACTTAAAAGTTTTGGATAGATGTGCCCTTTTCTTAACAGTTTAAACAACCAAAGATTGAAAGTGCAATTAATCCATGAGTGTGCAATAACGCAAGGTGTATACTTTTATAGTATAAAATTTCACACGGGCAAATTTTAATCTACATTATTTGGGCCTTTGGCA
Organism: Laguncularia racemosa; assembly: GCA_037954665.1. Classification (NCBI taxonomy): domain Eukaryota; kingdom Viridiplantae; phylum Streptophyta; class Magnoliopsida; order Myrtales; family Combretaceae; genus Laguncularia; species Laguncularia racemosa. Next base: position 409,821 of record JBBMOL010000160.1, on the reverse strand, counting down.
GTAAAATATGTACTAGATTGGCGTCCAGCACATCGCCGCAAGTAATAAAATCTATGTCAAGATTCTCATTTCATTACAATGCAATAGGTCAAATACATACTATATAGTCAAAACATTTTCTCATAATATAATAAAATTATAAACTGCATTTATGCTTGCAATTATTTGCTCATACGACTGATGGGCTTATCAGCATTGATCGTTAAACCTCCCTATAAATTTTAAGGATGGGCAAAAAAAACCATTCGAACCAAAAAAGCGATTTTTTTTAATAGTTCGGTTTGTGGTTCAAATTAATCCATTCAAAACGGATTAGGTTTGATTCAGGTGTTCAATCTAAACAGCACTTATAATTCAAACTGAACCATTTAAACAAAAGAAAAGACCCAGCCTTCCCGTGCAAGCTTGCAAGGAGCAGCCTAGGCTAACCCAACAAACCAAACCCTAAATCGCTGCATCTGTTCTATTCCTCTCTCCTACTCTCTTTTGTCTCCTGGTCACTCGCCTCTTCTCCCTCTCTCTCTCTTACCTCTCTGCAATGCAATCTCCAGTTCTATCACATCTCTCTCTCGCATCGTCCATTGTCTCCTCTCTCTCGTGGTCTCGGCTCTCTCTCTCGCCTCTTCTCCCTCTCTCTCTCTCTCGCCCCTCTGCAATGCAGTCTTCGGTTCTATCGCATCTCTCTCTCGTGTTATCTGTTGTTGCCTCTCTCTTGTGATCTCGACTCTCTCTCTTGCCTCGGCCTCCACGGTTTAGGGTTCATGTCTATTCTCACCTCTCGTGTCGCGTCTGTTCTCTATGGCTCATAACTCGCCCTCGGCCTTAGTAGCAATCATTATTTAATTTTGATATAATTTGTAATTTGAACCGAACTAAACCGTTATTTAATGGTTTGAAAAAATTTTCAATCCAAACTGTATGATTTAGTGTGGAATGAAAAAAAAACAAACCGTAAATTATGGTTTGGTTTGATTTTTTTGCAAAAATTGAATCAATCCAAACTGTGCCCAACCTTATAAATTATAAGATTACGTTGCCTACTCTTGAACCATCGATAATAATAATAATAATAATATTAATTAATTAATGTTATTATATTTGTAACACCTTAGGGAAAAAACAATACTTTTATTCACTACTTAATGCATGTGGGACTTAATTCATATGGGATATCACAATTTATCCCCTCTTGAACATATGAGATATCATAACTAAGTCAATAAATACTTATAAGCTCCTTTTCAACCAATTGATTATAAAGTTTTTAACTAATATTGATACATTATCCTCTACTTAACCTTGTATATCATAACTTAATATCTTTTATAATTTATTTGGGACTTTGTTTATATGAAATATCATAATCTATCTTCTTTAAACACATAGTGTATTATAGTAATCAATATATATATATATATATATATATATACATATATAGCACTGGTGTGAGAGAGGAGAGATAGACAAAAAAATAAATAAATATACATTTAAATTTTTTTATTTTCTTTTTCTTAATTATTTCACTTTATTTATTTTACTGTCTCATCTCTCGCACTAGTGCCTACCTCACCCATCTCCTACTCCATCTTTCTCCTTTTCCCCTCTCCCTTTCCTTGTGAAAATTGCCATCTATTGAACTTCTCGAAGATTCAATTTTTTAGAATAAGGAATAGAGGATTGATTTCTAGGTAAGTTTCATTTTGTATATTTGAATATCTACCATCTGATGCTTTGTATACCTATGTTGTCGTATTTTGTATGTATCAATCACAAGTTATAAGCAAACACGTATTAGTTTTTATTTATTTATAATGATTAATTTAATAAATAAATATTATTAAATATATTTAAGTAAGTAATTTAACGAAAAAATTACAAACTATAGAAAAAAAAGCTTTGAATAATATAAATAAAACCTCAAGGTGATAGTCGGCTACCCCTTGACCTTAGGATGACCAACTACCTCTAGATTAGAATGGTAGGTCGAGATGTACCCATATTAGTGGGTGTTGCAACTTATCAACCATCCTTAAAATTTAATATATTATATATATGTGTGCATGTGTGTGTGCATAGAAAACTTGATGAGTGGAGCCCACTATGATTTGGACGGTTTTTCCTTAATTTTTTTTTAATTTAATTTGGGTATGCCACCCACCAATATAGGTAGGTCATAACCTACCAATCAAATCTATCCTAGGGAGGGATTCATGCAATGGCCACCCTGCATTCCCCACCTAGTCCTTAGGGTTTGCTTTTTTATTTTTCAAGCTTTTAAAATAAATTTTCTATATGTTAGATTATTTTATTAAATTATTTAATTAAATATGTTTAATAATTCCATTTTATTAAATTAATTATTATAGATTAATTAGAAGCTGACATGTCCACTTATTATCATGGATCAATATAGGTAGGTTGCAACCCATCAATCAAATCTAGCCTAGGGAGGGATTCGAGCAACTGCAATCCCTCCATCTTTGATTTGCATTTAATTTTTCAAGTTTTAGATTTTATCTTTTTTAAATTTACTGTATTTTTAATTATTTTTATTAAACTATTAGTTAAATGTATATTTAATAATATTATTTTATTAAATTAATGACTGTAAACCAATTAAAAGCTAACATGTGTACTTATTGATTGCAATAGATATATGTAAAAATTAACATTTAAAGTAAGGATATAATCGAATCAAGCTTCTAAAGGCTCAAGCTTAACTCATTAAACAACTATCAAACCAAAGCCAAATCGAGTTTTTATTGAGCTTGAAAATTGCAAACTTGAACTTGAGTTTATTTAGGCTTTCTTTTAGTTATATTAATCAATTTTAATTATTAATATTCTTATTCTTAAATTTTCAATGATTTTAGTCATATTTACTAATGATTTTTTAATTATACTAGTTTTGTATTGTTATATTGATTTTCTTAAAATATTATGATTTTTAATATAATATACCAGCTCTTAAACCTATTTGCGAGGTAGTTAGTTAACAATATAAATGAGTTTGTTAGTAAGCTGACGCACTGTCTTAGTAATGGCTTCCATATTTTTCTTTTTAACCTAATAACATAAATTACTGTAATACTTATAGATATATGGAAGACATCAAACCAATTTTATGTTTTAATAATAACGATAAGATCTTAACCTATATTTTGAAGTTAAGGTTTAAAAAACCAACCAAGTGAACATAAATGAAAAGGAAGAAAAAAAAAACAAAAAAAAAAAAGATTTTGCATTGATTACATGAAAGTTGCTCTATTTGGTCCCTTCAATTGTGAAGTTCTTCTAACTGTTTGGCAAATTTGCCAACATAGCCACTCATGAGATTTGGACTGGAAAGTGTTTCCTTCCACTTACTATGATTCTTTCTCACCATTTGACCAATTTCAAACCCTTCATCCATCACACTCTTAATTGCCTTGCATAAGCTTTCCTTAGAAAACCAACCATTCTCTTCTCTCTCAACTTCCACAGCAACCTTAAGCTCATCAGCTAACAACCTTGCATTCAATATCTGTTCATACAAATGTGGAACCAAAACTGTTTGGCAATGACACATTAAAGACTCCCACATCGATTGAACCCACAATGAGTCACAAAGCACCCAACAAAAGGGTGTCCAATAATCCATGGTCGTTGTACCTAGCCCCCATAAATAATTCAGCATCCCTTAGTTCTCTCTATAAATCCCTTGGGCAATGCCTCGTCAACTGGCGAGGTTCCCATTGGTGGTTTCAGCCTAATTAAGAAGGGCAACCCTATTAACTTAAATCCTAAAACCAGTTCTTGGAACTGGTCCTTATCCAAAATGTATTGGCTACCAAATGCACAATATATAACCGAACCAGGGCTAAATCCACCTAACCAATTAGCCCATTTTTCTTCTAGTGATTCCACTGATGGATCTGGCAAGACCGGTCCTGTCAAAAGCACTTTTTTTACTGAATTGACTGCTAAGGTAATCACACAACTTTCCTTCTATTTCTTGGCATGTGTCTTCATGGCCAATGCATCGCATTCTTTCTTGGCGGCAATTGAGCGATCATAAAAGGTAATCCCATCACTAAATGGCATTGATATAAACATCAGAGTGCTTGTTTCATGTTCCCAAAGTACAATCGTTTATGATGGATATCTTGGTGGTGGATGTCTCAAGTTCTCCTCTGAAATTAGCTTATCTTTGCTCAGTTTTCGAGCTGGTACAGTTGCATTAGCAACTGAGGCTGCTGATACAATGGTGTAACATAAGCTCTTAATGCCGTGCTTCTTGGCAATTTCAGGAATTTAATGAGCGAAATCGTAGAATATAAAATCAGCCTTCATGGCTTGGATTAAAACTTCTAGTTGGTCACGGATAAGATCCATTGCAATGGTGACTAAAGAAGTGGACGAAATCGGGATTTTCGAGGTGGTCTCGGTGCTAGGGGGAAGGCCATTGACATGGGGTACCGTTATAGGGTGGAATTTGATAAGGTCTGGGTGGAGATTGTGATGTTCCATTAAGTTATGAGCTTTTCGAGGCAAGAAGAAGGAAATTTTATGGCCTTTTTCTGCAAGCTTGTTGGAGAGATGCAAAAAATGGAGTCATATGACCAACTGCAAACCATGGAAACATTGCTATGTGGAATTTGGGGTCCATTTTGTAATGACAAGCTCTGCATGAACCTTTCAGGAGCCCTAGTTTGCAAATGTGTAAGTAAATGTTATGAATTCAACTGGTTTGGAAACTCGCTCTTTATGGAGAAGATATTCCATGCATCTCCATGCTATTTGGTTAATGTGTTCGAGATTTTTAGGGATTGAAATTGACGATTGGAAAACGGGTTACAGTGCCCATGTTGGGTGCAATACAAAACTGAATCAACTAAAGACGGGTAGATTATTGATTTGTTATAAACATATTGTGATTGCGCGTGAGTTTGCATGCACACTATATATATATAATAGGTGGGAGCCAATTCACAATTTATACACGTTTAATGTGAACCAGATTTTGCCAAAACCTAAACCATATAATTAAACACTAGTTGTTTATATATATATATATATGTATAGAATAGGTGGGAGCCAATTCACAATTTATACAGATTTAATGTGAACTAGATTTTGCCAAACCCTAGACCATATAATTAAATACTAGTTGTACCAAATAAAAGTTAAGATACACAATGCTTGTCGACTACAAATGGAATAGTCTTGTAGTAGCTTTAGAATGTTAGGAAAAAGCATAACTTTTACATATCACTCCGGAAAACTTTATAAATTATATGGATTTTTAGCTTTTTCAAAATTTAACACATACCCTGAAAAGCTGGTGTGAGAATTAATTATATATATTAATTAACCAACAAAAAAAATAAAAATAAAAATCATAGGAAAATCTTCAAAACAAAAATTACAAGAATTTTTCTTATTCTAAAAAAAGGGAAATAATTACCGTCACTAAAGTATATGGACGACCAGCAATACCATATATTAATGATGGGTTGAGACCCATTCATGGTGGTAGATAACTACCTGCTGCCCATGGGGCCACAATTAGGTCGATGGCCATCCCTTACCCTTGGTGGACATGAAGGCCTTCTTCTTTTCTTTTCTTTTCTTTTCTTTTAGTAGGGATGACTTCTTCTTTTCCCCTTTTATTTTCATTTTTAAATTTTTATTTTAGTGTTTTTAGCATTGGTTAATTACATATATGTAATTAATTGCCACGTTAGTATCATATCAACTACAATCTACTCTTAAACTACCATGTGAGCTTTTTCGAGGAGAAAGGTATGTGTTGACTTTTAAAAAAATGAAGATTCTTACAATTTCTAAAGTTTTCTAAGGCGGTTATACAGTTAAAAAAAGAGAGGATAAAGACTATTTTATTATTATTATTATTACAATAGAAGAAAGGAGATTTGAATTTGGTCAATCTTACTTGGGAGACCAATATCTATACTACTATATTACAAAGATCTTGATAATAAGGATAATTAGTTATGACTTTTGAGTGAATGTTATAAAAAATATTATTTAGTAAAATATTTAATTCATTTTCTAATAGAAATTGATGAGATATTTAATACTTTTATTAATAAAATAGTTAATTAATTTTTAATGGATATTAATGAAATTTTAATTCATTTATTGATTAAACAATGACAAAGTATTTGAAAAGGTAGAACACCTTCCCTAAAAGCTTTAGTAAAATAATGTAATGTTTCGTGCAATGCATGTCAGATTTTATATTAGCCGAATATCATTATATCAATTTAGATTTAGGTGATCAATTAAATAAAACAAATTAGATAAGGCAAACAAATCATAAGAAAATAAAGTTTCACAATACATCAATATACAAGTTCAAATCAACAATAACGTATTACAACCCAATTTCATCAACCATTCAATTACATAAGCTATCAAACATCAAGTATCCACTTTCGTGTCAAAACGGAAACAACTAAATATCACCCCACTTCAAAACATTCTTGGTTTGCCACAATCCAATTAACCAACACTTCAATTAATGACCACCAATATACACCACATAGTTATCAACCATAAATGCTAAATCTACACCGTCATCATCCATGTACGTTCCAATTCATGACTTCATTGTTTTAATCTAACAACTTCTCTATTATTATTATTATCATTTTACACTATACCAAGTGAAATCAGTAAGTAATCCAATACTTTATATACATTATACTCATATATTATTCCTAAATCCCTATATACATTTTATTTGTATTTTATACATAAGTTTATTGGTTTAAGAAAAATATATATATGTATACGTATAAATGTAGCTAGGGAGGTTTCGGTTAAAAAAGAAGAAAAGAAAATAAAAAGAAGATAGAAAAACAAATAAATAAATAAATTAGGTGAGCTTGTCTCCTAATTTCCTTAACATTTTATTTTATTTTCTGTTACTTTCTTTTTTTTTTGGATAGTGGTGAACAATATAAAAATAATAAACTTATATATATATATATATTGGATACATACATATACCTTTCCTTTTCTTTTTCCTTATCCAACAAAGGCATGCATAAGGAAAAAGAAAAGGGAAGTGAAAAGAAAAGAAAAAGAAAATCTAAGAAATGCAAATGGATATAAGAAAGCAAAAGGAAAAAAAAAAAGGAGATCCTAAGAGCAAAGAAGAAAAAAAATGGTAGAAGAAAAGAAAAAAAAATCATCACAACGCCATAACAATCAAACATAATAGATTACACACATATATAATTATATTACAAACAATAAATATACATTGTAGTATATCACAAAGTTTCTCACTCACTTTAATCTCTTAATTTCAAAACTTAAAATAACCCTCAGGAAGTCACATAAATTTGTGTTTTTTACCTAATAATAAAAAAATAACAAAACTTAAAACTAGTTTTAATAATTAAATTCACTAAAACTTAGAATAAAAATTAAGTCTGCAGGTTTTTTTTTTTCAAATTCGTGTAAATTTAATCTAAATTTTGAGTTTGAAATTTGCCTAACAAGTGTGGTTTTGATGCAAAGTACTTATTCTAAGGATTGTAATAGCGTTTATGGTTTTTGATTGGAGTTAGTATGAAAAAGTTATGGATTTTTTAAGTTTTGAGAGGAAAGTTGAAGTTATAACTAGGAAGGAAGAAAAAGAAGAAGAGAAAGGAAGAAGAAAGAAAAGAAAAGAAAAGAGTATAACAAAAACAGGGAAAGAAAAGAAATGAGGGGAGAGAAAAGAGAGGGATTTAAGTAAAAAGGAGAATATCTATTTATGAGTGCGGTTAATATGCGTACTGATTATGTTATTAAATTATTTAAATTATAATATTTTTATACTAAAACTTACAGGTATGCTAAATGAAATATTCTAAGTATAAATATATACTTAAAAATTCTATTTAACCATTCTAAACCTAAAATTTTTATTTTTATTTTCTATTTATTATAATTAGCTAACGGATTTAGTTTCTTTCTTACTTTTGCGTTTTAAAGTTAATTGTTATTTGTTATAAGATTTATGCTATAAATAAATTATTATAGTAGTATTAATATATTATAAATAGTTGTTACCCATCTTTCCAAAACTTTTGTCTATTGTAAAATTCCAGAGTGTATTGAAATTAAAGGTTTAAATTGGTGATTATTTTGGTATATTATAATTTTACCTATATTTATTTTATTCCATAGTTACTTCTAATTATTATTATGATCCTCACACTATTTCCATAATCCTATGGTCCAATGAGTTATTCTCATATTCAATGGTTATAATTAGGCCAAGTATTGGATTATTATTTGTTTACTTTTATAATAATTTCTTCTTCTTCTTCTTTTTTTTAGGTTCCGAAATTTATTAGGTTAAGTATTGAGCTTGTTGATTTATTTATTGTTTTGTATCTATCTTAGTATCAATATATTAAAATGACTTAATTTTTATTGTTAACCTTTTCAAAATTTTGAAATCACAAAAACATTGTCTTTGTTACCCTGGCATAGAAGTACTTATTATTCCTTAGTTTTAGTATAGTTTTTCAAAAAAAATTGGGCATTTCATTGGGCCTACTTAGATTTTATTATAGTAATGAAAATCCACTTTATCATTTTAGGTCTATGTCTAGTTCATTTTAATTAGCTAATCTGATTTGGGCCTTAAATTGGTTTGAGTTATTTATTGTGTTAAGGCCCATTTAAGATATAAGCCTTAAGAAGAAATGGGCCCAATCATGTTTTGAATTTTGGATCTTGGGCCGTTATGTAAATGGGTTTACATTGTCATGTCAACTTTTATTTTGGTCCAAGGATAATTTAAATTTTGTAGAGAGTTAACATTATTATATAGGTTTGAGAAACTTTGAGACTATAAAAGTGTGAGGAGATCGGCTGCTAGATATTAAGGTATGTGTATACCATATTTGTTGCTCGTGTTTATTAAGTTAGAGTTGTATGTGGATTAAAATAATGTTGAATAATAATATGGTTGATTGTGCATGTGATTATGTTTGGCTGGGTTCAAGAAATCGAGTGAGGGTCGGTGTTCTCGAGGTAGCACCCTGATGATTGGTATGTGACGCTGTCCTTAGTAAAGTCGTGTATCGAAATGATTTGAGAATATTTAGGATATTGGTATGGAAGGACTCATGTCTTGAATGTAGAAGAATGTTTGTGTGTATTGTGGAAGGATGTTTGTGCAAGATGTGAAAGGACGCAAGAACTCATTGATAGTGGGGAGTACTCGCTGTTGTATATGTATTATCTATATATGGATTAGACTCTTAGACAAAGGGGAATACCCTTTGCCGTATATATATATGTGTGTGTTTGTGGAAAGATTATATGATGTTTATAATTATGTGATTGTGTCTTGGTTTAAGTGATGTGAAAAGATAATGAACCGTGTATGCATAACATGTTGCATTACGTTTGTGTTTATGTTCTCACATGGCATGCATATGTGTGTGTAGATATACATTATGTTGGGCATTAGCTCACCCCTCATGAGACCTTTTTTAGTTGCAGGTATCATAGGAGAAGTTGTAGGTTACAATGAGGCCATTGTAGAGTCAAATCGAGATACTAAGAAAAACATAGAATATATATATTATGATGATTAGTAGATAAATGAAGATAGAGATGGAGATTGAATGTTTCTATTTAATGAATTTGATATTCTTGTAATATTTAAGTTGTTTAATGCTTTCACTGTAATATATTGAGGTGACCATTTATGATGTATTTCTAAGGATAGATATTCTTTATAACTTTTTGTATGTGGAGAATAATTTATTAATCATTACAGATATTTGAATGTGAATGTTGAAAACTAGCAAAGTCCAAGCCTTTGCATGTCTTCAACTAGTGGGAACATATGTCGGGCTGTGTTTGTCTCGGGTTTTGAAGTGTTACAATAATATTAATAAACAAATAGTAAATGATAATATTATAATTTTTTGGTAATAAATATTTTAGTAAAAAAAATAAAAAAGAGTAAATCTATAAGTTATTAATCTTAAACTATTAAACCTAATGCCACCCTTATTTCTTTTTCTTATTCTTTCCCATTTTCCTCTCTAAGTGGTATCAGAGCCTAGGTTTATTGATCTTTAAACTACCTAGGAATAAGATCTTTAAGATAATGTTACATGATGAGAGTAGGTAGTGAATAGGACTAACATTTGTAATTAAATATTTATCCTAATTGTACTTACTATATTACTGATATAGGATGATATCCTGAGATAACTACTATTCATTTTGTAGAATGCCTAGGAGAATCTTAAGACTAAGATCAACTTCTAGAGTTGGAGGTGATGCTTCTGATCATTGAATGCGACCCAAACCTCCTCAACATGGATAAGGAGGAAATGAGGTCAATGCTGTGCAATTACTAGAAGCCATTAGTCCTTTAGCAGGAATGGTGGCATAACGGCAACAATAAATGCAAGAGTTGTAGTTGCTAAATGTAAGACAAGCGCAGATGATGGGGGAGATTGGAGAGAGGCCTGTTAGGCAAGTGGGTCTGGACCATTTTGTCAGGAATGGTTAAAGAGTTCAGGCCTAAGGTAGATGATCCACTTGATGCTGAGTAGTGGGTTGATGAGCTGTAAAAGACTTTTAAAGCATGGGGAATTCTTTATGATAAGAAAGTGAAATATGCTGTTTATTTGTTGAGAGGCTTGGCTTCTGAATGGTGGTTGGGTATTTTAAGACTTACTATAGGACTGATCACATGAGAAAGGTTCAAGGAAATGTTATATGAGCAATATCTCCCTAGTAGAATAAGGGATAGGATGGATGTAGCGTGCTACAATGGCTATCAAGGGAAGAGATCGGTGGATGTGTATGAGGCGAAACTCATCCACCTAATGAAATTTATGCCACCTGCTTTTAGAGTTGATGAGAAGTTTAGGGCTCATCGATTTGTGTTGGGTTTGGAACCCATTTTACAACATGAAGTGGGAGCATTCCAACTAAACACTTACTCTGAAGTAGTAACTAAAGCCAAGTTCCTGAAATAGAGTTGCAAGAGAACTATAGAAATGAGGACACAAGGAACTAGGATTACCTAAGGTGTTGTATTTAAGAGAAAGATAAGAAACTCCATACCATATAGACCAAGCCTGTGGTCATTGCAGTGCTCTTCTTTTAGGCTAGGACCTCACCAATGGGTTAATGTAATAGGTCTGTGAGATGCTATGGGCCACATGAGTTGAATGAATGCAAATGGCTAGAGGTTGCTTGTTTTTCATGCAAAAAGATAGGGCATAGCAGCAAAGCTTGTTTGGAGAAATCGATACCTCTTACATTCTATTTCTCTTTCAAACAAAGGGGTCACAAAATGGTGGATTGCCTAAACACTGGAGAATAGAATGTGCAATTAGCACAAGCACAAAGACATCAAATCGGGAATAATGGTGGCAAACCTCAGTAAGTGGGGTCGAAAATGTTCTTACTACTACAACAAGACGCTCCAGATACAGAGACATTAGTAGGTATGCTATTGATACATTCTACTAAGGTATACATTTTATTCAATACTAGTGCATCACATTCATGTGTGTCTGACACATTTAGAAGTATGGATAATATATATATTGAGGTGTTGAATACTATGTTAAGTTTAAGTACACCAATGGGTGTAAGTAGAAGATTGAGTAAAGTCTGTAGAAGGGTTAGTATAAAAGTGCAGCGTAGAATACTAGTTGCATATCTCCGAGTGTTAGAAATGATAGACTTTGATGTAACACTAGGGATGGATTGGTTGATCAAATATCATGTAATGCTTGATTATCATGATATGACAACCCATTTCAATACTACTGGAAGGAGAACGATTTAGTTTTCAATTAGAAGCATGTAGGCCAATAGGGCCACCAACATATGAACTGTAAGGTAAGAGTATGATGGCTTCAATGACAATTGAAGTTGAAGACGTGATGAAGATTGATCAAGTAAGGGTAGTGAAGGAATTTATTGAAGTATTTCCTAAAGATTTTTTAGGTTTACCCTCGGTAAGGGGAATTGAATTTGGTATAGATGTAGTGCTAGGTACAACTCCCATATCCAAAGCCTTGTACCATATGGCATTTATAGAACTAAAAGAACTAAAGAACTAAGAATTGTTGGAGAAAAAGTTTATTAACCAAATGTCTTGCCTTGGGGTGCACTTATATTGTTTGTGAAAAAAAAAAAGACAATAGTATGTGGTTATGTATAGATTATAAGGAGTTAAACGGGGTTACTACTGAAAATAAATACCTCCTCTCGAGGATTGACAACCTATTTAATCGGTTGCAAGGGGCTCAAGTTTTTTCAAAAATTGACTTAAGATTCGAATACCATCAACTGAGAATCAAGGAGAAAGACATTCAAAAGACCACATTCAAAACTAGATACAAGCATTATGAGTTCCAAGTAATGCCATTTAGACTCACAAATGCGCCAACAACTTTCATGAATTTAATTAATCGAGTATTCATGGAGTATTTAGACAAATTTGTCATTGTATTTATTGATGACATTCTAATATACTTCAGGAGTGAAGAGGACCATGAACAACATTTAAGGATGGTTTTGAGTATAATACAAGTAAAGAAGTTGTACACCAAATTCGAGAAGTGTGAGTTTTAGCTGAAGTAGGTAACATTTTTTAGCCATGTGATCAATAAGGACGAGTTGACTATAGATCCCGAGAAGATAAAGGCTATGAATGAATGGCCTAGATCGAAGATGGTAACAAAAATCAAAAGTTTCTTAGGACTAACTAGATATTATAGAAGATCTACAAGAGGATTCTCCAAGCTGGCAACTCTTTTAACTAAATTAACTCAAAAGGGGTGAAGTTTATATATGATGATAGATGTGAAGCAAGCTCCACAACTCTGAAGGAGAAATTGATCTCTACATTGGTCCTTGCCTTACCTGTCAGTGGTGAGAAATTTATAGTGTACGGTGATGTATCCATACAAGCGCTTAGATGTATATTAATGCAAAATGAGAGGGTAATGGCTCATGCATCCAAATAGTTGAAGCCCTATGAGAAGAACTACCCAATGCATGATTTGGAGTTAGCAGCTGTTATTTTTGTGCTTAAATTATGGAGGCACTATTTGCATGGGGAGAAGTGTAGGATATTCACAAATCACCAAAGCCTCAAGTATCTATTCACCTAGAAAGAATTGAACATAAGATAGAGACATTGGCTAGAGCTAATAAAAGACTATGACATAGAGATTCAGTACCATCTTGGGAAGGTGAATGTGGTTGTTGATGCACCTAGTAGAAAGAGACTCAGTAATTCGGTGACTTTGATTACAACTTAGAGGAAAATATTAGAAAATATGTAGAAATTAGATTTGGAGATTGTGACTTCGAGAGATTGGAGTTAGAGTCGCTAGCTTACGCATATAGCTAGTGCTAATAAAGAGAATAAAAGCAGCACAAGTTGATGACATGGGGGTATAAGAGATTAAGAAAACAATAGAGGATGAAAAGGCTGTAGAATTTAATAAAGATGAAGAGAGAGTGTTGAGGTATGGTCACATGTTATGTGTGCCAAGTCTAGATGAAATAAAGAAAGAGATACTTAAGGAGGCACATTATTATGTGTATTCCATTCACCTTGGGAGTACTAAAATGTATAAGGATCTAAAGTGTCATTATTAGTAAAGGAACATAAAGATGGAAATTGTAGATTATGTATCAAAGTGTCTGACATGCCAACAGATAAAAATAGAGCATTAGAAACTCATTAACATGTTACAATCCCTTCTAATACCAAATTGGAAATGGAACATGCGACCATGAACTTTGTCATAGCATTACCTAAATCTGTAACTAAGATGGATACTGTATGGGTAATTGTGGACTAACTCACAAAATCTGCTCATTTTATACCTGTAGGCACTAGGTGTAAGCTTAGAAGCTAGCTCAAATATATATCAAAGAGATTGTGAGGTTACATAGAGTATTAGTCTTAAAAGTATCAAACAAGGATACCGGATTTGTAGGGAAATTCTAGAATAGTTTGCATAAGGCATTAGGAACAAAGTTACAATTTAGTACGGCTTTTCACCCATAGATGAATGGCCAATCAAAGTGAACTATTTAGATATTGGAAGACATGTTAAGGGCGTATGCATTGAATCTTGATGGAAATTGAGATGAACACCTACCTTTAATAGAATTTACCTACAACAATAGCTTTTAAGCTACCATCTAAATGGCATCGTATGAAGCATTATATGGGAGAAAGTGTTGGTTACCTTTGCATTAGGATGAGGTGGGTGAGAAACAAGTGTTGGGACCTAATCTAGTACAAGATGTTGTGGATAAAGTTAAGTTGATTAGGCAAAGAATGCAGTCAGCCTAAAGCCGTCAGAAGTCCTATGTAGATAAGAGAAGATGCCCATTAGAGTTCCAAGTGGGAGTCCAAGTTTTGCTGAAGGTCTCACCTACAAAAGGAGTGGTAAGATTTAAACTAAGAGGGAAATTGAACCTTAGATATGTAAGATCTTTTGAAGTTTTAGAAAGAATTAGGCTAGTGGCATACAGACTGGTATTATCACCAAATCTGGATGGGGTACATGATGCATTCCACATCTTTATGCTAAGGAAGTATGTACCCAATTCAAACCAAATCACTACATTAGAACCTCTATAGGTAAAGCTAAACCTCACCATAGTGAAGAAGCCTATTAAGATCATCAACACTAAAGAGCAAATTCTAAGAAGACGGGTTATCAAATATGTCAAGGTGTAATGGAGCAACCAAATAGAGAGAGAGGCAACTTAGGAGTTGGAAGAAGAAATGAAAAAGAGATATCCCAAATTGTTCCACAATCCAAGTAATTTTTTAGGACGAAAATTTTTGTAAGGGTGGGAGAATGTAAATGCTCGGGTATTTATTTGTTTATATATATGTATATGTAATTACATCTTATTAAAATTTAAGCCAAGGTTAATAGGGTAATTAACCTAAAGAAATGGGGGCAAGGTGGTTAGTTTAGGATCAAGGTATTTAAACCTCTATTTAACATAGGGTTACTCTTTTCTCACTTTCCACAGTTACAAAACCTAGAAAATCTCTTAGAGAACCTATAAAGCAACCTACCAGTAATCTAACGAGAGAGCAGTGTAATCAACATTCACGTTTAGGTAATGAATTCAATCATTAAAATATTTGTATAGGATTATGGATTCATAGCTCTAAGACCATTTGATAACAAGTGATTAAAATTCGAAACATGAAGTGAGATGAAATGGGCATAAGAATGGACAATCAGAGAATCTAAATTTGCAATCAGGAACAAGTAAGTACAAGATCCCCTTATAGTGTGTTAGGAATAGCATAATTGTGGATCAATTAAACATATTTCCTATATATGTGCACCTTTTTGTGTTGAAATGTAAATAGGGATGTAACTGGGGCGAGTCATAATAGGGTACTCGCCTCTACCAACTTGATAAAAACCCTATAGGGTTTAAGGTTGAGTTTTGGGACATGGAATAAAACTCGATAGGGTTTAGGGTCGGTTTATGGGATCTAGAAAAAACTTAATGGGAAAACCTGACCCGATTTTTTTAAAAAAATAATAAATTAATATTATAATTTATAATCAATATATTTTATTTTTATATTTTTTATTAGTATATTTTTATATTTTATTCTCTCTTCTTTCCATTACAAGTAGATTAATAATAAATTAAAGAAATGACATATGAAAATAAGTTGAAGTATGAAAAAAAAAAAAGATTTAATCGTCATTTGGGTTGGGTTTGGGTCAGGTTCAGGTTGCGTCATTTGTTAATCGAGTTGGGTAAAAAAAAATCCTATTAGGTTGGGGCGAGTTTTAGGCATATAAATCCTTTATCAGGTCAAGTTTGAGTTTTAATGAACCTGTCCTAAACCCAAGCCATTTACATCCTTAAATGTGAAGGTGTATAGAAAGGTACACGGTCACCCGACATGCCCCTGTACTTGGGTGTGTCCAATTGCACAAATTCACAAATGGTACATGGCCATTTACATTACCCAATCGTACTGAAGTACATGGCCAAATATATGATCGTATACTTAGGCATGCTGGAAAAACCAAAAACACATAGAAAGGTACACGGTCATTAGCATGACCATGTTTTGATCTATGTCCCTTTATACGATTGTGTTGATTCAAGACACTCTCTATTCCATTTTACTTCATTCACTTGTAAACCTAAGTGTACGTAATTGTGAATATGTATGGATTTGAGGAACTTTGAGATTGTAATAGTGTGAGGAGATCAGCTGTTGGATATTAAGGTATGTGTATACCATGTTTGTTGCTTGTGCATGTTAAGTTAGAGTTGTATGTGATTAAAATAATGAATATGATTGATTGTGCGTGTGATTATGTTTGGTTAGGTCTAAGAAATTAAGTGAGGGTCGGTGTTCTTAAGGTGGCACCTCGATTATCGGTATGTGATGTTGTCTGTAGTAAAGTCATGTATCGAAATGATCCTGGTAGATTTAGGATATTCGTATGGAAGGATTCATGTCTTGAATGTGCAAAGATGTTTGTACAAGATGTGAAAGGACTCGTGGACAATGGGGAGTACCTATTGTTGTATATGTATTATCTATGTATGGATTAGACTCATGGACAAAGGGAAGTACCCTTTGTCATATTTATGTGTGTGTGTGTTTGTGAAAGAATTGTATAATGTTTATAATTACGTGATTGTGTCTTGGTTTAAGTAATGTGAAAAGATAATGAACTGTGTATGAATAATATATTGCATTACGTTTGTGTTGATGTGTTGGCATAGCATGTGTATGTGTGTGTAAGTATACATTATTCTAAGCATTAGCTTACCCCTCATGGGATCATTTTTAGTTGCAGGTATTGTAGGAAAAGTCGTAGGATATGATGAGACCATTGTAGAGTTAGATGAAAATACTACGCAGAACACAAAATATGTATATTATGATAATTAGTAGACAGATGAAGATAGAGATGGAGATAGAATATTTTTGTTTAATGGATTTTGATGTTCTTGTAGTATTTAAGTTGATAAATGCTTATGCTATAATAATTTAAAGAGACTGTTTATAATATATTTCTAAGGATATATATTCTTTCTAAACTTTTGTATGTGGGGAATGATTTATTAATTGTTATAGATATTTGAATGTGAATGTTGGAAACTAGCAAAGTCTGAGCCTCTGCATGTTTTCACCTAGTGGGAACACGTGGCAGGCTGTATTCGTCTCAGGTTCTATAGCATTACAATAATATTAATAAACGAATAGTAAATGACAATATTATAATTTTTTGGTAATAAATATTTTAGTAAAAAAGAAAAAAAGAGAGTAAATCTATAAGCTATTAACCCTAAACTATTAAACCTAATGCCAACCTTATTTCTTTTTCTTATTCTTTTCCATTTTCCTCTCTAACTTTAGGTTTTCCATTTTTTTGTCTTTTTTTTATTTGTTAAGTAGTAAAATCGTAGACCTTGAAATAATTAAGATAAAAAATTTACTTTTTTTTTTAAATTTTACATATTAGAAATTTATAATTCACATATAAATTATTTTTTTAATATCACATAAACTTAAAATTTATAGGAAAAAAAATAAAATTTACAAATTCCACATGGTATCCTGTACCCTATAGGTTTTATAGGGTGTAAGGTCTAAAATCCAAGATGGTTTCATGGTGCTACAAGATAAGTTTTGATTAAAAAAGTTAAGAAGTTATACCTTACAGGGTAGGGTACGAATAGAGTCTCATACCCTATACTTACTTACCCCTAATAGTTTAGGTGCTTATATAAATAGGAATTATTCTTTACAAATATTAATATTAGGTTTGTGGCATTACAAATAGATCATATATATAAAAGCATATTAATGTATATATAAATATAAATGTGTGTGTGTGTGTGTGTGTGTGTGTGTGTATAGATATTCACGCCATCTCATCAATATTTGAATGTGTGGTTAAACCTCTAAATTTTATTAAAGGGTGCATTGTGAATCATACATCATTGTTTTTTCCTTGATTTCATGCATTCATGCAATTTCAATTTTTCTATTATTTCATTCAATAGTAAGTAGTGCACTTCTTTTTAAGAACTAAGGGAGTATTTACTTGAGGGTAATAGAGAAGGAATAGAAAAGTTATTATCAAAACATTTTTTATTACCTTGATTACTTGCAAATGGATCCTAGAATCTTTGGTCCACACAACTTTTCTATTCCTCTCTATTGTGAATAGTTTTTACCTTCTATAAGAAGGTATTTTTTTCTTCTCTTTCCACAGGAAATAAAATGTTTAAGTATTGGACAATCATACCCTTAATAATTAATTATTAATTATATTCCATAATAACCAAATAGGGACATATTGGTATTTTTAGTCATATTTTAATTTAATGTTGCAATTAGTGAGGTAAGATAAATATTAGAATAAATATTCCTTACAATAAAAATTTACACAAAATCAATCGGTTTCATTTAAATTAATGTCTAATAGTGAATAGGTGGTTACAAGTATAGTGATTGCAAGCTATGCATCTATCATAATAATCATAATCAAGAAGATAAATCATTGAGAATAACTCATCTAGCCATATGTGAAGTCAGTTGAAATAATCTTTTGAGATTTTGCCTTGTTTGAAGGAGTCACATAGGAAATGATGTCAAGATCACAATTAGTTTAAGGTTGAAAAGTTAAATGACTCCCAACTACTTAACTCTTTGTCTAGAAATTTTCCCAATTAGTAACCATAGATTTAATTGGCTATAACTTTCTTATCTTAGTTGGGTTTTTCATAAACTTATAGTTCAAGTAAAGCTTGCAGTGTCTACTTTTATTTATAGAAATAAAATTTTATATTTGATTTGGTTTTAGAAAGGTTTTAGGTCATGACATTTTCTACCTTCAAGTTTTACTATTTTTGGTTTCACATTTTCTCCAATTTGGTTTCCTATTGTAAAAATAATGTTGTGAAAAAGTTATCCTGATAAAGTTAAGTTATATCTTAGCACGTGCACCTTGAATACATGCTGCCCATGTTAGTTCTTGACTTAGAAAAATCATCTATTTTTATTCCAACTTCTATAATACACTAACTTAGCAATGTATATTAGTCTTTAGTATTTAACTTTGACTTTTTTTCAAGCTAATCTAAACCATTTTGTCTTAGAAAATAAGTTAGTATGCATTCTGAATAAGTCACAAGTAGTCTAATCCATACACTTAATTCACATTATATTTATTCTACATTTCTCTAGTATGTGTTTTTGGCTCTATATGAAGACCAAAAGACATTTGAAAATAGTGTTTCAAATATGTCAAAAGCCATTGGAACCCATTAGAAGCAATCAAAGCAAGCATGTTCAAGAAAGAACATAATTTTTGAAGCTCAACTTATATAGATTAAGAAAGTCCATTTTCATTGATATAGTTTCCTATTCTACTTTTTATTTAGTTTTCTTACTAGTTTTAGGGTTCTTAGTCTATATATACATGTTAAATAAAGTTATTAAGCATGATTGTTCAATTTTATCAATAATAAGAATTATTTCTTCACACATATTATGTGTGACTTTTGTTTCATGTTGCATCAGTTGGTATCAGAGCAAGAATGGCAATTGGCCATGGTGATGGTAACAACCTTCGTGATAGTGATCAAGAGGCTAGGGTTCCCCTTTAAGGGAACAATGCATTGCAACATTTAGAGCAATGTTTAAAGCAATAGATAGATATTAGATTCCAAAGTTTCAAGGAATGTTTTGAGGAGATTGTAGAATGTTTGGATGTTTTAGGAATTGATGCATATAGGAGACAAAATGACAATAGAAGGCCTAAGGTAGATTTAACTCACGGTGACCCTAGTGACAAGCTTGCTCTTGTATGAAGACAATATGCT
Organism: Laguncularia racemosa; assembly: GCA_037954665.1. Classification (NCBI taxonomy): domain Eukaryota; kingdom Viridiplantae; phylum Streptophyta; class Magnoliopsida; order Myrtales; family Combretaceae; genus Laguncularia; species Laguncularia racemosa. The sequence continues at coordinate 389,907 of JBBMOL010000160.1, read as the reverse complement.
TATGATGATGACAAGTCAAAGGAAGAGGATGACCTTGATCTATATAGATATGGTTGACAAGGCCTCTTCAAGGACATGGTAAGATAGATGCTCATAGAGAAGATAGAGATTCTAGAGACTTTCGATTGAAAGTTGATATTCCATGTTTTAGTGGTTGTTTAGGAATAGAAAAGTTCTCAAATTGCATTACCAAAGTGGATCAATTCTTTGATTATTTGGAAACTCTACCAAAGAAGAGAGTTAAATTGGTGGCATGTGGGTTGAAAGCAGAAGCATCTACTTAATGGGAAAGAATTCAATCCATAAGGACACATGAAGAAAGGGGTCCTCTACGAACTTAGTATAGGATGAAGGTTTGTCAAAGAAGGAATTTTTACTCCTTAATTACGAATAGATTTTGTTTCGGAAACATTAATGTTGTCAATAAGGGAATAGGTCCATGCATGGGTATATTGTGGAGTTTATGAGACTTATAGAGGAATAACCTTCTTAAAGTAGAAGCGCAACAAGTTGCTAGATACTTAGATGGCTTGAAACCGGCCCTTAGAGATAAGACTAGTCTATAAGTTATTTGTACACTATCAAAAGCTAAGAATATGGCTTTGAAAGTAGTGCTTATGTAGTATGAAAGGAATGGGAGGAATTATAAGAGTAATAAGTTCACTAGAACTAGTGAAAGGTCAAAACTAATGTTGGAATCCTAGGCTAAGAGCAGTAGTAGTAGTAGTAGAAATGCACATCATTAAGAAGAGAAGGTTGTAGGAAAACATCGTATAGTTGAATTAAGGGATAAGGATAGTAGGAAGGTTGAGAATCCTTATGCTAAGCTTATAGTCAGAGAGTGTTTCCTATGCAATCAACTTAGACACAAGTCTAATGAGTGTCTTTTGTGGAAAATTGTGAATATTATAGAAAAGGATGAGGTGGATGATGAAATATGTTGTGAAATAGATGGAGATGATGAAAGATGAAGGCCAGACATATGTGCTTTGGAGGTTAATGTTATCTCCTAAATAAGAGGATCGAACTCAAAGGCATCAGCTATTTCAAACCAAATGCACCATTAAAAAACAAGGTGTTCAGAATCATTGTTGATAGTGGAAGTTGTGAGAACAGTATCGGAAGAGACGCAATGAATAAGTTGAAACTTCCTATTGAGAAGCATCCAAACCCTCATACATTAGGGTAGATCAAGACGGAAGTAGGAAAGATAGAGGTGAAAGAGTGTTGCAAGTTGCTATTTTTCATTGGTAAATACTATGATAAAGTTTATTGTGATCTAGTTGATATGAATGTATGTTATTTATTATTTGAAGGCCATAGCAATATGATATAGATGCCTAACATTCGATTTGGAATAATGTATCTAAAGTGGAGAAGAACGGGGTAAAGTATACATTGTTGCCTTTAAATCGAAATTACTTGAGAAGAAGAATACATTTTTTTTCCATCACTCATGAATCTAGTCATTAAGCGAGTGTTAATGAATGTGGTTAAATTTCAAGTGAAGGAGCACCTAGTAGCAATGTGTCCTTTGTTGAAGGAGTTTAAGGAGATAATGCTAGAAGATATTCCTGATGGATTACCTCCTCTAAGGGATATTCAACATCATATCAATTTGATTCATGGAGCAAGTTTGCCAAATTTACCACATTACAAAATGAATCTAAAGGAAAGTGAGATTTTGAAAAGAAAAAAAAAAGTGGAAGAATTGTTGTAAAAATAATTTATATAGAAAAACATGAGTCTAAGTGCCATTCTTGCATTATTAACTCCGAAGAAGGATGAGAGTTGAAGAATGTGTGTTGATAGCAGATTCATAAACCAGATCAATGTGGGTTACGAATTTCTAATTCTAAGATTAGATAATATGTTATATCAATTGCATGGAGTTAAGTGGTTTTCAAAGATTGATTTGAAGAATGGATACCATCATATCAAAATCAAAATCAAAATCAGACCAGGGGATGAATGGAAATACAACATTTAAGATAAAAGGAGGGATTGTATGAGTGGTTAATAATGCCATTTAGATTATCCAATGTTCTTAGTACCTTTATGTGCTTGATAAACCAAGTATTAAAACTTTTTATTGGAAAGTTTGTTATAGTATATTTTGATGATATTTTGATCTATAGTAGTTTAGAGGAAGAGCATTTATTGCATTTGAGGCAAGTGTTATCCACTTTGCTAGAGAATAGGTTGTATGTTAACCTTAAAAAATGCAATTTTATGATGAATAAGTTATTATTCTTACGGTATATCGTGTCTGTTGAGGGAATTCAAGTGGATGAATTTAAGATTATGGCAATTAGAGATTGGCTAATGCCCAATAATGTGTCAGAATTGAGAAGTTTCCATGAATTGGTTACTTTTTACTAGTGTTTTATCAAAATTTTCAACATTATTGCTACCTCAATGATAAATTGTTTGAAGAGATGGAAGTTTCAATGGGGAAAAGAGGCATCCAATAGTTTTGTAATTTTGAAGGAAAGGTTATGTATTACTATAGTTTTAGGCGTTGGCAAACTTTAATAAGTTATTTAAAGTAGAATGCTTTACTAATAGAGTGGGAATAAAAGCTATTCTATCATAAGAAAAGCTATTAATAGCATTCTTTAGTGAGAAATTGAGTGAGGCCAGGTAAAAATGGAGTACCTATGACATGGAGTTCTACTTTATGGTATGAGCTCTTAAAACTTGGGAACACTATCTGATAGTTAAAGAGTTTGTATTGCATTTCGATCATCAAGCTTTAAAATATCTCAATGGTTTGAAAAGAATTAGTAGCAATATGCATGCTAAGTGGTACCAATTTTTATAGAAGTTTCCCTTCATGTTGAAGCATAATTCTGGTATTCAAAATAGAGTTATTAATATTTTGAATGGGAGTGCATCTCCATTGCTCACATCGAGTAATGAGATTATAGGATTTGAGCAACTTAAGAGCAAGTATGAGCATGATGAGGATTTTGCTAATATTTAGATAAGAGCTTCTCAAAATCAACTATTTGATGGATTTTATGTGCATGATGGATACTTGATGCATGAAAATCCATTGTGCTTGCCTAGAAAATTTCTTAGTGAGCAAGTTATCCATCAGTTACATAGAGGAGGACTAGTAGGACATTTAGGGCATGATAACACTTGGAGAAGAGTTTCTCAAAATCAACTAGTTGATGGATTTTATGTGCATGATGGATACTTTATGCATGAAAATCAATTGTGCTTACTTAGAACATTTCTTAGTGAGCAAGTTATCTAGGAGTTGCATAAAAGAGGACTAGTAAGACATTTAGGGAATGATAACACTCTAGTTGCAGTAAAAGAGAGAATTTATTAGCCATAGCTAAGAAGTGATGTTTACAGGTTTGTTGAGAAGTGCATGGTATGTCAGAAAATAAAGGGGAAATTTAAAAATACAGAATTGTATATGCCTTTACTAGTTTTAGAAAAATATTTGAGAAGATTTATCAATGGATTTTGTATTGGGATTGCCTAGAACTTAAAGAGGGGTTGATTTCGTTTTTGTAATGCTTGATAGATAGTTGAAAATAGCTCATTTTATTCCTTGTAAGATGAATGTTGTTAAGTTATTCTTCAAGGAAGTTGTGCTTCTACATGACGTTCTAAAGTCAGTTACTAATGATAGAAACAATAAGTTTGTGAGTTATTTCTAAAGGATTTTATGGAAAATGATTAACTCTTTCTTGAACTTTAATAGTGCAGCTTATCCTCAATTTGATGGGCAAACTGAAGCTATGAATAGGACCTTAGGAAATTTAATTCAAAATATTTATGAAGATAAGCCAAAGTAATGAGATATTGCATTATCATAAGCAGAGTTTGCTTATAACGATGTTGTTCATAGTGTAATTGGAAGGTCACTATTTCCTATTGTGCATACTAAGTCAACATACACTTTATTTGATCAAGCTGCTAAAGGGTGAGGGAAATAGCCTTCCAGCCAAACATATGGCAAAGTGGATTGTTGAAGTTCACAAGAAGGTGAAGGAGAAATTGGAGGCTGTAAATTAGAAATATAAATCTGCAATAGACAAGCATAGGAGCCTTGAGATTTTTAGTGTGGGAGATCAGGTTATGATATGCCTTTGAAATGAGAGGTTTCCAATCGAAACTTATAGAAAATTGCAACCAAGGAAGTATTATCCTTACAAAGTGATTCAGAAGATTGATGGCAATGCTTATATAATTAATCTTCTTGACGGTTTAGGCATTTCCAATTTGTTTATGTTTCATGATTCTTTAGTACCTTTGTACCTTGAGGTTAAGTTAATCTCAAGTGGAGGAGATTAACGCAGATAAGTTAAGTTTGCAAGTTGTAGAATAACTTGACCATTGAAAGTTATAGAAGAAGAAGAAGAAGAATTAAGGACTTTGGAGTAAGCCATTGGTATTAGTAGCTAAAAGCCAGAAGACATTTGGAAATAGTGTTTTGAATATGCCACGAGCCATCGAAACCCATTAGAAGCAGTTAGAGCAAGTGTGTTGAGGAAAGAACATAATTTCGAAAGCTCAACTAACATAGACTAGGAAAATCTATTTCCATTGATATAGTTTTATATTCTATTTTTATTTAGTTTCTTAACTAGTTTTATGGTGTCTAATCTATAAATACTTATTAAATAGAGTTACTAAGCATAATTGTTCAATTTTATGAGTAATAAGAATTATTTCTTCACACATATTCTATATGGTTCTCACCTCATGCTACGTTATTATTTTGAATCATACTACATGTTAGCATACTATGAAATATAATATCATCACAATCAAGTCCAAATTTTACCCCATGAGTTTTAGCCATGATAGGAAAAATAGAGAAATATTTAGTTTAATGAAAACATATTTGAATGGAATTGTGGTTACTTATATTTTTATGAATTGTATTATTTTGTTGAATCTCAATATTTATACAACAGATACATGCTTTTCTTTTAGTGCTATTACTAATCTACATATATTCCCTTATTATGACACATACAAAAGTTGATGGGAAACATGATCAAACATTAGTCAAGGAACTAAGAAGCTAGTAAAGGTAAGACAAAGTGGGGGGAAGGTTATCGATTAAATTAATAGTAGATGCATCAAGCTTACAGATGGAGTGTTTGTTTAAATAAACTCTCGGAAGATCTAAAAAGACTTGGCTTTATTGGTCCCAGATGAACAATCAAGAAGGGAGGTACACTAAATTGATTGTTTTAAAAAATGATTTCAAAAACCCTTCTAATTTGTTTAACAATGGTAGTATTAGGAACCTACTTTTAGGTTTTTATTTTAATTATCAGAGTTTACAAGAAAAAGCACACTATAATTAAGTATAGAATCAAATGAAAGTGTCAAGTAAACACACACACACACACACACACACAAACATAGAGGGAGAGAGAATAAGAACATATAGAGGTTTGTCCTTATGAGTTAACCTTCACTTTTAGCTTTATGCTAGGAAACCGATCTTCCACAGTAATATGTTCCACTATTTTAGAAAATCAATTTGAACTACAACTACCAAATTGCTATTTCTTATAATCCAAACCTATGATTTTCACATATCTATAGCTTTTACCCATATTACCCAAGTAGTCTCGCCAATACTCGTAAAGAAAAATAGAGCAATTTAGTCTAAGATTAAAAGTGAAATTCCTATAGAGTTTAGCACAAATTTTAATAGAAACAGAAACAAAAGCTTTAGCACAAAATGCATTTTTTGTCCTATTGTTCTTATTGTATTTAAGATTTTCACAAAGCTACCTAAATTGCTTGTTTGATCTTTGAAAGAGCTTTATGTTATTTTCTTAATCTCTAGAAAAGTATGAAGTCTTCAAATGAGGAGGTATGATTGAATATTTATAAATTCTTGGGTTTGATGGTATCTATTAGATTATTAAGATGATTGACATATAAGATGGAGCTTACTCATAAGTTATCTTAATTGTAAACTTGCTATAAGTCCAAGGTCAGTAGTCATTCTTATTAAATTTATGAGATTATTGGAGAGAGATTAGAGCACACAGAGAAGTCCAACGATTCATATTTCAAATTCACTAAGCTAACTTACCAAAAAAAAAAAATCATTAAGCTAAATCTTTCTAAGCTATCTCAAATATAGACTAAACTTCTAAAGTCTTACTACTTAGTTTAAGGAGGTAAGTCCTTATAAATAGTGAAATTAGCTTAATATTTTAGTATAACAAATTTAGTCATTCAAGTTTTCCAAAATCCCCATTTTTTTTTTAAATGAATCATCTAATGTACTACAGGTAAAGTTACAAGATTTGATTGAAATTGTTTAGATTTTTATAATATCTTATGATATTATCATATGATGCCATATTCTTTCATTAATTTCAACCATTGATTATCTTACAACTTTACATAAAGTACTTTGGAGGATCAAAATCATTTTTTTTCCTTGTTAACAAGCAAATGTATTTATAGCTCATGTTTTTCCAAAATTGTGCTAAACATTATCACTCTGACAAAATTACCTTTTTGCTTTATTTTAGGCATTTTAGTAAACATAGGCAGTCTTATAATTGCAAACTAATTTTTACCAATTCCCTTTAGTCGATTAAAATAACTTTCTAAATGGAAGACATTTATATATATTTACCTTTGTTTCTTTTCCCTCCAAATTCATATTTAGTCGTAAATTAAAATTCATTTTGTATTTATTTTCCACCTATTATAACTCGATCCTCACTTGATAGTGTGTGATTTGCACAAGGCAAAACACAAAGAGCTATAGAGGTGTCTAGATTAATTCTAGTGTGTAGTTACTTTGATGCTCAAGTTAATATTAGGTAGAGGATTAAAGTAACAAGAGAAAGAGAGTATGGGTGTAGGCTAGTAGGGATTCAATCCTTCACAAGTCTGATGTTGTATTTATAGGAGAGACGACTTAGCTAAATAAGGAAGAGAGTTAATGCCTCGAGATCTCCTCATTGATTTTAGATCTAGTAGAGAATAATTAAAGGAGTTATGAGGCTGTTGACTTTTCTTATCTATCAAACTTTTTTTTGTTTATCTTCATTTGGCCTTTAAGCTACACCACTCAATCTACGTCTAAGTGTCCAAGTCTATGGTAACTTATTAGTACCAACTAAGTTGATTTGAGCATGGAGGTCTAAGTCTAAAATAGTTTATTAACACTATTATTTTTATATTTATTGCACTTTTGTCAAACCAAATATGGATACTAGATTTGGATTTGAATTGAGAATTATGCAAGTCTAATGCTATATGATTTAGCAAATTTTAAAAGATCTGATGTGTAAATTTTAAAATAAAAATTAAAAAAATGATTAAGTTATTCAAAATGACTTATCCTCACACCGTCATGATAGTAGACCTACTGCCCAAACATCACTTCACCATTCATTGCATGCTTTTAATTAGAATTTTTTTTTTCAAAAATTATAACGGACAGGGAGATTACCTATATACGTAATTTTTTTCCCTGGAATTTCCCGAAACCCAAAAGAGAAAATTAAAAACAAAAAGGGAAAAAAAAAAGAAAGAAAAGACAAAAAAAGGAAAGGCAACCGAAGAAAGGCCATCCAACAAAGTAGCATTATTGGACACATCTCCTGATGTTAACGACCAAAGATGACGCTGACGACGAGAAGGACCACTACCCTCACAAATCTCTCTCTCTCTCTCTCTCTATCACTTAATTCAAATCTCCCAGATTCCGACCAAAAATCATTCAGACACAACAAAACGCTAACCAGATAATATAGCAAAAAACATAAGAAACACACTCACAATACAACGCAAAGTAAATCGAATCTTCACTTCAAAATGCCATGTCGGTGAGATCTAGTTTCTGGTAACTTCCTAGTTTGCTGGAATTTTCATATTATAGAACAGCTTTTATTATGTTTCTCTATCTGGGTGTGTAACATTTTGATTTATCTGCTGGCATCTGCAGTATCTATTCATGTGGATAAGCTTGTGCAGACCTGGGCTTTGTGAATAATATGAAAATGGGTGTGAGGAGAGGCATTCTTTGGGCAATTTTTAAATCCTTAGAGCGAAGCAAGGATGGTTTTCGGCATGGAAGGAGGATTAATAAGCATAGGTTTTCGCGGCTGGTGTTGTTGTTAGTGGTCATTTTCTTGTTTTGCTTTGCAGTGCTTGGCCTTAATATGCTCTTGCATGGTGAGAACTGCGATCTATATCTCATGTCCGTTCTTTGTATTGATCAGTTTTGTGTCCTATCGTGCTTGTGATTCATGTGGATGCATAATTGTCAAAATTTTCATTGCCGGTTCGGAATGCACATATCGATTGTTAAACATGATGTCAACTGTCTATGGCTTGGTTTACTCCAGGAGACATTCTAGTTGTTAGCTTCATTTGGTTGACCGGAATTGAATTAGATCTATTAGAACAAGAAATGGTATAGGAGTGGATACTAGGACTTTGGATGAAAAAATTAAATTGGCTTTACTTTTATGGAATCTCCCATCACTTTGCTTTGTTCAAGTACTTTCATCGTGTGAAATATCATTGTCTACTTCGTAAGGCAAAATGAAAAGTTCAGTTAGAAATGATTTCTGTATCTCCATCTTCTCCAGTTGTTTCATCCTTTTCATGCAGGAGCAAGATTGCCTCTTCATCCCATGATTGTTGTTTATTTTCTTGTAATGAAACTAGGCATTACTAAATGGATTGATGGGCAAATACCAGTTAGCAATCCAATGGGAGTTTATACGGGATGTTAGTCTCACCATTTTCAGTGATTTAGTTTATAATCCTTAAGCATTGCTTAAACTTGGTCTAGAAAGCAGTTATGTCCTTTCCATTTGGGTTTTGGGTATTCTCGTTTTGCAGCATATATTGAGCAGTTTGCTTCATTTCTGGTTATGGCTTGCAGGCAAAATGGAAGTAAATACATCATCTGTCCGGAAAGTAAAACAAGTTCTGGAGTCATCTAACCAGAAAGTAAAAGAGATTAATACGGCATTAAACCAAGACATAAAAGAAGTAATTACGTCATCTAACCAGGAAATTGAAGAAGTCTCCATAGCATCTAACTTTGGAACACCACCAAGGAGCAAGAAGCGAAAGCAGCGTAAGCCTTTTGCGTTGATGATTTACTAGTGATGCCTTGCAAGTTTTCAGCATTTACACATTTGGTCAGGTTTGATCAGAAAAGTTTACAATGACTTCTTGTTTCATATTTGTTAGTAGCTGAGTGTTCTTGATCACTTTTAGGTTCTGAAGTCTTCTTGGACTTATTACCTGGTTGAATTTCTCAGTCTAAAGAGATTTGTTTTCCTTATAATAACAATTCTCTTTTGGTGAGTGATTGGTGATCTCTTGCGATTGAAGTCAATGATTTATTGCCCATTATGCGAATAAAAAAATTTGTGTCATCACATCAGATCATTGTCCTTTTCTGTGCGATTGCTGATACATGCAGTTCATATAGTATGCTCCACTGATAGTTTATTGAATTTTCCTGCATATTCTATCTTTCTTTACAGATCTTCCTTGTGCTGCTAGTTTATTGAATTTTCCTGCATATTCTGTCTTTCTTTACAGATCTTCCTTGTGAAATAGGGCTGCAACAATCAGTTGAAAATATAATAGAACCTGCTGATTATATGCATTATACTAAAATTTCCCTTCAATATGTGGAGAAAGAGGAGGCTGAGCCTAGATTTGCTGGACATCAAACCCTTGATGAGAGGGAGAAATCATTCTATGCAACGGATCAAACTCTTCCTTGTGGCTTTGTCCAAGGTGCATCTGGATCTCCCAGCAGTGGATTCGATCTGGATGCAATGGACATGATGTATATGAACACCTGCAGGGTTGTTGTTTCTTCTTGCATCTTTGGGAGCTCTGATTTTCTGAGGCGGCCAACTAGTAGACGGGTTGGTAGACCATATTCATTTTATTTTTAAGATGCATTGTAGCTTAGAATGTCGAACAGTTGACATTTTAAGGTCATTACATTGGTGATTCATTCTGAGTAGATGCTGTTGCAAAAAAGATTTTATTAATGCTGTAAATCTCTCACTTTTACAATTTATTCTAGTTATATATACAATTTTGCTACACTAAAAAAAGGAAAGTCTGCAACTAATTACAGCTAATTTCCTTAACTTAGTAGCCTTGATTTCCTCCCCTAACTTTCCTCATAAGATTACTCATAAGAGGTTTCTTACAATCCCCCTCAAGTTGGTGAATATAGATCTTTCATTCCTAGCTTGCTAACATTTTCATGAAACATGTTGTTACACAGTCCCTTTGTCATCACATCTACAAGTTGAAGTCCTACTGGGACATGGAGTACAAATCAATCCACTATCTAGTTTCTCTTTAATCAAGTACTTGTCTATCTTTATGTGTTTTATCCAGTCATGCTGCACTTCATTGTGAGCTATACTTATAGTTGATTTGTTATCATAGTATAGCTTCATTGGTTTGCTCCATTGAATCTTCAGGTCCTCTAGGTTAATTTTGACCCACAATAATTCACATTCTCCTACTGCCATAGCTCTAAACTTTGCTTCAGCACTTGACCTTGTTATCACGCTCTGCTTCTTTTTTTTTTTTTTTTTGGATAATTCATAATTTATTAATTTAAAAACGGAATACATCTATCAAAGACGGTTAGGGATACAAATACAACACTAAGACTAAACTCATTGGAATTGGTACAATGAAAGCACTACCAAATTACATCTTACAGACGTAAGATTTGATTTGATTGGTTAAAAGAGAGATTCTAGAAAGACTACTTCCAAGTCGGACTTTGTTGTGTGTTCTCCATATGCAATAGACTGCAGCTGCAAGGCTTGCTCTCCATGATAGACCAAACTCACGCTCTGTTTCTTGCTTCTCCAAGATATCAAGTTTCCTCCAAGGAAGGTACGATAGCTCGAAGTTGATCGCATGTCAACTGGAGACCCTACAAAGTTTGTATCTGTGTAAATTGCCAGATCAATTTCAAATTCCTTTTTGAACAAAAATCCCCTCCTTGGATGTGCCTATAAGTAATGAAGCACTCTATAGACTGCCTATAGGTGAACTTCTTTAGGATCATGCATAAATTGACTGATAACATTGATTGAGCAAGCTATATCTGGTCTAATATGTGCAAGATAGATAAGTTTTCCAACAAGTCTTTGGCACATCTCTCTATCCATTGCCTTATCTCCACAAGCCTCACTTAATTTGTGATTTTGTTCAATGGGAGTTCCAATCGGTTTGCTAGTCGTCATGCTTGTTTCCTTCTATAGTTTTGTAATATACTTCTGTTGAGAAATAAAAATTCCCCGCCTTGATCCACCCACCTCAATACCAAGGAAATACTTCAATCTTCCTAAATCTTTTATTTCAAATTCCTTGGCTAGACATCGCTTCAAGGCCTCCTTCTCTACTTCATCGTTACTTGTCACAATAATGTCATCTACATACACACTTAAAACAATGACTCCTCTTGAGGTTGAATGCTTGATGAAAGGTGTGTGATCTCCTTGACTTTGCTTGTAGCCACTAGATATTATCACCTTGGCAAACCATCCAAACCAAGTACGTCGGGATTGTTCCAACCCATATAATGCCTTTTTTAATTGAAGTCTTGTTATCAACCCCACTAAATCTCGATGGAATGCTCATATTGATCTCCTCTTCTAATTCTCCGTGATGAAAGGCATTTTTCATATCTTACTGCTACAATTCCCAATCAAAATTAATAGCTAAGGACAGCAAAATCCTCACTGTATTTATGTTTGCTACTGAAGCAAATGATTTTTGGTAATCTACTTCATATGTCTGTATGTATCCTTTTGTGACTAATCTCGCTTTGTAGCGTTTTAAGGACCTATCTGCCTTAAATTTTACTACATACACCCACTTACAACTCGCTGTTTTCTTAGCCTTTGGTAAATCAACTACTTCCCAAGTCCCATTCTTCTCTAATGCATCCATTTCTACTTCCATAGCAAGTCTCCATTCTTTCTTGGATAATGCTTCAGACAATGAGCTTGGAATAGAAACTGTGTTTAAGGTGGAAAGAAACTTTGATGGCTTGGAGAAAATTCCTCAAAAGACATAAAGTAAGACAATGGGTATAGGGGTCTTTTGGTGCATTCTCGGGTCTTTTTTCTTATAGCAATAGGCGGATGTAGGTCTTGGTCAAGGCTAAGAGGCTTGGGACAAGGTGGTTTAGGGCTGGTAGAAGGATGAGTTGTTGATGGTGTAGAATTCAGATTTGATTCACTCATTGTTACCTCATTTTTAGAGCTTGGTTCAAAAGATTGTTCTTGCCTTGTAGTCACGATGGGATCTCCTCTCCTTGTATACACTTGGTCAAATTGAAACCAGTCAAAAGTGTTACCATCTCCTTCCCTTTTTTCTTCTAACCCATCAGATTGTGAAATTGGCTTTTGAGATTCAGATTTCTAGTAGATGGATGATAACATTTGTAACCCTTTTAAGTAGATGAGTACCCTACGAAGACACACTTAAGAGTACGAGGATCTAACTTCCCACGGTTATAACTATGAACATGGACAAAGGAAGTACACCCAAAAACCCGAGGAGTGAGATTGAAGGAAGATTGAATCTTGGAGTAGAATTTGGACAAGTTTTCTAGTGGACTTTGAAACCCCAAGACCTTGGAAGGAATTATGTTTATGACATAAGCTAATGTGAGTACAACTTCTCCCCAATATGTTTTTGGCACATTTTGTTGAAACAATAAGGCTCTAGTGCACTCAAGAAGATATCGGTTTTTTCTTTCTATCACTCCATTTTGTTGTGGAGTGGTGATACATGATGTTTCGTATATGATTCCTTCTTTTTAGAAATACGAATTCAAGATTTGATTAAAATAATCTCGAGCATCGTTCAAACAAAAGTGTTTTATCTTGGTGCCAAATTGATTTTGAATCATGGCATGAAAGTTAAGAAAAATATGACTCATAGCAAACTTATTTTTGAGTGAATAGATCCAAGAGACTCTTGTGCAATCATCAATAAATGTTACAAACCACTTAGATCCTAAAATGTTTGGAATAGTTAATGGCCCCCAAATATCACTATAGATTAAAAAGAAAGGAAAAGAAGATCTTTTATTATTGATGGGAAATAGTACACAAGTGTGTTTCGCATACTCACAAATATCACAATGAAAAGACTGAACATCAAATCCCTTGAACAAAGAAGGAAACATTATTTTCAACGTAGGAAAGACACATGACCTGTTTTCAACGTAGGAAAGACACATGACCTAAGTGCCTGTGATGTAACTAGATGGCATCTTTATTGGAAGAAGAAAACAATGTGGACATGGCAGATTCACTAAATTCTGGTTGACTTGATGTATCTAAGTAATAGAGTCTATTATGTTCCTTAACAAGTTCAATCTTCTTCCCCGAACCTTGGTCCTAAAATTCACAACAGGAATCATGGAATATAATACGGTCAATTAGATCTTTTGTAAGTTTTTATATGAAAACCAAATTTGTAGATAATCAGGGAGCATGAAGAACATTTTTAAGCACAAGTTTTGCAGTAACCTAGACATCTCCTATTCCTACTATTGTGGTTGTGGAACAATTAGCAATGACAATTTTTCTATTGCTAGAACAAGGGCTATAGGTTTTGAATTTATTTAAAATATGGGTTATATGATCTGTAAGAGTCAAGCATCTAGGCATTCCTAAGCTCATTACCTAAAGCATCTAACCCAAGAGAGATTAGATCCTTACCTGAAAGGGTCAATGAACACATATCCTGATTCGTTGGTTGAGAGTCGTTAGTAACCGGTTTTTCAACAGTTTTTAGCGTACTTCTAATCCCTCCATATTAAGTCCTCCAAATGCTTGAGTTAGGTCTTGAATCGACACATCAACCTGCCTTTGTTGACCACCTTTTTGTCCCCATTCACAATTGGATGGTTTTCCATGTAATTTCCAGCATTGTTTTTTGGTGTGCCATGGTTTCTTGCAATATGTGCACCATAACTCTTCACAATCCTTTTGCACGCTTGACCGATTGGTCTTGTCTGCAGTAGTTTTGTCCAATATTAGCCTCTAAGGTTTAGAGCGTAGAAGAGCAGAATTTTCAGTTGAAGGCGACTTTAACATAATGCCCCTGCAGCTTTCTTTAGCACAAACCAGGGATATTACTTCAATTAGAGAAGGAAATTCAGGTTTGCCCAAAATCTGAATTCGTACAAGATCAAATTTAGAATTTAGATCAGTCAAGAAATCATAAACTTAGTCTCTTTCTATAAACTTTTTAATGACCGTTGCACATTTACTACAGTTCAAATCAAGTGTCCTGTAATAATCTAGTTCCCGCTATAGGTTTTGCAGAAAATTAAAATACTCCGTCACCGTTTTTGTCCCTTATTTTAGGACTGCATCATTGACCTTAGAATATGTCTCATGAAGGACATCCCAAATCTCCTTTGCTGTAGGAAGGAATATGCACGCATCACTAATTTTAGGGGTCATGGAATTCCATAACCACAACATGATCATTGGATCCTCTTTTTCCCACGCTTCAAATCCTGGCGTTTCACTCTCTGATGCTATCTTCCAGTATATGCTGCCTGGATGTTCTGAAGCTCCGTTGTGCTTCGTGTAATATGATTTTCCTCCATGATGGAATATGATCAAATAATAGGTGAAAAAAAAAGAACACAGCAATGAAGGCTGAAAAAATACGAAATGGACCAACAATTAAGGCTGGGATTAACAAGAAGTAGGAAATGATGAAGCAAAACCAAATCTGTGCCGCGGTCAGAGAACAGAACCCCAAGCTGTGTCGCAGTTGAAGAAAGAAGGGCGCGGTTGAAGAAGCAAACCCTAATCTGTGTCAAGTGTCCAAGGTTCTCCAATGTCATGATCGCAGAAGGCTGGGCTTCAGCTTTGGGTATTCACAGTTGACAGCTTGTTGGAGGACCATTCGATTTCTTTTTTTTTTTTTTTAACTAGTGAAAAATAAAAAATTTTGGCAATAAAGGCTAGAAATAGATGGGAATTTTGTAAAATTCCAGTGATGAAGGCCAGAAGAAAAAAAATCAAAATTTGTAAATCCTAAAATGCTCTGATACCATGTTGCAAAAAAGATTTTATTGATGCTGTAAATCTCTCTCTTTTATAATTTATTCTAGTTTATATATATAATTTTGTTACACTAAAAAAAGGAAAGTCTACAGCTAATTCCCTTAACTTATTAGCCTTGATTTCCTCTACTAACTTTCCTAAAATCTTTCCTAAGATTACTCATCGGAGATTTCCTACAAATGCTATAAAATATTGACTTGGACTTCTCTTTCTAATGCATGGAAGAGAAAGTCTTGCCTTATTTACCCCTAAAAAAGGAAAAAAAAAAAAAGGAAAAATGATAGGGAACATTTTCCAGAGCACTTCTGCTCTAGGAATAATTCCAGAGTTTGTCCAGTATTTAGGAACTTTTGAGAAGCAAGGGTGCTATTGCCTAGCTGTAGATAGGTAGCTACTCTTGAGTAATGTGTTATACTTGAATATTGTCTTTCAGGGCAAGTTTCTTTCTCTTTTAGATAGAATTCAATACATTAGCTTGAAGTCATAAATCACTATCCTGTCTTTATCTTGGTCTTGCAAGACTTAGGTAACTATGTTCACTGGGCTCATGAGCCTTCCAAGTATTGGGTTGTTTTGACTTCACTGTCTGTATCATGAAATAAATCTATAAAAATAACAAGGTTTAACTTTGGAGAAGTACATATTATGGTATATGTTGCTTTGGACTTAAATAATTAGAGGACTCATGAGCAATTGTTCTGGGATATGCAGCGGAAATAAATTTACAGCCTGATTATGTAGTTGTTTCTCAAGATATTTATCAGCACAGTAGTTGCAATTTGAATATCTTGATAATTTATCTGAACCACATCCTACAAGTTATGAAACTATAGATGCATGTTCCCATTCTTTTTCTAGACAATTATTTGTGTTCAAAGGATTGAAAGTTTCACTCCTCACGTTTTTCACTATGCCTGTTGAACCAGTCTTACTTTTTTGTTTCCCACTTTCTATGAGTGTGTTTGTACTGCCTATGAGGTTAACGATTTTTGTTGGAGTTCTTTTTCAAGCACTTGTTATGGCTCTGTTATTGTTATATTCGAGCATAATATCACTGTTTTAGTGGATAGTGAAAAGGTCTGCAGATAAGTGTGTTGTTGCTGCTCCATTCTCATGATTTGGTTTATTTTTAGACAGCTTAGAGGCAATTTGGTTCTTTCTTGTGTGTAAACTTCGGGACTGTTAACATTGCTTGCTGCAGATTAGTGAATACTCAAAGAGAAATGTGTGTTTTGTCATGTTCGTGGATGAGCAAACATTATCAACATTGGTGTCAGATGGAAATGCTCCTGATGATAGAGGAAATGTGGGTTTGTGGAAAATAGTTCTTGTGAAGAATTTACCTTACGAGGACATGCGGCGAACTGGAAAAGTGCCAAAATTCTTGTCACATCGCCTCTTCCCTTTCTCCAGGTAAACATTTTTAAGTAGCCATTGAAGTCTAGTCTTTTGTTAATCAGTTTGCCTCACTCTATTTAAACTTTTCCCTTTGTTATTCTTGAAGGTACTCAATATGGCTTGACAGTAAAATGCGTCTGAATACTGACCCCATGCTCATTATCGAATACTTTTTGTGGCGAACGAGGTCAGAGTATGCCATTTCAAACCATTACGATCGTCATTGTGTTTGGGAGGAGGTGCTCCAAAATAAGCGTCTAAAGAAGTACGATCACACAGCCATCGATGAACAATTTATGTTTTATCAGTCTGATGGCCTCGTCAAATTCAATCCTTCTGATCCAAAAGTTCCTCTTCCAAGTTGTGCGTAATTTTTCAGAAATTCTGTTTGGGAGATGGGTTTGTTTGTCCTGTGATTAGTCTCCTGCCTGGCTATAGTGCTGATTATTCTTTTTTCTGCATTGTGTAGATGTTCCTGAAGGCTCTTTCATTGTCAGGGCCCATACACCAATGTCAAATTTATTTTCATGTCTCTGGTTCAATGAGGTTGATCGATTTACTTCCCGTGATCAGCTAAGCTTTGCATATACATACTTGAAATTGAGGAGATTGAATCCGAGCAGACCATTTCATCTTCATATGTTTAAGGTATAAAAAGAATTGTTCTGCTGGTTAATCAGTCATTGCTCTGAATTTCTCGCCATTTTGACTTTGCATTTTCTTTTTAAGCTGACCCTATTTATCAGCAAAATCACCTCATGATTTTGCTGATTGAAAATAAGAATAAACTGATGGTAAAATATCTGGTCTCTTCTTGTTAAGTGGGGAAATATTGTGGAGAAGCGGCTGACTTTTATACCTATGGATGCTTAATTTTTTGCAACTACATGCTTATATATTCATATTGTATAATTGCCAAAAAACTATGTGGCATCTTAATGTTCTTCCTTTCATATTAACATAGCATTCAGCAGAGTAAATCCATCTTGTTGACCTCTATTACATCCATCTTGTCATGGTTCTATGATGTTTGCTTGTTGTTTGACCTTGCTCAGCAATTATTATGTTATTTACAACCCTGTAGTAAGGTTGCTTTTTGAAATCCTATTGCTGCTAATATGTCATATAGGTACTAGGCAGGAACTTCTTTTTCTTGATAACTACCTCAGAGTCAATGGTTTTTAGAACTTTTTTTTTTCTTTTTTAAATTAATGTCAAAAAGAAAAAAAAGGACCTGTGTTTTTCATGCTGCATGGCAAAGATGTTAGCAAGAACATTATTGTCAGCAATGGGTAACTTGAATTGAACTCTCTTTGACGAATGTTTTACAGGATTGTGAGCGCAGAGCCATTGTAAAGCTGTTCCATCATAGGGAACTTTCACCACCACCCCCAACTTTTTGACTGTTGAGTTCTGCTTGAGCTTTATGGGTATTGGCATCGCCCCTTCCCTTCTATATTGCCTCAAAATTTACACTATTCTGTCTCCTACAACACATTCAAACAAATGTAGCAATTATTTAATTCTATTGCACTGCCTAGCGCTTGATCATGACTGAGCTACTTTATGTTTAGATTTGAAATTGGGTTTAATGGATTAATTGCTTGACCTACAGCAATCTCAAGTTAGTGCTTTGGCTGGAGTTTTTCTCAATTATCTGAAAGTTAGCTGTGATTTCTCTTGCAGATTCTGCACCAACATTTGCTGCAAGAAGTATCTGACTTTGATATAATGGTTGGATAACCTTGCTTACCTCATATGTCATCGTAACATAATATTTTCGTACTTCTCCTCGTTTGTAGAGGTATTGCCAAAGTTCAGTCTGCAATTAGAATTTTATGCCTTACTTTGCTCTGTTGCACGCATTCTAAGTAGTTTTCTTTGTTTTTTGTGATTTTCTTATTGCATGGCTTTAAAAGCTCTTGCCACCAAAGCAGACACACCATACACATGCCTATGTATATCTGGCATATTTGAGTAAATACATTGCTGGCCCGATTTGCATGTACACATCCAATAGATCCCAAGTAATACTGATAGCTCTATGTATTGTGATCATGAATTTGTTGGGTTTTGGTTCCTTTTTCGACAACTTTCATTAATGCATAATCCAAAACTATTGAATGAGGTGTAACCACCAACACTATTACAATTCATCCCGTTATCCAAAAAAGATCAGGTTGTACAAATAAAATTTAATCCATTCATAATTTTCAGGATCTAATTGTACAAATCAAATTTTAGGAACCATGTGATATTTTTTTTCCCCTGACGAGAGATGTATTTTGTACTTTGTATCTTGTTATTGAGAAAAAGAAAAACACATCCTTAAACTCTCGACTAGGGAAAAGGAGATCTTTGAATGAAATTTCACTTATACCAGTGATACATTAGAATAACATTTTTATCCTTTCTATAGAAGAGTAAGGAAAAAAAATAGTTTTATGTCAGGGTTGAAATAAAAAAAAGGGTGAAGTTTATATTTAATGGAATATCATGTCTATATGTCAAACCTGACTAAATAGGTTTGTGCAGGCTGAAATTACAGTAGCTATAACTGTATATGTCAAGAATTGTTCCTTCTTTTCAAGCGACATGATGCTTTTTGGTGAGCAAGAGCTGAATGTGGATTGATTTCTTACTTCAAAGTTGATGGCTGAAAAAGACATTGCTGCAAACTATTAACAGTAACCATGTAGGCATTGCAGCATCGAAATTTCAGCACAAAAGATTTCAAGGAATGTGTTTTTTATATTTCTTTAGTAAATATAGAGAGATGGAGCAAGTGTACATTGGCTTCACCATTCAAGTCACCATCAGTATCAGTAGCAATAGCAAGAGGAAGTAAAAAAATTGCTGGAACCGCAAAATGAGGCAGCCTGTCAGTTTTGTCACCCCATGAGTTGACCTTCTTTTTAATGGGGGAGATGTTGGATTGTAATCAGCTCATGGAGGTTCTCCATGGAACATCAGCTGATTGGTACGATTGTTTGAGGGTGATATTGTTTGTAATCTGTAGGTTGATGATTTTCTGACCCCTCTCCTCTGTTATTTACCCTTTCCTTTTTGCAAGGTATGCAGTATTTAGCATATGAAACAGGCAGTTTTCTAAGCTACTTGAAGAGAACAGTGTTAAAACCACCTGATGCTGGTGATAAAGATTAGGTCAGTTGAGGGTTGTACAAGACACTGGATTTCTTGAGTTGTAAACTGATTGTTAGTGAGCATTTGGTATATGAAGATATTTATACTTCTTTTCACATTCGGATAAGTTGCATTTTTGTTCTTCAAAGTATTCAACTGAAACTAAACCATTTCATCTGCTAAAATATGGGATGAGTCCCATTATATAAAAATTTATATGATTCATCCCCTCATTTTGCAGCAAAATCACTAACCCTTATGAATTCTCCATCAAAAGTTGATTATTTGCATCTCACTTATTTTAAATGTAAAATGATGCCAGTGTCCCTCTTCCTATGTATTTTAAAGTTAAAACTGCTCACGTTCGTCCGTATTATTTGAATCTTTCCCTCGATGTATAGTTTAACCCTTTTTCCTGTAAATTTAATGGTAAATTTTATAATTGGTATAGAATTTTATCTATTCCTGTAATCAATTATATAAAGTTTTAAAATATTAAATTTCTATCTAAATTTGGCCTTATTTTTGGTTTTTAATTATTCTAATTTTGTTTATTTTAATAATTAACTATATGAACTTTGTGTATTTTTATAATTAATTAATTCATTTAGACAAATAAATTATTATAAAAAGTTTGCAAATTGTAATTCAATACTTTTAAATTTTACGTAATTAATAGAGCAGAGAATGCGAGTTGAATTGCCCAACTCATAAAGTTTACGTAATTAATAGAGCTAGGAATGTGAGTCGGCTTGCCTAACTCATAAATTTTTGCAGGGTGAGCAAAAAAGTGTGAGCTGTTTTGGATCAAGGTGAGCCACTCGTTACAGGTGCAGGTTACCTTGTATAGCTTGCCTAAATTATTAAAAAAAAGAAAAAGATAAAGAAAAGGAAACAAAAATTACACAAGACAAGATGAAAATTGAAATCAAAGAAAAAAAAACTCAAATCCACGATAGCACAACACCCTATCTTCTCTCTCGTCTCACATTCTCGTTTGTGACCCATGGCAACACTCCATCAACAATACCACTGCTAGTTGCTTTGCCACCACTTGTTGCTACTCCCTAATTACTAATCCACTAGTCCCGTTGTTGTCTCATCTCATGCATAAAGCATGGTGACTAGTGAGTCCTCGAGTTACATTTGTTTTTCTTTTTTTGGTTAAGCGACTGTTGATGTATGGGTTTAGAGTTACGGTTTAAGGGTTTGAGGTTTGGGTTTGGAGTTGCAGTTTGGGGTTAGGCGGTTTGGTCGTTCGACCATTGGGTAGGGCTTTGGGTTGGGGTTTAGATTTAGAGTTGCGATTTAAGGTTGGAGGGTTCGACCATTCGACTAGTAGGCAGGGCTTTGGGTTTCAAGTTTAGGTTGAGGTTTAGGTTTGGAGTTGTAATGTAACCATTGCTTGAAAAATCATAGGAATTTTCCTATTGTTTCACTAAGGAAGAAGACTTGTACAATCATAACATGAAAAAAAATCATTATGTGCGGGTTGGTAGGTTAGCCTACAAGGCGAGGTGAGTTGGCTTTTTCAACTTGTCGAATATGCGAGCCATCACAAGTTTAATTTATTTTTTCTCCCTATTTATATTATTAAAACCATTTTATTATAAATGTATTATTTGTTGATTAGATGAATTATTATAATCCCGCATTAACATCTATTATTATTGAGCAATTACTTTTTTCATCCACTCCACAATAATAATATAAGCTTTTATTATGTTTAAAAACTGCCCTTTCTTTCCTACCTTCATTATCTTCTTATCGTAAAACCATTACTCTCACTCACTTTTTCCTAAAAACTATCACTACATATTCCTTACAAATGTCATTCTTTTTTCTTTTTCCCAAATAGTTTGAATAAGCCTTAATGAAGAAAGCATAATTTATTATTATTATTTTTATATTTAGGTACGATGAGGATTAATCCAAAATCTTACTCCTTTTATTCGAAGCAAGATTTGTTTTTACAATATAAGTGGCTAGAAAAAGAGTTATCATGAGGGGGAAAAAATTAATAAAAGAATTCTTTTTTTTTATTACTTGGCTAGGGATTTGGGTATATTATCAAGTGTAGAGAATATGACACAATTAGGGACAACATTTCCATTGTAAAAATAAGAAAATAAAAAGATTTGACTGAGTAAAAAAGACTTGATAGATATAAGGATCTATATGACAAAAAAGAAAGAAAATACTAAAAAAAAAAGGCTAAATAAAATTTTAAATAGCTATAGATTTTATAATTATTTTTTGATACTATTTAGTTTTTATGGTAAAATATGATTTAATGAATGCTTTATTTTTTTTCATTCCACTTTATTTAATTTTAACATGTACAACACATATATCCAAATAAACAATCCCCAAGCATTAAGTTGTACGCTCATGATGATAAATACTTTGATACTTTATAAATATTTTTTCATAAGTTAAATGGAGAAATTTATTAAAATAATATAAATTTAAAAAAAAATCACAAATAGAATAAAAAAAATATTTCTAATAACATTTTAGAATACCTATTTCATAATTACTTTTTAAAATTTATATTATTTTAGTAAATTTATCAAGTTAAATGTATTATGTATTACACCCGAGAGAGAGAGAGAGAGTTTTAGTACATGAGAATGGCGGGGTACTTGAAGCTGACGAGAATGTCAATGCGACTTCAATCTCTCTTCAAACTATCTCAATCCTCGAATCCCTTGAGCTCAATACGATGCTGTTCCAAACCCACGAATACCATGATGCTCTCAACACACACAGGTCATTATTGCACGCCTACATATCAACATTGCCCAAAATCATCATACACTTATCTTCTAATTATTGCGGCTTATGTGTAGGAGAAGCAGGGAAGAGTGTGAGGAAAGCGTACGATGGATTGCTGTTGGATGCAGGTGGCACTCTTCTTCAATTGTCTAAACCCGTCGAACAAACCTACGCTTCTATTGGTTCCAGATATGGTCAGTTCCCTAATTTTGTTTTTCGAAATGTCCCTTGCCCGTTTGATGGAGTTACGAGACAGAGGTTAACTGTGTTTTCTCCTGAAAGGTCCACGCATTGCCGTAATTAATCATTGCGTGTGGAGTTGGATAGCCAGTTTTTGCATAATTATATGGATAAATCACTTTCAGAAAGCTTTATTTTTTACTGTAACGTAGTTTTTGGATTGTATGTCAATTAATTAACGAAGTACCTTTTTTGCATATCTTCCAGGTCTGACTACTAGTTCATCCGAGATAAAACAAGGATTCAAGAGGGCTTTTGCTGCTCCATGGACGGAGAAACTTCGTTACCAGGTATCCTTTGTTTTGCATTGTTTTGCTCTTATATGGACCTTATAAATTCACACCCAAATCATAAATGTTTGGAGCCCTTATCATACAAGAAGACATTGCTTTTGCTAATTCGAATTGAATAGTGATATACTGCAACTATATCTTGTTGAAGAGATGATCATGCAAGAAGACTTTGCTTTCGCTAATATGATTTTGGATCACTGTGTTGGTGGTGTAAAATTGTTGATGCAGATGACCCCATCTAGTGGAATGGGCTTTTTGTTCTAGTACACTTGGATTGCGATCAGAGTTGAATTTGAAACTGTTTGTTTCATTCCTGTATCTCCTCTTAATTTATGAAGTATAGTAACAATAAGCATCATCACATGGTTATTTCCATAAATTAACAGAAAGAGCCCCTTTAGAATTCCTGAGTTAGTCTTGTCCATTGTGCACATATTAGATAGTTAGTGTGAGGTTAGGAAATCCATTGATATCATATCGGTAGCAGTAAGAGGATGCACCTGCAAGGTCTTTTCATCCTCCTCTCCATATTTCCCCCTTCCTTTTCCTTTTTCTTTTTCCTTTGAGTAAATGAGAAAGTTTTTTCTCTTCTTAATTTGATGATGGCTGTTCTCTCATGCTTATTGTTAGCTACTCTTACCAGGGAGATGGTAGGCCATTTTGGAAACATGTTGTAGCTGAAGCAACTGGTTTTGCAGATGATGGCTACTTTGAAGAAGTCTATCAGGTGAACCTTGTGAAGTGCAAACTGTTTGGTATGCTTGTGCATTGCTTTGTATTGCAGAAAACACAGCAATATGACCTGAATTTTCTTCTGCCAAGAAGTCTATGCCTTTTTTTTTTTTTCCCTAAAACATGAATTGCTGCCTTACAGTACTATGCAAACGGTGATGCATGGCATCTTCCAGAAGAAACTTCTGAAACGCTGTGCCTTCTCAAAGATGCTGGAGGTCATTCTCACGAAGTATTCTTCATTATCTTATGCCTCAAGGATATCAACTGTTAGCATTGCCTCCATTTCTTCTTTTCTGCTTCTTGTTTGTGATCTGTTTAATCGTTTTTACAGTTAAATTGGCTGTTGTATCCAACTTTGATACACGTCTGAGGAAGCTATTGAAGGATCTTGATGTCATTGATCTGTAAGCATCGATAAATCTTCTCATCTTTTGTTGATGTTTAGTGACTGAGAAAGAGTGTGGGTCAGGCTTAGTATTGGTTAATGTTTAGGCTATAATTCCTTTTTATGTTTGGCACATCATCTTTCCACCTGCTCTCCTTATGCCCTCAGTTTCTGTGATGCCTTTTAATTACTTTGTGCCTTAGTTTTCATGTGGTTAACCAAGCCAGAAGTGTTTTTTTCTTTCTTCTGTCCTTTAGGGGCATGCCTTTGATTTGCATCTCTCTTTTAGTTTTTACCCTTTAATTTTATTATTTTTAATCATTTTCCCCTTTATTTTCCCAAATCATCTCTGTCCTTTATATGACCCCAGAGGCATATTTCATGGGAGCAGTTAATCAACTTTTTATTTTGATTTTCAAGATCTTAGGAAGTTCTTGTTTCTAAGGATATTTTCAATGTTGCAGGAAGTTAGATGATGCAGCAGCTGTTTTAATGATGCAAATTGTTTTCATTACAGGTTTGATGCTGTCATTATTTCCTCAGAAGTGGGATATGAAAAGCCAGAACCTGCAATATTTAAAGCTGCCTTAGGTACTCATGTAATTTTGCATTCTTTTCCTTATTTTCATTGGAAAGTTAGTCTCATGCAATTTTTTCTGCAGCTGATATGGGGACCTTTCACTGCCTTGTAGATGGAATTCATTTTAGTTTCTGTTGTTTAGTTAGAATTCAAATAACTAATTATCTTTTGGCATATGATTAATATTAAATGGTGTTGTTTTCCCATAGTATTAAGTTTCAGCACTGGCAGTATAGTTGAAAATTGCAGGAATTTGCAAGTAGTGGATTTACTCATATCCTGGCTCTCTAGTGTTGGTTTTGTTGGTGGTAATTGATTCCAGTCCGTGGATTGCATCAACTAGCATGGGCTCTTTCTCTAATGATCACTGAGTAGATTCAATTTTGACTTGATATACAACTAGTGGTCTCTGATATAACTCAATCTTTCCCTAAATTGTTTTAGTAGTTTATATGGTTTTTGTGCATACCCATTATAAATGTGTTATGGATTTCTTCAAATTTAAAGGATATATTAATAAAACGCATTTTAAATTGAACATATTATCACATAGAAAATACTGTGTAATCTTCATCTCACTATAGTTTTGTAAAAGATGCATCAGTTATGATTCCTCATTCTGTTTGCAGATCAAATCAGAGTAGAAGCTAACAGAGCAATACATATAGGAGATGACCAAAGGGCTGATAAGGATGGTGCTGCTGCTGTTGGGATAGATTGCTGGTGAGCCTTCTGTTTTATCTATATTATTAAAGCAAAAGACACCGCTTTGGTGTCTTTAGTCTTTATTTGTCTGAATATTTAACCAATGAAATTAATCCACATAGTAATGCACGGACTGCACACTTGACACATTCTTCACCCACGTACCAATATTCTCAATTCTCAATTGAATGAAATTAAAGCCATTTATAGTGTTGTCTTAGGAGTTTCATTGTTTCATATTTTAAACTAGAACATCAATTTTCAATTGAATATATTGCTGTTGGCGACTTTAGTTAACTGCAGATGGAATGGGAATGTGATGCTATCTTGGAGCACTTTTCTCACAAATTTCACTAAAACATGGTCCTATTTTATTGACCAACTGTACACATCCAAATAAGTATCCTTAAATGTTCAGCAGATCTATCAAATTGTACTAGTTTCATTGATGTTGCACTCAAAACCTAAGGTTCCCCACCACCAGCCCCCCCTCAAAAAAAAAAAAAAAACTTTAATAATCAAAGTGGTTGAAAGTTAGTGTCTTACATAATATAAAAAATATATCAGTTGAATAAATTTAGAAATGAAAAAATAGTCATAGTTGGAAAGAAGTTCTTTTGGATAGTTATATGGAGATGTGTGTTGCTCTTTCTTGAAGTATTTGATAGAGAAAGGCTACATTTTTCAATAATTTCACATATAATTTATTTTATTTAATTATTTACCATTTTTAGGCACTTGTAATGTGGGAACGGCATCTGTTAGTATCATTATAATCATTTCCCATTTATCCAATGGGTTTGTCAGTGATAAGCCATCAAGCTGCGGGAACCTTTAGAACTTTTATTTTGGCACCAACAGATTGATTTGTGTCATATGCTGACATGGCATTACATGTTGAAGCTGGAGAATGCCATGTAATAAAAAGCGGATGAAAAACACTATAGATGCTAATATCATGAAAGTTTTTTATAATGTTGGAATTCAAGTGACAATTTGGAAAGTTGCAAAGACTAAATTGCGCATTGTCATAACGTATTAGGACATTTGGTGCATTGGGCCCTTGTACATGAGTTAAAGAGGTGAGTTTATTTTGAAATTGGAGGCATATGGTAATAGAAGTTTAAGGCAATAATCATTTGCTTGGATGAGCAGGTTATGGGGAATAGATTTAAAGACGTTCTCTGATATCAAAAGCCGCATTCTTGTACTGGATTAATAATCATCCCTCAAGATGGTTTGTCCATCTGGATTTTATTTTGGAGATCTTGAGTGGTTCAGTTACCATGTTTTTGCTGGACATTTTATCTTATAATCAGAGGAGACATGCCAGCTGTAAGTTATTTACAAAAAAGAAAAGACGGAAAGACAAGGAAACTATATGGATACACGTGTAGTTGGAAGCTGGAACTGATGGAAAACTCGTGGAACTTCCATCTGTGATGAGTATTGGATACTCAGAGTTGTCTTTTGTAACTTTTTATTCTGGACTACATGTTAGAAGCTCATTCTTGAGACGCAACTCTTCAGTAAATATTTTTGACGAAAATAAATGAATCTGGGAGTGATTAGAAGCTCATGTATTAGTTCAAGAAATGAGTCCTTTTCCTCAACACTATTGAGTTTTATGTTTAGGGGTTTCAAGCATTTGTATTTGGCAAATGAAATATGTCAATGAAGTTTGCTTGTTATTTTAAGACAGTAATTTGAGGGCGAGTTTGAAATGGTCTTATAAAATTCTAACCCGCCTATATGGGGTTTAGCATGTCCCAAAATCCCATAAAAACCTTATAGGGTGTTTTTTTTTCCCTCTAAACTCGAAGCTTGCCTCTATAAGGTCTAGGATGGGTTGGGTTTTATAGGGTTAAGATGAAATAAAGGAGAGTAGTGTAGAGAGTGGTTTGGTAGGGTTAAGGTTATACTTATCAATTTATACAAATGAAATTTGAAAATTAAATATATTGTAAATTACAAAAATAATGTAGAGCATGCATGATGTGTAGGTTAGGAGCAAATGTTATTATTAATATATTATTTTTTTATTGAATCGGGTTTTCTACTGTGTTTTTTTGTAATCTCAAAACCGGATCTTAAATTCTATAGGGTTTTGAATCATATCCCAAAATCTTATAAAAACCTTGGATTGGGTACCCTTTGTCCGGTTGTATCTTGAAATTTGACTCAAAACTGTCTATAGCTTTTCACATGCTTCTCAATCAAGGTTGTGAATGCTAGGTCTAATTAATTGTTGGGACTAGAGCACTTGGTCGAACTCATTTCTATGATCTCGCTAAAACATTGAAACCCAAGTTTTTAGATGGGAATGTCATAGTGTTAATCTTAACAATGTCACACTATCCTTTTGCCTTATGCTTTCCCCATATTTTAGCATCATGGATTCACAGTTGATGTATATTCAGAGATTTTCATGCTAGAGTTGCTCCACTCCTGAGATGGGGTCATCATTTACACAGCATTTGTAAGTATAAAGTGCATAGCTCCATTGCTTAATGCTAATGGGCCCAGCTGGTATGGTTCCTTCATTCTCAACGAAGACCTAGGGAACTTAAAAACTGGAAATCTGGAAGGATTGTGAAAGTTTGCATGTTAGATCCTTTTCCACTTGTCTTTTCATTAATTGCATTAGCCAACCGAGGGTATGTATTATTTTCACCATGGATTGGCATTTAGGTTTTGGTCCTTGAACTTGCATTTCGTAAATATCACTCATTGTTCAGGAACTGTAGATTTGAGTAAAACTTATGGGTAGCAAACTACAAAACCCCCATCGTTCCCTAGTTGGAGGTAATTTATACAATTTAATCCTACAATTCAATCCTTTGCGTGTCATGCCTATTATCCTCATTGTCTTTCCATTGGTTATCAAAATTTCACTTGCTTGGTGTGAATGGGGTTGAATTGAACTGAATAATGTTAAGCTAGAGCTTAATTTTTATTTGAAAATTTGCAGTTCGACAGAAAATACTCAATTTGACTAACTCATTCGATAACCCTTTTCCAAAATATATATATTTCAATTAAATTTATATAGAAACTCGAAATTCAGATGAATTTGGTGAAGCTCATTATAGATTTAAGCTCAACTTCAGCATGATTATGTTTGTAAGTTCATCAAGCCAAAAAGGTGAAAACTTGAGCTTGTCTCCATAATATATTCGAGTAACAAGTTTCAACTGAAATTGAACAATAGTTCAATGAATATATGAATATGACCGGACTTGAGTAGCTTGTAAAGCGGTTTGGTTCATTTTTGAATAGCTTGTGAAGTGGTTTGGTCTATTTGCATCTCTATCTAAAACCCATTGTCTATTGAGTTTAGTTCCAAACAAGGTATGCATAAGCAACTTTTCATAAGAATCATAGGCTTCATAGATAAAAATGACAATTGATTTCAATTAGGATGGTGGTGAGACTACTCATAGCGAATTTTACCATTATCGTTCAATAATAGCAAAAGTTACTACCATATTCGTCCCGTGAAATTTGTGGTGCAGCATTAGTCATTGAGGTACAATGCCATACCCTTTTTCAGTTGAAAATTGAGTAAATTCAACTTAAAAATTAAAATTGATTGAAAAAAAAAATTTTAAGCTTTACAAAATGTACAAAAAGAAATCTTAAGAAACATGCAAAAGGTATAATCAACCATAATTTAAAATACCAAACATTTTAAGAACAAAAAGAGAAGATGTGGTGCATCATGTTATAGCACGGGTACGGTGGGATCCTCCACTATTGCTACAGAGAATTATAATCAATTCGGAGCAACGGTGAAATTGGTTTTTCCTTACCCTAAGACCATCTATAACTCCAATAAACTTGATATGATCTTGAAATTCCAGATTGCTAGAAATCCAAGTAATGCTGCTACTGTTGGCTGGAGGGGTATAGGAGTGCTTTATGAGAAACGAAGCTCTACAAGTAGCAGCAATGGTGCGATTAGGTTGGGTTTGGTCCAACTAACTTTTCAACTCAATTGCGAAGATCCTAAACCAAAAACAAGTCACATTGAGTACTCTAAGTTCGATTAGATCTACTTTTGTTCAAACCAAGTTAAAAAAGAACAAAATAACTTAAGCAATATCATTATTACCTTCAATAATGAAGTGATTACGAACCTAAAAATGAGCTTGATTAGATTTATTTTTATAATCTTAATCATTAATTATATATAATTGTATTTAAAGTGAGAAAATGGATAAAAATTGAAAAAAAAAATAGAAATAGACTAGAAGAATGGCTTTCAAATTGGTTATATAAAAGGAATATTAATGTTTTTAGTGTTTATGGACCTTAAGTAGGTTTATAAGACGCCACTTAGATTTCGTGTTACCTAGGGAACGGGAATAAGGAGAATGAAGAAAAGCATGGTACGTTTTTTAGGAAGAGAAAAGATCATCCTATCACCTTTAAAAATGGGTTTTACAAATCAAGGATTGACTTTTATTTTCATTTTTATTTATTTTATTTTATTTTATTTTTAACTCACTTGAAAGATGGATAGAAAGCCTCGTAAGAATTGCAAGCTCATGTCTGAAAAGCAATTTAAACTTCACAACATATTGTGCTGGATAGAAGTTGAGCAAATACACATCACATCTAGGATTAGGTGAAAGAAGTTAGTAGATTATATATGGGGTTGGATGAGGCTAATTTCATCCTATCTAATATCCATTACGACCTAGAAACAAAAATAATATTAATAAGTATGGTACAATATGATATAAAAAAGTTCCAATCTAAACTAGATAAAATAGTAGGATTTGACCTTAACCTTAAGTGTTATGGGATCGAATATAATTTTGTGTTTGTGGTCTTTTAAGAAAAGAATCAATTTCATTCAAATGTTTAATCGATTCTATCCTATTTTTGCTTATATTGTATAATAATTATATACTTGTTAAAGAAAACCCAACATTCTCATAAAAAAAGGGATTTGTTATGGGATTTAATTTAATTTCATTTACTTATTTCGTATGTATATGCAAACGATAGGTAAAGTTAGAATAACTGCAACTCCTAGGAAAAGCCACTAGTCCCAATTTTACTCATTTTCGACACATCACAATTGGCTACTAGACATATGAAAATAAAAAAATAATAACTACATTATCCTCTAGACACTAACACTTAGCACATACTTAGAGGAAAAAAAAACATAATTAATGATAAACACTACACCAAATATACTACTAATGTTTCTTACCCTACAATAGTAAACATGTGAAAATGGATTATTGTAGTAGTTGTGGAATTAGAGGCTCCAACAATAAGTGTAAGATTAGGATGAATATTACTAAAATCGCTGACATCTTAACAACACACACTTGTGTGTCTACATCAGGATAAAAGGCTGGTTCAACTTGTGAACTTGCCTAAAACTAGCCTAACGATTTATGGATTGTGAATCGGCCGTTGAAAGCCAATTCCAAATTAGCTAATGACCTATTGAGTTTGATGAGTCATGGTGGTTGAAGGTCACCAATTTGTTCAAACTCGTAGGTTAAGGCTAATTTTTTTTTTAAATATATTTATTTTAATAATATTAATTTAATTACTATTGAAAATTAAAACTATTTTCACATGAATTAGAAAAATTTATTTCCCATCCACAATTCAACACACGAATTGATAAGATCATAAAGTGTAAAAGTCAAATTTGCAAGAATGTAAATAAGGGTTTCTGTTATTCAAGAAGATAAAAACCGACAACTATGATAAACAAAAAGTATTTATAAATTCCCTTAACAACCTTAAGGGTATAGATGTAAATTCATTTACTTAAAACATGAATAATATCTAAAACAAGTGCCTATTTGAAGAAAACAACGCAAATTAGAGCATTGGAAGGATTCACAGCTAGGGATCACGGGCGTGAATCCTGATCGCGACCCTCTTTAAGGCTTCAATTCTCGATCAATTTGCCTAGAAGTTCATGGGTTTGGGGCATGGTAATGTTATAGACCATGATCTTTACTATCTCCATGCCTTTCCAATCACACTTTGAGATCACGACCGTGATGTTGATGGTGAACCTCTTTGACCTTCTCCAAACGTCCAATACTTTCGCTAATTCATTTTTAACCTATACACTCTCATTCTGTTAGACTAAAGTTGTTCTTTCATCAATTCCTAATGTATAAAGTTGAAAACTTTCTACAAACAACTTATCATTATTGTTCTCAACATCATAAATAATTCTTCCAGCCAAATTATAAAGTTTTTGTGCTCTTACTCTTGTGATGGGACCATGATACCCATCAAGGTATTCTCATTCTCTCCAAATTAATTGCATTTTAGTGGTGCTAAATTGAAGATTCATATTCTGATTGCATCCTTAATTTATCAAAGGATTCGAATAATTAAGCTTCCCTATTAATCCCATGTAGAACACAAAATCCAAAATTGACAATAAGTAAACAAAAACCATACATGTTACGAACAAAGACAATTTCCATTAACATGTCAATGTCATGACTTCATTGTGACATTAATTATAAATTAGGTAAACATTAAAGCACGAAACTGACAAATTAAGAAAAGGCTCATAAAATGTTATCAATGCTAACCTTACTATACTAGGAAATTAAAATAAAACTACTCTACATTAACCTAAAGCTATCATACTAAAATTAACCTACGGCCTTTTCTCTAGGCTGCTTCATTTTTCTTACTTTTCGCATAGGGAAAATTATATAAGAGATGATCAACATTTAGGATCATGATTAAATATAGAATTAAATTTTTACATGATTAAAATAAGAAATTAACATTATATTAATTAGTTCAAATAAGAGATCCTATCATTTGGCTATTATAATGCTATTAGTTTGAACTGATGTGATTGTTATTTGACACATGGCGTTGACATGGCTTTAACATGACATTAATATGGATATTCCATACCAAATAAAAATGAAAAAGAGTAAATAAAATTAAAACATGAAAAAAAATAACAAAAAAATTATGAAAATAAAAAAAAGTAACATAAAAAATAAATAATTTTTGTTTACTTTTTTCTTCTTCTTCTTCTTCTTTTTTTCATTTTTCCTTTTCTTTATTTTACTTTTAATTTCTCTTTTTTAGTTCTAGATTTAATTAATTTATTTTTTTATGTTGTTTCATTTTTTATTTTTCATTTTTTTGTTTTATTTATATTTTTGCATTTTTTGGATTTTTGTTTAATTTTTTTTACTTTTTTTCTTTTTTATTTGGTATGGAATATCCATATCAACGCCATGTTAGTGTCACATGTTATATAACAACCACATTAGCTCAAACTAATGGTTTTATAATAGCCAAGTGACAGAATCCCTTATTTGAATAATTAAAATAACATTGATTTTTTATTTTAACTATTTGAAAGTTTAATCCCTATTTGAACTTGACTCCAAACATTTACTCCTTTAATGTAATTTTCCATTTTCATAGGATGTGCAACCAATATTGACTGCTTTTGTTATTCCTTGAATATGAACGTATATTTCCACATATAGTAGAAATATGCAAGGCTTAGAAGCTTGTTACTATAATCCATAAAATCATGTACATGTAACATATATATTTTTATCAACTCTCAAATTCCAATTATCACATAATTAGAAGAAATATACCTCAAACTTTAATTTTAAGCAAAAACCTAAAATTCATGACAATCATAATAGTCTTCAAATATATGGAAAAACTAAAAATAATTACTCAAACATAAACATTTACTAGGTTTATGTATAGGGCACAATTGTCCGGAATAATTATTCTCTACTTCCGAACCACTGGTTAAGACCAAGGTAGTCATATTTATTAGTTTCTTAAATGTCATATGCACTTGAAATTAAACTTTCCAACATCAAGTGAGCTATAAAGGCCACTAATGAAACATTGTGCTAAACACATCTGAATGACATACTGTATGAAAGCTTAAACAATTATACACTAATACATATTCAAATAGAAGCAACATTCACAAACTTGTTTAGCTATCTTGTTTTAGGTGGGGGGTAGCAAATATAAACAAATGCACTAAGCACTCAAGAGTCATTTGGCCTGAAATATCTTAATAGTCCAAGAATAAAAATGTCTCATTGATTTTACTATCCCTATTAGCCATCAATAGCCTAGTCCATTGATAAGCATTCACATAAATGTCACATGCCATTGTGATTTGCTAAATAGGTTCATCTTGGATTCCCATCAGTATCAGCTGTAAATCTATCATATCGGGGACTTATGTCCTCACATGTGGCCTTAAAACCTAAACAATCAACTACTTCATCCCAAATGTTTGAGCTATAAGGCAATAAACACTTAGACCATGTTTTGCCTATCTAGATAGGCATAAGTGCAAGCATAAACAACAAGCACTCTTTTAAGATTGAATAATTGTTTGGATTGCTTTTCTAGTCCTATATGTACATCCAACAAACAACAATATCCTACATACTTAAAATTGACTCGCTAACTTGCAAGTAATAATCCAATTTTGATGAACATTTTATCATTATTTACAAAACATTCAATTGGTTCCATAATTATACATATGGATCACAACATAATGCATAACTCTAAAAACAATCCAAATTTGCAATCACAAGTGAGCTCAATCAACTAGACTTAGAAAACAAAGTGGTCCATCACTATTGAATTAGGTCGACCACTTTCTTCCTTGACCCACCAATATGGTTGACCACATCATTGAGGTGACCAACCACTATATAATGTGGTCAACTACTTCAGCATTTAAATGCCAATTTTCATCCTTACTTGTTTGGTTGACTTAGGAAACTTTTGGTTGAGTTTCCAACCTGAAAACTAACCCACAATATCCCAAACTATCCCACCACTCTAAAACAATAATTAAACTTTAGTTTTAGAAATAACACCGACTCTTCTGCAATCTTAATTACCAACTTCACATCTCTCCAAATATTAACAATAACATTACCAAATTATGAATTGCAACCTATTTACATTCATCTAATTTTATCAATTTCATAATCATAGGCTTATAAGATAATTTAGACCTTATTCTCTATGAAAACTCTAAATAGGATATAGAGTTTAAGGTACTAATCTTAGCAAAGAAACAAAACAAAGATGAAAGTGGAAAACTTGCTAGATGATACCTAATAGGTATCTGCGTTCTAAGTTATTGTCAACAAGCTGATGATTGAGCTAGCTCCCAAAAGGGTTCAAGGAGCTGCCTAAATTTGCAAGAAGACACAGAAATCACAAAGTGTAAGCGGCCATTTGAAGGGAAGACAATCCTATTTAACCGGCTAAAGGAGTTCAAAATGCCATTCGACCAGGAATGCACGTTCATTCAATCGACTTAAGAGAATTAAGCAGCCTTCTGGCCGGAGCTCTTCACCCGTTCGTCCGGCAAGTCCATGACGTGATTCTCTTGTCCTTTTGAATGAATATTTCATCCATTCGGATGGCCAACAACATAACAACAACAATTTTATCCAAAAACCAAAAAAACAAAACAACATACCAACAAACATCTTATTACCATTATGCCCTTTGTTTACTTTATGTTCATTGTTAATTATGGTTGTACCACTAGAAGAATACTATTTAAGTGCTTTTTTATTTTGTATTGAATAGAATATCTATTATCAATTTGTCCTATTATCTCACTCATGTGAGATTTGAGTAAATATTAAATGATTCCTCTCTTTTCTTTGATCTTACCGATCAATATTTTCTTTTTCTTTTTTTATTATTGCAATCTTATCAATCGGATTGATTATAAGTTATATCAATTAATCTCTTTGATTTCTATACATTG
This sequence comes from Laguncularia racemosa, assembly GCA_037954665.1. Taxonomy (NCBI): domain Eukaryota; kingdom Viridiplantae; phylum Streptophyta; class Magnoliopsida; order Myrtales; family Combretaceae; genus Laguncularia; species Laguncularia racemosa. The sequence continues at coordinate 354,713 of JBBMOL010000160.1, read as the reverse complement.
TGAGTAATATTGATAGGATTTTTAAGCAAAACCTAGTTCAATTATTGATTAGATTTCTTCTAATTGATAATTATTCGTATCCTTTTATCTTTAAATTATTCCTAAAAACTAAAAACACAAAATTATCATTTTTATTTTTCCAAAACCCTAAAATAAAAATCTTTATTTATTTATTTATTTTGCAATGTTGCATTAGACTGTTGAGACCCTATTAATGGTGATATTGTTGGCTAGTAGTGGGTGCAGTTCGATTTAATACGGATCATTCTTTCAAATCGACCTGAACCTAATAGTACTATTTGTCTCTTTTTAATTTAAACATAACCTTGTGGTTTAGTTTGTAATTTTTTCAAGCATTAAGAAAATGATTTGGTTTAGTTTGTGGTTTAAATCAAGAATCCCAAAATCTTTAGGGGAAATACTCATTTTGATGCAACTTTTCCTTACCATTAGCCAAAAATAAATAAATAAATAAGGTATTTTTAATGCAATTCTAAGACTAAGAACTTAGAACTTTCCTAGAGGCAACATTTTTCACAATTTGCACTCTACATCAAGACGCTACACATTGAAAACATCTATTGAATCCTAATATAATTTAGTTGGTACTTTAGAAGTTTAATGTTGCCCAAATCAACACAAGAAAAATAGGGGGAAAAAAAGTTCTTCACTTATTTCCAAAATCCATAAAATATAAGAGGAATATTTAGAATATTTACCTTTACACCATTCATTCACATTCTTATTAGCAAATGTGGACATGGAAGTGGTATTAGAATTTTTAACATGAGACAATTGACTCAATTAAACTATATAAATGATTAGTGAATGAAGAAAGAACAAAAAAAAGTAATGAATAAACTATTTGAAAATGTGTGAAAAATGAAAGGAAAAATAACAATAGTATTTACATTATATTACTAAAAAAACAATACTACATTATAATTGTTTTTGTTAAAGTACATAAAATTAAGTTTTGTGTTTTATGTTCATTTAGTGGGGAAAAATAGTTCATGGAGGAAATTGCTGAGAAAGTTAGGGTAGTTTTACTAAGAAAGTGGAGATGGTGGGAAAAGTGGGGTGAAAAAGAAAATACTGAAATTATATACTAAATCATGTGGAGTCGAATAAGGGTGAGTAGATATAGAATTGATAGGTAATGGGGCTCTACTCATACCTTACCTTAAAAAGTACATGTTTCCAAATTTTGAAATTGAAACCTATCCTATATCATTTTAAAATCATTTTATATCTTGTAAAACCTACAAAGTACAAAATACCTTTGGAACTTGTAAATTTTAACTTATGGACTTAATTTTTTTTTTCCTTTTTATTAAAACATTTATTATTAAAAAATTATAATATTATCATTTATTAATATTATTTAATAATATTTTATATAATAAGTACAGAGTAGCTAAAATCTATACTTTATATATCTTTGAGTATAGGTTTTAAAATAAGTATAGAGTTGGAAGATCTTGTATTCATATCTTATCTTATGGGAGTAGATTTCAAAAAATTTATATTCATAACCTATTTTGTAACCTTTAATATATATTCGGAATTTATCCAGTTGAATAAGATATAAATGAATATCTTGTATAATAAGGTTATCTATTCACTCTTATTGAGTGGTGCAATTTTCTCTTAAACATAATAGGTTATTGAGAAATGAAAACACAAACAAATACATAAAAGATATTCATATTATTTAATAAAGGTATCATCATCAAATTTTCACTAATTACTATCGCATGAAGAGGGAACATGAATGCGAGCATCACTCGAGCGACCTTTAACATTGAAGTAGAAAAAGACAAGCTGCCTATTCGTCCCAAAACGGTGAGAATCCTCATCCTGTCGACTTGAGGAGACAATAGGAATCAAGGCCTTGGGGTCCATCTCCTTTCGAGATTCAGTGCCAACGAACATTCTAGGGGCTTATGAGAGATTTATTGACTTAAAAGATAAGACAAGCAAAGAAATGGAGTGTGACCAAGGTGAAAAGGTATAGGAAGAACCAATACCAACGGATGACCTAGAAGCCAAACCAGGCTATAAGATAATATAGTATAAGTTAAGGAGAATGTTTGTGGTGGGTGGGGGGGTTGAGTTGGATGCGAGGGAGTGGGAAACTTTAAATTGATACATGTTGGTTCTGGTTTTTTTTTTGGCTTCTTTTGATTCTAGCAAAGATCTCTCATGGGTGATAAAAAATGACCCTTGGTTTATCGATGGTATTTATCGAGCCATCAGAAAATGGGAGCTAGATTTTCAAGCCATAAATGAAGAGATGAACGCCATTACGGTGCGGGTAAGAATCCGGGGTATATCTATGGAATAGTATACACTTATAGTGAATAGGAAAATTGGTGAAGCAATAGGGCCATCCTTAAGTTTGATTCATACACAGTAGGGTTGGAGAGGGAGAAGTGCCCGCATTTGTGTTCAAATTAGCACAAAAATACCATTGGTCCACACTATTATCATTAATAATAGATCCTATAGAGTTCAATATGAAGGATTACCAAGTTTATGTAAAAGCTGTGGATGTATTGATCATGGGAAGGAATTGTGCCCCAAAAAAAGTAATACAAATGACAGGAGGATGGGAGAGTTGAAGGGCACAGCAGCGGTAGACAGCGAAAACTAGAAGGGTGGAGAGAAGGAAGATGAAAAGACGGTTAGAGAGGCAAGAGTAGATGGTGAAAAGAGTTTAGAAAAGACAAGTGAGAAAAAAGGGGAGACTCCCGAGGACACTAATAATAAAGAGAGCAAAAGTAACACCTAGTATGGAGAATGGATAAAAGTGCTAAGAAGGAAACACGCTCAAAAAAAGAAAAATAGGAGACAGGAAAATAGTTTCAATAATGAGAAGAGTAAACAAAAAGGTCTTCCAATATACGAGGAAGACGGCGGTATTTGTGATGACGGAAAAGAAGTCAGCTGAAAAGATATGAAGGAAGGGAAAGGATACTCGAGAGATAGAGATAGATATGGAGAGAAAAACAAAGAACCAAATATAGAAAAGAAGTTGAACTTCATTTTTAACACCTTAGAACCATTGTTGCCTACTGGAAGAGGGAAACGAGTGTCTTTGAAACAACTTGCCAAGAAAAATGGAACCAGCCTTCGCAGTAGAGAGACTATTGAAGATAATCCACCATAGGTCATGTATACCGTAGATCAACATCAACTCAACCCTTTGGTGGATACAGAACGAAGTATACCAAGCGAGAATGGTAACCGAACTAATAAGTCGAGCAAGTAGAGAGCGGTGGGGGGTGGGTGGGTTTTGGAAATGGAGAGAAACGTGGTTCTAGAAATCATCTTCAGGCCAACATATCTGAGTGGAAAGATCTACAATACTCAAACGGGCCCAACAATAATAGTATGCGAGGGGATAGTGACAGTAAGAGTGCCACTAGAAAATGCAAATATAGAGGCAAAGAAGATTCTAGAGAGGCTTGAGTGGTTGTGTAAGAATGTAGTGGAGTAAACCATGATGAGAGCCAGGACGCCAATGGAAGAGCAAAGGATTCCTCTAGTGCTGTCTTTACAAGAGGGGCAAGCGAAGCAACTGCTAATACCCCCATAGGAGGAGGATGTAGTGGTGATGAGGACACTATTCAGGCCATGTTGGTGGGGGGTGGAGGTCATGAGAATCTTATGGGATAGGGCTCAGGATCTGTGGTATAGATTTCTCTTCTCAATGATGGACCTCGAAATCATGGACTCCTTGAATACTGAGATGAAACCAAAACCTATAAAGGTGTTAGCGTAGATTGCGAGAGGTGCATCTTCACCGAGTTGCCAAAGAGCTATTGCTGACCTAATTATGTGCCACAACCCACAGGTTGTTGTGATTACTGAAACAAGACTCAATTGGGAGGGAGCAAGCGGACTTAAGACAGACCTCAAACTCAAATATGAACATATGATGTGCTCAGAAGCTTGTGGTTTTAGTGGTGGGATCGTTGTTTTCTGGAATCCAAATGAAGCTACTGTCAATGAAATCCATTCCTCCCAACACGAAATTCTCATGGAAATAGTTTGAGAAAAGGAAACTATTATTGGAATATCTAAAAGAATGTTATACTGTTATCTCGGGACCATGACTAATGATTGGTGACTTTAACAAGATATTAAATAATAGCGAGAAATTGGGTGGGGGTAGAGATATCATACAGTCGCATGCACAAAAATACCAGGATTTGCATGAACACGTGCAGGATGTTTGACCTAGGGTATGTGGACCCAAGTATACCTAACCAAAATGGAGCAAGGTTTTAGCAAACTTGATACAATCTAGACTAGATAGGGCTTGGGCCAACCTAAAATGGAGAGAGTTATACCTGAGTAAAAAATTTTACATTTACCCTACCACCAATTAGACCATTGCCTAATCCTTTTAACAACCCACCCAAAAGTGAGGAAGAGGTTTTTAGGATAATACAGGTGAGGAAGAAAGCTATCAGTAATCAAATCAAGGAGGTTGAGAGAAGTTTATACAAAGAGCCCTCGTAAGACCTCATCAATTGTGACCTGTTTCTCGAGAAAGAGTTACAGAGTATCCTAAGATATGAAGAAAAACTTTGGGCAAAAAAGGCTAGGGCAAGGTGGGTGGTTGAAGGAGAGAGGAACACAAGATATTTTCATGCTTGCAAAATTGCCAAGAGATCAAAGACAAGAACTATTGGCTTGTATGATAGCTCGGGTAGATGGATAGATGATCCCTTGCGAGTGAAGTGCCTCATTAATAATTATTTCTCTGCCTTGTACACCTCCGATAAAGAGGTGTGTTCGGATAGAGAAATATCACGGGTGCTTAGAAGGATGGGAGTTTCGGAGGAGGATAAGAGAAACCTAGAGAGAGAGGTGACAAATTTGGACATTAAGAAAGCCCTTTGGAGCGTTGGAAGCACTAAAACTCCTAGGATAGATGGCTTTCACGCGAAGTTTTATAAGGAGTGTTGGAAAATAGTTGCCCATTCTATGTGTGCAGCGGTTAAAAAATGTTTCGATGAGGGATGTTGACAGAAGAGGTGACCAAAATGTTAATTGTACTCATCCCCAAATTTATAGGGAAAAATAAAATAAAAAACTTTAAGCCCATCAACCTTTGTGCTAGAGGATTTTAGGGTACATTACAATATACTATTCCCAACTAAAACTACTGATGAATCTTATATACTGTAGTTTAAGATAGTATATTATAACCATATCACATAATTATTTTAGGTGATTATATCATAAAATTTTTCTTTTATACCATTTTATACAAGATTGTGGTGGAAAAGGTGATTGTAAATAGACTAAGACCTCTCCTAAATGATTTAATGAGCCCTAAAGGATCAAGCTTCGCTCCAAGGGGAATGGCAGGAGATAATATTATTATTTTTCAAGAGCTCCTCCTCTCCCTAAGGAAGAAGAAAAGGGGCTAAGAAATGGATGATGATTAAGTTAGACTTAAGGAAAGCATGTGATTGTGTTGAGTAGGATTTTGTGAGACATACCCTCAAGTGCTTTAATTTCCCAGAGTCTTGGATAAGACTAATAGGATCTTGCCTAGCTACGGTTAATTTCCAGGTTGAAGTGAATGGAGCAACTCTTCTTTCTTTTCCCTCGAGTACAGGGTTTTGGCAAGGAGATCCTATGTCTCCATACTTATTTATTCTGGTGACGGATATGTTGAGTAGGAATTTCCACATCTTAGTAGAAAATGGTATATGGAAACCATTGAAGTTAAGAGGCACAAAGTTAAAGTTGTTCCACCTTATTTTCGTAGATGATATGCTATTCATTGGAGAGGCTTCGGAGGAAAATGCAAGAGTAATGACGAGCACAATAGAAGCTTTCGGGAAGTTTTTAGGATAAAAAGTAAATTTGGAGAAATCTCGTGTAGTTTTCTAAGATTTCTCCAAAAACACGGGAGAGGAGTTAAAGAAGAAAGTGAGTGAAATTCTTAACATTAGACTTACCAATGACATGGATAAGTGCTTGGGAATCCCAGTGAGGGAGAAGGGAGGGGGGAGTGTGGGGAACTTACAAGCAGACTTTTAACTTTATAATAGAGAAAATTAGAAATAAGCCTACAGGATGGAAAACAAAGATGTTGAGCATGGCAGGATGACATTGGTAATTTCCTTTATACTTGACAGTATTTGCAATTATTACTTGCAAGTACTACCTTTCTGTGGGGAGAGAGCAAAGGGCAATGAAAGATTCATTGGATTTTTTGGGAAATAATAAAGAAGGCAAAAGAAAATAGAGGGTTAGGGCATCTTGATCAACAAATGAGAAACGGAGTGAATTTTGTTAAGCTGGCCTAGAAAAGTAACTAATAGGAAACTCTTACGAGCAGAACTTATTAAGCACAAGTATTGTTTCCACAATGAGGGTTTTAATGTCCAAAGAGGGTTGAGTTTTTATAGGAAAATTAAACAAATGAATGATTGGCTGGAATTTCATCTCACAATAAAAGCTAAAAGCGGCAAAGAGAAAAGCTTTTGGAATGAGAGATGGAATAAAAATGGGACTATAAGAAGCCTGCTAAGTGGACCTTTAGGGGGGAATGGGGAAACTCTTAACTTTGGTAGATGCATATGAAGGGTTGTATGGACAGAAGAAAGTATTGGTTTCCCCCTAGACGAAAACCTAAGTAAAACCCTCGAAAATATTCTATTACAACAAGAAGTTCAAAATGACAAAAGCAAAGTCTGGCCTTATGGAGGTAACGGGGAAATAGTGGTGAAGACTATATGGAATCATGTCAAAGGAGAAAGCAAATGATATCGAAACTAGGAGTAGCGTTTGTGTGTGAAAGGCTCCCACGACTCCAAAGATTAAACTGCTGATATGGAGAATACTCCATAATGGGCTCCCCACTAAGGATGCCCCCCCAAAAGAGAGCTATTGGAGCGAATATGAATTGTGTTCTGTGGGAATGAAGGGGAAACTACAGACCATGTCTTCAGAGAGTGTGAAATCGTAAAATAAATACGGAATAGTGTTGATCCCCCTCCTTTCTTTTACAGACGGAGTGAGCTTTTTGAAGAATGGATTAATAAAAATACGGTCATTAGGAAGCTATAGTCGAGGGGCAAAAGACCATGGCAAGTGGTGTTCTCGTTTATGTCATGGGGAATCTGGAACGAATGAAATAGACGAATTTTTAGAGAGGGGGAATTGAATCCAAAATTGTAAACCAGACCCTTATAAGGACAAATGATTGGTGGGCTTTTAGGAAAAGAGGAAGAAAGAAAACAGGTTAGAAGATGGATGGCTGAAACCGGCGGCAGGACGGAGTAAGTTCAATTGTGATGAAGCGGTTAAGTGTGGACGGAAATGTGGCCGGAATTGGAGGTACCTGCAGTGACGACAAATGACAGGTCAAACTACATTTTCTCAAAGATCACACCAGCGTCCTCAATGAAAGCAGAACTGTGGAGTATTTCTAAAGCTTTGCTTGGTGCGAAGGAGATGGGTCTAAATAAAATTATTTTTGATACTGAATCAGCTGAAGCTATTAAACGGCTGAATATTTAAATGTTGATTCAAATCTGTGTATTCCAGTGTTATCAAGCTGTGAGGATTTGAAGAAGAATTTCATTGACATTTCCTTTTACAGAATACTGTGTGAAGAAAACCAGGTTGCAGATTGCTTGGCGAAGACGAGCTTAAGCCAACAAGATGACCTCTTTTTTTTTGCTCCAATCCGCCTAAGTTTTAATTCTCTCTATTCTTTCAAGACTCCAAACGTTCTATGTAATGACTTTACTAATGTTTTGGAGCTTGACTAATTAGGCTCCCGGTTTTGATGTACTCCTGGGACCTTTTTTATGTTTAATAATTATATATATATATATATATATATATAATAATCAAACCTAATTTATAGTCTGAATCGGTCTGGCTAGCAGTTCAGTTAGTTTTTTTGTGTAGCCCCACCATTGATATTGGTGGTGGAATTAGGATGGAGGTTATGGTAACGATGGTGGAGTAGGGCAATGGTGGTGGTAATGGTGTTCATACAGTGGTTATGCCAGTAGCTGAAAAAATAATGGTGCCAATAAAAGCAGCCAGTAATGGAGGTGGGAAGTTTCTTAGGGTATTTCGACAAATATATTTTGGGGAAGGAGTGACATAGAACTTACGAAATAAAATGCCAAATAATGGGATTGGAGGAGAATGGAATTAACCTTACTTCCAGGACCCAAGGGAACATGCTCTAAGATATATATACAAGGAAATAGCTGCGTTACCTGTGCGAAACCATAAAGTTCCTCCCCTGCTCACAAATTCCCAGCTAGAAAGCGCATAACTAAGCAAAACAGAATATCATCTAATTATCGATCCGGTTCAAACATCGAACTTAGCAGTTTGCAGTAGAAACTAAAACAGTTTCAACTGTGTCCTCTCATTCTTCTTACTTGGAACTTGCGATGAGCTTCCATGATGAATGTAAGAATTCGTAAAAATTCTCATTGAAGGGACTTGATACATCTGAAACAGGTAAAAGCACGCATGCAAATGGGCAACTTCGAAACGATGCCCTTCAATGTTCAACGAAAAAATTTCCACCGATCACATAAAGTACAAACCAGGTGACAATTCTAGGCTTCTCAATGTAAAAGTAACCTGCCATGCCACTAATTTTCAAGCTAAGTAGCGATACAATTTCCTGTCCACATTATCCCTCTCCAAGAAATCTCGCTCAATAAGAGATTCGATTCTCTTCTTTATCTCGGTTGGATTGGCCAAGAACCTCGATTGCAACTGCTTTGTCACTTCCGTTATGATGTTATTATGATCCAACACCCTCCTCGATTTCATGATCCTCACTATTGCAGCCTCGATTTGTGGCTTCCGATCTTCCTCCACTCTTTGGCGAGTTTCCTGTTTCTCAGGTTCAGATTCTTTCTGTGCGACAACAGTTCCTATCTTAACCTTATGAAACTTGCTTGCAAACTTATCATTGACATAAAATGCATCATCCTCACCGATATCTTTACTCATAGGCTCTTTTCTAAGTACATTTTTTCCCTTCACAAGAGCCAGGGACTGCATACACCTCTTCAAGTCTGAGGCAGGGATCTCTGTAGCCTGTTCAATCTCTTTATAGCTGAGACGCTCAGCACTATTAAATAGCATCAGCACGCACATCTGATAAGTTGAGACATTCAGCTCATGCTTCTGTCCTTTCCCGAAAAATGCCTTTATATCAGCTGTTCCCATATTAGTTTGCCATGATAATCTGCGGCCAGTGTGGGTCCCTAGATAATATGATCGGAATTTCTCACAGAGTGCAAACATCTCTCTAGGCAAGTTGCATGTTGCACTAGGTTGGGTCGGCCAAGAACCAGTGGTGAGCACCTGAACAGATAATGTGGGGCCATCTGCTAATTCAGGATGGCTAGAATAGAAACCTTGCATTGTATCTTGAGAAGTTTTCATGTCTGTGAACATGCCTTCAAGCTTAGATGTAAATTGGTACCCACACTCTGTCTTGAGCTTAACTATGAGACTCCTTTCAGCATCTTCTGTTAAGGTTTTTCCTGACAAAAGCCTCTTAGCCAAATGCTGCTTGTAATACTTTTCGAACACATCCTTCTCTTGCAAGTACCGGAACAACATCATCACTTTATCAAGAATCACCTCTACATCCTCCTCACTCACCTCCTTCAAGCCCTTCCTTAGCTTGTCATCAACAAACAGAGAGATAAATTCAGGAGAACGGGCATTTAAGTTTATGAAGTACTCAAAGGAAGAATTTAATGCATTTTGAAATGTCTTGTCGTTGTTGAATGCTGAGCTTATGATCTTGTCATACTTGTCTTTTTCATCTAATAGCCGTTGGACAAAATCCACAGGATCTTTCAACCTTTCTGGATCAGTAACCAATTGCTTGCCAATGTCCCTAATATGAGAAGTCATTACCTCACGTATGGTGGGGAGACCAGTAGGAACACGACGGAATAAGCTGTACATCCTTCCCAAGTCTTCATACTTATCATCAAGAAGCATATTCACTAAGCCCGAGTTGTCCATGTGCACTAGAGTCAACATGTGATTGGCAATCATCTCCTTCTCTACCACATTTGTGATCTTAGCCTCACTTTTAGGATCCAAGTAGTGTGTAACTCTCTCCATTTCCTCATTGAGGCGCCTCTCAGCTTTCTTCAAATACTCCCCACAATCACAACACTCAATGAACTTTTGAGATTCACCTTTGTAGAACTCAGCTGAAACTTCAAGAAACAGTTGTTCAAACTCTTCTTGATAGACAGAAGGACCCAAATCCATTAGCATTTTAATTACGTTCCTCATCAATCCCCGGTTAATGACTTCACCAGTACGTTCCCTATAGACTAGTTCTAGCAATGTATTGTGCAACCTTGTTTGGATTTTGCTGGAATAAACTACATTGTCCCTCCAGAGAATTAACCCAAGGTCATGAACAGGAGTTTTACGTGTACTTGGAATGAAAGTTCTATCCATGTACATGAGGATGTCGCGTATCATTTGCAATGCCTTGTTATGGTCATTCCACTTTCTGTTTAGTTCCTCTAGGAAGAGACCTCCCTGTGCATCCTCAATAGATTTCGATATATCCTTAAGGTGTGCAGTCATTGTTGACACCAGACCAGAGTACAGCTTCTCACCAAATTTATGGAGAACCATATTGTAGGCGTTCCTAGATTAATGGCAACATAAAGAGGAGGAAAAATTAGGAACCTGCAATGCTACATCCAGAATCTGTACAAATTAATCACTTCATAAATGTATGTCTTTGAGGACAACAATGCAATCTCCTCAATTGTTGTCCCCATTCCATGTTCCCCTTACCACGCCCTCATGAGATCAGCAAATAAGATATTAGCAAGGCTCTTTACTGCAGATGCAATGATAAAATTAGAGGATGTATGGTATTGGGATAGTGATTAGGAAATTGAATTTAATCAATTTTTCGAAGCAACTGAGCAAGCATTGTCAAAGACATGAGCCAAGCAAACAAATGAAAACCGTATTAATAAAAAAATAATGTAAACTAACTGAACTCCTCATCTCCATTTCAGCCACTAGCTAGTCTGTGTACACATAAAAAGGGAAAAAAATCATTTCCATGGCTGCATATATTACAAGTATTATCAGTTAAAGAACAGGAAAGTTATAAGCATACACCAACTCCACATGCACTCCATCAAACTCAACTCAAGAATCACAAATCTGATTCAGTTATCATCTCAAAGGGGATAGCATAGATAGCATTGAAGCAAGACTAGTGCAATACTGGTATTCAGTTGACACATAACTGCATTCCCATACATGTAAGTGCAAGGTAAATGATAATATCAATAACATAAATTTAGATAACTTGAAAGTTAGATAACTCAATCCTCAAGTACCTAAAGCTGTACCTAATTCTTCCTAATAACTTGCTACATCTACTTAATTACTCTGAACCAACTTAATGACACCCTCTATTCCCACCACCGTTAGGTCATTCAATTTCCATCATTCAGAAATATCATTCAAGATATCGAAATGGTGAATCAGGCATAAACATAATTCAACCGTAAACATATAATATGAAATTAAAAACATTCAAGTTGCAACGAAAAAGAAGCATTATAAAGGCACAAAAGCATTTTCTTACAGCAATACAGAAACATCAATCAATCGCAACTAAATAAAAAAGTTCAGTTCCCAAACTTCAATGCTTAATCGTATTACGAAATTTCAATTAACAACTTTCTAACTCCAATTTACATCCAAAAAAGCTTTCTAACTCCAATTGGACCAAAAAGTCAACTACTCAACACGAAATCACGCAAAACCAATACGAAATAGCAGAAAATAAGATAAATTCTGAAATACGGAACAGCAATGTGAATATATAGAAACGGAAAGGGAAAAAGAAAAAGAAAGAGAAGTAAAACCTATAAAGCTCTTCGAAACTGAGACCACTAGCGTTATGATTATAAATCTCATGTATAGCATGTTCAAGAATCTTCCATGTCTTATCTGCATACTTAGGATCCACCACAACTTTATGCTTAAACGCCTCTATTTGGAAGTTCCTCTTTTTCTGTGGATTGCTCATCTCGTAAAACCTAATCTAACCCTAGCTACAGATCAATCGAACCCTAAATGGACTTGACTATTGAAATAGACTGTTACGGAAACCCTAGTTCTAGAAGAAGGAAGGAATTGGAAGATTGCTTGGATTTGTGGGGATGGACGGATCTTTGGTTAGGGTTAGGGGAAGGGAAAGGGTAAGGGAAAGTGATATGAGGAGAGAGAAATGAAAAGGGGATGGTTGATTTTGTGAGTTCAAATGGATGATTCCATTTTGGGGGAGAAGGGAAGAAAAGGCGCAAAGAAAGAAAGTAAGGGAAACGAAGACGCTGAGGGGAGCGTAGCGTCGAGAGAGATCGGAGATGGGAATTTCCATCTAACTTTCAATGCTTTTATATTAAAATTTTCATTATTAAATTATTATTATTAATATATAAATTTATAATTAAATTAAAAATTAAATTAATCTCATTTCTTTTTTTTTGATTAAAAACGTTTAATGGTTAAGGAAAAAAAGGACTTGGATTAGCTTTTTAAAGTCTACTTAGTTTTTGGGAGAGGTTGAAAAAGAAAAAAAACTTTAGTTATTTTGTTCTATTGATTTCCTCTTAGCTCAAACTTAAATAGGTTTTCATGTTTAGGTCCATGACAAATCATCCCAACAGCTAAGTATGTCTTGAGCCCATATTGGAAATGCAATTGAAACGGGTTTTATAAAAACTTTAACTTGTTTTTATAAAGTTTAACGTTTCTTTAAATCTTATAAAAACCTTGTAGGGCTTTTACTCCTAAGCTTGAAACCTGATCCTATACGATCATGAATCCTATAAGGGCATATTCGGTTTTTTATATTGTTAATATAATAAGAAAAAAAAAATAAAATACAAATTAGTTAGGTTAGGTTAAAGTTATATTTACTAACTTACATATAAATGAAATTTGAAAATTAAATGCATTATATAATATTGAACTAATGTAGATTGTGCATGTTATGTAGATTAGGAATAAATATTATTATTAATACAATATTTTTATTTGGGTCGAGTTTCTATCAATTTTTTTTTAATCCTAAAACCCAATCTTAAACCCTATAGGATTTTGAATTATGTATCAGAATCTACCCAATTGCATCCCTAACCCATAGGCTATTGACTTTCTTTAATGAAATGAGATTCTATTACATTAGAGAAGGGAGAGAGCAAATGATGTAAATCAAGTTATGCTACAGTATGGATTAGTCGCAAGAATTTGATCGAAGATATAGATATACATTTATGGAATTTGGAGTAAAAAATGAAGATCGAGAGAAGCCCCTCATTAGAGTAAAGATAGGGGAACATTTTGATGCTCATCTTAAGGTTTGAATAGAGGCAATCCATTTTAAATGTTTGAAGATGGAAGTGTTAAACAAGTCTAAGGATAGTTTTGTAGGAGTTCATTCAAATAGTGACCCTTCCATTTGAACAAAGTCAAATAAAAGAGGCTAAGAAAGGTTAAGGCATCGTTTTATTTGATTCACATCTAAACCCATTTAGATAAAGTGAGATAGAATGCTCATAAAAAAGTGTTAGAACCTACTTTGCTCGAATGGGGTCTTGGATCATTCTAATGGAGTGTTCAAAGAGCAAAGTAGTCACATTCTATGACATTTCGTTCAAATGAATCAATCTCCTATTAGAACAAAGTGCCATTGGATGGAAGCATGGAGCTTATGAGGGAATAGTGATAGTTCATCGAAATGGAGCTTATGAGGTGCCCCTAGTTACAACTATTCAAAAGAAATGTGTCATCTATTACATTAAGTCAAAACTTGATTTTTGGTGGCACACATTTGGAAAGTATATTTTTATCCACATTATTCCATCATATGCATGATAACAAAAACTATCTTCTTTCACAATGGTTACTTGAGGGTTTCTAAGTAATTTTCTTATTCCTAGCTACAATGTTGTAAAACAAAATCTTCACCTATAATTAAACTATGGTAATATCCATTAATATATATTAATATGCCCTATATAATCAAATTAAATAACCATTGATATAGGTTAATATGCCATGTATGGCCAAAGTTAATACATTTCCTTTGATTATATTATATCATAGGGATTAAACAAACTTATTTCACACCCATTCATCAAGAACCAAATTCATCTACTCCATTTTCTTCTTGATAATATTTGTTTTTATGATCAAATAAAGAAGGAAGAAGGTAGAGAAGAAGGCTATTGAATGCTATACTAACAAGTGATCATACTTTGCATCTTTTTCTTCTTTTTTTTATTTGTGATTATAATAAGAAAGAGGGATTCGAACTTGATTCATCCAACCTAGAGACTGGTATTCATGTTATTAGACTATAAGGGCCTTAACCTCTGCATCTACGTTGCACACTTGGTAGTATAATAATAGATATTAATTTTTTAATTGTCTTATTATTTTTAGTTGAAAACCATAAAAAAAGGAAATTATTCTAAAGATATTGCTGATTCAACTATTAAAATAGCATGTAAATATTTTCTTACTTTATGTGTATTTTTGTTTTTCCATATATAATGACCATTTGATAATAATGAAGATATTTTTAGACTTTAAATTTTTTTCTTCATACAAGAAATCTACTCTCTTAAAATAATTTTTTATTCATAAAAAGGAGAGAAGATAAATTTTCATGATCTTGCATTTCATGTCTTGGGAGTCACATTTTTCAAGTATACGATTCATCATGTATAGAAGAGAAGCAAGATTAACAAGGTTGGAGATATAATGTTAAGAATTGGGTAAGACGAAACTCAATGTGTTCCCTTCGGCAACCTAGAAGTTATGAGTTAGAGAAGTCCAATTGTTTGACATTTTTGTGATATGTTGTTGCTGTGAGATGTTAATGTATATGCAGCAGACTTATTCACATCATGTTTCTCTTAATGAAAGAAATATGAAAACTGACATTATGACTAGATATAAAGGGCTTAATAGCACATGGGTGGAGATAACTTCTTCATTTTTGTGATGGCAAAATAAGAGAAAATTTTAGATTATGATCAACATAATGTAACTATACTGTGTATGGTAATGAAAGGGACATGGAATATATAACTATAGGTAAAAGATGAGACTTTATCTTATCATCATCATAATAAATTGCAGAGGGAAAAGTGTACAACTAGATTTAAGATTTTGTTTTGAGTTATAGTCTTGACCTTTCGAGGCATGTATTTTAGTGCATGGAAGTTCATATTAGCATATCTATTTTTTCTATAATTATAAGTATATAAATTTTCATCGCGGATACAAATTTAACAAATATAGTGAAGTTTATATTATGATATAATGGTGGCAAGCAACTTAAATCCAATCATTACTGTTCGTCCATATTAAAAAAAAAAAAAACTTTATACTCTACCACAATCGTGGATAACAAACACCTACAGCATAAAAACAAAAAGTATAATCCCAAATAAATTCATAAATTGTTAAAAAAAAAACATATAGGACACAACATCAACTAATACCAAGAATAGTAGAAATTAATAGGCAATATTAACAAACAAAATAGGATAAAGGTACAAAAAAATCTGAATTTTCAGCTTTTGGTAATTTATTGTTCAAATTTTTATTTTTTGCAATTTAGTATTTATTTCTTAAGTTTGGTTTCAATTTAGTGTCCCTATTTATGGTAAAGCTAATAGCATCTATACTTTATTATTATTGCAATTTATTGTCTATACTTTAATTAGATGCATTTTGGTGCCTATTCACTAATTAATTAATCAAAAATTAATTTTTCATTTTTTCAATTGATATATTATTTTAAAAATTAAAAGAAAATTATTCATATGTAGTAAATTCAACTATACATAACTTTCGTATATGATGTCCAATTTTAACAAACCTCATATTGTTTGAAAGCTCTTGATATTTTTTTTTTTTGAAAATTTTTGGTACTATAATTTTAAAATGGTTATACCTTGTAAATCATGTGATAATTGGCCTTATCACATGAATTTTCAAACTTCTCAAATAATATACCTTTGAATTATAATATTTTGTTATATTTTCAGTAGTTAATAGATATTGATTTTATAACTTTATAATCATATAACTTGCAAATCGAATATCGCACTACTGCAATCGTATAATTATTGAAAAGAATGATTAAGAATTATCCAAAAACTGTCGTTACTTAAAATTACACTATTAAAAATAATTCGTTTTTTAGGTATATTAGTCCAAATCCTTTGTATTTTTTTTATATTTTATAAATAATAAACCATTATTAGGGGAAAAAAGAGAAAATTATTAGAGGAAAAATTTGTAATTCCTCTAATATTTTGTTCTCTTTTTATTTTTCATAATAGTCATCTAGGCCACAAATGTATTCTAAATTTTATAATTTTTCATGCATCATAAATCATAAAATTTTAATGACTATAACTTCATCAAATTTTATAATAATTATAATCATAAAATCATATTGATTTTTAAAAATGCAAAAGTAAAAGAGTTGTGCAAGTCTGCCTAAGGAAAAGAATTATTTTGAATTGTATAATTTTATGTCAAACTAACAATTCTAAAATAACTTATAACGTAAACTTTCTAATGGCTATAAGCTTACAGTTATAAAATATCAGATTTACAAGTTAAGAAATCATTAAGTTTGAAAAATGAATACTAGAATACTAGAAAAGACATAACATTTAGAATATGTGGAAACCTATTATTTAAGGAGTTAAAAAGTTTGCGTTTTTTACCAAAGGACAGTTAATTTGTCAATAATAACTATTTCAAATTTTACTTGGTTTGAGTAGTTAAATGGTGTAATTAAATTTTATTTTCAAATACAAACACATCTTATGAGCATCTCGGTGATATAAAGTTTGTTATTATATTGAAAAGTTATGTATGGTGAAAGTTATTAATATAAAAATATTTTTCTTAATTTAAGAAATAATTTATTAATAAGAAAAATTCAAAAATAAATCTTTTACAAATTAATATGGGATCACACATTAAAGTTCACCAAAACTAAAGTACAAGCACTAGAATGCAATCAAAATTAAAGTGTAGGCCCTAAAATGAAATCCAAATTAAAGTGTAAGCACCAAAATGCAAAAAAAAAAAATGTAATGGTTGTTACCTTTTTCGTTAATGGAGACACTAAATTGAAGTCAAATTTAAGAAAAAAACACTTAATTACAAAACAATAAATGTTTAGATACTAAATCGCCAAAAGCTAAAAGTACAAGCACTTTCTATATCCTTATCCCCAAACAAAATATTTATGGCATCTCATAGTCAATAGTGCCCTAAATATGGAATGGCAAAATAAAATAAAAGAAGTATTATAAATATAACCAAAATATACATTACAAAATTCGAATATTTTCCAATTCAACATAAAGTGACGTACTAAATAGTGGTGAGCAAGTACATAATACAATGGAACTACCATGTACCTTGTACCCTGTAAAATCTATAAGGTATAGGGTGTTTTGTGAAACCTATAAAATTTATTTTTCTTTTTATAAATTTCAATTTTATGTGAAAAAAGTAATCTATATATGAATTATAAATTTTAAATATACAAAATTTACAGAATTTGCAATGAATATGTGAAATTAAAAAAAGTACTTTTTTTACCTTAATTATTTCAAGTTTTGCAATCTTACTACTTAGTTAATGCAAAATAATAGAAAACCTAAAATTAGAAGGGAAAATGGAGGAGAATAAGAAAAAGAAAAATGAACGGCATTAAATTTAAACATTTAAGGTTATTAACTTATAGATTTTTCCTTTTTTTCTTACTAAAACATTTGTTGCAAAAATATTATAATATTGTCATTTACTATTTATTTATTGATATTATTTAATAACACCTTATAGGGTAAGTATATGATACTTTAGAACCTATATTTTGTATACTTTAACATATAGGTTCTATGGTGGATATAGGGTGGGATGACCTCGTATCAATACCTTACCATGTAGGAGTAGGTTTTGGAAAATTTGTACCCAAACCCTACCTTATAACCCTCAATATCTACCTAGAACCTACTCAATCGAGTAGGATATGAATTGGTACCTTATACAATAAGGTTACCCACTCACTCCTACTAATGTAAAGTGACATACCAATGTACAATTTTAAGTTTTAAAAACTGCATATATATACCATATGATCATTGAAAAAGAAAAAAAAAAGATTATAAAAACATAATAAATCATTAATTATGTGTGTAGGGTAACTATTAGATAAAAGAGAGGGAAAGAGCCTTTAAATGGAAATATAGTATTTGTGAGGGCTCATATTATGCCTTGTGATTTCAAAAGTCACATCTAGTTGCCTAATTTTGATGAAAATCACCATAATGCCTTGAGACATACGTATGTATTATAAGAGCCTAGGAGTAGACATTGGTTCAAGTCTGAATCGGCCTTAATTTTTTTTATTTTTTTTCTTTAATTGGCCAATTTATCGTATAAACCCACCAGTTTGGCTGGTTCACATGGTGAACACGAGTCCTTTGCCAAGTTGAATCAACGAGCCGATTTAGGTTGGGTTGTTGATTCAACCCGGGCCTATCCCATGTCTACCCATGAGGGATGGTCACAATGTAAGTAATTTAAAGTAAACATGTAATCTTGATTGGTCATGATGTAAATTTATAAGGAAATTAATTAAGGAAAGTAAACTGCAATTAGTATTTTTTTATATTTTCCCCTTTTTTATTTTACATGCATTTCTGATACTGTTTATGTATTTCATTTCATTTTTAATTTATTGGTCTTGTATTTGGTTTGATTCACTATTTGTAGCATATTCTCAATTGTAATTAATTTTTGTACATGCATTAATGTGTGTGTCAATTTATCTTCATTTATTACATCGTTGACATTTGGTTGTGATAATTATGTGTGTACTTGATGGATATACGCCTAATATATGTGTATCTTAAAAAAAAAAAAATCAAACATAATGTATATTAAAAGTATAAAATACCATAACATTACATTTGGTTTATGGGAATGAAACTATCATTATACTTTTATTATTGTCGAATAATTATTCTCTTGTTTGATTTGCAAAAAGTTATATCAGAAGGGATGAATATTTACTATCTCAAATTCTTTGTCTTAAGTATATCCTAATCAATCACATGTAAACACTTATTATGGTAGAACAAATTTTCATCCTTATCTATTAATTTTTTGTCCATGTGTTTGAATGTGATTAGTAGGGACACGTTCAAGACAACAAATATTTATCCTATCAAATGGAATGCCTATTCCATGTAATGTAAAATAAATAAGAAATTTTGATTTCTTCATTTTGTTAGAGGAATAACTATTCTTCATATAATGTCACTTTTATTTTAAAAATACCCCTATTATAAAACAAAATAATACTAAAAAAATTCTTATTCCATTTCATTCTACTCTAACCTTATTTTGTTTAAGTAAACTAAACGTAACATAAGAGTTACAAAAAATCTCCATTTCCTCACTTGGTTTACTAGAATTTAATTTTCTTATCTAAAGTAGCAAACTAATGATGTAAAGAAAAGAAAAAATTGCTAAAGTGAAAAATCTACTAATTTACTAAATTAACCTTTAATTTTTTGTGAGAGAATCAACATATGATTTGAATAGGCTATTGAAGGAATATATTGGTAAAAATTAATTTTTAAAGCTGTGACACAAAACAGGTTTATTGTTTATTCATATTATAGATGACTAATAAGCCTCGTTAAAGTAAGAAAATACTTCAATATTGTGGCTTCATGTTCAATAATTTATATATTTGTTAGTGTCATTTGTATATAAGATTCGATTTGAAAACTTTCAAACAATCTAAATTCCCCTCATTAATCTTTAATATTATTTTTTGCATTATGTTTTTAGTAAGTAACATTTTCCATTTCTAATTTTTTTCATATTTTCAAAAATTTATCTGTGCCTAAAATATGTAAAGAGTTCTAAAACAACATCTCATCGTCATCTTCTTCTTCTTCTTCTTTTTATATTAATTCCATGAAAGAGGAGGCATAAAACGTTGTTTCACATTCATTAATGAATTATAGTATCAATTTTTAAATTGTATTATTAGCACATGCATGGCGGGTGCAATATCATTTCTATTACATCTCAATTAAATTGTTTAAATTTATGTTTTATTACAAGACTTGTGAGACCTATTATAGTTAGTGCAGTTATTTGTGCCAAAGTCATCAATCCTAGGAGTTGTGCACATTGGTGATTAAATTGTTTTGTCTAGTGTTATTGGTTGCATTTTTCAGAACAAGAGATTGATGATTAAATAAAATATCTTTTCTTAAAAGAACTTAATCCTAATAGTGAGAGATTTTCTTAAGAGGAGTTTTATATATAAATGCTCTTACTATCATCAAATTCTAGTATAGAAATTAGCATTATGATCCTTATCAATCCAAATTGTTCAACTGATTGTAGCGGATCACCAAGCATTTTCTGTTAATGGCATCGTACACTACTCAAATTGAAGTTGCTTTCTTCAGGACTTCCTCTTTTTTTTTTCCACAGAATTTTCGAAGTCCATCTAAGTTTTCTCCTACAAACCTTCCATACAACTTGGTCTTCTTGTACTACCCACAGTCAGTGTCGAGACGGAAGATAAGAGAGTTTACAGAAGGAAAAGCCCCTCGATGAATTGGTGCCTGCTAGCAGAATACGAGATGACAACAGGAGCAAAATGTTGTGTGGAAGATCATCTCTTTGATCTTCTTTAAAAGTAGAGACTTCTACTCCATTTGAATAGCGAGCCTCTTCTTTACCATTCCTTAAGTTTTATTTTCTTGTGGGACATAGCAACACTCTACCTCTCTTTATTTGTATGTGCATGTACAGTTGTAATTTTGGACAAATTTCAATTAGGAGTTTAATCATTCAATGAATATTTATTATTTATTACGTGGGTCTTCACTGGCAATCATCTATAATAGTCTCGTGGGATTAACATATGGTGTTATTGTTTGAATGTAGCTGATTATTTGTGAGGGTTTGGTAACATTACATTGATCTCATAAAGGTCTACGAACACGTGTGTGCCTAGAGGAGGCATAGATATGACGTCATCACGTGTACTGATCTAAGTCATATTTATTAATTGAGAAATTGGATTCAAGAAACTCATGTTAATGAATTACTAGACATAAATTTGCAATTTAGGGAATATTACATTCAAGCATTATTGGTTCCTTCCATAGTGAATCAATATGATTAACTTTAGACTCGACTTGTCATGCATTTGGTGTATAAATTGCCATGCCTTGATATTGAGAAAGGTGACTTATCATGAGTCATTATCAAGTCAATCATTGGGTATGGCCAAAAGTAATTGTTAGTAATAGTGACGAGTAAAGATAGGATCAAATGATCTCTTGCACTGAGATTGTATATCGTAGACTATTTGGTTGGACATAGGTGTTTGAAAAGTCCATGGTCATAGCAAGATCCAATTGAGTCTAAGATTTTCTACTAGATCAGGTAAAGAGTCAAATTCGTGATGACATAATTGTGCACGAATCAATCTAAGATATCAAAACAATAGGTATAATCACATGTGTAAGTTTACAATTAATGTAGATCGTAAAAATCTTTCTTAAAGTCTTAGGTGGCTTAAAGAATATAGTAGTGTGTTTCATGAGTTGGTGCTTAGTTGTAGCACGTTTATCACAAAAGGGTATAGAGGATCGTATACAACAATTGGAAGTATTGGAATGAGTGATAATGGGAGATGCCAGGGCGGGATAGTTTGGAATCAATTAATTTTATTTAGAGTTAGAATTAATTAAAAGATTAAGATGCTCCATTAATTGTACTCTTTGAATTAGAATTGATCAAAACATCTAAGTGCTTTTAGATTTCAAGAAATCAATTAAATGAGCTAAGAATTATATAAAAGAAAATTAAACAAAACCCATTTGAGCATATGCCATTAAAATGGTGCTAGGGTCGTAAGATTGTATGGATGAATTGTCATATTGAAGCCTTTATTTTATGCCCATGTGATTAAAAGCCCATGAGGATGGTGTTACATTTGCATCTAACTTGTCTTCTTGATCTAATAAGAATGATTGAATGTGCATGCAATAGATTATGAATGTGAACCATCCATTTGCATCATCTAATGACTCACACTTAATCTTTCATTTCGAGTGTCTAAGAAACCACGTACATGCTCTTCACTTGACCATGTCCTCCTTGAATGTTCTAGGAAAATGCCTTAAGCATCTCTCTTGTGCATTCAATTACTTAAAATTTCTTACTATCACCATCTTTAGCTCTTAATTAGCTTTACAAAGAAGAATAGTGTATAGGTGTAATGGTCCCTAGTGTTGTGAGACGGGAAGTTTACCCCTACTAGAGATCTCATGTGATGTTTGACCATAATTTGTTTCATACTTTTGCCTCATTTCTGGATAGCGAGCCCGTCTTCTCTTTTTGTTTTCCTAGGACTTGTTCCGAGCTCATCCCTCGTTAAGAAGGCTATCATTTGACTTTGCCACAACCCCCTTTATGATTGTGGAGACTAACCTTCTCAACTGGTTTCAACTACCATGATGATCATCAAAAGAATGATATTAACTATCAACCAGTTCACAAATGGCCAAACGCGCCTTCAAAGTACCCACACCCCCTCTTTCCGTCCTCTGAGATCTTCTTTCATTAAATTATTTAATAGTAAAGAGGTTTATTACTGTACTACTCTAATCAATTACTACCTTCCATTACTTGTTGCCAAATTCCACCTTAAGATCACCTCAATCAAGACTTCGAGCATCTTTGGGCATTCCTCTCTTGCCCATACCCTTCTCCACGTCCTTTGGGTCGCCTCTTGTTAAGTTGCTAATAGTAAGGCGATTTACAGTTGTACTTCCCTAGAAGGTTACCACCCTCCTCCACCCATTGTCTCACTCCACTTCAAGATCATATTAGCTAAGACTCCCAACCTTCCATAACTCTTCTCACTTAGTCTCACCCCTCTCCACGTCTTCTGAGACCACCTCTTGTTGAATAGCTTAATGGTAGGACGGCCCACTAGTTTTCTTTTCTTTAATTTGTAATGATTTATGTAACTTTTGTTACAAAAGTCTTGACTCGCAATACAACTGTTTTTTCTTTTAAAATGGTGTCCTCTTGGTGGCTGCTCCTCCTCTTGCGCTTCTCTCACACGAGCCATTTTGTCAACAAGGCTACCCATGTACAATTTTTATTTTCACTTGGGTATCATTTAGGTGAGTTGATGAAGCTTAGAACCTTATAGCTTTTATACCACTTGTCACAGGAAGGGAGATTCACTTTTATTGGAGATCCCGTATAGTGCTCCACCATGCTTTATTTTATACTTTTGCCTCATATCTAAATGGTGAGCTAGCCTCCTCTTCCAAATTTCTTAAGACTTGTTCCAAACCTATGCCTTATTAGAAGAGTCTTTACCTAACTTTTCCACGATCTCCCTTATGATTATGGGGACCAATCTTCTCAACAGGTTTCAACCTGTTATCGCCATTATCAGGAGAGTGATATTAACTCCCAATTAGTTTGTTCACAAGTGGCCAAATCCATCTTCAGAGTACCCACACCTCTGAAACAAATTATCTTGTTGATGCCACTCACTACATTCAAAGCTCAAGTTGATCTCTCACTTTTTCTTAATTTCACAAATTGTGACACCCAGCCTCTTAGTCACCTAAACAGTTATCTCTTTCACTATATTGTGTATGTGGGAATTTAGAGAATTTCTCATTTGAAAACTCTAGTCTTGATCTAGAATGGAGCAATTTTAAACAATAAAATAGAATATGGTCTATTGAATGGGTAAGTATGTAGATAAGAAGTAGGATTCGGTAGCATAATGATTACTTAAGTGTTGTCGAAGCTCCCTATGGTGGTTTTGGGAGGTGGTGTGAGGAAGAGGGCTTTAGTAATGTTAGGTAGTCTTTACTAAGAAATATTAGTGGTCATGAAAGGAGAGCCATAGATTGCATTAATCATTTTATTGTTATCATCTTCAAAAGATTAGTATTACTAAAACTAGCACTAAATCACAATTTGTCTCTTGAGATGTTAATGATTTGCTAACCATAACTAAAAACTGGCTAAATAAGGAAAAATGTCTTTAAAATCAAGTTTTAGTAAAAGCCTATTTAACTCAATTTAGATTCCACCATTAAATTATATTGTGATCTACTTAATTACCTTAACCAATCATAATATAAAGTGCCAAAAAAAAAGAAAAAGAAAAAGAAAGATTTACATAAACAATTTATCAAATAAGAAAAACCTACGAGTCGAGAGTGCAGGGACAGATTCAGCTTAATAAGATAGATACTAAACTTAATCCGTTAAAAGTATGTTAAAATCATTTTTGGAAGCTATAATACTCACTAACTATTAGTAAGAGTGTTTAGGATGTTAAAAAATTGTTATAAGAAGTAAATGAAGCAATTTATCTACTCAACTATTTATCCCTATTTTTGCTTATAAAATCAAGTAGGCCCAACCACCACATTACACGTATAGACGCGAACCCCCCTCATTACCATATGTGCGACTCTCATTGCATACGGCTCGCACAAAGACTCCTAAATCTATCCCAAGCCTTTTCTTCCGCCTCTCCTCTCCAATCCTCGGTCAAACTTGCCTTTCCCAGGTGCTATGAAATGGGCGGTCTTTCCTCCGCCTATCTATTGTATGTATCAGCTTGGCTTCGTCCAGAACCAAGGAGGCATTCTAGCGGGCGCGTGCGGGTAGGAAGGCCGACCACTACATAAGCTAAAAGACTATGACTACAAGCCAAGGCGGAAGCGACTTGATTTTATTCTCGTTGGGATTGGATATAGATGGGGAATCTATAGATTGTAGTAGTTCAAGCACTTAATTATAGACAATATATAAGTTGAAATAATAGAAGTTTAATAATAATTTTATGTCCATGCAATGTTTGTTGCTATTCTCTTCAAAGTAGTGCTTTAAAAGGTTATTTGAATGAAACATAGAAGAGTTATTTAAGGAAAAAATAAGAAGGCATCATACTAAAATATAACACATGATCCATGAGAAAAAAGAAGAACATCTAGAGAGCAGTTACTCAAAACATGTAATATGCATATAATGTAAGCATAATTAACCATGGATCGAAGTAATATGAACTACACTCAAATGTGATTTAAAGTTCTAAAGGGTGACTAATGAAGTAACCAAATTAAAGGGAACAAAGGACATACTTTGTTAAGACAAGCTAGCATTTATTTAGAACATACAAGTATAAAAGGAATAGATGGTTATGAAAAGAGGGATCTAGATATCTAAAAAAAAAATTTGTTTATTTGTACTTTATTCATAATTTCTTCCTATAACGGTATATATTTTATTTAATCATTATAATCAAAGTTATGTCAATGGAAGGAGAGCAAATGCATCGTCTAATTATATGTGAGCAATTAGTGAAGTACGACTGCCTATTTACATAGGGATTGATTGTGTTTCTTATTTGTAATCGTCAAAGTATTCTTGATATACATTTAAGAACCTTATCTACGACCTTTAGACAAAGTGAAAGCCTCCTTTAACACATGAACTTTCCTAAAAAAGGTTGACAACTGATAAGTTGGTCCAATGGTTCTTACTTTAAGGCCACCATGCAAAATCGCTTTTGATCATCCCCAGTTCATGAACTTGGCTCTTTAGATTATTTAGGCCGTGTCACTTTAACCGAAAAAGTCAAATCTATTTGTTTATCAGGTTTAAAGCTTAAAATAAAATTTAACCCTCTACAAAGCTCTGATTATTCTTGGGTTTTAGTCTTGAGAAAATCAAAGTTTAGGTAAAGTTTAAAGAGAAATCCTAATTTTATTGCTTTCATATTGTTGAGTAACTCTTCTTTAGAAAATTCTAGGCTTTTCTATATTTAGATATGGCATTAACAAAATTAAGACCTAGGTTTCGATATTGATTTTATCTTTCAATCATGTTTCTCGAGGTTAGTTTTTCAATTTGATGTTGTTGTTTATAATTCGAATTTCTAAATTAAAGTACTAAGATTTTAAAATTTACTTGTAAGCTCAGAGTGGTTTTTCCTAGCAAATAATTTCTTGCTAGAATAAATTTGAGAGTGGTCTTGATATATATATTTTTAGTGCTTAAGACGAGTTTTATGTGTGTCATATCTTATTACAACTTTTAGATATGATTATCTATTAATTATTTAGTTTCCACTTTTAAGTTATTCTATTTTTCTTCATTCAAAATAATTAACTAAAATTATAATTTCTTACCCTGATCCTTTTATTTATTTGGCAATTGAAATTATTATTATGTTAAACATATTAAAATGCAAGCGCTTATGCAAATAGAGTTATATTTATTGACATTTCTAATGTATTAACACATATATTGACTTATTATATATTGTTATTTCGGGGTATTTCAACTATAATAAAAGATCTATTCTAAATATTTGTAAATTATTTTATTTTGTATAATATTAAAGAACAAGACACTTGTTGGTGCCTTAAGTTTTGCCATAGCTTCACTTTTGGTTTTATTTTTTATTTTATGTAACTAACCTTCTCTTCAATCCCACTTTAATGAATCTATCATACACCTAGTTACTTTACTATTCTCTAATATAATAAGGATGATGCAAAGTTAAATCTCTCTCCCTCTCTAACAAACATCTTGGTATTTTTTTTTAAAAGCTAGTTTGCTATGATTTTTTTAGGAGACCAGCCTAGTCATTAAGCCAATTCAAAACTAGCCCAAACCCATTGAGTCATAGGTCAACATTTAGTGGAATTGAAACTAGCTCGTAGGGATGAAGGGCCAGGCCGATTCCCATAACTTGCTAGTTGATAGGCTAGTTCAACCTATGAACTATCCTTAAATAATTTTTTTATATTATTTTTAATTTTTTTGCCATTTTTTATTTTTCAGATTATTTTAGATTATTTGTTATTTATCCATTTATATATTTTTTAGTAGGTTTTTTTTCTTAAATTTATTAATGTAGAAAATTAATCCATCATTTTCACCATAATATATGATGTTTGCTTCCTTAATCGGTGGCAATAACCCATACATGCCCGCGAATTTTATTGATTAATTAAAAATATTATAGAAAAAGAAAAAGACATTTAACATAGTGGAAAAAATAAATAAGGTAGTATTACTACCATTATAAATTAATTTGGCTTACCCGATATCAGAATCTGAACTAGTGGAGCTTTTACTAAATGAGACAAAGTCATTAAAGTATTCATCTTTTTCACTAGACATCTCGTACGACTCTTGTGTTCGACTCTTTACCTTTAACCAATCCTTTACGCAAGCTAGCGCTGTTGGGATAGGATAAGGCCTACTATGCTAAAAACTTGTTCAATAGCTACCGTTGATGCAGGAGTAACAAGAACTCGGCAAGCCATTCAAGAGAGAATCAAATACATCTTCCTATGCCTCCTCCACCAGTTCAAGATGTTGAAGTCTGTGATACTACTATTACCAAATTCAAAGTTTGTGTTGAAGTAATGGTCAAGTTCTGTGTACTCAATCGACCTGGCATAGTATCACTTCAACCTTTGCGCCATTGTTCATTATGTGGGGAGGGTATAACCATGTAAGGCACCTTGTGAGTTAGGCGACAGTGAGGGAACTTGACTACCAAATGTAGTAAAAAGTTAGAAAATAAGTTTTTTGTTGCCTAGATTACTCATCATAATTCTTGTGAGGCGATAACGGCGTAAGAGTCTTTAATCTTGGAAAATATGTCAATAATTTGATAATACAAATTAAGAAATTCTAAAAACATGCATTTCTTACAACATAAATCTAAAATAGAAACTATAAGATAAATTGCAAAAACTTGTTTATAATAAACCAACCACTTTGCAGCCATTTTATTAACGGTCACTTAAAGAAATGAGTCGTTTTAGGCTTCAAGTAGCACTGACGGTATGTTTATAACATTTATTAAGAAAAAGTAAACATTAGCTAGTACACTTCAGAAAATATCAAAGTATACTCATTAAAACTCTTAGAACATTGAGCATTTTGCTACATATATCCCAATCGCTAGGGTATAGTGAAATGTCGAGGACTCTCATTGTAGCAAAAGTGTGCAATAGATCTTTATAGGGAATGGTACTTTCCAAAAGTTGATATGTGGAATTTCACCTATGTTTAACATCTTTTTTAAAAATTTTTAGATCGCATTCCGTTATTAATACAAAATTTCTGCTATGCCTTATTTACAGATGGATGGTCAATTAAAAAACCAACAAGTTGTCTTATTGGAGACATTTTAAAATTTAAACAGTTTATATTATCTTTAATGCAAAGATTTAAAATATGGTAGGTACATCGTATGTGAAAAAAAGTCCGACCTAACGTGGGTTGACATAATGTTTGAAGTTCATCAATGGATACCGTGTTAGAGGACGCATTGTCAAAATCGATTAAAAAATATTTTTTGTTAAAGAGTATTCACTTAAAATAATATTTATTATACGAAAAATATTTTGTGTTGTATGGCGTTTGTTAAAAATCCTAAGCACTATTAGTCTCTTTTGTACCTGTCATGCATCATCTATCCAACGATAAGTAATTCCCATGTATGAATCTTACTGCCATAGATTGATCTAGATATTTGCAAATAGAGAAACGCGTTAAAAAGAGCAGTTAATTCACACTTATCGTTATAATATAACTTCATGATGGTTCGTTGTATCATTTTCGGGTTGTAACTTTGTGAACTTGGATTCAACGCTTCTCACTTGTACTTCAATTAATGCTTGGAAGATGCGTGACTCCATGATAGGTTACATTTGGCTAAGTATTTTGCGAAAGCAACTTTTTGCCTCTTAGTAAAACATTGAAATAGGCTTCCTCCTTACAATTCACCTAACTAGGAAATTTGTTGCTGCGGCTTATCTATGTGGAACTCCATAGAGTGCTTTGATCACATGTACTTGTTTAAAGTGACATACCTCTCCCCCTTTTTCTGTGCATAACTTAATCAACAATAGTTGCAATATGCACGGGTGCTCCTATCTTCCCCTGTAATTTTACAAAAATGTTTAGTAAAAATGTTAAATTTAAGTGGTGCAAGTAGCTTACCTATGGAGCCAGATGGGCTATGTATGTGGCCTAGTATTTCTTCCTTCGGTACTTCCTAAACATTGTGTAGCAACCTACCTACTAGGTCTGATTCTTAAACCTATTCAACATTCCTATAACTATCCCTAGTATCTATAGGTGGATTGCTATGTCGTCTCTGAATTAGAGATAAGGCAAATTTGACTAATCTTGAACTAGTAACTCCAACCTGTATGTAATTTTATAAACGTTCTATAGAATGGCGCTATCAACGCTATCATTTCAAAATCCACATCATATCCAAACACCTGTACTTAAAATCTTCTATCACATCACATCATATATATATACTGTTGGGATCTGCATTCCCGGTAAATAGGCATAGCCCATGATTAATTCTATAGACATAAGTGGCTCAAAAAGATTATAAATCCAAACTTATACATACATACATACACTTACATTACAATCCGAATATCAACATTTGTAGATCTTATTTACAAACACTACAACATCATGTACAAGAATCTTATTACAAAATAACAGAGGTTTCAAAATGGAAACTAAAGGCCTATTTGCCTCTATTGATGCACTCCAAAAACCTGAGTCTCCAGTAACTTATTCTTTAGTACATGTACCTAAGGTTGGCAAAAACATTAACCCCTCAGCTTCTTAAGAAGCAAAGTGAGTACATAATCAAGAAACTCAGCAAAAACAAACAATAAAATCACATAACAGTAACCAACAATATCATCAAATATTTCGAAAGTGATTACTCAAGTAAGCAAGTTTTCAACTCAAAGCTATACTCGCAAGAAACCCAGTTCAATTTCTTACATTTTAACATCACCATGATCTTACTTAATGAACTTTTCCTTATAATTCTATTTTACCAAACTCATAACCTTTTAATTGGAGACCATTTCAAGTCCCTCTTGTTTACTCATAGGTCACAAATACTTTTTAGTTCACCTAGCCAGAGCTTATCAACTGGTAGATAAACTACCCTCATGTACTTTTCAAAACTCAATGTTTTCTCAACCAATTAATGCATCCTTACATACTCTTTTTAGTTAGTAACATTCGGTTCGCCTTTCACCTACCTTAAACAAGAGGGGTGACTAGATCCCCATAGGTCACTAAACTAGGCCGATTTGTCAATCGTGCCTCAAACCTATCCAGGTCGACTCAAAGGTCGTACCATAAACTTACCGGGTAGAAAATAGGACTTTCCTTACATTAAATGTTTTGAATTAGTAGGTACTTATAACCTAAACCCCATTTGATTTATTTGAGTCCCAAAATCAATTAGGTATACTTTAATGAAGTTATACATGTCAACGATCGATTTTCCATTTCATTATCCATTTGGATATTTCATCATTACCAAGACAACAATAATATGAACTCAACCAGTCATATAAACCTTATCCAATAAGCTAACAATAATCGAGCATTACATCACAATCATAAGGCATTCAATAATTTATTTTTGTTACATCACATACAATTAGGAATGGTACAATCAAATCTTGCACCTAACCATCATTATAGGATTTCTAGAATTTTCCCTTTTTCTTAGAATCCAACCATATTAGGACACACAACCAGCCCTCAACAATTAAATATAATTCAACAATCCTCCTGCATTGATCACAGTAAATGATCGTACAGGGTAATTTTAGCCAATAACCAGTGGTCTACATTATTAATCACTTGTACCTAAGAGAAGAGTTAAGGGGGTATTCTCCTGAAACAATATATGCTAATCCAAATAGTTGCACTAGCTAAATTCCTATGTCCTCCTCACTCAATAGAAGTACTTGAATCATCGGTATATCAATCAATGTTACTTCATTTAATCTACCGAACCCTAAATTGCTAATTCAGTATTCCAAGCTCCTAAATTCCACTTTTTCCCTACAATATCTTATTCATTATACGTATGGGTATGTTACGTTCCATTATATATTAACGTAATTAAATTCTGAGTCAGTCCCATGTTGAATTGTATAATTCCAAATTATCACGATTTTCTATCGAATGCTCCCGTTTTTGTTTCATAACTAACCTAAGCTTCTTTAACATCATATTATACTTCAATGAACCTCAACTAAACATCAAATTCAACTAATCAAATCAAATTTCCCAATTTTGCTAATGATTAAATGTGGCCAAAACAGGTTAATTGGCTTGAGAAATTCACAAAAAATAGAAAATGGCTCCTATTTGAACAATTATTGATTTGATGATCTACTAAATCATATAAGGATCTTATATACTAAAATTTACATCAAAACTACGTCATTTGCCCTATTCATTTTCCAATTTAATTTCCGACCAAAATAAGGTATTTCTTAAGGACCACATATTTTTCATTTAAATTTAAAAAAAAATAGAATTACCATGTTAATATACATACAAAGTTATGCCAAAATACAAAAAAATCATAATTTTTTATCAACATTTGATATTTTTAACAAAAATAGGAAGTTTTTGGCATTACTAGGGGCAGCTCCTTTCATCGACCTCCTGCCACCACTGTGTCGGCTAGAATCCTTCTCTACCCAAACTCTTAACCCTAGCTCGACCTAGTAGCAGCTTCACTCTAACCCCTTGGACCGAATAAACCAGATCTTCCCCTGTTTAATTACGATTTTTCTTCAATTTCTTCAATTATTTCTTCAAATTCTTGTTGCATCCTACTTCAATCTTGTTCTTCATCCTCCCCTGATAATTGTATGTTGAAATTTTCAATTGTAATTTACCTAGAAAATTGGGATGAAATGGAGAAAATTATGGGTTTCAAAAATTGAATTTTTTTTCTCTCTCTAATGCCCACTTTTATTCTTATTACATTGCTAATTTATGCTTAAATAACTGTAGCTTATTGTATATTATTTTATTATTTTTTTGGTCGTCACATTTTACCCCCCTTAAAATAGTTTTGTCATCGAAACTACTACGCTAGTACAACTTATTATATTTTAATGTCCTATACTTAAATTATAAAACACTTAGAATTTAAGCGAGGTTATACATATTTATATCCTAAAGGTGAAATAGAAATTACCTATTTGGAATAAGTCTGGGTATTTAGTCCTCATATGATCTTCTCTCTCCCATGTGGCTTCCACTTCAATATGGCGATTCCAACAGACTTTTATAAATGTAATATCTCGATTTCTGAGTTGCCTAATGGACCTGTCCAAAATGGCAATGGGATACTCCTCATATGTTATGTTCTCCTAGAGTCCTTTTGGTGGATGTTCTACGACAATTGCAGATTGCTAACACATTTCCTCAATGAAGACACATGGAATACATTATGGATATTGGCTAATTCAGTAGGTAACTCAAGTTCATATGCCACAACTCCAATCCTCCTCTAAATCCGATATGGACCAATATAACGAGGACTCAATTTCCCTTTTACTCCAAATCTCCCGATCCCCTTCATAGGTGATACTTTCAAGAACACAAAGTCTCAAACTTGAAACTCCAATGGTTTTCTGCGTTTATCAGCATAACTTTTCGGTCTACTTTGTGCTGTCTGCATTCTAGCCCTTATCACCCGAACTTTATCCTTCAGCTGTTGGAGCATTTCTAGTCCCACCACTTGCTTCTCTCCAATCTCATCCCAATACAATGGGGATCTGCATTTCCTTCCATATAAGGCTTCATATGGGGCCATTTATATAGTGCTATGATAGCTATTATTATATGCAAACTCAATTAGTGGCAAATGTTCATCTCAATTGCCACCAAACTCTACAACACATGCTCTCAAAATATCCTCATGTGTTTGTATGGTTCTCTCTGTTTAACCATTAGTCTGAGGATGATAAGTTGTATTGAACTTCAATTTGGTGCCCATAGCTTCTTGCAGGGTTTGCTAAAATCTAAAAACAAACCTGGGATCTTTGTTAGAAACAATAGAAGCTGCTACTCCATGTAATCGCATTATCTCCTTAATATATAACACCGTTAAGCGAGATAGTGGCATGTTCTGCTGAATTGGAAGGAAATGGGCTGATTTAGTCAGCTTATCAATGATTACCCAAATAGCATTATGTTGTTTCCTAGTCCTAGGTAATCCTATAATAAAATCCATGGAAATCTGCTCCCACTTCCATTCAGGAATAGCGAGGGGCTGTAATAACCCTCTAGGTTTTTGATGTTCTACCTTAACCTGTTGGCAAGTGCTACACTTTATCACATATTTTGCAATATCTTTCTTCATCCTTGGTTACCAATACATCGATTTCGCATCCCTATACATCTTATTGCTTCTTGGGTGGTTTGTATAAATGGTATGACGAGCCTCATCTAGAATTGCTTTTTTAATCTTCTCTACTGCTGGTATACATAATCTACCTTTGAATCTTAATGCTCTAGTCTCATCACATGTAAAGTCGGGATACTTAATCATACTATTCTTGACTTCTTGTAGTTTCTAATTAGTTAGCTATGCTTCCTAGATCTAATCTTTCAGTGTAGGTGAATACTCAAATTATTTAATTTGGATTCTACCCCTAACAATATAATTTCCAACTATAACTACTCTAAATCCCTCCACATTTCCACTCTATTAGTGATTAAAGTCACTAGATTGCTACACTGTTTCCTACTCAATGCATCAGCAACTACATTAGCTTTACTAACATGATAATGAATGGTTAGATCATAGTCTTTCATCAATTCCAACCATTACCTTTGTCGCATGTTCAACTCATTTTGAGTAAGGATGTATTTTAAACTCTTATGATCAGTATATATATCACATTTATCACCATACAAATAATGTCTCCAAATTTTTAAAGTAAATATTATAGCAGCCAACTCCAAATCATAAGTAAGATAATTTTACTCATATGGTTTCAACTGATGGGAAGCATACGTTATAACTTTATAATCCTGCATCAGTATATACCCTAATCCATTCTTAAAGGCATCACAATATATAGCATACCCACCTATTCCATTAGGAATGGCCAAAACAGGAGATGAGACTAATCTTTTCTTTAATTCTTGAAAGCTTTATTCACATTGATCTGTCCATTCAAATTTGACTCCTTTCCTTACCAACTGGGTCGGGGGTACAGTTATCTTTGAAATGTCTTTCACAAATTTCTTGTAATATCCTGCCATATCAAGAAAACTTCTTACCTCCCTGACTGTGATAGGAAGATTTCACTATGTGATGGCCTTAATCTTTTTAAGATCTACATATATTCTATAATCTGACACAATATGGCCTAAGAATGCATATTTGGTCTAGCAAAAAATCACATTTCTCCAACTTAGCATACAACTGTTTTTCCTGCAAAGTCTGCAACACCTTTCTTAAATGCTCAGCATGCTCCTCATTATCTCTAGAATAGATTAGGATGTTATTAATGAATATAACCACGAAGTCATCCAAATATTATTTAAATACCCTATTCATCATATCCATAAAGGCAGTTAGGGTGTTAGTTAAACTAAAAGGCATCACTAGGAATTCATAGTGATCATACCTGGTTCGAAAGGTAGTCTTTGGTATGTCAACCTCCTTCACCTTCGGTTGATGATATCCAAATTATAGATCAAACTTTGATAATACAGCTGCTCCCTTCAATTGATCAAATAAGTCATCAATCTAGGGTAAAGGATATTAATTCTTGATGGTTACCTTATTTAGCTTACAGTAGTTTATACACAAACGTAGACTATCATTCTTCTTTTTCACAAATAACACTAGTGCACCCTAAGGTGACATATTGGGCCTTACGAAACCCTTATCCAATAATTCCTGCAACTACTTTTTCAACTCCATCAATTCTACAGGAGCCATACAATAAGGAGCTCTGGATATAGGTTCCGTACTTAGCATTACCTCAATGCTGAATTCAACCTCTATATGGGGGTAAGCTTGGTAATTTCTCAGTAAATACTTCTGGAAATTCACATATAATTAGGATATCTTCCACTCTCTTCCCTTTTACTTGTGTATCCACCATTGAAGCCAAATATCCCATACATCATTTCTTCAATAATTTCTTGGCTTTACTGGCTGCTATGATCTTAGGTATTGATCGCCTTACACTCCCTCCAAAACTAAATACTTCCTCATCTGGTAGACGAAACTCTGCCACTTTATCCTGGCAATTCAGATGCACCTTATACCTAATCGGCCAATCCATGCCAAGGATAATATCACACCTTTTCATATTAAGAATAACCAAATCAATTGGTAATTGCTACCTTTCAATCACCACAATACCCTTTTCCAATTGATAACCTGCTATCTTCTTCTCTCCAGAAGTAGTACTTACCACATATTCACATTTTAGACGCTTCACTAGAGCTACATTCCATCTCACCCAATCTTCAACGACATAAGAATGGGTTGCTCTAGTGTTAAACTAAGCAGAAGCAGGATTATCATCAAATTTGAATTACACTTGAAATCATCAAACACACCACTTCTAACAATTATTGTTAACATCCTACTTAAAGACAAGCCAGGAGTAGTCACATCCATGCCCCAATTACTTCATGTCTACACCCATATACACATCTATATATTCATGTTTACATATACATATTTACACATACTTGTAGGCGTACATTCACTAATAAAATTTGTTTAACCCTTGAGCAGATACAACTATTTTACATATATATACATATAAATTCATGTCTATACGCACATTCATGCATATTTGCACATATAGATTCATTCATTAATTCAATTACTCAATTCATAAACAAGCATCAACATCCCATATACATCAAAGTTCACACACATATACATATTTACACTTATACACTTACACATTTATATAGATATGCAGGTTCAATTATATTACAACAATTCAACCATCAAACTATCAAATAAGTTTAATAGTCTTACCTACCACTACATCATCCACATTAGCTAGCTCTGTTTGTTGTATAGCAAAGACTCGCGCCTAAGCTTGAGGTCGCGGTTTACCCCTTCTAGGATTAAGATCATGCATAGGTGCTGGGGCCTAAGTCTAAGCCCAAGTTTGCCGAGCCCCCTCACTCCTACCTTGACAAGTATGGGAAGTATGACCAAACTGTCTATAGGTGTAATAGATGGAGGTCCTTAGGATTTTGACACTACCTAGCCATGTGTCCATCTCCCCCACATCTATAACATTTTCCTCTTAGTTGAGGACATTCATTAGCCCTGTGATTACCCCTACACTTCCAACACACCATAGTATAAGTTTGACTCCTCTGAGGTCAAATTGGTGGCTAATACTACTTCTTAGCTTTTTCTTTATCTTTACTACATTTTTGCCCAAAACTACCTCCATCCTTCCTTTTGTGTGAAGGACCCTCCATACCTTTCATATCCCTCACCCGTTCCAGTATACGGGCTTCATTTACAATCTCTATATAAGTCACAACTTTACTTCTTTTTAGCTCCACCTGAAAGTAGATATCTAGCCCCGTACGAAATTTATCAACTTTTACCTCTTCATCATTCTGATAGGCTAATGGAGCGAATTTCAACAATCTGCTAAACTCTCGCTCATACTCCATTATGCTCCTGCTCTTTTGCTTCAATTCATAAGACTTTCCCCTCATCTTATCTTGTACACATGAGGGAAAATGCTGACTCCGGAAAACATCCTTAAATGTTGGCTAAGTAATTAGAGCTTTCATCAGCTCCTTTTATGATACCCACTAATCATGTGCAGTATCCTCTAATAGTACTGCAGCATAGTCCACCTTCTTATCCTCAAGACTATCATGTACCTAGAAAGCTCTTTCTATAGAGTTTATCTAATTCACAGTTGTAATGGGGTCCAAACTCTTACCATCAAAGGGCTTTACAATTCTCTGTACCCTAGCCAGTTTATCCCCTCCTGATCTCGCAGCCATAACTTCAGCCCAAACTTACATTATAGCAAATATCCGGTCCATTGGATTTTGTGGAGCTGGCGGTGGAGGTGGTGGAGGTAAATCCTCTTGCTGATAATGAGCGACCACATTCTTGGCCCTCCTTCCTTTACCTTTGCTTCGACCTCTTCCACTTTCCATTTATTGCAATCTAATCTACATAAATAAGTACACTTGAATCATAAATCAAACACCTAAACTTCTTAAACAAGAATCTATATTCCATAATACACAAATACTTCATAATTAGGTAAGTCAAATCAATTAACACACCATGACGTCTTCATTCAACCTAAACACCTCGCACAAGCTCACATGGGTTTAATCATAATACCTAAACCTAAACTCTGATGCCACCCTATAATGACCCACCTACTAAGTTTGATTCTTAAACCTGTTTAATATTCTTGTAACTATCCTTAGTACCTGTAGGTGAATTGCTATGCCGTTTCTAAATTAAAGATAAGGTAAATTTGACTAATCCTGACCCTGTAACTTTAACTTGTATGTAATCCTATAAACGTCTTGTAGAATGATGTTATCAATGCTATCATTTCAAAACCCATATCATATCTAAAAACCTATACTTAAAATCTCTCGTCGCATCATATATATATATATATATAGACCATTGGGATCTGCATTCCCGATAAGTAGGCACAACACATGGTTAATCCTGTAGACCTAAGTAGCTCGATAAGATT
Source organism: Laguncularia racemosa (assembly GCA_037954665.1). Lineage (NCBI taxonomy): Eukaryota > Viridiplantae > Streptophyta > Magnoliopsida > Myrtales > Combretaceae > Laguncularia > Laguncularia racemosa. Next base: position 316,878 of record JBBMOL010000160.1, on the reverse strand, counting down.
ACAAATCCAACCTTATACATACATATATTTACATTACAATATGAAGATCAACACTTGTAGATCTTATTTACAAGCACTACAACATCATGTACAAGACATCCTATTACGAAATAACAGAGGTTTCAAAATGGAAACTAACGACCTGTTTGCCTTTATTGATGCTCTCCAAAAACCCGAGTCTCTAGCAACTTATTCTTGAGTACTTGTACCTAAGGTCAGCAAAAACATTAACCCCTCATCTTCTTAAGGAACAAAGTGAGTACATAATCAAGCAACCCAGCAAAAACAAATAATAAAATCACATAACAGTAACCAACAATATTATCAAATACTTCAGAAGTAATTACTCAAGGAAGTAAGTTTTCAACTCAAAGCTATACTCGTAGGAAACCCTGTTCAATTTCTTACATTTTAACATCACTATGATCTTACTTAATAAACTTTTCCTTATAATTTCATTTTACTAAACTAATAACCTTTTCATTAGAGACCATTTCAAGTCTCTCATGTTTACTCATGGGTTACAAATACATTTCAGTTCACCCAGGCAGAGCTTATCAACTGGTAGATAAACTATCTTCATGTACTTTTTAAAACTCAATGTTTTCTCAGCTAATTAAGACATCCTTACATACTCTTTTTAGTTAGAAACATTCGGTTCGCTTTTCACCTGCCTTGAACAAGAAGGGTGACCAAATCCCCATAGGTCATTGAACCGAGCCGATTCGTCAACCGTGTCTCAAACATATCTGGGTCGACTCAAAGGTCGTACCATAAACTTATCAAGCAGGGAACATGACTTTCCTTACATTAAATGTTATGGGTTAGTAGGTACTTACAACTTAAACACCATTTGATGTATTCGAGTCCTAACATTAGTTAAGTATACTTTAATGAAGTTATACATGTCAACGTTCGGTTTTCCATTTTATTATTCATTTACATATTTCATCATTACTAAGACAACAATAGTATGAACTCAACCAGTCATACAAACCCCATCCAATAAGCTAACAATAACCGAGCATTACATCATAATCATAAGGCATTCAACAATTTATGTTCATTACATCACATACAATCAGGAACGGTACAATTAAATCCTGCACCTAACTATCATTATAGGATTTCTAGAATGTTCCCTTTTTCTTAGAATCCAACCATATCAAGACACACAACCAACCATCAGCAATTCAATATAATCCAACAATCTTCTTACATTGATCATAATAAGTGATCGTACAGGATAATTTTAGCTAACAACCAGTAGTCTACATTATCAACCACTTGTACCCAAGAGAGGAGTTAAGGGGGTACTCACTTGAAATAATATATGCCAATCTAAACAGTTGCACTAGCCAAATTCCCATGTCCTCCTCACTCAACAGAAGTACTTAAATCATTAGTATATCAATCAATGTTACTCTATTTACTCTATCGAACCCTAAATTGTTAATTCAACATTCCAAGCCCCTAAATGCCACCCTTTTCCTAAAATATCTTATTCATATACATACAGGTTTGTTACATTCCATTATATATTAATGCAATTAAATTCTGATTCGATTCTATGTCGAATTATATAATTCCAAATTATCACGATTTTGTACCGAACGCTCCCGTTTTTGTTCCATAACTAACCTAAGCTTCTTAACATCATATTATACTTCAATGAACCTCAACTAAACATCAAATTCAACTAATCAAATCAAAATCCCCAATTATGCTAATGATTAAACTTAGCCAAAACAAGTTAATTGGCTTGAAAAATTCACAAAAAATAGAAAAGGACTCCTATTTGAACAATTATTGATTTCGTGATCTACTAAATCATATAAGGATCTTATATACTAAAATTTACATCAAAACTACATCATTTGCCCTATTCATTTTCCAATTTAATTTTTTACCAGAACAGAGCATTTCTTAAGCACATATTTTTCATTTAAATTTTACAAAAATAGAATTACCATGTTAATATAAATACAAAGTTATGCCACAATACCAAAAATCATAATTTTTCATCAACATTTGATATTTTTAACAAAAATAGGAAGTTTTGGGTATTACTAAGAGCAGCTCCATTCACCGGCCTCCGGCCACCCCTATGTCAACTGGAATCCTTCTCCACCCAAACCCTTAACTCTAGATTGGCCTAGTAGCAGCTCCACCCTAACCCCTTTGACCGAACAAATCAGATCCTCCCTTGTTTAATTATGATTTTTCTTCAATTTCTTCAATTATTTCTTCAAATTCTTGTTGCATTCTACTTCAATCTTATTCTTCATCCTCTCTTGATAATTGCATGTTGAAATTTTCAATTGTAATTTGCCCAGAAAATTCGGATGAAATGGAGAAAATTATGGGTTTCAAAAATTGAAAAATTTTCTCTCTCTCTCTCTAATGCCCACTTTTGCCTTATTATATTGCTAATTTACCCTTAAATAATTGCAACTTATTATATATTATTTTATTATTTGTTTGATCCTCACACATTGTCTTCCTCTTTTTCTTCCGCCTCCTCCTTGCTATCCTCTTGTGGCAGAGATAGGCATTGCCAAATGGAAGGCATCTAATCAAAGCAAGGAGGTAGCATCATCAAATCCTCCAGTCGCTCATTGATGAAGTTGTGGATATCATAATCATTCATCTTAAAAAATTGCTTAGGTGTAGGTTATATAGATTTTTCGTTATCACCTTTTGTAGAACCTACCTTTTTGTTAGAAGATGAACTGCAGAAAAAACTTGCCATTTTTGAAATTAATATAAAAAGAAAATATTGAAAATATTGATATAGACATATGAGAGTACATAAAATGTTGAAGAGCACAGAAAATACTAAATGTATAAGAGATTGAACGTAATTTTTTTTTTTTTGTAGAGAATTCCTATTGTGATATAGAGGCATGAATTTATACAACATCTTTATATCGTTTAAATTTTTCTATTCCCTCGCAACGTTCAAAATTGAAAATTTAAACGCGTACACCTATACCTACAAGCCTATAACTCTCGTGAAAAATTTCAAATTGTCATTATTCTTTTGTAGACATTTGTCCACATTAATTTTCTTCTGATTTTTTTTTCTCCACCAATAGCTCGTGTTATTGGTCATCATCTGTAATCCTACAACTCCACGCATTAATATTTTTCAAATCGTCGTTTAAATGTTGCAGACATTTGTTTGCTACCATTATTTTTATCGACTGTAACTCTTCAATTTTTCAATAGTCCATCTTATTGGTTTTCAATTTTTTTTCTAACTTTGCAGAGTTGCAGCCTTTAACTTTTTCTTTTTAATATTTATGATGTGTCAACCCACTAGCTCAACTGAGTTGTGTAAAGCAATCCGACCAAGAACCATTGGCTCAATGGGTTCTACCCGTGCTTGAACTGGCCCTTTCCCAATGTCTAGACCAGCCCATAGGCTTATCTTTTGGTCTTGCATTTATATATTTTAAGAGTAGATTACTTGTTGAGGTGATTATATAAAATAATAAAAAAGAATAGTGAAGAGGAATTATTTAATGTAATTGCATAAATATGTATAATCACTCTATTTTGATTAAAAAAAAACTATAGGTGGTTACTTAATTATATAAAGGTAACCTTAATTCTTCTTCTTCTTTTTAATAAATGTGATATTAGTAAAAGTTTTAAGATTTCCTTTTTTCTCGATATAGTTTTTAACATTACATGTGAGCAAGAAGGAAATAACGCTGTATTTTCCATCGTAGAATGCTCTTGATAAGAAAAAAACGTCACCGTATAGATGCCTCGACTTGATCGAACCCTCATAAAGGGAAAATTTTTTTATTATATAAAATTTACCACACAAACATTAACAACAATCAGAGTGGCGCAGCGGAAGCGTGGTGGGCCCATAACCCACAGGTCCCAGGATCGAAACCTGGCTCTGAAAATATTCAGAGGTGCTTCATGAACCACTTTTTTACTTGATTCCCCTCCCTATTTTTAACGTATTTTCTTTTGTTCCCTTCCATTTGTTGAAATTTATGAAATCAACCCTCCGATTTCCTCCTATTACCATTTTTCACCCTCCTCAGAAACTTGGCTTCTTTTCTAAGCACGAGCAGCGTCTCTCTCACGTCCAAACTCTTCCAGTTAAATTTCCCGCGATAAAGGAAAGAAGGACAAGCGACTGGACACTTCCACTTTTTTCCGAAATAGTGGGTTTTCGTTCTTTAATCGATTCATTCTGGAGCCCCCCTGTTTCCTTAGGGTTTCGTTGATTCATCAAAATGCCAGAGGATTCTCTCAGCGAACGACCGCTGTTTGGTGGTGCCATTAGCGGCACATTCCCACTAAGATTCGAGGTTCGATTTTAATAACGTTAATTTTTATCATAACTAGGTTGAATTTAGATTTTGAATGAATTGGGATCGAATGGTTTTATTTTATTTTCTTTTTAAATTCTGCAGGATGTTAGCAACGTTCGAGAGGTCCCAGATCACCAGGTTAGTGTCTACTGCGTATTGTTTGTAATGGAAAAAGTTGGGTGCTTTTGAGTAAATGGTACTTTTTTTTGTTTAGTTCAAAGACTATGTCTCTTACTCAGAATGATGTTATTTGATATCGAGGTTCGTGGCATGATCACTAAAAAAGTTCTACATGATAGTTTATATAAGTAATTTAATTTATTGTATCGTAGTGTTGGCTTTGTATGTGGGATGATTTCTTCATATCTTACTATACTGCAGTTAGCTTTCTGTGTGTTGTTTTAATCGGAGAAGTTTGTTTTTTGTCGTTTGATTGTCACTCGCTTGTCTTTTTACTGAGTAAATGTTTCTCATTTATCGTTATGTTTGTTGGTTTTGCAGGAGGTTTTTGTGGACCCTTCCCGTGATGAGAGCATAGTGTTTGAGCTTTTGGATTTCAAGCACGATGTAGGAGATGCTGGTAGTTCAGTATGGTTTCTTCAAGACCTTGCACGTGAACAAGATGCTGAACAAGGCATGGTAATGAAGTTGTGACGAACTTTCCACTTACATATCACCATACGTGCAAATAAAGATTGCACCATTCAACTTCTTTTCCTTTTCTTTATTTGAAGCTTGTGATTATTTTGGTAAAACATGTATAATATAGGTGCATTCATATGCTTTTGCATACTTATTCTCTTAGTGAAATCTCCTTGGCAACTGCTGCATTTAAATCATCATAGTATCATCTTACTCTCATCTTTTTGGGCACAATATTAAAGGGAGTTTTATTTAATAAAAATCAATGCCCGACAAATAATTTTTGCAGGACTGCTTGCCTGGACTGACCTCATCTTTTATACTTCCTTTTTGCTTCTGCAACCAAAACTGCAAAGTTTTTAAGAAATCTGTCCACTTGTATGTAGCTTCCCCCTGATTCTTAGTGATCATGATTTCTTTGTCTTGAATTTTGCTTTAGGTGATTGAACAGTCTGGCGTGAGAGAGGCGCTTGGATTGGTTTACAGAAACACACCTGCTGTTGTTACAACTGCAATAGGACAAATGGTATCGTTTTATTCAAATGAAGTTGAGGAATTTGGTACAATTCTTTTACTTTTCGTTTGGCTTTTTAAACCTTTCAACACGGAACTTTTATTACTAATGTATGATTGAATTCAATTTGCATGCATTTTTTAGGTATTCAAGTTTATTTGTTTTTGTTCAGCTTACTGGAGAAAAAAAAATTTGCAGTTTTGCTGTCTATTTTGTCAGATGTCATTAGAGAAGAAGGGTATTATCATTATTGTATCATTTCTGAAATAGAACTATTAAGTCTTCTAATTTGGTTTTGATGATAAAAAATATGTGTTAAATGTTTACTAATAAGCTTATTGTATGTACAATATAGAAGATGAAGTAAAGGGCACTTTCGGTTATATATTGAATTTTACATAATTAATATTCTTGATGGATTAGGTCGGTTCATTGATCTTATTGAAAACCTACCTCCACTTATTGAATATATTTGAACAATATATTCAATGCATTTCATTTCATGAGAATTAATTTTATTAAGGAATAATTTGATGAATAAAGTGGAATAAAGTTTGGGAAAGTATTTATTGGAGTGCAGTCTTGGAAATTTATTGATAATTGTTCAATAAAGTTGAAGCAAATTCCACACGTAGAGATCATTTATCTTACGGCAAGTTTTGTGTTTAATTAAGTTAAATTCCCAGGCGTTAATTACTATGAGCAATTATTTTTTTTACAGTATAAAGCAGATTCAATCTTAAGTAATTTGAACATGACTGAATTATCCAAAAAATTTGAACATGACAGCAAATGAAGCTTTCCATTCCAACGTGTCATCTTTTGGAGACGACCGATTGATTTATTAGAGGTCAACAAGTTTCGTTAATCTTTAACGTGAAGTACATATTTTAGTGTGACAGCATGGTTTCTTCTCCAAATATATTCCGTTGGCTGCAATTTTATTATATCACATCGGTGTCTATAAGAGTGAATTAGTTAAGGATATTTGTTATCAAGTTGTTTTAGAAATAAATCAGATAAGGTTTTTGAAGAGATAAATATTTGAATTAAGTTGATTGGATTTGATGGAGATTTATAAGGTATTTCAAATTCAAAATGAGTGGAAGCTATGGAGCTTTGAGAAGATTTTGTGGCTGTTTGGTGGAAAATATAAGGGCAATTTTTCTGCAGATTTTTTGGAAGAATTTTACAAGTATTTTTTGTTGGATTTGAATTTAAATTTATAAAGATAAACTTCAAGAATTAGCAACAAAACTCAACGGATAAAATCCAATCTTCAACAAGCCGTTATTGCTGGAAAATATAACAATCTATGTCAGTTCGAATTCAATACAGTGAAGAACAGAAAAAAATAATCATATACATCTGTGAACTTAGAGGCTTCCTTAGATACTATTGTACACTATATTTACATTTATTTTATTGTTCTGTTTTGAGCCCAATACTTGTTAAGGATTATTATTATTATTGTATTTCTCAAAACTTTTTGATTTCTTGAGAGTTTGATAGTGTTGTTTGAGAGAAGTTATAATACTTCTCTGTAAATTTGTAGATTAGCTAAGTAGAGGGCTAGATAGGTAGAGTAGAGAGTGTGAAATATTGGATTAGTGGAACAGTACTAGTGTGAATAACCGGATCTCCAGCAGTGAAGCTAAAAGAAAGAATTGATGCACAAGGCGGAACTTCTATGAAGTCCTACGCTTGATCTTTTATCCCTATCTCTTTATTTCTATCGTTTGTTTATTTAATTATTGCTTCTTATTTTTGAACATCTATCACATGCTATAAGCCATCAAGAATATCATGAGGAGGTTCAATTTTGTTTGAAATATTTTCGAAAAATTATTAATTTTATAGATATCAATTCAACCCCCTGGATGTTTAAATTGGGACCTACAAGGATGAGGATGCTGAGAAAATAATTGAACATTTTGTACATAGCACAGTGAAGTTTCATGAAATATATTAAAAGAAGGCTACCGTGAATATTCTAGTATATTGCCATGCCAATTTGAAGGTTCATAGTTTTTTCTTTCCCTGTATAGTGTAACTCATGCTTATGATTACATGGGCATTCTGAATTTAAATTTCTTTCTTTCTTTCTTTTTTTTTTTTTGGATAAAATGTCAGCTTTTTAACATAGAATTGTTCCTACCATCAACTTAATTTCTCTGGAGCCCATTATCATTTTGCTAATCATGATTTTTTTTTTCCTTCAAGAAAAGTGAACCAAATGAAAGCTGAAGTGCATTACCTCACCATCAAATAAATCTTATTTCTGGATATGAGCATAATTACAATGAACATTCTGGCCTTCTAATTACTTGATTTCTCCTGATCTGAGAAACATATTTCATGTGTCAATTTGAAGTGCTCAGCTCGTGCTTTGTCCTTGAATTGTAAGAAAAACGTTTTCATTTTTAGTACCTTTTCTTATCCACATATCTTGTTGAAGTTGTGAACTTGCAAAACTTTTTGTCCCTAGTTTACCTGTGTAATCTCTTATTAAGCCCATGTAAAACTAAAGTGAGAAAAGAAACCTCATCATTATTTGTTTGGCTATCCTCCTTATGTTTTCACTGCATCTCACAGGCAATTTCCAAGGGACGGCAAGGGAGAGAAGCGCAAAATCTTGTAAAGGTATATATTCTGCTCTTGCTTTTTGTTTACGAGCTCTGATCTTGCCCTAATGCCGGGTGAAAACTTTTTTCTTGGCAGGTCTATGTGGCAAACCTTCGGCTTAAGGAAGTCAGCACTGATGTATTAGTTACTGCTTACGAACCTATCATCATAAAGTAAGTGCCAAGAGCTTGCCATTTCCAGGAGTTCCTATCAATAGGTTAGCCCAATGGTGAATATGTCTTTCAGTCATTATCTCTTCTTGTTGAAGTGACTCTTTAATGTCCACGGTATGGCTCAAATAAGTCCACAAAGGGAATTCTGCAAATATATACTGCATTATTCAATTCTAATGTGGTGAGCTCAGAGACTCTTAAAGCAAGTCAGTTGGCTTATGTTTTTCCAACTTTAAATAGTCTTAACTTAATTCTTACAGAATACATTCAGCAGTTCATGTTAAAAAAATGTTTCATCATAATACTTTTGATCTGCTCTTGAAGGATTATCATTTCCTTTTTGAGCATATGATTTTGTTCTTATCTGGTCAGTCTTGCAATCATATGTACTGCTATTTAGAAAGCATTTGAGTGAAGGATCCTCTTTTAGCTGCTTCTTTAATTTATTTTTTGTGGATACATAGGGGAGAAGGATTATTTTGCGTGTTGTTGTTACTTTTGTATTCTGTATCAGTGAAAGAGGTTTACATGTGAATACTTGTCAAGCAATATATCTGCGTCACCATTGTGGTTGATATCCTGATACTAAAGAAAGAATCTTAAAACCAAACTACTCCACCACCAACCCACCACCACCCCGCCCCCCAAAAAAGGAAGTTGAATCTTACTTCATTTCTGCAATTTCTTTGTCTCTGTCCCTTCTCTTTTCCTGGATGGTTTCAGGTAAAATTTGGAAAGATATCAACGTGTTTGTTAGTGTCTAGTCCATTCATGGTTATGATGCTGTTTATTTTACCATGTTTGCAGTCCCTTGAGTGAAAGTGCTTCAACAGTAGGCGCTGGATTAGCTGTTCCTGCCTCTCAATCTGGATGCATGCCCATGGCTGAGGTCTTTAGACTCGCAGTCTCTAACTTCAAGATTCATGATTGGGGCCTCTTTGGATCTCATAACTGATGCGCACAGGAATACTAATGAGTAGCATCTGTTAATTTTTCCAGATGTTTTTGAGGTACATATGTTAGGTTTCTGAAGTCGTATAATCTACTTGTGAGGATCCTGTATTAGATGGAGTTTCTGCTCAAAGTTTGTGGAAGAACATCTTTGTTTTCATGTTTGTAGAAAGAAATCATCGTAATCTTATTGTTTCCTAAGCTTATATTGTTCCCTCAAAAATGTTTGTTTGCATGGGTGTGCGATAACCTGAGGAATGACTGATTCTAATGGCGACTAATGATCGACGTGTTCTTTCCAAGTATAAAAGGTCGAGATTATATGATTCTCTTTTGCTGTTTGGGCGGCTAAGTCATGATCACAATCGTGTCATTGGTACGGCGGGCTGCTTGACAGTAAATAGAAAGTTGAATGGGTGCGTGTCTTCTTCGTCAGAACTCTACCAAAATCTATCTTGTCTAATCCAAAATCCATGTTGGTTTGTTTTGTGGGGAGTCTGCCAAATTATCCGATACTCATTTTCTGGAGTATGTTGGACTTGTTCCGCTCATTACCAACAACATTTTCATAGGTAGTGAAGATGAAAACTTTTATCGTTTATAAAGATTCGAACATTAATTGTTCAATATTTGACTAATATATCAATATTTATGATCAATGTTTTATCATGTATTGATTTCTACAAAGATAGTATTAATACAAGTACAGAGTGTTTTTTTAATACATGGTTATATTGATCCATCTTTCAAACACTGTTATTCCGTTGATTGGGTGATTATAGAATAGAAAGATGAACAACTTTGGAGATTGTGAATCAAGGCAAAGATTACTCCATGATCTATAAGAAGAAAAAAAGGGGGGAGAGAAGTTGTATTTAGATGTTTTGTGGGCTTGCCAATGACCCAACCCACTACTTAAGTCAGTAAATTCACTTAACAAGTCATAATATATTAATGGTTTAACAGGCCTCGACAATCATGGGCTGAGCCTCAATGGGCCTTAGCAACCATGAGCTCAAACTGAATGTGTCTTGGCAAATTATATTTTGGAAGACTTTAGCTCTTCTTTGTTTTGGTGTTATTAGGTGTCTTTCATGATATTATGCAGGCAAATTATTATTATGATTATAATTATTTTTTTCATGCCTCCATAACCATCGTGAATCACACCCACTATTTTGTACCGCCACCACCATGCACTATGGACAATACCATTTACTACCATCATTGTCTTTTCTATCACTACCATCTCTACTACTTCTTGCCAACTCCATACCATACACTAGCATCATTAATTCTTATCATCATCACCATGACTACCATCATAATTAGAGCTTACAATTTGACATACAACCCAACAATCCAAATTAGCATAATATGACTATAAACAGGTTTGCATTGAAAACACTCGATATGATTAATAAACGACTCAATGTTGTTTGAACTTGCTTATTTAGGTTTATTTTGCATTTGAGGGACTTTATGCTTAACACACCATTGTACATCTTGTATTTTAATTTGTATATTTCAATTTATACTTCAAGAAAAATTATTGTTTCAAAGAGAAATTTAAAGGCATTCATATGCTTACAATAGGACATCTACTTTGCTTATAAAATCCTATGTTTTGTCATGAGTGATGACCGGTTTCCTACAATATGAGTTTTATCCATGATGTCCCTTTTAATATAATATGTGAATTCCATTTTGAGATATCTCATTTAGTTAACACCTATATTAAGAAGGTGCATTTATCTTTTCCACAATGAGTTCACACTGTGATACAAGGCAAATATACCTATCAAATTAGTAATAGTGAATTGAATACAGATGTCATTGCATAGAAAATACAAGTACTAATACTAATCTATACTCTATTATCTAACTAGTAAATTTTAGAAATTGATTAACCTAAAAACCTAATACTAAATATTAACTAATTAATCAAGAATGAGAAAAGTCAAAACAAACTAAAATTAACTTCAAGATTGCAAAACAAGTATCTAGATCTTACTTCCTTAGAATTTATCATGTGATATCAACAAAAATTATCCAATCCCATTTCCAATTTCATTGATTAGGAGAATTTCTAATTTAAGTCAATAACTTTCTAAAGTTTACTAACCCTAATATTAAAAATACCTATTTGAATTTTTTCATAATAGCATATTTTTAAGATTGCATTAAAGAATAATGAATTCTCTAAAAATAATTAAATTAAATTTAGAATAATCATGCAACTTATCTCTAAGATTATATAAAATTCCCTTTAATCATGTTAAATCTAATTACACACCAAATCTCTCAATCATAATGCATAATATCAAATAATTAGATTAATACTCTAGAAATATCAATTTAACAAATCAAGCACACATGATTGAATCAAGAAATTGAAAACTTCATTGAAATTGCAATAAAACTAGTCACATGATAATCGTAAGATCCACAAGTTTAGATACTAGAAAATTTAAGCTCTAAACATAGTGAAAATAAAACCCTTCAATAGTGTAAAATCATACATTGTTAAAAGATTCAAGAATAAAATCCTAATCTTGAAGTGAGAAACTTGCTTTTCCCTATCCCTAAAAACCTTAGAGTCTCCAAAATTCTTATCCAAAAGATATGAGCTTGGATCCCTTCTTTCCTTTATATACAAATTGTCCAAAAAAAAAAAAACATATTTTAATGTCAACATGTTATATAACACAGTTGTACTTTGATCGTGTCAAAACTTTCAAACTTCATCTAAAAATTGAGAATTAATTTTGACATAGTCGTGTCTACTAGCATGTCGAGATCAACATGATCATGTTTGGAAAATAAATTGCTGACAAGAGATACATGGCCCTTAGACATGGTCATGTCTCATCCCTGTGTAACTCGTAAATAATTTCTTAAAGCTTCCAATTCAAGTTGACCTCGACGTGAACATGTTTGTTGCTTGTGTTTGTCTTGTAAAGCTCATAACCTCTTCATTTCAATTCCGAATTGAGTAAAATTTGATTCATTTTCTTTATTTTCAACTCAATAATTCCTCAAAGCACTAAAATCAAAATGTTACTCAATTAAATATCAAATTCTTCGAAAAGATATAAAAATTCTAGGGAAATACTTTAAATCTTTCTTGATAAATATATCCAATTAAACACCCATCACACTGTAATGCATTCTTAAAACTTTAATGCTTGAATTGTTTAAACATATTATTTTGTATGAATAGCTAGAACAATTGGATTACTCCCATATTGCCAACTATGCATTACAACTATTGGGGGAGGGTGGGATTTGAGCTCACCATTCAGTTGAAAGATTAGTGTTTATGCCACTTGGTTAAGGGTCTTGGTGATTGGATTACACCCTTAAAAGATTGAATTTTAAACCCAAGTTAACCAGTTTCAAACTCCTAATATCCTTCTGCTTTCTTGCATGCACTTCATTCCAACCTTAATTCACCAAATTGGTTACCACCTCTCTTGATTGTAATCAATGTAATGAAGTAATTTAGATCTCGATTTAACTCAAAATCTATTGAATTTGCATGTGAGGTACAAGTTTTGGAATTCTTAATGAACTTAATCTTAAGATGGTGGGAAATATGGTTCAATTCCATCTTATCTAATTTGTGACCAACATCTTATCCAGTTTAGGTTGCAAGCAAATTCAATTCTCTATGTTCTTTGTGAAATTTGTCCGATTTGGACTTTAATGTATTGGTTCTTAGCCTCATTTTACCTAATATCTCCTCAACACCCTTTCTTGCATTCAATATTTGAATTTTGATCCATTTAACTTCATTTATTTATGAAGTTATTAGAAAAAAAAAATTAAAAAGAGTTAAACCTTATACTCCAATGTTGCAATTTTTGCTTATGTTAATTTTCACTACCACCACTAGACTAGAAATTTTTGGATAGATGAGTAACATAACTTAATCCATGTATAAAAATCTCAAACTCTCTATCGCTTTCTTTTAAATAATGATGGTAGTTAATAACCTAACAACTTAGGTGAGTCACTCCATTGATCAATGAAGATGGTGGTGACTAGGAGTGAGCATGTAACCTTATTATATGGCATACTCACTCATACCTTACTCAATCGATAGATTCTTGGTATGCATTAAAAGTTATAGAGTAGGTTTCAAGTATAGACATTCTAGAATTTGCTCCTACAGGATAAGATATAGGTACGAAATTTTCTTACCTTATACCTACCATCAAACCAATATATAATTATATTTTTTTGGCTAATAAATGTTTTATTAGAAAGGGAAAAAAAAAAAAAGAGCTCAAGCCCATAAGTCAATAACCTAAATGGCTAAACCTAATGCCACTTCTATCACTTTATGTTTTCTATTCTTTCACTTGTTCTTTCCCATTTTCCTCTTCAACTTTAAGTTTCCATTCTTTTCCCTTATTTTTTCTTATTTGCTAAGTACTAAGATAGTCGGACTCGTCCAACCATGACCCTTGACTTAGGATAGGCCGATTCGAATATAAAAAACCATATTGGTGAAGACTTATTCAAATCTAATTGACCCAAATAGTCCAACCATGACCTATAGAACTTATACGAGTTGAATGGGTCATAATGCATACAATTTTTTTTTTAAATATTGAAAAAAGTTAAAATGGTATTATATAAAAGGAAAAATAGTTAAATACTATTTATTACATATATTAACATCAAAATTCTACAATGTAAAATTAAATCATCTCTTCCCACATTTTATTATTAAGGATGCAAAGAATTATTAATAAAGATTAGAATTAAGAGATAATGATGATGATGATGATTTGATGAATTTCGATCAAACTATTAATCTATCAAGTTTTGAGTTATTTGAATGTATGATTTAGTTGAATTTAATATTTGACACACATTCAACTAAATTACAAATGATTTTTATAAAATTTAATGATCTCAGTTCAACCTTTATTCGAATCTTCAACCCGTGAACCTTTGCTATTTCCGATTCAAAATCCGGTCTGAGTGTGATCACCTTGGTAAGATCATATAAACTTGAAATAATGAAGGTAAAAAAATTTACTTTTTTTTTAATTTCATACATTTTATTACAAGTTTCATATGTTTTACAAATGAAAAACTTGCAATATCACATACATATTATTTTTTAAATATCACATAAACTTGATATTTATAAGAAGGAAATATACAATTTACAAGTTCTATAAAGTGCTCCAAACTCTTTAAGTTTTATAGGGTACACATTTTAGAGTGATTCTAGGGTACCATAAGGTAGGATTTGGTTCCAAAATTTGAACTTGTACCCTTAGAGTAGGTAAAGTATAAGACCTTACTTGTACCCTTATGGAATAGGATATGAGCAGGACCTTGATCACTATGAACCGTATATATAAAAGAGTAGTGAATTCTCTAGCAAGTATACTAGGTCGGAATCAAGTAATATATAAGTGAGTAGAGTGTCGATCCCTCGAGGACTAAAGAGATTACTAAACCTATAATAGCTTTTACTGATATTTAGGCAATTCAAAGAAAGATCCTCTTAACTACTTAATTAAAAACTGAAATAAAATCTACTCAAACAAGAATTATGAGAATATTATAAAATAAACATTTCAATTGAGAAGGTGGGAATTAAGAATTCACTCTAGACACGCTAATCAAATTGCCATCATGTTATTTAGAGTAACCTATGTATGGTTATTCAAATGGGTTTATAACCATAAACCTTCAATTAATTAGTCAACTTTCGTATCTCTAATTAATAAAGGATTCTAAATTACATCCATACACTTCCCAGTACTATGATTGCCTAATGCCCTAATGCAATTACCCCTAATTCCTTAGTGGATAATTAATTAGAACATTGCTTTAAACTCCAGATAAACCCTAATTCAATTAAGTAACGCTGCTTCCGCTTTGTTATATTAATCCAATTAAGAATCCCTAACAAATTCTATCTCAACTTCCGTATTGATAAAATTTCTAACAATTAAAACCTTTAAGAATTTCAATTGAAATTATAGGAATTGCAATTATGAATAATCCACAAATACCTTAATCTAATAACATGACTATAATTATCACTTTAGCAATCTAGGGTTTCATTCTTCTTCCCACCAATTGAATCTAGCCAACTATAGATTTAACAATGAATGCACAAGTTACAATGGAATATTTGAGAGAATTCATGAATAATATAAATACAAGTCACAAAATTGCATAAATAAATAAAGATCAGAAATCACCAATTTTGTGATAAAGTTGGAGAGAATTCAAACACAAAACTCCAGAGACCACTTCCCAAGGCCAACTATAAATACTTCTCAATTGATCACAAGGAACACTTATTTCAATCTCTTATTCTTGTTATCAAAATGAAATATTTCCTCAAAGAACAAAAGTCTGAAAATTGAAAATTGCCAAAAGTCCCCCCTCCCTCGTTTTTTCTCAAAGGAATATATAAAAACAGTCAGGAAAATGAAAAGTCGCATTTTTCGCAGGTGTTCCACCACATGAGGCACGGCCGTGGTCTCACCCCATAGGCTCCTCGGCATTTTGCAAACTCCATTTCTTTTGGTTCCAGCCTCTTCCCACGGTCGTGTGTTATCCCTTGCCTACTGATTTTCTTCATTTCTTCATGTTTTTCAACTCTTAATGCACTCTTTTCCTGTCTGAGTCCATTGATTCCTAAAATATCAAAATACAAGCACTTCAATATCTTTATCTTGGTGATTTGTTTTCAAATTTAACAATAACAACCTCCAAATCACAAGATAAACCATGAGATAATATGATGTTATCAGACCTTATACTTTATCTACTGTATACCCATCCACCCCTAGTGGTGACTAAGGATGCAACAAGAATTGGTCGTAATAGGGTACTTTACCAATCAACTCGATAAAAACCCTATAGGGTTTAAGGTTAAGTTTTGGAATATGAAATAAAACTTAATAGTGTTTAAGGTTGAGTTATGAGATTTAAAAAAAAAAAACTAGTAGGAAAACCCCACCCGATAAAAATAATAAATTAATATTATAATTTTTAATGAATACATTTTATTTTATTCTTTTTATATTTATATATAATATTATTTATTTGCAATTTCCTACCAAACGAACCCACTTGATGTTTAATATATCTATGGTTTTGTTCCTCTCTTAGTCTTGATGTTCAATATATGGTGTAATTTAATTTTGCTTTTTGTTCTTTTTTATTTAGTCTCTTATGATTGAACATAAATTAATATAATATATATTATATTTTTATATGATAAAATTTCATAAGATTTTGATATTTTTTTTTATATCACAAGTAGATTAATAATAAATTAGAAAATAATAAATAAAAATAAGTTGAAGCATTAGGGGAAAAAAAAATGTTGAAGCTACAATCAAGTCAAGTTGGGTCTGGTCATAGGTTCCTTAATTCTTAACCAAGGTAGGTTTGGGTTTATAAAAAAAAAAAAAAAAAACCTATAAGGTCTTCATGGGATCTGGGATATGCATTTCTTAATTGGGTTGGATTCAGGTTTTCAAGAACCCATCCCAAACCTAGTGCGATTACATTCTTAGTGGTAACCTATACTTTCAGTATTCAAGAATACTTGTTGCTAAAGGATTCACTTAAAAGGAAGGGATTGACTACAAGAAGACCTTTTCTCCTATATTCAAGAAACATTCCTTTCATATCACTATGGCCTTAGTCATTCATTTTGACATAGCCTTTCTCATTGGAGATCTAGAGGAAGAGGTGAAAATGAAACAATCGAATGGATTCTCTTCTAGTGACAACGAGCATTTTGTGTGAAGCTCACTATATATGGACTTAAATAAGCCTCCTATCAGTGGTATTTATAATTCCATGTTGTTATTATTTCATATGGATTTGCAGAGAATGTTATGGATCAATTTATATGCTAAAAGTTCAGTAGGAGTATGTTTCCTTATTCTCTATGTAGATATTTGTAAACACCCTATTTTTGCCCCCTAATCATTAATAATGTTCAATTTACAAATTTTTTCATTTTTGCAAATTTTTCATTTTTTTTCAATTTTAGGAAAAAATAAAATAAATAGGAAAAATATCCCAATTTTGGAAAATAATAGTAGAAATAATAATAAAAGGAATTAAATAATTTTTATAAATTTTTAGAATTTCAAAATAATATAAAAATAATAAAAATTGCATCACATATATGCAATTTGCGTAAAATAAAAAAAAAATCGAGAAGTGGCTAGCCTAACTAGTCCGAACCATGGCCTTGTGCGTGTGGAAGGGGGCTCGGTTGCAAGTTCAAAACATGGGGGACGCATTCTGCATTTTGCGATTTTTTTTCTTTTTCCTGAGCCATGTGTCAGCAGCTGATTGAATGACACGGGTGCATGCACCGAGCACATGCTCGTTCGCTACCTCTATTCGAGATCAGCGTCGACGCGGGAAAATCCAAATCCGGCCATTTTGATTTGATTTTTCAAATAAATCCGGAAGATTTTTAACCTAAATGAGATAAACATTATTTAATTAGAATCAAATTGCAACAAAATTGAAGATTTACTCGAATCAAACCTAAATCAGAAAAGATTTCAACCGTAAATCCGATTCGTCCCAATCGAAGGAAATCCGAGCTTATCTAACTTGATTGCCGATGCCTATAAATAGAGCACGACGTGAGGAAGCTGGATCACCGATCAAAAGAGAGAAAAGAGGGAAAATAGGAGAGTTTGAAGCCTCACCGGAGTTCCTTTAAGCCACAATCGCCAATCGA
Organism: Laguncularia racemosa; assembly: GCA_037954665.1. Taxonomy (NCBI): domain Eukaryota; kingdom Viridiplantae; phylum Streptophyta; class Magnoliopsida; order Myrtales; family Combretaceae; genus Laguncularia; species Laguncularia racemosa. Next base: position 298,875 of record JBBMOL010000160.1, on the reverse strand, counting down.
GCCAAGAACCACCACCAGGAGGCGTTTATGAAGAAATTCACCACCACTGTTGGATTACCCACCCTCTAAAAGTTAGTAAGCCACCTTCAAACGCCCGAAAAAACCGCTGGAGTGCTAGAAGGACCTCCGACTGCTACCCGGTTCGACCTGATTCAACTCGATTTGACTCGACTCGCAAACCACACCCGTACCTAGGTAAGTCGAATTTTCCCTTTTTATTTATTTATTTATTTTATTTTATTTATTGCGTTTTATTTATTTGTTTGTTTATTTATTTATTTATAATTCAAGAAATGGAAAAAATAAAAATAATAGTAGGAAAAATGTTAGAATTTTGGTTAGTTTTTTTTTATGTTATGTTTAGTTGGATAAAATTTAAAATGAAATAAAAAATAATATTAGAAAAATATATAAAAATAAAAAAATTAAAATAATGAAGATAATACAAAAAATATGGAAAAAATAAAATAAATAATAAATAATAAATAAAAATATAAAATATAAAATAATAATAATTAAGATTAAATAGAAGTAGATTAATAATAGGGATATAAAAATGATGAATTATTTTTGTCACTTACAAAAATCCTTTTTCTTTCAAAATAAATAAAAAATTGGTTTTTCCTTAATTTTTTTTTTCAAAAAGTAAAATAATAAAGCTTAGGCTTAGATTTTTCCAAAATACTAAAAGTGATAAATAAACATAAACCCGAGGTATTTTTATAATTAAAATTAACAAACCCATTAAAGCTTTTTAGAAAAAAGCGAGTTATGACTTGTTTGATCATGAATAGCAAGTAAGTAGGCATCCTTATGGGGCAAATCTAAAAAGAAATAAAAAATTATTTTCCAAATTAGTATAATTTGTTTTAATATCTTTTTTAATATGTATCAAAAATAAAAAATATATATAATAAAAATAAAAAAGGAAAAGATATCAGAATATGGTTTAAATTTCATAAGAATAAGGTGATAACTTTAGGGTTCTAATAGGTTAGCCCTCGAGTCGAGAATCTCTGGTTTTACTTTTTTCTTTTTCAAAAATAAAAGAGGAGATTTCGTCGACTAGTAGTCCAAATTAGAATTAATCCGCTCAATTAGTTCTAATTCAAAAATTTTTCCCAACTTCAGTTGGGTGGCAACTCCAAAATAAAATAAAATTCCTAGTTTAAGTCGAAGATTTATATTAGATTAATATAGGATCTAATACGAATCGGATTAGGAATATAATTTAAAAATTAGACTTGACAATATCATTTTATTTGTAACTAATGACTAGGACTTATTATATGTGGTAAACAATTTCTCTCAATGAATTTTGACATGAAGGGTATAGGTGATGCATCTTATGTCATTAGAATAAAGATTTATAGAGATGGTTTAGAGAAATATTAAATCTATCATAAGAAACCTATATTAATAAAGTTTTAAAGAGGTTATGGATGAAAAATTATTAACCAAGCATAGCTTCCATTGTAATAGGTGATAAACCCAATTCAAACCAATGCTTCAAAAATGACTTTGAAAGGGAACAAATGAAAAACATTACATATGCTTTGCTATTGGAAGCTTAATGTATTATCATGTCTACATAAGATCTGACATTGCATTTGTTGTGGGAATGTTGGGAAGATATCAAAGTGATCCAAGCATGGATCGCTAAAGAGTTGCAAAGAAATTGGCGCGATACCTTCAAGGGATAAAGGATTACATGCTAATGTATATATGGAATGATAACCTAGAGCTTATTGGCTATTCACATTTGGATTTTCCAAACTATGTTAATTCACAAAAAATATACATCTTCATGTTTATTCATAGAGTCATATCTTGGAAAAGTGCAAAGTAGACATTAATTGTTACTTCCACCATGGAAGCTTGGTTCGTATCTTGTTGTTGAGCTATCTCGCATGGTGTATGGATGAGGAGTTTTATTTCTGGGTTTAGTATTGTAGATTCAATTTCTAGGCCATTAAGGATATTTTGTGACATTTTAGCTATAGTCTTTATGGCTAAGAATAATAAAAATGGTAATCGAGGTAAGCACATTGACATTAAGTACTTAGCCATAAGAGAATGATTTAGAGATAAAATAGTGGTTATTGAACACATTAATACTAAACCAATAATTGCCAATCCTATGACTAAAGGCATGCCTCTATTCAAGTTCAAGGATCATGCTAAATAAATGGACTTGTTTCATAAATGTAATTTCATTATATGAACTGGTATATAATAAAAATCTTTTTCAATTTTGATATTTTCTCACATTTCTCTTATGTGCATATTCATTGTAGAAATATATTCTAAGTTTAAAATTAGAGTAAACATAAGATTTATTCATTATGTTGTATGGACATCAGTTAAGATACATAATACATTTTAACACATGAAAAATAACACCAATTTTAAAAGGATCTATTGCCATGATTCATGCATTTATTTCTCATAAAAGTTTATGAACAAGAGTGTGCCTAGAGGAGACATGGGTATGAGATTGTCATGTGTGCTAATCTATGTCATATTTATTGATCAAGTAACTAGAATTGGGAAAGATACATATAGGGAAACTCATGTTAATGAATTACTAGACATAAATTCACAATTTAGGGAATATTACATTCAAGCATCATTGGTTCCTTTCATAGTGAATCAATATGACTAACTTTAGACCCAACTTGTCATGCACTTGGTGTATAAATTGCAATGCTTTGATATTGACAAAACTTGACTTATCATGAGTCATTTTCAAGTCAATCATTGGGTATGGCCAAAAGTACTTGTGAGTAATAGTGACGAGTAAAGATAGGATCAAATGATCTCTTACACGAAGATTGTATATCGTAGACTATTTGGTCGGACATAAGTGTTTGAAAAGTCTATGGTCATAGCCTAATTGAGTCTAAGTTTTTCTAGTAGATCAAGTAAAGGGTCCAATTTATGATGAAATAATTGTACACAAATCAATCTAAGATATCAAAACAATAGATAAAATCGCATGTGTAAGTTTACAATTAATGTAGATCATAAAGATCTTTCTTAAAGTCTTGGGTGGCTTAAAGAATATAGCAGCATGTTTCATGACTTGGTACTTAGTTGTAGCACGTTTATCACAAAAAAGGCATAGAGGATCATACACAACAACTAAAAGTATTGGAATGAGTGATAATGAGAGATGCTAAGTTATCTTGGGTGGACTAGTTCGAAATCAATTAAGTTTATTTAGAGTTGGAATTAATTGAAAGATTAAGGTGCTCCATTAATTGTACCTTTTTAATTAGAATTGATCAAAACATCTAGGCACTTTTAGATTTTGAGAAATCAATTAAATGAGCTAAAAAATATATATAAAAGAAAAGAAACAAAACCCATTTGAGTATGTGCCATTAAAATGGTGCTAAGGTCATAAGATTGTATGGATGACTTGTCATATTAAAGCCTTTATTTCATGCCCATGTGATTAAAGGCCTGTGAGAATGGAAGCTAATGTTAATAGTGCCACATGTGCATTTAACTTGTCTTCTTGATTTGATAAGAATTGATTGAAAGTGCATGCAATAGATTATGATTGCATCATCTAATGGCTCACACTTGATCTTTCATTTCGAGTGTCTAAGAAACCACATGTACATGCTCTTCATATGACCATGTCATCCTTGAATGTTATAGGAAAATGCCCTAAGCATCTCTCTTGTGCAATCATTTGCTTAAAATTTCTTACTATCACCATCTTTAGCTCTTAATTAGCTTCACAAAGAAGAATGGTGTATAAGTGTAATGGTTCCTAACCTCTTAGTCACCTAAATAGTAATCTCTTTCACTGTACTATGCATGTGGGAATTTAGAGAATTTCTCTTTTGAAAACTCTAGTCCTAATCTAGAATGAACTGATTTTAATCAATAAAATAGAATACGATCTTTTAAATGGGTAAGTATGGATATAAGAAGTAAGATTTGGTAGCACAATGATTACTTAAGTGCTGTTTAGGCTCCCTATAGTGGTTTTAGGAGTTGGTGCAAGGAAGAGGACCTTAGTAGTGTTGGGTAGTCTTTGCTAAACTAAGGAGTATTAGTGGTCATGAAAAGAGGGCCACAAATTGCATTAATCATTTTGGTGTTATCACCTACAATAGATTAATATTACTAAAATTAGCATATAATCACAATTTTTCTATCGAGATGTTAATGATTTGCTAACCATAACTGAAAACTAGGTAAGCAAGGAAAAATTTCTTTAAAATCAAGTTTTAGTAAAAGCCTATTAAGTACGAAAGCCTATTCAACTCAATTTAGACTCCACCATTAAATTATATTGCGATCTACTTAATTACTCTAACAAATTATAATATAAAAGCATAAATGAAAAAAAAGAAAAAGAAAAAGAAAAATAAAGATTCACATAAACATTTTATCAAATAAGAAACACCTATGATTGGAGAGTGTGGGGACAAATTTAGCTTAATAAGGTAGATACTAAACTTGATCCATTAAAAGTATGTTAAAATCACTTTTGGAAGCTGTAATATTCATTAACTATTAGTAAGAGTGTTTAGGATGTTAACAAATTGTTATAAGAAGTAAATAAAGTAGTTTATCTACTCATCTATTTATCCCTATTTTTGCTTATAAAATCAATTAAAAATACATAATTATAGACAAAAATATAAGTTGAAATAATGGAAGTTTAATAATAATTATATGTCCATGCAATGTTTGTTGCTATTCTCTTCAAAGTAGTGTTTTAAAAGGTTACTTGAATGAAACTTATAGGGTCAAGCTAAAATATAACACATGATCCACGAGAAAAAAGAAGAACATCTAGGGAGCAGTTACTCAAAACATATAATTTGCATATAATGTAAGCATAATTAATTGTGAATCGGAGAAATATCAACTACGCTCAAATGTGATTTGAAGTTCTAATGGGTGACTAATGAAGTAACCAAATTAAAGGGAATAAAGGACATACTTTGTTAAGACAAGCTAGCATTTACCTAGAACATACAAGTATAAAAGGAATAGATGGTTACAAAAAGAGGGATATAGACATAAAAAAAAAAAACTTTATTTTTGTTTACTTGTACTTTGTTCATAATTCCTTCTTGTAATGGTATAGATTTTATTTAATCACTATAATCAAAGTTATGTTAATGGAAGGATAACAAATGCATCATCTAATTATATGTGAGCAATTAGTGAAATATGACTGCCTATTTACAAACGGATTGATTGTGTTTCTTATATGTAACTATTAAAGTCCTCTTGATTTACATTTAAGAAGCTTATCTACAACCTTTAGCTTAGTAAGAGGTCATTTGTGCAGATATATGACTTTTATCTTAGTTAAGCTACTTCTAAGAGGGAATAATAATTGTATCATTACTTGAACTCTTGTCTTCTTTTTTTTTTTCATTTTGGTATTAGGATTCCCCTCCCTCTCCCTCCCAATCTGGTGTATGAACTTTTTTTTTGTGTGTGTAGATATATGACTTTTACCTTGGTTAAGCTACTTCTAAGAGGGAATAATAATTGTATCATTACTTGAACTCTTGTCTTTTTTTTCTTTTTTTTTTTTCATTTAGGTTCATGAACCCTTTTTCTTTAAAAAAAAATTGATGTCAATTTTTTTTTTATCTTTGCTTTTTTATTAGAATTTCTAAAATTATTAATGTCATGCCCCAAATCTAGATGATGTGGTTAGTCCATTGCATGTCCTTATCATCACTTGGTAAAAGCATGATAATACTCATGTATTACATACTTTAATCTTTTTATCGATGGTCGTTTAATTTACCTGTAAAAAATAAGTCACCAAAAGATGTGAGCGGATATGGCCAATGTATAACAACTTTGATGCCTATGCAATAATGCTGAACTACACAATGACTTAATTAATTACTAATACCCATCTACTTCGTCATAATAGGAATTCTATTACGGTCATATCCTATGTGGAATAAAAATTACAATGTTTACTTCATCTAGAGCACAAAATAAGTATTCATTGGCAAATTACAATTACTTAATTTGTTGAATTACAATTCGTATTGAAAAGCTCTGAATAGGAATTTGTGGGAGGTGCCCCCCTCCTTTTTTTTTCCCCATTTATCCTCAAGATTGATGAAGAGAAAAGGGATAGATTGAAGCTCCATCGACATCGTGGCCTTCGTTGGGATGTTTTAGCATCTTGTCATCCAAATCTCCATTTTATCTAGATCTCCATCGTTGTTTGGATCTCCATCTCTCCATCGTTGTTACAACATCTCGTTGTCTAGAACTCCATCGTCGTCTGGATCTCCATCTCTCCATTGTCCCTTTCTCTATCGTTGTTGTAGCATCTCATTATCTAGAGCTCCATTGTCGTCCATATCTCCATTTCTCCATCATCCCTTTTTGTTGTTGTTGTTCATCATAGAGCTACATGTGCTTTATCTTTTGCTTTGGGAATTTTTTTTCCAACGTTGTTCCTAGAATTTGTGAAAAGATTTTGGGTGGGGTTTTCTTGCATTGGAGGAGTATTTTTGTCACTCTATTTATTATTCTACCCTTATTTCTTTTTTTATTCCCTCAAGTAAACAATGTAATCCCAATTCTATTATATCTAAGTAATATCAGCGTATCAAATCACTGCCTATTCTATTGCTCAGTAATACCTATTCTATTACAGACTTATTATATTCAGTGAAGTAAATGAGCCGTAAATTTTGCATGCAATAAATCCAACATATAGTATTTGTCAAGGGGTTATTTAAAGCAAGGGCAATAAAATAGTGAACTTGACATTATGAGGATGGATTTATAAATCCTTGGAGTCTGTAAGTCCTAATGTAGATGCATAATCCCTAAAGCCCAAAAGTCAAAAAGCGGCATACTAGGTTCAACAATTATAACGACTAACATTCTTCCTCCTTAAAATAAGGAGAGACTTTAGGTAACTATTGAGTTTAGCTGTTAATGTCATTTGTTAGATCACATTAACGATCGACAACCAAGATAAGTCATATTTTTAAATGGATCCTTAAATGAGCTCCTTTTGGATATAGACATAGTGAAAACCACTGTTAATGTGTGTGCCTTTCTGAAAAAGGTTGATAACTGATGGGTTGGTCTAACAGTCCTTACTCTAAGGCCATTGTGCGAAATCTCTCTTGATCATCCTAAATTCATGATTTTGGCTTTTTGAGCCCTATAACTTTAACCCAAAAAATCAAATCTATTTGATTATTGGGTTTTAAGTCTAAAATCAAATTTAACCCTTTACAAATCTCTATTTATTCTTGGATTTTAGTTTTGAGAAAATCAAAGTTTAGGTCAAGTGTAAAGAGAAATCATAATTTTATTGCTTTCATATTATTGAATAACTCTTCTTTAGAAAATTTTAGGCTTTTTTATATTTAGATATGGCGTTGATAAAATTGAGACTTAAGTTTTGATATTGATTTTTAGTTTTCAATTATATTTCCTAAGGCTAGCTTTACAATTTGGTGTTGTGTTTATAATTCAGATTTCTAAATTAAAGTACTAAGATTTGAAACTTACTTGTAAGCTTAGGGTGGTTTTTTTTCGGCAAATAATTTTTTGCTAGAATAAATTTGAGAGAGGTCTTGATATTATATTTTTAGTGTTTGGGATGATTTTTATATAAGGATGTAATCGAGAGGGTCACTTTTGAGTTCCCAACTTGTTTAAAACCCTATAGGTTTTTATTTATTTTAAAACCTATAGGGTTTGAGTCTAGTAATGAGATAAATATTAAACTCGTCTGGAACCTGAACCTTTTTTTTATAGTTAAGCAAATAAATATTAAAATATTAAAATACATATGATTAGATATGTTGAAGGTATAAATTTTATTTATTGGCAAGAACATAAGTTATATTTTACAAAAATATAGTTATAATAAATAAGTAGGGACTTAAAATTAACAATAGAATATATATATTTAAAAAAAAAAAGATTAATGGCTAGTGAGTTAGAAATTAGATTACTTATAGAGCTTATCGAGCGGGTTTCGGGTATTTGATAAAAAATCTTATAAGGTTTGGAATGGTTTTCGGATAACCCTATAGGTTAATGAGACGAGTTTCGAGTTTACCGAACCTAGCCCAAACCCATTTTGATTGCATTCCTAGTTTTATGTGTTCCATCTTATGACAACTTTCAGATATGGTTATCTTATTAATGTTTTAGTTTCCACTTTTAAATTATTCCATTTTTCTTTACTTAAAATAATTAACTAAAATTACAATTTCTTACTTTGATCCTTTTATTTAGTTGGCAATTAAAATTATTATTATGCCAAACATATTAATGTGAAAGCACTTATGCAAATAAGGTTATATTTATTGACATTTCTAATGTATCAACACATTTATTAACTTATTATATATTGTTATTTCGAGGTATTTTAACTATAATATAGTATCTCTATTAGAGGTATACAAGTGAGTTAAACGAACTAACTTGACCTAGCTTATTTTGACATATAGGTTAAACAAGCCAAAATTTACTAGCACAATCTAGCTTATGCAAGTAAATGGGTTAAATGGCTAATCTACTAACCCAATCAATTTACCATTTAATGAGTTAATTAAAGGGTTAACTCATTAACTTAGTTTGTTTAACACACTTTCCAAGCCCATTTAACCCACTTTTCTAAAAAACAAACACACCTTAACATATCCAAATCTGTCAATTGTCATGTGGAAATAATTAAATAACAAGTTAACCAATATGGTGCGAATCTAAATCAAGGAGCTTCCTTTTTCAAAAAATTAAGGCGCTCCTTAATTTTAACTGAGAGGGAACTTTACAGTAGGAAACGATTTCAATCGAGAGGGAAATTTACACCATCATTACAGTAGGAAACTTTACACCATCTTACACTGGTATTCTAGATTTAAATTAAAAAAAAATGAAGATAAACATCAAAGAATAATTAGAATACCGTTACTCAAGCGACTGAGGAGAGGGATGACCGAACGACTGACGAGGACGACTAGCAAGTGAGGAGAGGGATAACTGTTACTCTGTTTCTGTTTCTGCAAGCGTGGAGAGGGACGATCGGATGAAGACGACTGGTGAGTGGCGAGTGGTGACTGCGCAGTGCTGTCTCCTGGCAAGGACAGTTGATTGGCAATCAGCGAGTGGCGACTGGCAAGTGTTTTCAGATTGTTCCACTGCGGTCTGCAAGCGAGGAGAGGGACAATCGGAAGACTGGCGAGTGAGGAGAGGGACAACCATTGCTTTGTTTCTATTTCTGTTTCTGTTTCTGCGAGCGTAGAGAGGGACAACTAGACGAGGACGACTGGCGACTGTGTAGTGCTATGTTGTGTTGTCTCCTAGCGAGGATGACTGACTGGCGAGTGGCGAGTGGCGAGTGACTTCAGATTGTTCCATTGCGGTCTGCGAGTTATGGTTTAGGTGTCTTGTCTTCAATCTTCACTTTAGCTTCTTTTTTCTATTCTGATTCAAAACTTACGGCACGATGTTGTTCTCGTTTAGGTCATGCATTCTCTCCTCTCTCTCTTTTTTTATTTTTTATTTTTTTAAGATAAGTGAGCCAACCCATCACGGACCAATCTATTTTAACTTAGGATTAAATGGATAGGATTAAATGGATCAGACTAATTTAACTCACTTTTTAAATAAGTTAAATTTTTTTACTCAAACCTTTTTTAAAAAAGATAAATGGTTTAGTTTGCGAGCTTTAGCCACTTGTACATCTTTAATCTCTGTTATATTACGAATAAAAAGATCTATTATAAATATTTGTAAATTATTTTATTTTGTATAATATTTGTTGGTGCTTTAAGTTTTGCCATAGCTTCACTTTTGATTTTATGTAACTAACCTTCTCTTCTATCCCACTTTAATGAATTTATCATACACCTATTTACCCTACTATTCTCTAATATAATAAGGATGATGCAAAGTTGAATCTCTCTCTCTAACAAACATCTTAGTATTTTTTTTTTTTTAAGTTAGTTTGTTGTGATTTTTTTTTGAGCGACTAACTGATAGGCTTATCTTTGGCATCTTACATTTATATTTTTTAAGACTAGATTATTCATTGAGGTGGTTATATAAAATTATAGAAATGAGTAGTGAAGAGAAATTATTTAGTGTAATTGTGTAAATGTTTATAATCACTCTTATTTTGATTTAAAAAAAAAAAAAACTATAGATGGTTACTTAATTATATAAGGGTGAACTTTTTTATTCTTCTTCTTTTTTTTAATAAATGTGAAATTAGTAAAAGTTTTAGGGATTTCCTTTTTCTCAATAGAGTTTTTAACGTTACATGTAAGCAAAAAAGAAATAACGCTGTATTTTCCATCGTAATATGGCCTTGATAAGAAAAAACGTCACCATATAGAATGCCTGCTCACGTTGCAAGTCCCACAAAGGACCACTTGTTTATATAAAATTTACTGCAAACCTACAATCAGCAATCAGAGTGGCGCAGCGGAAGCGTGGTGGGCCCATAACCCACAGGTCCCAGGATCGAAACCTGGCTCTGATAATATTCAGAGGTGCTTCATGACCACTTTTTTACTTGATTCCCCTCCCTATTTTTAACGTATTTTCTTTTGTTCCCTTCCATTTGTTGAAATTTATGGAATCGACCCTCCGATTTCCTCCTATTACCATTTTTCACCCTCCTCAGAAACTTGGCTTCTTTTCTAAGCACGAGAAGGACAAGCGACAGGAAACTTCCACTTTTTTCCGAAATATTGGGTTTTCGTTCTTTAATCGATTCAGTATGGAGGGCCCCTGTTTCCTTAGGGTTTCGTTGATTCACCAAAATGCCAGAGGATTCTCTCATCGAACGACCGCTGTTTGGTGGTGCCATTAGCAGCACATTCCCACTAAGATTCGAGGTTCGATTTTAATAACGTTAATTTTTATCATAACTAGGTCGAATTTAGATTTTGAATGAAGTGGGATCGAATGGTTTTATTTTATTTTCTTTTTAAATTCTGCAGGATGTTAGCAGCGTTCGAGAGGTCCCAGATCACTAGGTTAGTGTCTACTGTGTATTTTATCTTCTGGGTATTGTTTGTAATGGAAAAAGATGGGTGCTTTTGAGTAAATGGTACTTTTTTTGTTAAGTTCAAGGACTATGTCTTTTACTCAGAATGATGTTATTTGATATCGAGGTTCGTGGCATGATCACTAAAAAAGCACTGCATGATAGTTTATATAAGTAATTTAATTTATTGTATCGTAGTGTTGGCTTTATATGTGGGATGATTTCTTTATATCTTACTATACTGCAGTTAGCTTTCTGTGTGTTGTTTTAATTGGAGAAGTTTGTTTTTTGTCGTTTGATTGTTCACTCGCTTGTCTTTTTACTGAGTAAATGTTTCTCATTTATCATTATGTTTGTTGCTTTTGGATTTCAAGCACGATGTCGGAGATGGTGGTAGTTCAGTATGGTTTCTTCAAGACCTTGCACGTGAACAAGATGCTGAACAAGACATGGTAATGAAGTTTTGACGAACTTTCCACTTATCAGTATACATGCAAATAAAGATTGCACCATTTAACTTCCTTTCCCTTTTTTTTATTTATTTATTTGGAGCTTGAGATTTTTTGGGTAAAACATGTATAAAATAAGTGCATTCATATGCTTCAGTTATTGTTGTGATGCAAGGGAAAGTTCTATTTCTGGTAGTCTCTTTAGTTTGCATCCTTGTTCTCTTACCGAAATCTTCTTTGCAGCTGGTGCATTTAGATCATCATAGTATCATCTTACATCTTTTTGGGCACAATGTTAAAGGGAGTTTTATTTAATAAAAATTGATGCCTGAAATAATTTTTGCATGATTTCTTGCCTGGACCGACCTCTTCTTTTAGATTTCCTTTTCGCTTCTGCAACCAAAACTGCAAAGATTTTTAAGAAATCTGTCCACCTTTATTTAGCTTCCCCCTTGATTCTTAGTGATCATGATTTCTTTTTCTTGAATTTTGGTTTAGGTGATTGAGTAGACTGGATTGATAGAGGCGCCTGGATTGGCTTACAGAAACACACCTGCTGTTGTTACAACTGCAATAGGAAAAATGGTATGGTTTTATTCAAATGAAGTTGAGGAATTTGGTACAATTCTCTTACTTTTCTTTTGGCTTTTTAAACCTTTCGACATGGAACTTTTATTACTAATGTATGACTGAATTCTATTTGCATGCATTTTTTAGGTATTCGAGTTTATTTGTTTTTGTTCAACTTACTGACTGAAAAAAATAAATAAATAAAAAGAAATAAAAAAATTTGCAGTTTTGCTGTCTATTTTGTCAGATGTCATTAGAGAAGAAGGGTATTATCATTATTGTATCATTTCTAAAATAGGTGGATCTTGTGAATATAATTGAACATTTTGTACATAGCACAGCGTGAAGTCTCATGAGCTATACCACAAAAATGGCTCACTGTGAATATTTCAGTAGATGGCCATGCCAATTTGAAGGTTCATAGTTTTTCTTTGCCTCTATGGTGGAACTCATGCTTATCATTATGCATGCATTCTGAATTTAACATAGAATTGTTCCTACCATCAACTTAATTTTTCTGGAACCCATTAACATTTTGCTAATCACGGTAGTTATTTTTTTTCTTTTAATTATATATATATATATATTTTTTTTTCCTTCAAGAAAAGTGAACCAAATGAAAGCTGAAGTGCATTACCTGACTGTCAAATAAATCTTATTTCCAGATATGAGCATAATTACAATGAACATTCTGGTATGCTAATCACTTGATTTCTTCCGGTATGAGAAACATATATCGTGTGTCAATTTGAAGTGCTCAGCATTAGAGCTGTTGAACGATAGTTGTTTCTGTATATTCTTATTTCATAACTGTTGTTTGTGGGCGTACTTTGTTCTTGAATTGTAAGAAAAAGGTTCTCATTTCTAGTACCTTTTCTTATCCACATATCTTGTTGAAGTTGTGAACTTGCAAAATTTTTGTTCCCTAGTTTACCTTTGTAGTCTCTTATTAAGCCCAAATAAAACTAAAGTGAGAATTCTTTTCGTTATTTGTTTGGCTATCCTTATTTTTTCACTGTATCTTACAGGGAATTTCCAAGGGATAATTACCCAAAAAAAAGAATTTCCAAGGGACGGCAAGGGAGAGAAGCGCAAAATCTTGTCAAGGTATATATTCCGCTGCTGCCTTATGTTTAAGAGCTCTGATCTTACCCTAATGTAGGGTGAAAACTTTTTTCTTTGCAGGTCTATGTGGCAAACCTTCGCCTTAAGGAAGCCGGGACTGATGTATTAGTTACTGCTTATGAACCTATCTTCATAAAGTACCAAGAATTTGCCATTTCCAGGAGTTCCTATTAATGGCATTGTTTAGTTATTAGCTTAGGTTAATGCAATGATGAATGTGTCTTTAAGTTATTGTCTCTTCTTGTTGGAGTGAATCTTTATGTCCATGGTATGGCTCAAATGAGTCCACAAGGGGAATTCTGCAAATATATACTGCATTATTCAATTCTAATGTGGTGAGCTCTGACTCTCTTAAAGCAAGTTAATTGGCTTGTGTTTTCCCAACTTTAATAGTCATGACTTATTTATAACAGAATAAATTCAGCAGTTGATGTTAAAAAAATGTTTCATCATATTACTTATTTTAGCTGTTCCTTTAATTTATTCTCTCTTGATACATAAAGGGGGAAGGATCATTTTGTGTGTTTTTGTATTCTGTATCAGTCGAGGAGGTTTATGTGCAAAGACCTAACAAGCAATAGATCTGCGGCACCATTGTGGTTGATATCCTGATACTAAAGAAAGATCTTACAATCATTACTGTATCTCTAGGAAACTGCTTGAATTTTATTTGATTCCTGCAACTTCTGTCTGTGTCACTTCTCCTTTTCTCCTTGATGGTTTCAGGTACAATTTGGAAAGATATCATTGTGTTTGTCACCAGTGTTTACTCCATTGATGCTTATGATGCTGTTTATGTTACCATGTTTGCAGTCCCTGGAGTGAGAGTGATTCAACAGTAGGTGCTGGATTACCTGTTCCTGCCTCTCAATCCGGATGCATGCCCATGGCTGAAGTCTTTAGACTTGCAGTCTCTAACTTCAAGATTATGATTGGGGCCTCTTTGGATCAAATAATTGATGCACAAGGAATACTAAATAGTAACTGTAAAAATTTCCAGATGTTTTTGAGGTATATACATCAGGCTTCTGAAGCTGTATAATTTACTTGTGAGGATCTTGTATCGGATGGAGTTTCTGCTCAAAGTTTGTGGAAGAGCATCCTTGTTTTCAAGTTTGTAGATAGAAATCATCATAATCTATCTGAAGTATGTTGAACTTGGTCCGCTCATTACCAACAGCACTCTTGTAGTTAGTATAAATGAAATCTTTTAAGTGATTTATGTTATGCTTGGTTTGTTGAAATTAAATTATCATTTTACCTTTACTGTTGTGGAATGGCTTTCCTTTGTTTGACTTGTAAAAGTTTGACCATAAGGAATATTTATTTCATAGAATATGCAATTGGATAAGAAATTCTAATTTTTTCCTTTTATTAGAGGAATTATTATTCTTCATAAAATGTAACTTTTTTATTTAAAAAATGCCCCCTCATAGAACAAAATAATCTTAGTGGAATTACTATACCATTCTTATAAATCAAATGTAGCATTAAGGATTTAGATTTGCAAATACGTCCCTAAGTTTTTCTCAAATGTATACTAAACAAATCAATGTATACATCATATTGTGCTGTAATTATCAAGATTTTGGGTTTAAATTATTAATGGATTCATTATGAACTATGTCTATAGAACATCAATTACAGGCAATAAACTAAATCATAATTCACATAAAGCATGGATTTTTTTGGGTAAAAGATTTAAGCTACACTATAACCTCTACGCCTATTAATTACACGTAAAAGCTATGCTAAAAACAAGTATGCAATAACATATACTCATTCTAACATTGTCAAGAATAAGAGAGTTTAAAAAGAAAATTACACATTAGTTTTAACAAAATGGAATTTCCTTCATTTCAAGTTGAAATTCACTAGTAACCTTTGAATGTTTGATCTAATGCTCTTTTATTAAATTAGGCTTAGTTGAGTGTTTTAGGGTTTAGAAGCCTAATAACTAACAAGGTAAAAAAAGTTAGGCTATTTATAGTAAAAGATGTGTAAGTGATGGAAATAAGGGATGTGGATTTCATTCTATTGTTATTCAGTATAATTTGGAGAATCCTAGGAAAAATTGTTTGAACAATGTGAAAAATCATTCAAAGAAAGTGTCACAAAAGCTAGATACACAAAAATGGAGCATTTTAATTGAGTGAAGCAAATAGTGTCTGAATGGAATGTAAATTTATACAATTAGATTGAATAGAAGTACATAATGTACCCTTTTTAGCATGAGTAGCTTGAGTGATTGGCTTACCCCTTAAAAAGATTGAGTTTTAAACCCAAGTCAACTAGTTCTAAACTCCTAAATATCCTCCCCTACATGCTTGTATACACCTCATTCTAAACTCAATTTACCAAATTTGTTGTAGCCTCTCTTGAGTGTAATCAATGTAATGTTGTAATTTAAATAAACTCGACTTAGAATCTACCAATTTACATACTAGGTGAATGGAGGAATTCTCCTAAAGATGGTCCCGTACTTGGTTCGATTCCATCTTATTGAGTTTAGGCTATGAGAAAATTCAATTCACTATATTCCTTGTGAAAATTTTATAATTAGGTGTTAATGGACCTATTCTTAGTCTCATTTTGCTCAATATCACTTCAAAGCCCTTCCTTGCATCTAATAATTGAATTTGGACCCATAAAACTTCATTTTTTACACAATCTTCAAGAAAAAAAAAATCTCAAAACGAGTCAAATCTTATGCTCAAACATTACAATTTAAAATATTAATTGCCATTGCCACCACTACATTGGAAATAAAAATTTTTGGATGGGTGAGTTGTAGGATAAGTTGCAAATCATATATGTATATTATTAGAACACCATATAATTAATTTATGTAGATTAAAGTTTACTCATATCATTTAATTTAGGATTTCTCAAACTCAAAATCCAATATTACATCTCCCAAGCTAAGAACGAGTTATAAAAATTTTACCAACTTAATTAAAATATATACACCTCCCACTTCAATCATGCTAAACACCATAATTCAAGATAAATACATAGTGCATCCACTCAATCTATGATCATTTTTCTAGTATATATCTTTGTTGGAAGGCTTTGTTTCTTTTCTTTTTTTTTTTTCAAATTAAAAGTAGTTTCATTGTTTAATAAGTCTCACACCGTACTGACCCAACAAAATATGTATAACTCATATCTCGTGATCACATTTACTTAAACTTATCATATATGTTTTTATACTAGAACTAAATCATCAACCTATTTTATTAAATAAAAAATTTTCAATTAATTTAACCCACAATTTAAAAAAGAAAAAAAAAAAACCTCTCACACGAGCAACTAAACCTAATCCATGTATGAAAAATTTATTTTATTTTATATTTTGAAAAAATGGTTGGTAGAAACCTAATAACTTAGGAGAGCCATGCTACCTATCAACAATGTGTGTGTGTTTGTGTGTGTGCGTGTTTAATATAATTATTATCTTTTTAATTAAAATATTTATTTATGTATCGTAGTGAAAGCTTTTATTGAATTAATATGCCATGGTGGTTATATGAATATGTTCCTTCTTCTTTTTTTCTTCTTCTTTTTTTTTTATTTTCTTTGATGTTCTATGTGTCTATATATAATATAAGGTAGTTTCCATTTGCACTTTCATATGATTGATATTCTTTTGTCCCTCGTAAATTTGACAAATATTGGGAGAAGATACAGTTACAGAGAAAATATGAGTGATGTTATTACTAAAATACCCATTTTTGTCCATTTAAGCATATTAATTAGCACATCTAAATTTAACCAAGGGTTGATAATAAAGTACAGGAGAAATAACATTCTAACTAATTTATTTTGCTAATATTATATATTACATGCTCTTAATGCTTATGATATGAAACGGCATTAATTTATGGCATTGAGATTGATTAAATTAGAAATTATGAAAAGTTTATTGTGTTTTCACCTATATATTATGCTTTGAGTCCCATTTTTCAAGGGTCAAAAAGAAAAAAAAAATATAAAATAAATCTCTACTACATACTTGCCACCTTTAAAAATAAACATAGATGTTAACTTCTTCATTTTTTTAATGCTAATGTTCTTCAATAAATTATCCTACATTTTTATATTAATATTAGCTTCTTTGACGTAATATCTTTTGATGGAATTTCTTCTATGAAATATTGCATCGTCAGTTATACTGATCACTAAATTAATATGGACATTAGACTGAATATTAACTAATTAGTAGAACTAAAATGGAAAATTGTGGTTGTCTGTTTTCTTAATAAGCTGGATGAGATGTATTATGCCAAATGAGTAGATTCTATGATAATAATGCATTAATAGTTTGATTAATATTCAGTAATATCCCAAAAACTTTTATAATGAATTGGATTTATAAAGATTTAATCATAAATTATTTAATATTTGATTAATATATTAATATTTATGATTAATGTTATATCATATCATAATCACTTATTACATATCATATAGTTTATAATGATATTTTACGATCCGAATGGAGTGTTTTATCATACATAGTTCTATCGATCCATCTTCCAAAAATTGTTATTCCATTGATTGAGTGATGACAGAAAGATAAACAACTTTAGAGATTGTGAATCGAGGTACAGACTACCTCACAATCAAGGAAAGGAAAATAAATAAATAAATAAATAAATAAAGGGACTCTGAAATGATGTTTCGTGGTCTAGCCAAATATGAATAGCCTAGCCCGGTAAATTCGCTTAACGAGCCTTAACATTTTAATGGCTGAATAGGCGTCGATAATCATCCTCCATCTTGTAATTATTATCCTTATAATTATTTTTTCATGCCTCTGCAACCATGGAAAATCACAACCACCATTTTGTAACGCCATGGACACCATCATTCACTGCCACCATTGTCTTCTCTTCTATCACTATCATCTTCACTATCAACTCTATGCCACACATTAACACCATTACCACCATATCCCATCACCTTTACTACCATCATTATCATCACCATCATTAATGTAATACATGTTTTTTTTATAAATATATATATATATGTATAAATGTAGAGTGACAATATTGTAAATAGGACAATAAGACAATGATAGTTTCGTCTTTTTCTAATGAGGCTATATATAAGCAAACTAACCTAGGGTTCTCCTTTTTCTGCACAATTTTACAATAGTCGCCTAGAGAGATCGAATGACATAAAAGAGAGAGCTTCTTTAGAAAAACCTAAAGCAATATGAGGAGATAGCGCGGCATAGAAAAAGGTAATGGTTTGGGAATTATTACAAGAATTATTTTAATAAGTGAAGACCAATCATGGAATGATTTTTGGTTATGTACAGGGAACGTAAAGACAAGATAATTCCTAGATCAAGGATTCGATATGCGGGTAGTTCGATATAAGTATTCTAACTTACATTAATTGAGGAGTATTTACATATTTTAAAGGTTTATGGAGTTTAAGGATAGGGAGGAACGAATTTAGGAGAAATTGGAATAAAATAATTAGGGTTCCTGGGTTTGGCCAATAGATACACGACCTCCTAACACGGTCGTGATATGATCGTGTCGAATTTAAAAGTATATCGAAAGATAAATGGTCCCCAACACGGTTATGTTTTGACCGTGTTGAATTACCAAGACGTATCGAGAGATACACGATCTTCCAACACGATCATGTTTTGATCGTGTTGAATTAAGAAGAACACAACCTCCTAACACAGTCGTGTTTCGACCGTGTTGAATTAAGAGAAACACGGTCTCCCAACACGGCCGTGTTCCAACCGTATTGAAGCGAAATCTCACCGAGAGATACACGACCTTTAACACGGTGGTGTACTAGCCATGTTAAGCAACACAACCTCCAACATGACCGTGTTAAGTGATGTACATTATCATTAGATATCAAATTACCTTCTTATTTAGCCAAGTTCCACACAACCGAGACAATTAGTATGACCTTAGATAACCTAATAGATTAAAAGGAATTAGGAGAGTTATATTATGTTGGATTAGTACTAAGATTAATGTGTTGATGATTATACCGATATCAACTTAGCTTAAGTTTGGGACAAGAAGTGCTTAAAGCTAGGATTCCAAGTACGTGTTTACTTTGTTTGTTGTATGTGATTGTTAGGAAGCTATCTAATGAGTTGTATGTGAAATAATGAAATGATAAGATGTAATGTGAAGTAGGTGGTATCATGAAGTAATACGGTGTTATTGAATGGAATGAGATATGTTGCTTATGCTTAGCTTGACCTAGGGACCTGCAATGGCAGATCCCTACGGGATACCTTGATGATCGGTATGTCGCGTTGTCCTTGGTGGAGCCATATATCGAAATGATTTGAGGTAGATTAGGGTTAGACGGGGCCCATAGTGACAATTCTCGTTAGGGTTAGACAAGGCCCATAGAGATAGTTTCCATTAAAACAAAACTTATGTGTACCGGGGTCTTGAGTACCCCTATGCGTTATAATTCATTTTGGTGTTAATGTGTGAACTGAATTGTGACTGTGTTGTGGATAAACGTTGCATATATGCATGTGATATTAATGTGGTGTGTCATGCGCATGCGGGTGTAGTACTCACGTACTGAGCTTAGGCTTACCCCTTTTCCTATATATATATATTTTAGCTGCAGGCGAAAATGATAAACAACTAGAGTATAATGAGAACGAAAACTTAGTGGGACATTACATGGATGAGATGGGAAGAGAATACTATTATTATGTGGAGAAAGAGTGACAAGAATTATGAATATTTGTAAATAGATGTTTTATTGTTAAATTGAAGTTATGGAGATAAATTATAGCTTGAGATTTTGTTGTTGTTAAATAATGAAATTTGTAATGACTCATCTGTGCATTATTCATTTGATTATAGTTATAATAGTATAATGAATAATATATATGATTAGGCTTTGAAGTGTGATGGAGTTTTAAAGCCTTAGCATGTTGCTTTGTAGTAGTGACATGTGGCGGACTATGATGTTCTAGGTTCTAGGGCTTTACAGCCTAAGTGGTATCAAAGCATAGGTTGATGATCCCTAGAAGTTTAGGTTTTGATCAAAAGAATATAAATAAGTAATATCAAAACACTAGGTTTTGATGATCTTTAGAATTTAAGATGCGATCAAATAGAGATTTAGTTGATGACTTCTATAATTAAGTAATGATCTAAAAGGTGTAGGATTTAATCAATAGAAGGTAAGCTATAATCATTAGAAGACCAAGTAAATGATATATAGATCCTTAAGAATGAAGAGAGTGGGTAAATTAGACTATTAGGTTATATTAATCCCAATATTTTATGCAATAGTATTCTATCGAATATTACGTTTAACTACGTATATGAGTATATATATGTTTGAGCTTGAGTATGCATAGATGTCTACTGCCACTAACTCTCCTTATAAATTTTAACTCCGGAATCATTCTGTTGTCTCAATTTACACAGAGTTCCTCTAAGAAGAAATATCATATGGGGTTCATCTAGTGCTGGATAGGGTGGAGATGCCCTAGAGGATAGGAACCCTCAAAGACCGCCTCAGCAAGAAACCCTAGAGCAGACTAATGTCACAGTTGCTCAGCTGTTAGAGACTATAAATGCTCTAGTGGGAATGTTTGCACAACAACAACAGCAGGCTGTGAGACCTCTCAGGCTGGTAGAAGAACCTTGTGGGTTGGACAAATTTGTAAAATTGGCTAAGAAGTTCCACCTAAAGGTTGATGGACCAATAGAGGCTAAATATTGGATCACTAAGACTGAAAGGACCTTTAAAGCCTTCATGGTCGCTGAAGATAGAAAAGTGAGATATGCTGCTTATATGTTGAAGGGAGTAGTTGCAGATTAGTGGACTAGTATGTCTAAATTAGCAGGAGCTCTTAACCAATGGTAGAGGTTTAAGGAACTCTTTTATGAAAAGTATTTCCCTAACAGTATCAAGGACAAAATAGAAGCAGATTATTATAGCTGCCAATAGGGTAGTAGATCTGTAGAGGCATATGAAGTAGAGCTGAACCGCTTAAGCAATTCTTGCTAGAGGTGATGAGAGGAGATAATGCCTCTCGAGCTAGAAGATTCTTAAGGGAACTAGAGCCTACCCTACAACATGAAGTGGGGACTTTTTAATTGACTACTTATGCAAGATTAGTTGACAAAGCCAAATACTTGGAGCAGATTAAAAAGAGAACAGAGGAACAACTATCCCGCACATCAAGATTAGTTGTGGGAAAAAGGCCTGTTTCCAACATATCTTATGTAGATAAAGGGAAGAGGCTAGTTGTATATCCAAACCAAACCTATGGCTTATATGCGCCTAGACCTCTTTAAACTAGGTCTACACCTCTAGCATTGCCTCCCCTACCACAGACAGGTCAAGGTGTGAGATGTCCTAGATGTTTAGGACCACATAATCTGCAATAATGTAATTGGCCTGAAGGGGCATACTTCTCTTGTGGCAAAACAAGACATACCAGTAGGAACTGTACTGATAAGACTCTCCCTTAGACCTTCTGTTATACCTATAAGAAGAGAGGGCATAAATCATTCGGGTGTGGTGCTCAACACACTCAGGCAACTGCACCCCTACAAGCTCCATAGCCTATAAGGACTACACCTAGAGGACCACTAAATAGAAATCTGAACGTGAGATTAAGACAAAGGGCACTTGGTAGGGCGTTTGCGTTACAACAGTAGCAGCAACAAGATGCCTATGATCAAGATATCATAGCAGGTATATTGCTCATAAACTCAAATATTGCCTATTTACTGTTTAACATGGGTGCAACGCATTCTTGTATATCACCTGTATTTATGAGTGTATGTGGATTAAAACCTGTTGTATTGGAGAATGCTACCATTGTAAATACTCCATTTAAAGTAAGGGGAAAATTAGATCAAATATGTAAAGATGTAGGGATTGTAATATATGGCAAGAAAATGCTAGCTGAATTGTTTGTATTAGAGATGATAGAGTTTGGTCTAATTTTAGGGGTGAATTGGTTGTATAAGTATTATGCCACCATAGATTATCACAATCTAGTGGTTAAGTTTGATTTTCCTAATGAGAAGCAAATTGTATACAAGTTAGATCCATAAATGCCTACGACTCTTCCAACATACGAGTTGTGGAATAAAGGAAGATTGTCAGCCTTATCAATAGAGATAGGACAAGTTAAGAAATTGAGAACTTTATATGTAGTAAATGAGTATGCAAATGTTTTTCCCGAGAATTTGCCGGGTTTACTGTTAGCTAGAGAGATAGAGTTCTGTATTGATCTCGTACTAGGAACGACACCCATATCTAAAGCACCATATAGGATGGCACCTACCGAATTATCTAAACTAAAGACTCAACTTCAAGAGCTTTAAGATAGTGGGTTTATTAGACTAAGTGTCTCACCATGGGGTGCTCCAATGCTATTTGTCAATAAGAAGGATGGGAGTATGAGGCTGTGTATAGATCACGGGGAGCTAAATTAAGTCACAATCAAGAGCAAATATCCTCTTCCTAGGATTGATGACTTATTTGATCAATTATAGGGAGCTCAAGTCTTCTCAAAAATTGACTTAAGATCAAGGTACCACCAGTTAAGGATCAAGGAGGAAGACATACGGAAAATTGCTTTTAAGACTTGGTATAGGCATTACGATTTTCAGGTGATGCCTTTTGGTTTGACAAATGCTCTAGCAACCTTCATGGACCTCATGAACAAAGTGCTCAGAGACCGGTTAGATCAGTTTATAGTGGTTTTTATAGATGATATCCTCATCTATTCCAAAAGTGGAGAAGAACATGAAGCACATCTTAGAATTATACTGGAAAGAATCAGGGAAGAAAAGCTTTATGCTAAATTCAGTAAGTGCAAATTTTGGTTAGAACAGGTATCCTTCTTAGGACATTTGGTGAATAGGAATGTAATATCGGTAGACCCTAAGAAGGTGAAGGCAGTAAGTGACTGGCCAAGACCAAGGACTATAATAGAAGTAAGGAGTTTTTTGGGATTAGCTAGGTATTACAGACGCTTCGTAGAAGGATTCTCCTGATTAACCACTCCCTTGACTCAACTAATAAAGAAAAAGGCTTGGTTTGTATGGAGTGAGGAGTGTGAGAGTAGCTTCACAACATTGAAAAATAAATTAATGACAGCTCCAATGTTGGCTCTACCGAAGACAGGAAAAGAATTTGAAGTATTCAACGATGCATCAAATCAAGGTGTAAGGTGTGTGCTTATGCAAAATGGGAGAGTCATTGCATATGCTTCTTGCCAATTAAAACAATATGAGAAGAATTACCCCCACCCATGACCTAGAATTAGCTGTTGTGATCTTGGCACTGAAATTATGGAGACACTATCTTTATGGGGAGAAGTGTAAAATTGTCACAAATCATAAAAGTTTGAAGTATTTGTTTACCTAGGAGTTGAATATGAGGCAAAGAAGGTGGGATGTGTAAATTCATTATCACCCTAGAAAAGCAAATGTGGTTGTAGATGCTTTAAGTAGGAAGAAACACATAAATATTGCAGGATTAATCACATCTCAGAAGAAAATATTAGAAGATATAGATAAGCTAAAATTGGAAGTAATGACATGAAAAGTGGGAAATAGGTTGGCCACACTTAGTATCTAACCCAATCTTATAGATTGGATTAAAACTGCACAAATGGAAGATCCTGAAATTCAGAAGATAAGGAATAAAGTAGAATAGGGGGAAGCCACGAAATTTGTGTTGAACACCGAAAGAGTAGTCAAGTATAGTAATAGATGGTGTGTTCCAAATAACATAGAATTAAACAAGAAGATTATGAAGAAAGCTCATTACTCAAGATATACGGTGCACCCAAGAAGCAACAAGATGTACAGGGATCTCAAGAACACTTACTGGTGGAAAAATATGAAACGGGAAATAGTCGAATATGTGTTTAGGTGTCTCACCTGTAAGCAAATAAGGATTGAACACCAAAGACTAGCTGGTGAGTTACAACCTCTTCCTGTACCTGAATAGAAGTGAGAACATGTAACTATGGATTTCGTCACAGTACTCTTGAGAATAAGAGAGAAATATGATGCAATTTGGGTGATAGTAGACAAATTGATCAAGTTTGCACATTTCTTACCAATTAAGGTGGACTACAAACTAGAAAAGCTTGCTTAATTGTATATTAAAGAGATTGTCAGATTATGTAGGATACTAGCTACGATTACATCTAACAGGGATACTCGTTTTGTGAGCAAATTCTGGAAAAGTTTACATCAAGCTTTGGGAACCAAACTCCAGTTCAGTACAGCATTTCATCCTCAGATAGATAGGCAATCTGAAAGAACTATTTAAATTCTGGAAGATTTACTATGAGCTTATACATTAGATCAAGGGAGTAACTGGAGTGATCACTTGTCTTTAGTAGAATTTGCTTATAATAATTACCAAGCTACTATATAGATGGCTCCTTATGAAGCATTATATGGAAGGAGGTGCAGATCTTCCTTATACTAGGATGAAGTAGGAGAAAGACGGGTATTGGGGATAGAGATAGTACAAGAAACAACAGATAAAGTTAAAATCATAAGGCAACAGATCTTATCAGTCCAGAGTCGCTAGAAAAGTTATGCAGACAAACAACGATGCCCTCTAGAGTTTTAAGTGGGAGATAAAGTCTTAGTGAAGATATCTCTAGCTAAAGGGGTAATCAGGTTTAGACTGCAGGGTAAGCTGAATCCAAGATATGTGGGTCCATTCGAAATTCTAGAAAGAATCGAAACAGTCATGTACAGGTTAGCCCTACCCCCGAATCTGGTTGGAGTACATGATGTATTTCATGTATCGATGTTAAGAAAATTTGTACTAAACCCAAATCAAGTGATGGCCTTGGAACCTTTAAAGGTACAACCGGATTTGTCCTCTATAGAGAAACCGGTGAGAATAGTAAACACAAAGGAACAAGTTCTAAGAAGGAGAAGAATTCCTTATGTCAAAGTACAACGGATAAATCAAACAGAACGAGAGGTGACATGGGAATTAGAAGAAGAAATGAAGAGAAAGCATCCATAACTCTTCCCAATTCCAGGTAACTTTCGAGGACGAAAGTTTTAATAAGGGGGAGAGAATGTAATACATGTTTTTTTTTTATAAATAATATATATATATATATATAAATATAAAGAGTGGCAATGTTGTAAATAGGACAATGAGATAGAGGCAATTTCATCTTTTTTTAGCGAGACTATATATAAACAAACTAACCTAGGATTCTCCTTTTTCTTGACATTTTTACAATAGCCGCCTAGAGAGACCGAGTGACACGAAAGAGAGAGAGCTTCTTTAGGAAAACCTAAATCAATCCAAGGAGATAGCGTGGCGTAGAAAAAGGTAACGATTTGGGAATTATTGCAAGAATTATTCTAACAAGTAAAGACCAATCACGGAATGATTTTTGGTTGTGTACAAGGAATGTAAAGAAAAGAGAATTCCTGGATCAAGGAGTTAAAATGTGGGAAGTTTGATGTAAGTATTCTAATTTATGTAATTGAGAAGTATTTACATATTTTAAAGGTTTACGGAGTCTAGGGATAGAGAGGAACGACTTTAGGAGAAATTGGAATAAAATAATTAAGGTTTGTGGGTTTGGCCGAAAGATACACAACCTCCTAACATGGTTGTGTTACGATTGTGTTGAGTTTAAAAGTATATTGAGAGATACACGGTCCCCAACACGATCATGTTTCAACCATGTTGAATTACCAATACATACCGGGAGATACACGGCCTTTCAACACAGTCGTGTTTTGATCGTGTTGAATTAAGAAGAACACGACCTCTTAATACGGTCGTGTTTTGTCCGTGTTGAGTTAAGAGAAACACAGTCTCCCAACACGACCGTGTTCCAATTGTGTTGAAGCCAAATCTCACCGAAAGATACATGACCTTTAACATGGTCGTGTACTAACCATGTTAGGTAGCATAGCCTCTAACATGGTCGTGTTAAGTGATGTGCATTATCATTATATATCAAATTACCTTCTTATTTAGCCAAGTTCCACACAACCAAGACAATATGACCTTAGATAACCTAATAGATTAATAGGTATTAGGAGAGTTATATTATGTTAGATTAGTACTAAGATTAATATGTTGATGATTATACAGATATCAACTTAGCTTAAATTTGGGACAAGAAGTGCTTAAGGCTAAGATTCTGGGTACTTGTTTACTTTGTTTGTTGTATGTGATTGTTAGGAAGCTATCTAACGAGTTGTATGTGAAATAATGAAGTGCTAAGATGTAATGTGAAGTAAGTGGTATCATGAAGTAATACAGTGTTATTGAATGGAATGAGATATGTTGCTTGTACTTAGCTCGACCTAGGGACATGCAATGGTTGATCCCTAGGGAACACCTCGATGATTGGTATGCCGTGTTGTCCTTGGTGGAGCTGTATATCAAAATGATTTGAGGTAGATTAGGGTTAGACGGGGCCCGTAGTGGCAATTCTCACTAGTTTAGACGGGGCCTATAGAGGCAGCTCCCACTAAGACAAAACTTATGTGTACTGGGGTCTTGAGTACCCCTATGTGTTATAATTTATTTTGGTGTTGATGTGTGAACTGAATTGTGACTATGTTGTGCATAAATGTTGCATATATGCATGTGATATTAATGTGGTGTGTCATGTAAATGTGGGCATGGTACTCACGTACTGAGCTTAGGCTCACCCTCCTTCCTATATTTTTTTTAGCTGCAGGCGAAAATGATGAACAACTAGAATATGATGAGAACGAAAACTTAGTGAGACATTACATGGATGAGATGGGAAGAGAACACTATTATTATGTGGAGGAAGAGTGACAAGAATTATGAATATGGTGTGCTTCAAATGATTCAAGCACATAACATACTCCAATAGGCATGAACAATAATAACAACCAACAACAATTAGCTTGATCAACCACTTCACAAGTTCACCCTAATTCACAAAAAATGGGAGCCAAATGGATATATGGAACAATTAATTGCAAGAATATCAATGGTTAATAAAGGAAATGAACTAAGATTCCAATTCAAATTGAACTGTTTCAAATCTGAAAATAGAACCCTAAATTCACGTGAACAAAATAAGGAACCAACAAATAGTACCCAGATATGACTCACTAAGTACAATTTGTAAAACAACAAGGAATGATTGATATTACTCACAATCACTCAAGTTAGTTCTCACCACAATTTCAATGATGAAATTGATAAGAGATCAATTGCAATGCAAGGGGACTCTTTACGGCAACAAGGGTGTGTTTTTTTTTTCCAATTATCAAAAGTCTCCCTAAAAACGCTAGTTAGCAAGTGTTTATACTTGCTCCAATTAGGGTTGAAATGTCTAAAAAATTACATCTATGCCACTAATGTGGTTGGTCCTAATTCAACAAATACAACCAAATAAAAACGTCCCAAAATTATTACAAAATAACCGATTCAAAGATAAAATAAAAAATACAAAGATGGTCTTCAAAGAGCCGATTCTTCAAGTCAATTGTGATCATCACGGACCATTAGGTGTAAGTCTAATGATGTTCCCAATTTGATTAATAGTGTAAGTGATTCGGCATCCTGTAGAACCGATAAGTATACCTATCGGAATGCACAATAATTATATGATACAAAAGTAGATATTAAGTTAACATCTTTAGGATTTAGTTGTTCATGGAGGATTCTCACAGCTAGGTTTTGTAAGCCCTTAGCTCAGGCTCTGGTGATTGGTCATGTGGGAATCTGATTCCTATCATCTCTTCGGGCCTTGGGAAGATTTACCCTCAAATCTGGTAGGTCTTCATGAACTTCGTCTTGTAAATATGGTGACAGATCTGCAACATTAAAGGTTGCTAATACACCATACTCTCCTGATAGCTCTATCCTGTAAGCGTTGTTGTTAATGCGGGTGACAACTCAGAATGGTCCGTTTGATCTAGAAGATAGCTTTTGTGACTTCTTATGTGGAAACCTGTCCCTACTAAGGTTAATCTAGACTAAGTCACATGGATTATAAATGCTGGTTTTCCTGTGCCTGTTTCCCTGAAGTTTCTGCTGCTCCTGAGTTTTCTGAAGGCGTTCAGCTATTTTCTCATGAAGCTGTTGAATCTCTCTGGCTTGCTCCACTCCACTAAGGCTCTCTTCCTTTGTTGCTGGTCCTATTATAAAATCTAATAGAACAGTAGGATTATAGCCATACACAACTTCAAAGAAAGACTTACTAGTTAAACTATAAGTAGACTTATTGTAAGTGAACTCAACGATAGGAAGACACAAGTCCCAATCAGTAAGATTCTTGCCAACCGTTACTCTTAGCAAGTTGCCAGGAGTACGGTTAACAACCTCAGTTTGGCCGTCGGTCTGTAGATGGCAAGAGGTACTATACATAAGTTTAGTACCAAGTCTTTTCCATAGCGTCTTCCAAAAGAAACTAAGAAATTTAGTATCTCTATCAGACGCTATACTATGTGGAACACCATGCAATTTGATAATTTCCTACACAAAAAGTTTAGCAATAAAAAGGGCATCATCTTTTTTATGACAAGGTACAAAATGGGACATTTTGCCGAATCTGTTAACAACCACTATGATAGAATCCTTTCCCATTTGCATTCTAAGCAGACTCAACACAAAATCCATACTGATACCAGTCTAGGGTTTGGCAGGTATAGGTAAAGGCATATATTCACCTTGTATGCCTTTTGTTTCCTTTAGCCCTCTTGCAAACTCCACACCTTTCTAACACCCTATGAACATCCTTTATCATACCCCTCCAATAAAAAATTTCTTTCAACATAGCTAGGGTTCTTTTTTTGCTAAAATGCCTAGACAATCCACCTACATGTGCTTCCCTCATTAATAACTCCCCCACAGACCCATAAGGTATATATAATTTCCCACCTTTATAAAAAAACCCCTCAATCATGCAATACCCCTTATACATCTTACCCACAAAACATTTCTCAATAATTGCTCTAAATTCATCATCATGCACATATTGTTCCTTCAATAATTCAAAACCTAGCAGTTTCGATTGAAGAGAAGTGATAAGTACATACCTGCGTGACAAAGCTTTAGCAACCATATTCTGATTACCTTTCTTGTACTTTATCACATATGCAAAACTTTCCAGAAACTCCACCTACTTGGCTTAGCATTTAGACAGGTTTTGCTAACCCCTAAAGTGCTTCAGTGACTCATGATCTGTATAGATGATAAATTCTCTTGGAAGAAGATAATCCTGCCATGTCATCAAAGCTCTCACTAAGGAATAAAATTCTTTATCATAAATGGAATAGTTCAAAGTTACACTACTCAACTTTTCACTAAAGTAGGCTATAGGCCTCTTTTCCTGCATCAATACAGTACCAATCCCCATCCCAAAAGCATTACATTCTATCTCAAAAACCTTTTCAAAATCAGGTAAAGCTAATACTGGAGCACAACTAAGTTTTGCCTTTACCTCTTCAAAACTCTTTTAGGCCTTCTCACCCCAAATGAAAGGAACATTTTTCTTAGTCAGTTCTGTTAGTAGACTGGCAATGCTACTAAAATTATGGAAAAAGCGCCTATAAAAGGATGCTAGTCCATGGAAACTTCTTACCTCCATGACTGAGGTTGGTGTTAGCCATTCTCTAATTGCCCTCACTTTCTCCTCATCCATCCTGACACCTGAGTCAGATACAATAAAACCCAAAAATGTTACCTTAATTTGGTAAAAGGAACACTTTTGGAGATTTGCAAACAGCTGTTGTGCCCTTAAAACCGAAAACACCACTTGAAGATGCTCTATATGATTTTCTAGGCTTTTGCTGTATATCAGAATATCATCAAAATAAACAACAACAAATTTACCTAGAAACTCCTTCATTACATGATTCATCAATCTCATAAATGTACTAGGAGCATTACTCAAGCCAAATGGCATAACCATCCATTCATATAGTCCATGGCGTGTTTTAAAAGCGGTTTTCCATTTGTCTTCCTCTCTCATCCGAATTTGGTGATATCCGTTTTTAAGATCAACCTTGGAGAATACCTGTGCACCATATAACTCATCCAACATATCATCAAGTCTAGAAATAGGATACCTGTATTTGATGGTAATTTTGTTGATAGCCTTGCTATCAATACACATTCTCCAAATACCATCCTTCTTAGGAACAAGAAGGGTTGGAACAGCATAAGGACTAAGACTCTCTCTGACAAATCCCTGTTCGACTAGCTCATCCACCTGACATTTCAATTCTTTAGCCTCCTTGGGATTCATGCGATATGCTAATCGATTTAGTAAAACTGACCCTGACACGAAGTCGATGGCATGCTCTATTCCTCTAAAAGGTGGTAAACCTGTTAGCAAATCATTAGTAAAAATATCATTGTACTCATTTAATACCTGAGATATTGCAGAGGGTAGATGCTAATGTCCCTCCATCCTTAGGGCATATCTCAACTGTAGCAAGTATATTGGAACCTCCTTTGACATAGCTTTCTCCAACTCACCCTGTCCCATATATAATACCTTCTTCCCTCTAAATTTATTGGCCTATGTGGGACCCCCTTTTTATCTCCAATGGTCTACTGATCTGTTACTAAACCTTTTGGACTTCTAAAGGTGACATCAAATTTAAAATGATGTGTTTACCCTCTTTTTGGAATACATATATATTCCTAAAGCCATCATGTAAGACCCTTCTGTCATATAACTATGGTCTGCCAAGCAATATATGGGATGCACACATAAGAAGAATGTCACATTCAATCTCATCACAATATTTATCCCCCATACTGAAAGGTACCTTAGCTCTTTAGGTCACATGTAAACTTCCTTGATCACTTAGCCAATGTAATTTATAGGGCTTAGGATGTAGGGTAGTGACAAGTTTCAATTTCAATACTAATGATGCTGCTACCACATTTGTACAACTACCACCATCAATAATAATGACACATAGGTTACCTTGTACCCTACAAGAAATATGGAACAAATTTTCCCTTTGCTCATCATTCTTAGTTGTAAAAGAAGTCAACGCTTAGCGCAAAACATTAGTTGACAAAAACATTTTACTTGACATGATTGTTCACCACTTTTCAATCTAATACAACCCTATACTTCACAGTTCAATCAAGCAACCAAGATAATAAATACTTCTTGTCACTTCAAGTATAGTAAAATAAATGAAGCACAAATAAATACTTCCAAATAGTTAAGATATTAAATTCAACTAGCAAGTGTTTAAATAATGAGTTTCAATTACTTTCACACTTAAATGCTTGTTTTTTAATTCAAATTTCACTACTCACTTCCCTTTCTTGTCATAGTTTCACACCTACAAATAGTCTTAATGTACAGCACCTTACACCACACACAATTTCTTCAAAGTATACACTTCCTTGCTACAACACAACTCCAATTCGCCACTCACACAACACAATTTACACCGTAATCTACAAACAAAGGTAGCAACAAAATTCAAATTCAAATTACTCTACTAAATGGAACCTTCTCCACAAATGGTAAAAAACAATTCAAATTCAAATAACACTTATTCAATGCTACTCAATGAATTGCTTCAAAATTAAAGGAGGTGTTTGAATTTCAAATATCTTCCTATTCTTTACACACAATTTCAAATCTGGAATTTTACAACAACAATGCTCAATTTCTGAAATCACCAACACTCCATTCACTCTTCTTTATTTCAAATGATCACTTCCCTCAAATGATCTAATGATCACTTCCCCTAAATCAATCACTACCAACTCAAGAAAACAAGGAAATTACAAATGCTCCACATCTACAATTTCCACTCCACAATTTCGAATCAAGATGTTAAACTCAAGAACCATAAAATTCCAAAATCACAATTGCACAAATCCCTTCTCACAACCTAAGCTTTGATACCAAAAGATGGTGTGCTTCAAATGATTCAAGCACATAACATACTCTAATAGGTGTGAACAACAATAACAACTAACAACAATTAGCTTGATCAACCACTTCACAAGTTCACCCTAATTCACGAAAAATGGAAGCCAAATGGATATATGGAACAATCAATTGCAAGAATATCAATGGTTAATAAAGGAAATGAACTAAGATTCCAATTCAAATTGAAATGCTTCAAATATGAAAATAGAACCCTAAATTCACGTGAACAAAATAAGGAACTAACAAATAACACCTAAATATGACTCACTAAGTACAATTTGTAAAACAACAAGAAATAATTAATATTACTCACAATCACTCAAGTTAGTTCTCGCCATAATTTCAATGATGAAATTGATAAGAGATCAATTGCAATGCAAGGGGACTCCTCACGGCAACAAGGGTGTGTTTTTCTTCCAATTATCAAAAGTCTCCCTAAAAACCCTAGTTAGTAAGTATTTATACTTGCTCCAATTAAGATTGAAATGTCCAAAAAATTACATCTATGCCACTAATGTAGCCAATCCTAATTCAATAAATACAACCAAATAAAAATGCCCCAAAATGATTACAAAGTAACCGGTTTAAAGATAAAATAACAAATACAAAGATGGTCTTCAAAGAGCCGGTTCTTCAAGTCAATTGTGATCATCATGGACCATTGGATGTGAGTCCGATGATGTTCCCAATTTGATCAATAGTGTAGGTGATTCGGTATCCTGTAGAACCAACAAGTATACCTATCGGAATGCATAACAATTATATGATACAAAAGTAGATATCAAGTTAATATCCTTAGGATTTAGTTGTTCATGGAGGATTCTCATAGTTAGGTTTTGTAAGCCCTTAGCTCGGGCTTTGGTGGTTGGTCCTGTGGGAATCTGATTCCTATCAGAATATTTGTAAATGGATGTTTTATTGTTAAATTGAAGTTATGGAGATGAATTATAGCTTGAGATTTTGTTGTTGTAAATAATGAAATTCGGAATAACTCATCTTTGAGTCATTCATTTGATTATAATTAGAGTAGTATGATTGATAATATATATGATCAGACTTTGAAGTGTGATGGAGTTTTAGAATCTTAGCGTGTTGCTTGATAGTAGTGACACATGATAGACTGTGATGTTCCAGGTTCGGGGGAGTTACAACTAACATCATAATTAGGATAAGCGATTTAGCATATGATTCACAAATCCAAACTAGCATAATACTACTATAAGTAGGGTTATATTGGAAAAACTCGACATGATTAATAAATGGGTCAATTCCGCGTAGACTTGCTCATAAATGCATCTAAGCTTGGTTTGGCACTCAAATCCATTTACTAACCCACCATCTTATATAAAATTAGGGGCTTTTTGGCATTTGTTAGTGCATAACTAGATATCATATATAATTGACAATTGGGTATATATCACTATCCTATTTATTTAGGCTTATTTTGTATACAAGGAACTTTAGGCTTAATATAAGGATTATATATTTGGTATTTTGTATTGTATATTGGAATTCATACTTTAAGAAAAGTTATTGTTTCAAAGCAAACTTTAAGGACATTGATAGTTTTACTTATAATAAGACGTTTACTTTGCTTAGAAAATTATATGTTTTATCATGAATGATGATAGTCGATTTTCCTACATTATGACTTTATTTATGGTTTCTTTTTTGATATAATAGATAATACATATTATTTTGTATGAATAGCTTGAATGATTGGTTTACTCCCTTCTTGGTAACTATGCATTACAATTATTGGGAGAGGAAGGAGTCAAACTTAGTTCATTCCATTAGGAGACTGGTGTTCATACCATTTAGCTATAAAGGTCTTCTTAATTGGTTTACTCCCTTAAAAGATTAACTTTTAAACTCAAGTCAACCCTCAAGACTCCAAACGTCATTCTACTTGCTTATGTGCACTTCATTCTAATCTCAATTGACCAAATTGGCTACCGCCTCTCTTCAACCTAATCTACGTAATGATGCAATTTAAATCTCTATTTGACTTGGAATCTATCGAATTTGCATGTAAGGTAAGGGTTTTGCAATTCTTAATGAACTCATTCTTAAAGATGGTGGGATACATGGTTCGGTTCCATCTTATCTAAGTTCTTCTTTCTTTCCTTCTTTCCACATCTTATTTAGTTTAAGTTACAAGTAAATTCAATTCACTATTTTCTACGTGAAATTTGTCTAATTTAGACTTTAATGTATTCGCTCTTAGCATCATTTTGCCTAATATCATTTCAAAACTCTTCCTTGCATTCAATCTTTGAATTTTAATCCATTTAACTTCATTTTCTTACAAAGTTCTTAGAAAAAAAAAAAAGAGAGTTCAATCTTAGAATCAAACTATTTTTTTTTTTACTTATATCAATTTTCACTAACACCACTAGATTGGAAATTTTTTAATAGACATGCAACTTAACCTAATTCATCCATAAAAAGCTCCTTCCATTTTACTTTTCCTTTTCTTTTTCTTTTTTTCTTTTCAATGATGGTAGGTGGTAACCTAATAACTTAGGTAAGTCACTACACCTATCAATAAAGTTAGATGATGACCTATACTTAGAGATGCAACTAGGTGGGTTTTTATAAGGTATTTAACTAACTTAACTCCTTAAAAACCCTACAGAGGAATATCTATAAGGTTTTCAATGGGTTTTGAGAAATGATTCAAAACCCTATAAGGTTTAGGATCGGATTTTAATATTTCAAAAATACCTTATAAGAAGCCCAACTTGATAAAAAAATATATATTGACAATAACATTTGTTTTTAACCTATGTAACACATACACTCTATATTAGCTTTATATTGTACAACTCATTTAATTTTTAAATTTATTTATGTGTAAGTTAGTAAGTATAACCTTAATCCAATTTAACTACTTTCTACTTTATTTTCTCCTTATCTCATATGAACTTTATAAAAACCTAAACTGTCTCTACTAGATTCATAACCCTATAAGGTCGAGTTTTGGTAACAAGAGTAAAAACCCTAAGGTTTTTATAGGGTTTTGAGAAACGCTAAACTATATAGGTGTAGATTAGGGTTTTATAAAACTCATCCTGAACACAACTTATTTGCATCCCTACCCATACTTTTGGTAGTTATATTGGTGGCCATGGTCATAGAGGAGATAGTTAGTCTTTTATTTTATTTTCTCTTTAGATTAATTATATAAAAATAGATAAATAAAAAAATAAAGAATTCCTCTTCATTTGTTAGATGATCTTTTTTATTTTTTATTAACATTTTGCCTATTCAGTATATAGCCGAACCTTCTTTTGTTAGAACTCGTAAAGATACTCATTATTAGTTAAGGTTCTTAATAAATTAATTTGCTATAAAGATATATGAATATGCTTTTTTATTATTCATCTTTAATCTTCTTGATATTCTATCCGTATATAGGTACATTAAATTTACATTTCTAAGCAATTCTTATTCTTTTTTTCCCTTGTGAATTTGAGAATGATTGGTGGAAAATATAGTCATAGAGAAGATTTGAGTGATGTTAGTATTAAAATCTTCATTTTAGTATTATTTAGATATCTTAAAATTGCATACATAAATTTAACCAAGGGCTAACAGTAAAATACAATAGAAACAGCATTCTAACAAATTTCTTTTGCTAATATTATATATTATATGCTTTCAATGCATTTGATTTGAAACGGCATCTGCAATTTATGGGGTATTAAGGGAGATTGATTTAGAAATTACTAATAACCTATTGTGTTTTTCATCTATATATTATCTTTGGAGTCCATTATTCTTCAAGGGTCAAAAAGAAAAAAACAAAATAGTATAAAACAATCAATCTCTACTATATACTTGCTACCTTTAAATAAACACGCACACACACATATAGATATAACGGTTATATTTTTCCTATAAGTTAGATTAGATGTATTATGCCTGATGACAATAATGTATGAATAATTTTATTTATCTTTTGCAATACATGGAAAATTTTTATTGTATACAGGTTTATAAAGTTTTAATTACAATTTTTGTGATATTTTGATTAATGAACACAACAATACTTATTGTCAATATTTTGCCATATATTGATCACTTGTTATGTATCATATATAGTTTACAATTGTATCTACAAAGATTTGCTCTGGACGAGTGTCTTTCAAATACATGATTCTATTGATGAATCATGGGGAAGTTGTTATTCCAATGGTTGATTTATGATAGAAAGATCAACAATTTTGGAGATGGGGATCGAAGCAGTGACTACTCGATGTTCTACAGCAGGGGGGGCAATAAGTTTGCTTACCGAGGCTTAACATAACCTTAACGGACCTTAGCAGCCATGGGCTCAACCTGAATTTGTCTTGGCAAATTATTTAGCTCTTATATAAACAATTCTTTTTTATGTTATTAGGTGTCTTTCAAAGTTATTATCGCCATCTGACCATTGGCATTTTGCTGGAAAATTATTATTACGCTAATAGCTATTGCTCACCGCCTCCGCAAGGCCAATTACAACCGCTACTCACCATCGCCACCATCATCCATTACCATCGTCACGTCTCTACACTCCACCATTCTCCCACCATATCCACTATCATCATTATTGTTACTACCATCCCTACTAAAGGCAAACATAAAAATACAACTGAGGTAGATTGGGGAAGGATTTTACAAAATCTTAACATGTTCTTATAGGATTTTAGCGTTTCTCAAAACCTTATAAAAACCTTATAGGATTTAATTCTGTTATCAAAACTCGGTCTTATATGATCATGAGTCCTATAAAAGAATATTAGATTTTTATAAAATTTATATGAGATAAAAAGAAAGTAGAGTAAAAAATAGTTAGATAAGGTTAAAGTTATACTTATTAATTTACACATAAATGGAATGTAATAATTAAATATGTGATATAGTATAGAAATAGTATAAAGTATGCATATTACGTAAGTTAAGAACAAATATTATTATTAATATATTATTTTTATCAAGTTGGGCGGGTTAAATATCTTATAACAATTAACTTGATCGCATTCCCAAGCAGATCCAAAGCAGGGTCAAAAGGAGTCTCGACCCTGAGAAAAAAATTAATTGATGAATTAAAAAATGTATTATATTTATATTTTAAAGTATTGTTATTATTATAAAATATAACATGGCCAAGTCGTTAGATGTTTATTTTCACTTATTCAAAGTCATGAGTTCAATTCTTATTAGAATAGCTTTTACTTTTTCAAATTACATTTATTATCTATTTTTCAATAAAATATTTTCATACTCTTTCTGTTTTTTTTTCCTATTATAACTAGTAAAATTGAAGTTCATTAGTTTAAAAGATAATGGTTAACTAAATAAAATTTTAATAGACCCTATTTATTTATTAGAAACTTTATGATGAATAATAATTATATTTAGTACTATAAGTATTTTAATTATATCACATAAAATGTTAGTAAATAATAGCAATTTACATTACTTAAAGTACTAATATTTTCTTTTGCTATTAATATTATGAAAAGGAATGGGCATTTTATTAAATAATCAATTTTTCAATCACTTATATTGAAAAAACATATATGTACATATTTTTTATGGTATTATTAATTATATAATCTTGTAAAGTTAGTATAAAGAAAACATAAAATACTATATTAATTATATTATGTTATCATTTTTATTCTACTTGTATTTTTTATTTAAATACTTATGATTCATTTTTGTTAACAATAAAACTTATAAGAGTTTTTATATCTTAATTCTATTTAACAGTAACGTTTAGATTAATATATGTCTAATAAAATGTTAAAAAGTTTATTCTTTTAACATTTTATAAAGTATATCAAGTACCCACAATTATTACACAAAAGAATTTTAAATTTGCTTTTTTATTCAGTATTAGATTGTATTGATGGTACATTTATATATATAATGCATTGTAATTGCAATGATAAATAAATATTTTTTATAAGTTTTTTCAAGTAAATCTGGCCCTCTCAGTAGCATGATTTTGCATTCGCCCCTTATCACTAGCATCATCATTAAGGTTCACAATTTAGCAGGCCACTATTCAATCCAAGCACGATATAACATGATTATAAGTAGGTTTGTATTGGAAAATCTCAATACAATTAATGGGTAAATCCTATTTAGACTTACTTATAAATAGGTTTGAGTTTAGTCTAGCGCTCAAAGTCATTCAAAGCTTAAGTTAGAACTTAATTCCAATAGAGATCATGTGTGATTGACAATTTGGTATATTTCACTATTCTATTATTTAATTTTATTTCACATCCAAGGGACTTTGGGCTTAACGCATGGATTATGTATCTTGCGTTTTATATTGTACTTTTGAATTTATAGCTCGAGAAAAGTTATTTCAAGCAAAATTTCCATACCTTGATAGTTTTGCTTACCATAAGAATTCTACTATGCTTATAGATTCCTATGCTTTGTCATGGTTGATGATTGACTTTCCTATACTATGAGTTCTATTTATAGTGTTCTTCTTGATGTAATATATAAATTCCATTTTAAGATATCTTATTTATTTAATATAAATATTAAGAAGTTGTATTTATCTTTTATATTATATTTTTCTTATACATTTTCAATGTCTTTTTTTTTGTTTATATTAATAATATATTTTTTATATAGATTATTGGATATTCTCTCTAGAAGAGTTAATGTAGAATGTAGAGAACTGGATATTGGCATTAACATTGAATTAGGCCATGACTTGATTTACCGGTAAATGGATGGGTTACTTTATTTTGTTTAATTAGATTGTACTTTAGTTATGACTTCTTTCTCATTGTAACTTGTTACATCTAGGGGTCCAAGTAATTTGTTATTATAGAGTTTAATTTCATTTATTCCTTTATAACTCTTTTAATAGACTTGACTTGATAACTATGTTACGATTTATTTTAGATAAAAAGATTGAACTTAATCATGAAACATGCTTATTAACAAATTGGGTTATAGGTTTAGGTTTTATGATATGATTAATAAATAGATTATATTACAAGTTGATGTATTTAAACATGAATTTGTTTAAAGTAGATTGGGATCTAAAGTACAAGCGTTAACATAAATTGCTAACCCAATCATAAATGACACAACCACTATCACAACCATTGCCACTACTAACCACTATAACCGTCATTTATAATTGTTATCCCTTGCAGTAAAAATTTATATAAAGAAAAGAAAATGGTGGAATATATATATTCCTTAGTTATTCTATGTAGTAATTATTTATAGGTAACACTACTCCTTATCACTTCTATTATAAAAATAAAATGGATTATGGGTATAATCGTGAATTTACCTCTCCACCTTTGCCACAACCACTATTTAAGTGCTTGAGCGACCTATTGTACTGTGTGAGAATTGTATCGAGCAAGTATAAGTAATCGACTTAAGGAATGATATTAAGTTAACCATTCTCCGATAACTATGTCTAAATTTAGTGATAAGTGCACAATTTTTTTCTTAAACTTTAGGTTAGTCTATATTTGACTGCTTAAATTTATCGAGGACTATATTTACTATAACGTTCAAAGTTTCAATTGCTAGAGATACTATATCTCTGCTAACCAAGTTATTTAAGATAGTAATGTTAATAGTTAAAACTTCAATTGGATAATGAATATGCTAAGCGATAGGTTTAGATAATTGATCGCAGTTTGATATGAAAAAGAGATATCAATCATTATTCTCATATGATATAATTTTCTTATGTCTGCATTTAAGTATCATAAAAACTAGTTTATAACTCAATAACCCTTGAACGTGTTGCAAGGGTTGAGGCTAATTAGTATTAAATCTCCACTAGCAAAGGACGGAAAGGTGAAGTAGACATGGTTTCAAGGCCAATTCAAATAAATATGAAAAATAGAAAGCTAAAGTCACATCACTTTTGGTGATATATCTTGGAAATCTTTGATCGGCACACATTTTTGACCTACGAATGATTTTGTGAGCGTTGAAGATATAATTCGGCCAACTAATATTTGCTTAATAATGATAGGACAAAGTCTTTTTGTGCTTCTTTTTTCTCCAACCATCTACTATTGCATTCATGTGGAAGGAGAACTAAAGTTCCTTCGTTTCATTGGAAGAACTTAGATTATAAATAATGGTAAAGTCTCTTTTTATACTAATAGATAATGTTTTTATCAATAGTTGTTCTTATTAATCTTATTTTGCCTTACATAAATGGAAAAACACACAAAAATCAAATATATATTAAATACTTTTTAAACGTGGCAGTCTGTTATAGATGAGACATGGAGGGTATCACCAATCATGGACATGAATTGTAATTTTCTTTTTTTCTTTTTTTTCAATTACCCATTTTTCGGCGGCATATAATAATCACTGCATGCATAATAAATATGTTTCAAATGTGTTTGTTCGGACCCTTTTTTTCCCTGTTTATTTTATCGTAAACCAAGACACAAATAAAAGGATATGAGAATAAGGTATATACATAAGAAATATACAAATAAAAACAGGGAGAAAATGTAAATAATTTTTTAGATTTTGATATTGGTATAAATATGTCATTTGACCTTTTAAATATTGTAAACAATTCCTTAAATTTTTACTTCACCTATAAATTTATCAAAATGTATTTTAACACCCTGTAATTTATGACCTTTATATAGAAATACCTTTTCAAACCTATCTAAGTATACTTTAATAATCCTTATATTTTGATATTAGTACATTTTTTAACTAAAAAAAAATTATTTATGTTACCAATTTAGCAAAGTTTGAAGGGTCATTTGCAATTGAAATTTCAAGTGTATATCCTTACCAAGATCGATTTTTAATGGTGTTATTTGTAACATTTGAAATTTCAAAAGGTATAGGCGTATTGATGATAGAGTTTAAATGGATTATTTACAATTTCTACAAAAATAATATATAATCAACATAATAATAAGATGCATATATACATTTAAAAAAATAAAAAGACAATTCATGTAAATTCTTTTTTTTTTTTTCTTATCTCGACAACAATTGAGAAAAAAGAGACTATTATAGAAAATTCCTTAAGGGCCCCTATCATAAAATGTTAATATTCATACATTGTTTTTTTTTTTTTTTCTAGTAATAAAAGTAAACAAGGACCATGAAGACATAGCTAACGAAATCCTCAATGCACATGTATTCGGTATTCTTTGTTTCAAAATCCTTTGGCTGCCGACAGTCGGGGAAAACGTTCTTTAAGACAGTTGAAATTCCATGGGAGAAAAGTCCTCAATAGTGTGCGCTCTGCGTCGCAACACCTTTATCGACATGACAGGAACAACCGACGGAGAAATGAAAGAAAAACCCTCACCCTCTCTCCAATCTTATACAAGAACGACAAGGAACACTGATTGAAGTCTACATCAAACGAGCAAGAAACGACATTGGAAAATGCATTATTAATTAATATTATTATATCCACCAAAAATCGTTTTTGTGAGTGATTGACGTCAACCCTTATGTTCTATAGTTAAGATTATTGAAAATTCTACAATGTGCTTATTAATCACCAGTCCCATTCTTGACTTTGGGCAAATTGGAAAACAAATTGCATATCTTTTGAAGAATCGTTTTGAAATTGAAACAATATTACAAACATGTACTGATGCGGAAAAAAAATGATTATTTTTTATTTAAGATTATATCGAATATTCCAAAAAAACTTAAAATTATATGAATACCCTCATTTTTTTCTTAATTTTACAT
Source organism: Laguncularia racemosa (assembly GCA_037954665.1). Classification (NCBI taxonomy): domain Eukaryota; kingdom Viridiplantae; phylum Streptophyta; class Magnoliopsida; order Myrtales; family Combretaceae; genus Laguncularia; species Laguncularia racemosa. The sequence goes on along the minus strand of JBBMOL010000160.1, from coordinate 257,009 downwards.
TTATACCTCCAATCAAATTTATCATAAGTTTCAAAAATATATAAACACCCTAAATAAGTTTTATAATTATTTAAACACTCAAAAAACTTTTTATAAAATTGGGCGTTATACATATTTCCTATTAGAAGAGTGTCAATACTTTATATATAAAAAAAAAAAGATTGAAGATATTTATATAATCTCAAAAGTTTATAGAAGTGATCATTGAAATTTGCCTTTTCTTTCTTTCTCTCTCTCTCTCTTTTTTTTTTTTTAACTTGTGTATGCTCCGTTTTCACTTTTGATGCATTGGTTTGGTTGATTAAAATTGTTGATAAAATGCATGTCTTCATAAGTCAAGGATAAATAAAAAATCTATTAATCTAACTAGCCACAAAAGAATTATTACTTATTAGATAGATAGAAGAGCATAGGATAATAAAACCACGACATTAGAATTACTTTTCATTTTAAAGCCTACATCATGGTTACACTTGAAACTTTTTATTAATTTAAAACTCATATTACATGGACCATATTATTGTCTTTGTAAGTTCTATATCTATATAAAAATAGTCATATGTTAGTAATATTGAAGCTTTCTTTAACCGCTTTTACTATTTATGAGGAGAATCGCAGATAGTTCAGTGGCTTTTTTTTAGCCTCCAGTAGATGCTAGAAGCTTGTGATCTGATGTAATTGATGATTGTTAGTAAGAATGGCCCATACTCATGACCTATATGGAGTTTTCACAGACAAAGGAACTCTGCCTACCTCGTATGTTTTACCTACTCTTATTGCTCTCCATGTTCTCTCACTCATCTCCGATCCCTTCACAGTCCTCTGAAATTGAACAAAGTCTGTTGCTTTTCTTTTGATATAAACTTTAAAGACTAATTAAAGTAGTTGAACACCCCCTCCTTGTATATAGAGATTGACAAACTAACCCAAAATAATATAAGAAATTAGCGGTGATATAACAAAGGTCTTAGTTTTAAACTTTTGAGTATGAGCTCAAAACTTTCAAGTATGGCAATCAAGTCCAAGAACTTTTAAGAAAGCGTAATCAATCCCAATATGCCATTTTGCACTAATATGATTGATTTTAATATTTTTCTTACTATGTAGAGTTGATAAGGAATGTTACATCAGTAATTAAATAAATTGTTTTAAACTAGTACAAAAGCTATATATAGTGCGTTGCTACTTTATCAAATCCATGGCATGAATGGAATTCGATGTCAAGTGTAATGATCACAACAACTTCAATAGGTGATAAGGTGTAGGCTTGTTATCTTGTGCAATAAAAATTGAAGAATGCACTTAGCATGAGGGTTGACTCTACCTCAGATGATCAATCGTCTGATTTGCATGAAAACCCCTTAGAGTAGTATAATAATTTGTTGTGGGATGTACATGAAAAGAAAGGATTTCACTCTAATCTGTAGCCAAACGGGTTAATCATCAAACAAAGATTGCATACACTTGGGATGTCCAGAGGTACATCTCTTAGGAATCATATTATCAAACGCGTTTTATTTATCATCTGTCCAAAAAACGTCCACATCAGAATTGCTAATGAGGATGTAACCTTATCAAATATTGTATTTCTTTGATGTACTTAATAGCACTTGTATAGATTATAGCCATGCATGACCATTTGACTTTTCAGAACATCAAAACAAGTATATGCGTAACGATAAACTTGATAACGAGTGGAGTACTTATAGTAAAGAGAAATAGCTCTTGTCTGTTATCATAGATCGGTAGATCCTTTTTTTGACAGTGTCATTCATGCTTGGACGGTTGTTCCTCAACTCTTTGGCCATGATACCTGGCAATGAAAATGCAAAGATGTATGAGTAACCTAGCAGTAAGACGCCAAAACGAATACATGCGAGTGTGTTTCGTAGCGATGGCAAAGCTCTCTGATGTTTTTCTCCAAGTGTTGAAGTAGTAAAGGAAGCCTATCATGTTTGCCTCTAAGCCGTGGAAACTCCGTCAACTTTGGGGTGTCTTCAGCTACTTTATTAGACGAGCTCTAGAAACAGCTCCTTCATTATATTGGGCCTATCACCTGAGCCCTTGCTTGAGGATTACAAAACGTGGCACAAAGGATTTTGATTGGATACTCTCACGAAAGGAGCTTTTGCTCATCCAGGATTAGAGTCTCCCACTTTTCAAATCGTTTTGGCTTTTTACTCTCTTTGCTCTTCTCACCTGAAGCCTAGGGTATAGACATTGTTTAAGTTAAGCAATACAAAAAAAGTCAACGTTGACCTACCGATCTCGAACAACTTGAACCGACCTACCCTTCCACTCTCCGACCTCCCCTGAAATTGATGTAGCCACCAATCGACCTGCTTACCCGGGATATATCCTTACCAGCTTAGACATAAGCTTCGTTTGTTTGGCATGGTTTGTCTTTTCTACTAGGAGACAACCATTGCTCATTTGACATATTTCTTTGACACTTGACACTTGCACACATCACTAAGAATGTTTCTTTTATCTCTTTACATTTTTATGTCTTTTTTATTATATTTGATAGAAATATTTTTATGTATTTATAAGATTTTTTCGCTTTTGGTTCGTAAGTTTAGGAACTTACTATAAATAATACCTTTTTGCATGTAAGCCACATCTATTACATCCTTAATATATAACTTATTTTTAACCACTTTCGAGTTTTTACTCTTAAGTTATTTTACTCTTATCAATCCCTTTAATTAGGATTGCGGTAAATGCTCTTAGTATTGTTGCATGTATTTCACATCAAGTAACAATACTAGGTTATGTATGCTTATAAGTGTATAATTTCTTGCAAGTAGTTCATGGTTTCCAACTAAAACCCAATTTATTTCTCTATCTCTGCTATTGGTCTATGATACCTTAGTGATACTTAGCTCTTAAGCATATCACACACTAAAGCAAGGACAACTTAGAAGAAGTGTTGCCTCTTTGACTAAAGGCTCAAAGTAGTGGTAGCCTAGACCACCGGCCACTACTTTGTTAATTGAAGACTTGAAATAACTCTCCCTATTAGCTTCATAGTTTGGGCATGATCATTAAATGAAATCTAAGGTTAAAAGCTTTAGTGGTGATTTGAATGCTTAGTGTACAAATGTTTGAAAAATGGAATAGTTATGAAAGTTCCTTTATGTAATCTAGCTCACCTCAGAAAAATGATGGTAAATGTACACATAAAGCAAATGACTACACAAAGAAAGTAAAGAGGAGTTAGTTTCTTTTCAATTTTTTTTTTTAAGAGAGAGATTTATCTCTTTAGAAGGACACACTAGGAAGACTTGCTATAACTCTCACTAGTGTGCTCTCATTGATGTAGTCCAACTCTCAATTGTGTGCCCCAACTATTAATCTCACCCTCCAACTCCCCCTAACAATGCTTTGAAGCAAGTTTTTCTTTTACCTTTTATCAATAGTAGGTATAGGTGTTTTCTTTTAAACTCCTTACAAGTGCAAGATAAATAGTACATTAGCAAGATCTTATTAAGAAAGTAACATGGATTCAAAGAGAAATCCTAAGAAATTGGAAATCAAAGAAAAAAATAATAAAAAAGAAAAGAATGACGTATGAAGAAGATGATCAACAAGTTATTACCTTTAACATGCAAGCTCTAGGAAGTCTATCGAAGCCTTTTTATCATTGCTAGGCAAAAATGAAACAACAATTTGATTAGGATGTGCTATATGAATAGCAGATATTTAATAACAGATAAATTGCGAGAAAAATAAAGAACACATGATAATTTATATAGGTTGGCCAATGCAACTTATACCACTAGCAAGAAGAGAATTCTTATTTCTTGAGAATAATTGATATAGAGTACATTGTAAAAGTCCTAAAACCATTTATATACATAACCCTATACTCCCTCCATAGACTTACCAAAAAATTTTGTTATACTTTTTGCTCCCAAACATTTCGAGTGGGATTGTAATTCAGGTTAGCTCGCAATAATTCAAGGCACTCAACAGGATGTTATAAAGAATTAAAAAAAAAAAAGGAGTGAGAAGCAAAATTAATCATAGAGAGAGAAACTTTATAATCTCGCTTATTCCAATCACTTAAAAGTCCAAACTTCTACTCAGACTTTCCCACTTCCACTTGCTTGAGCTCACTATAGTATAATCTTACTTGAGAGGAATGTTTTCAAATTAGTTGATAAAAACTTCAAGCAAGCATCAGTTTATAGGGGATGAAGAATGAAAGAAAATAAAGTGAAATGCATAATGGATAAGTGATTCTATGGTCATAAACACTAGTAAAACAAAAGAATTACATTGTGTTTAGTTCACTAGAATTGAATTGTCATTTTGTCTTTATTATTGCGAAATAATTGTTTCTTTATTTGATTTGTAAAAAATTACACTATAAAAAATACCTATTATATGTAATGTGGGATATATAAGAAATTTCAACTCCTTCTCTGTATTAGAGGAATTACTATTCCTTGCAGAAAATTGTCATTCTGCTTTCATTCTAGTCCTTTGTTTGATTCCTTTTTTATACTAAGGGATAGTTATTCCTTATAAAATATAATTTTTACTCTAAAAATGTCCTTATCCTAAAATAAAATAATACTAGAAGAATTACTATTCTATTCTAGTAAAATAAACATAACATTAAGGTATTTTGATTAAGGTAACGGTAATTTGAAGAGGAGGAGCAATCTTGGTTGAGATTTTAGCTTAACCTTTTTGAGAAGGAAAGGATCATCCAGGTATTCCTTTAATATGTCGTTGGGTTAAAAGATGAAATAGAATTGGTATTGGGGCAGTCAAATGCAAGACCTCCCATTTGTTAGGGTACATGCCAAACTAATTGAAATAATAAAATTTCAATTTCTTCTTGTGCACAAATGAACTTTGAAGTGATTTATCCTTCTCAATTGAGTTTAGCCCCTAAATGTAGTAAAAATTCTATGATGCAATAATTATTTAGACAACATTTTCTTCTACAAGCAAATGTAAGATATTTAAAATAAAAATCGATGTAATTATTTCATGCAACAACATGCTTATGAGAACTTTATCAAAATTATTGCCATGGGGGCAACAAAATTCCTATAAATCTATGATGACAAACATGATCAAATGATGTAACAATATTGTACATCAAAATGTTTGCAATATAGCATTGGACTCCTACATCATTTTGACTTGCCAACAAACAAAGATACCAACTTCATGAGTGTACTAGGTAGCGACTTAGTAGCTCTCTAACACGTGCATGCAAGGTAACCATTTGAAAAGCTAATACACTTCTTTTTTAGTAAGCTTATGCATTAAGCAGATTTGTCCATGGGTTAAGACTTATAAGAAACCTAAAGTAAGGATTCATATTAAATAGAGGATAAACCCCATCTATCCTTCGTCAAAACCGGCCATCTAATAAATGTTGTGAGAGCGGATCTCATTTGCAATTACTAAAATCATTTGACAAATGAGGACAAGCTTTGAAATCCATAAATAGGCACTTGATCAAACAAAAAATGCCTAACTTCTACTCAAGAACAATGAAATCAATGCATAAGCTTATTCACTTATCACAAGCTTAAGTTGGTTATTGAGATTGTCTGTTCCTTCTCTCATGTCTCTCTCTCATCACATCTCTCCATGTGTTATTGACAAAAGGCTTCTCTAAGATTATCTAAAGAATAGCATTATGTAATATGCACATAACCAACCATTAAGGACATCACATTCACAAATGTATACAGCAAAAAGCTTTAAATGATTTTTTTTTTTAAAAGGCAAAAGATATGGGCCCATATAGTGTAATCCCCTTAAACTTTAGTGATCATGTAATAACCAAAATAAATAAAATAAAATAAATAATAGTTTTAAAACCAAGGGCAATATTAAAATTTCATGGATTAAGTAGAGATTTATTTGTCTAATTAAGAAGTTAGAACCCTACAAATTATTAAAGTACGTTTCTTTTTCTATTCCTCCCTCAAACTTATCACACCCTTAATAGTACAATCTTTTTATCAATGTGTGGATCTACCAAACGAAGCTAAGTGATTACATCTAACATCAATTAGAAGAGGAGAATCTTTTTCGAAATGGAATCACCTCAACAATCTTAGAAAGGAAACCGTATAAGAATAATCTGGCGTTCACAACAAAGGGAATTTGGGAGATCATTCAAAGAATGATAATTCGAGTAAGTTATCTAAATTTAGTGTAATTTGAATGAAATTAAGAGTAAAGTTATTGTGAACTAAGGATAGGAATACAAGATTTTTTACGGTAGAAAGGATTGAAGGATAATCGTGATTAGGAGATTTGAGAGTTTGAAGAAAATTGTAGTTTTTGAGAATTGATGAAATTCTAGGAGTACATGGACATAACACAATCGCATTGCACCCATGTACTCCAAGTACATGGCTATTTAGGAGTTTTACATGCTCGTGCAAGAAATTAAAAACTGAATAGTGAGGTATACAAATGAGAGACACGGTCGTATACTTGTTTGTGTCCCTCTATACTTGGTCATGTTGAACCTATGTCTTTTCAAAGATGGGTTTTCTGCCTAATTTCGATCCTTAACTTTCCCTTACCTATTCATATACCTAAAAATATATTAAACTAGTTATGATAGGATCTCTAAGCTTATATGTTATTGATTTAAATAGATTTGAGGTTTAAAAGATTTTAGAGTGGTTTAGAGATCATTTATTTCTTATCAAGTACGTGTATACTATATTTACTTGTTGTGTGTGTTAGGTTAAAAACGTGAATTAACTTAAATTATAACTGGAACTAAGTAATTGTGTGATTATGCTTGGCTAAGCCCGAGAAATCGAGAATATTGGTAATCACAAGGTGACACCCCGATGATCATTATGTGATGTTTTCCCTAATAGAGTCATATACTGAGATAATTAGACTTAAAGACTCATGAACTTATAGACAGTGGGAGTACCTATTGTCGTATATGCATGTATGTATTATAAAGACACATGAATACAAGGAAGTACCTATTATCATATACGTACGTATGTATTATATTTATAGCTAGGTGTGTACGAATCTTGTGTTACCCAAAGTTGTGTTGTTTGAATGATTGAATTGAAAAATAACAAATTGATGCTTAAATATGTTGGTTGCATCATGTTTATATTTGTATTTTGGCATGGTATATGTGTGTGGTTGTTAATATATACTGTATTGGGCTTTAACTCACCCCTTGTAGGACTTTTTTTTTTTTTTTAGCTATAGGTTCTTCTAGTGAAATAGTTGGGTATGATGAAGCTTTAGTAAACACAAATCAAAACCTAGAAAAGGACATGAAATATGTGTACTATGATAAATAAAAAACAGGCTAGAAGAAGGATAATTATTAAATATTATATTTAGTTGCATTTTGCTTGAGATTCCAGTTATTCTTGAGTCTTAATATGCTTTCGTTGTGATTTAATGGAAGAGATGGACTCCAGTTTAAATTTTGTGAACAATTTGTTCTTTGTAGTTTCATTGTCATGGGTGGATACCAAGTGGAATTTAATGAAGTCACTCATTGATAAATGTAGAGATTTCATTAATGATGTCAAGATGATTTTTTTGCATGTATAGAGTTTTAGTAGGTACAAAGCCTTTACGTGTCTTCGGTTAGTGATAATATGTAATGGGCTATATTTGTTTCAGGTTTCAAGAAGCTACAAGTCAATTATATTAAGTAAAACGATGTTAGAAAATTCATGATTAATTATAATTATATAGACAAATAATTCTTACCTTGGCTATTATTGTTTCAACGCTATGTTTTGATTATTTAAGCTATGTCATTATATTAAGAAAATGCTTTATTAGTTTAATTTTATTCATAAATAATATTGAGATTTACCGCATCATAGGTTCTAATTAAGTATGGTTAGGCGACTTCGTGATATATGCTTGCATCTCTATGTCAATCTATCATTGAAGGGCCCATTTAGTAAACGCCTGCTCCCTTCTTAAGGTATTAACAACCCTAGATCCATTGGGTCTTATTTAAATGCAGAGAGAGAAAGTAGCAAGTGTATAAATTTTAATTTGTTCTGGTCTAGGTAAATCGATTCAGTACAATAATTGGGTAATGTAAAAGCTTAATTAATTTATTTTTTATTTTTATTTTTTCTGCTGTTTACCAAGTTATACATCGAGTATTTGCACGTACCATGACATTGAATTTTGAAATCGAGTCAAGTATATGCAACTACTCATAGGTCATATCAAAGTAAGTTGTAATTATATTTATTGTCAAGATTTCTATAATTTAGTGGTATGAATGTGTTAGTCCTTTAATGAAATAAATTAGGTTTAAAATTTCATTTTCATATTATAAATAAAAAAATGATAATAACAATTACGCTTATCTTTGTATTGATCATCTTTTGACTATAACGTACAATTAGATGATACACACAGTGCAAATTTTGTTCAATAGTTGAGTACGTGCAGATTAGTGTGCTCTAGCACCATTTTGACTATGTATCCATGCATACATAATTCTTTGATGTCACCCTTTCCTATTGACATCTTTGACATGGATAGATATGATAATATTAGGGTGTGAATATTATTAAGGTATACTTATAAATATATCACTTAAACTATTAATTCAGTATAAATAAATTTTTAAAATTTGTAAAGTATAATTTTATCATTTTATAACTTTTTAAAAATATATAAGTAACTTCTAACTATAATTAGAATATTAAAATCATTACTAAAATAACCATAAATAGTTATGGTTTTTGAGTTTTAATAACATTTTTAATGCATGTGTATAATTTAAAAGTTGTGAAAAAAGTAAAATCGTATGTAGAAAATTTGTGAGATATATTATACTAGATTAGTAGTTTAGGAGCATAGTTAAACTTAGCCCACTATTTATATATATATATTAAACTTTTATGAGTAACTGGATGACCCAAACAGAGCTAAAGTGTTGGGGAGGGAAATGATTTATTTGATAGCTTTGTAAACACCAACATTCCGACAAAGGTAGTTGCAAGATTGGGCAAAAAGGAGGGGTAAGGTAAGACATCTAAATCACAAGGCATGTCATAGGTGTCGAAGGCACGTGATTTTCCTCAGCAACAACAGTAACATCAGTGTGGTGGCTGTTAAATGTTTAATGGGTTGTGCTGTGATGCGTGGACTGATTGGTATTGAATTTTTCTTCACATTAATGCTTTGAGTTGGCCAAAGATGTGGACTAATCTCTATTATCGCATTTAGGGTTTCTCATAAAGACACACACCTGTATGTCGATGGTGCATATGTGTGCCATATACTATTCTAAATTTCATTATAGCGACTTGCAGGACCTGTTTTAATATTATAGCTGGCAATATGCACAAGGACTTTTCGCTAGTATCCATCAATAGGCAGCTTTCAGTTGGGAAATAATTTATATCAGAAAAATGTTCTCTCATTTTCCTTTACCTGTACATAAAGAAAAACTGTTGTCTGCTTCTACCCCACCCCTTCTTTTCATTTTTACCTTGAGTAATAATATTTTATTAGCACTTAAAAATATGTATATATACTCTAAATTATTAGTTAGGTGTGACTTTACATATTTATAATTTTTAAAAATAAGAAAATATTCCAAGTATTATTAAAAAGACCATAGCTAACAATGATTTTAGAGTTTTAATAATACTTAACTACTAGTTTAAGTGATGTATTTGTAATTTATGCTAATTTTATTATATTATCAATTTAATTCAGTTTGGACCATTCCTGAAGGAACAAAAGCAAATTTTTAGATAAAAATGATTTTATTTAACCAGCTCACCAGCTGTGCTGTGAAAGTCTCTAAAATTATGGGAGTGTTCTCCGGCTTACTAAATTATAATAAAAGTTAACAAATAAACCAAAAGTGGGAAAGTCTATAAAAAGGGAGTGTGATCTTATCCCTCCATTTGATTTTGATGCTTTATTTCCTTCCATTATTTGACAGTACCCTTTGTGCAGGTCTTGTGAAAATGACAACCATTCTTTCTTTTAAAATAAAAATTCCCACAAATGCCCCTCTACAAATTTTAAAATAATTCCCACTTGGCCACCACTATACATTTTATACTTAAGGGTTTTTTTTTTCATTTTTTTTTTTTTTTAGCAACAGGTGTCTGGATAACTCAAGGATGTCAGATCCCTATGAAGCTGACGTAGAGGATTTGCAAGGAGAGAAATTTTTTGACGGAAAGTAAAGGAGTTTTGAACTACTTCATAAATCATGTTGGCAAAGGTGTAAGTAAAATATCCATGACCTTCTTGCCTTACTCGAAAAATTATGGAGAAGCACAGATATATTCCTAGCTTTATAGTATTGTTTTCATCTGAATGATATGTTATATATTTCAAGGGCACACAATAATATAAGCATTCAATATCAAAACGTGATTCTGTCCCTGGCCACGGTGGCAAAAGCACGCATCAACCCAACCCCTCTCCATTATTGGTTTTTTTTTTAATTATTAGAGAGAAAACTAAAGAAACACAATAATATGCTGGTAGATGGAACAATATTGGGGCTGTCATCGACCCGTTTCGTAAATGAAAATAGTACATTGATACCGAAATGTCTTGGCGGTGACATGACTAAGTGTCATCTAAATCCACTAATTACAACATCATCAAAACCCTAATGGAAGCTTTATATACTTGACGAATCACCAAATTGTCATTGTCAAGTTTAACTAGACTATGGTTTCGTCCTAAGAATGGAAATCGTTACAATAATATGCCAAATCATTTCATTACCTATGTTGGTGGTTGTGAAATTTGATGGGGTACGAGAGTGCTTGTACCATACAGAGAGATCAAGGATATTGAAATTTTGACACGTCCCACCCGTCTTCCCGGTTTGCACTTTCAACTAATGCTTCACATCAGTTTGATTATCTCCATAGGAATATTAGCTATAAGAGAAAGCAGGATTTGGTAAGATCAACTACTGTTCTAAGATTGATGATACATGATTTAAGCGCATAAATTTTGAATAATCCGACACAAAAAGGATTGAGCTCGTGTTATGTGATCAAAACTAAATATAATTCTATGGTTTTCTTTTTCCTTTCTTTTTTTTGAAATAAAGATGAAAATGGAGTGAATGGCTAACCAATGGAATAATCTCGATATGATTACCAATTATTTATTTGATAAGATAAGATTGTCATAAACAGGAACTTTAGGTTGAGCTCACTGCACTAAACTTATAAAAGTGACTACAATTGACTGTTACACCAAGAGGTTTATCTTAATAATAAGATTAACATGTGTGCTAAGTGTAAATAAGGAGAAGTAAGGAGAATGATGGAACAAACCAAAATACTCAATATTTACCAATCAAGTATATTTGGATAATATACTTATGTAAGAAAACCAATTAAGTATTATATTTTTATTTAATTGATTATGAATAATTCTACTTTTTAAATAATTTGTTAAGTAAATTATGGAAAAATAATTTTAAACTTCATTTACAATTTGCTACGGCTAGAAATTTCAACGGAGTAAATTTGGATTTGGTTATAACTCTTATTTTGGCCAAAATCCTTGAGGGCGATTATTCTGGGCTGGCATTTTTTTTTTTTTCTCGATACAATTACCGGTGGCTAAAAAATTCACATAAGACAAGTTTTAACACGATTTCGTATGCTGAAATCCTTGTTTAGAAAGACCTGTTGCCAATTTCGGTGATAGATGTTAGATCACCTTTTAGTTTAGGAAAATATCATTTTGTTGATCCTTCTTTCAATATTTTTAAATTTTATTTAAGAGTTTTTGTAAGGAAGTCTCAAGTTGATTTAAAAGTTTTCTTAAAATATCTCTAGTCAAATCTTTTCTACCCGTTTGAATTTAAAACATTTTCTAAATATAAGGAGAATTAATTTTGCTCTCCTTCTAAATGGGCTCAACCAGTTTTCTAGTCAACTCTTTTCTATCTTTCATGATATGATTCAAAAAGAGCAAGCTCAATTGATTAGTTCTTTGGATCAATGGGTATCTAAAGGAAGTTGTTTTGCTCTTTTGAAAAGTGTTCTTTTCTCAATTCTATTATATGTTTTTATCCTCAAAACCCTCCAAAAGGTTTTTCTTAGAGAAATCTTTTGTTTTGGGGTTCATCAATATGTAGTTAACTCTTCATTGTAATTACATTAAATTTGCCATACATCCATCCTATATTTGTACTTGGAGTCAACCATAAACCCTCCTTATTAACTCCCCTTCATTGTAATTATCATCTAAATTTACATTCTCTAAATTTTCCTAAATTTGTGCATTTAAGATAGTTTCATATATAATCAATTATTGAAATTACAGAAATAAAATGACATCATAATGATATCATACAAAATATTTTTAAAATTTAGATAATCTCAAGTTTTAAAATCCTTATCCTTTAATATAACTATCATTTTACTCCCATTTGCTGGTTAAAAACAGCATGATGATGTCATAAGTTGCAATTGCAGAAAATGACTAAGATAATATCAACTCAAGATGTCATATTTTTAGGTCAATACCAAATTCAATGGGTTAGATATATTTAGGTAATGTAATACATTAATACAAGATTTTGAGAGATAAATATGTGAATCTAATAATAAAAATTATATCTTTATATGATTCGTTCAAGATAAACGTTATAACTTTTAAATTTGAGTTTTAAAGGTTATAATTCGAATTTTTGGAAATTCTTTATTGGATTTAAGTTTCAAATAAAGTGGAAATTGTAACAAATTATATATATATATATTAACTATCTGATCTATTTTATTGACTTTTGGATTAATAATTTTCATTTATTCTTATTCCCGGTTGCCAGCATAGACCCTATAATAATTACAACTATGAATTGCTCTCTTGACTTATATATTTCAAACTAATTTACTCATCTCAACAGCATGGTTAGATTATTTTAGAATCAAACGTTCATGAGGTAAATACATTCTTGATACGGAATAAAAGGATAAGAGCATTTCTTAAATAGCGGGTCTTATGTAAACCATTCTAGTCGTCAATTGGACCCCTTGGAGAGCCCGCGTGATCATGCCGGTTTTGCAAATTCTATTTAGTTAATTTTCAAAGAAAAGTTGTATGTCCCACCTAAGCCTAACCACTCAGCTTTTCCATAAAGGAGCAATAACCGAGTCATGTATAAAAGTGACTATAATCACATTTGCGTATTGAGTCATTTGTGTTTCCCATAAATCACACCCATAACCTCGACCTTATGACATGCTTACATAGCAAATAACCAATTTTGAACTTGTAAACTTCATATTAAAACACTAAATAAAGATATGAAGTAAGTATTCAAAAGATTTTATAATCTCTTTTAATGAAATATATTAAAATCACTATTTAAACTTTAAGTATAATTCAATTTATACCTAAAATTTGATTGTTAAATATTATATTTAATCAAAATTTACATTTAAAGTTTAAATTTATTAAATATCAATACTCATTAGGATTTTTATTTATTAAGTTTACTATATCTATCATATGTTTGCATTCTTAAAAATATAAATATAGTTGATGAGAGGTGAAATAGCATATTTAACAATGGAAAGTTTGAAAGCCACCACAGTTTATATGTTGATTTGTTTATAATATCAGTATGCTAGGTTATGACAAAAGGCGCTACATCGTAATATTTTAAATCTTTGACCCAAAATAAGGGTGAAATGACTTTACAGAACACAAACCAAGACAATTTAAATCACTCACACTTAAAACACGAATACCTTAAATTCAACTTTTACAAGGATATAAGCAGTCATGAACAAACGAAAGAAAAGCACAAGTGTTGGTGGGGTTGAAATTCAACTGTAATTAGCTAACACGTCATGCAAGTTTAGCAGGGCCCATTTAACTTAATTAGAAGAGCGAATTATGCAACTAAAATACATTAACTAAATTGTGATTATTGGTTAAATTGATATAACCACGTGAGGAACTCGAAAAACTATTCTACGAGTTTGTCGTGTTGATGTTTTAAGTTGAACGTTTAACCCTAGTTTACTTGGGGATTATGAAATAAAATGGCAAAAGGCAGGAATTAAAAAAAAATTAAAATAAAATAAAAGAGCCAAAAGGCAAGCAGTTAACTGTATATTTTTAATATATGAATATACTCAACTTTTATTTTCTTTTCTTTATAACTGTGAATTGCAAGGGAATTGATCTACTTTATTGAGAAATTAGTATTCATATAATTTGATTACAAAAGCCCTATCAATATTGATATTAAACCATACGACATTGTCTTAATTATAATTGATCTCTTAACACAAATGAAAATCAAATATATATTTTTAGAAGTGAGTAGATAACCTTGTTATATAAAGTACCTACCCATACCCTATTTGATCAAATAAGTTTTGAATGGATGTTTAGAGTTCTAAGGTGGGTTTCAAGTATAAATTTTTTAAAATTTGCTCTCACATAATAGAATATAAGTATAGGTATAAGGCCAACTTATCTTATACCTACCCTAAAACCTATACTTTTGTATAGGTCCTAGGATACCATATATCCACCTTATAAAATATTATTAAATAATATTAAGAAATGAAAATCAAATAATAATATTATAGTTTTTTAGTAATAGATGTTTTAGTAAAAAAAAAAAACAAGAATCTAAATTCATAATTTGATAACCGTAAATGTTTAAACTCTTTCATTTCCTTATCCTCCTCCATTTTCCTCTCTAACTATAGGTTTTCTATCATTTTGTCTTATTCATTTTCTATTTGTTAAGTATTAAGATCGTAAAACTTAAAATAATTAAAGTTGGAAAACTACTTTTTAAATTTCAAATATTTTTTTACAAGTTCCATAAATTTTGAATATTAAGAATTTATAATTCACATATACATTACCTTTTAATATTACATAAACTTAAAATTTATAAGAAAAAATATATAATTTACAAGTTTCATATAATACCTTATATCCTATAAGTTTTATAGGATATCAAGTATAGAATAGTTCTAAAATATTATAGGATAGGTTCCGATTTCAAAAATTAAGAACCTGTAGTTTACAGGGTAGGGTATAAGTAAAATCTCGTACCCAACCTATCTTATACTAGCTCACCACTAATATATATATATATATAATATTGTTTAATATAATTTTATTAGTATATATGTACAATTACAAACTTTTAATGTATAAAAAGAGCATCCGATAATTTATGTCACCCTAAAATAGTTGTGTGTTTTAAATAAAACAAAAAGAAAATGTCAGTTTTATTGGCATATTTCAACTGGAAAAAAACGTTAGCAGAGATAAAATTCGAAACCATCATAAAACATGTCAATTCACGTAAAATTTAAATCTGAGTCGATATAAAAAATAGCATTAATTGGTTACTTAGATGTATGAATGATATTAATTTTAACATAGACCCAACCCAAGCTCGGCAGTAATAGAATTCGTACAGCAACTACGTTCTTTAATAGCATATTTAATTTTAAATATAATAGAAAAAGAAAAAAGAAGATCGGTGTAAGTAATGCAACCTAATGGGGAAAAGGCTAAACAAATCTCGAAATATACATAATTTTTATAATTTAATAATAAAATAAAAATATTATTTAAATGGTTGAAATGATTATAAATATTTTTATACAAATAAGATTTAGTTAATGAAAATGGGATTCGAACCCATTTGGCGTCTAAACCACTCAAACCAAATATTGGGAGAAAGTAAGGATATTGCTTTTATAAATGATATAATTTATTTTTAAATATGAAAAAAAAATCATATTTAATACAACAACCCACATGAAAAATGTTTGTACAAATAAAATTCGAAATTGGCAAAACTCAACACTATTAATGATCCACAAGAGACATTAATCTACATGATATTAAATCAATGAATTATTCAAAATAATTGAACTTTTATATACATTTTTTAAGTTTACGCTAGTTTATTAGGCCATGACAAAACAATTGATGCAGCATGAAATCTGAACCACACACAATTTATGCAAGGAATAATCCGTAATAATGATAAAAGTTTTTATATCTCCTTTAGTAATATTGTTTAGCAAGTATTTATATACCAAGAACCCTAAAACTAATAAGAAAATTAAATAAAGATATAAAAAAAAACTATATCAATAAAAATAGACTTTCTTAATCTAAACACTTGAAAACAAGAGATTATGATTCTTTCACCAAATAGCAAAGTGGCTTATTTTGAGTTAAAGTAAACTCAAATCAATGTTTATTGATATATTATGAGTTTCATAACTCTTCATAAGTAAAAAATTATAAATTTTCAAAGTTGAGCTTTCCAAACTAAGGCTTTCTCATAAAACTCTCAATTTTAATTGTTTCCTACTATGTTTGGAATGTTATTTCCAAATGTTTATTGGCTTCTAACTATGGGATCCGATGGTTTATTCTAAAGCTCATGATTCTTCTTCTTTTGTAATTTCCGATGGTTAAGTTGTTTCATAACTTGCAAACTTAATTCATCCACATCAACTCTCTCTCTCCTCTTCTCTTTCTTTATTTTTATCTCCTTTTTTTTTCTCCATTTTCACCATATGATTAATTTCTCACTCTACCACTCTTGAAATAACACACTTATGCTTAAGGAAAGGGATCACATTTGATAGAGTACCTAACTTAAGGAAACTTGATGAGAACCTGATATTCTATATTGGTTTGGATTGGATTTTGGGAAAAGCATGTTGGCACATAACAATTTGAACCTATGATTGTAGAAACAAGATGTTCTTAACCAAACCTAGATTATTTAGTTACTTAGGATTTTCATTTTCTTTTCTTCTTTTTTTTTCTTAAAATAATATGAAATTTAATATATTTTAACTAAATTAGATTAGCTTATCGATTAGGCTTCTAGACTAGTATTAGGAATTCTATAATACCATTGTCAAATTTAGGTTATGCACTAATATACTTTATTAGATCTAGATTAAGTTTTAAAAGAAGTAATATATTATCAAGTTTGAATTTGGATTTTAGGATACTTGTTTTTGAATCCACTAGTTGTATCCTTAAGGAAAACTCTATGATTTACGTAATAAAGTTAGATATAGATAGATAAATATAACATATAAATTGGTAAATTATAAAGCATAACATGTCTTTTCATACTTTTGCAATATGCAAACTTAGGTTTCATCTATTTATAAATGTATGATAAGTACAATTTTTCGTTAAGTAATTATTAGTCATGGTTAAAAATAACATGTGACTTGTATACATTCATCCAATAGAATCTCAAATCACGCATACTTAAGCTCAAAAGGCTTTAATTAGACTAAATGACACTTTTTGGCAAAAAAGGAAAAAGAAAAGAGTTAAAAAATACATTTTTTGTAATAAGATATGAAAGGGAAGAGAGTGTATTATTTTGTTTGATTTGAAATTCTTAAATAAGGTATAGACGATTTAGAATTTTGTAGAAAGTATATGTGTCACTAGCCATCTTTAAGCAAGAACTAATGATCGCTTAATGAAGTATAATATAAGTCATACAAAGTAAATTATAAAAGCATGAAAACACATGATATATTTTTGTAAATATGTGTACCCCTTTACTTTTCTATGTCTTTTTATTTTATTTTATTTTTTTCTTATTGTTTAATGACTTGTGAGTCGGGTCCACCATTTTCTTTATGGCTTGAATGATAAGGAGCACCGCACGTGGAGTCTGAGACAAGGGACCGTCCAACCATGGCAAAAGGACAACACCCTATTAAAATTGAAATAAATCCTACCAAAATAAAACCCTCATTACATCAATAAATAAATAAGCATTTACAACTAAAACCCATTTTCCCCATATAAATATTAAAAAAGAAAAATCGTTTTCTTTTCACAGCTTACTCTTTTGATATCTACTCGATTGTGTTTGTTGCTTCAAGCTTGTCAGCCCTCCTCTTATCCTCTCTCTCTCTTTCTTATTTTATCTTTCTATACAACTCATCTTGCCAGCTCCCATCTGAAAGGAACTTCAGTCCACACTCACACTGCAGAGAAAGAGAGAGAAGAGATGAGAGAGTGCAAAGGGGGGAAGGGAGAGAGAGACCCACTAGGGCACTAAGTTACTGCACTGCGGGGCAGGAACTCATGTACTGAGAGAGGAAAAAAAAAAACAAAAATCACCCCCACCCCCTTAAAACATATAATATATGATCAACTATGGATGAAGATAATGGGATCCGCAGACCTAACTTCCCATTACAATTGCTCGAGAAAAAGGAAGAAGGATACCATCATCACCAGCATAATCAATACTTCAACCTTCAACAACATCAACAACAACAGCAACAACCCACTTCATGTTCCCCCACTACCACCACTGCGCTCACCGTCCACGGTGGCACCACCACTACCGCCGTCGACCCATCCAAGAAACCTACCCCCAAGAGAACTTCCACCAAGGACAGACACACCAAAGTGGATGGCCGAGGTCGCCGGATCCGCATGCCTGCCCAATGCGCCGCTAGGGTTTTCCAATTAACCCGAGAATTAGGGCACAAAACCGATGGTGAGACCATCGAGTGGTTGTTGCAACAAGCTGAGCCCGCCGTGATCGCCGCCACGGGGACCGGTACTATTCCCGCCAATTTCACTTCGCTTAATATTTCTCTCCGTAGCTCCGGGTCGAGCATGTCTGCTCCTTCTCACTTTAGGAATAATTACTTATTCAATTCGGGTTTCGCGGCGGCACAGCAATTACGGACGGTCCATGCCGCGGAGAGAAACTTTGATGAGTCTCGACAAAGACTTCTACTCCCTGGCGTCGGACTGCCGTCCTTAGAGAATAATAATTCCTTCAGTGTGAGTAGTAATCCTATGTTGCATGCTAAACACGAGCTGCGCGATGCAAGTTCGTGTTTAGAACAATCCGAAGTCGAATCGAGCTTAAGTAGAAAGAGAAGGCCTGAAGACTATCCACACGAGATGCCATCACAAAGTCACATGGAAAATTATCTACTGCACTCTAGTAGTACCGGTCCAAGTGCGGCGGGGCACGGGTCGGTACCGGCGGCGTTCTGGATGGTGGCGAATTCTGGTAACCAAGTTTTAAGCGGTGACCCTATGTGGACACTTCCAAATGGTAGTAATTCTAGTGCTATGTATAGAGGGTCAATGTCTAGTGGACTTCATTTCATGAATGTCAACACTCCAATGGCTCTCTTATCCGGCCAACAATTTGGCGGTGGTGGAGGCGGCAGTGGTGGTGGTGGAGGACCGGTGACGGACAACCACTTAGGATTTATCTCCGCATTGAATGCATTTAAGCCTGTTTCGATTAGCTCAGGGATGGAGTCTCATGAGGAGGCACCGGCAGGATCATCACACTCACATCATGGAAGAGATCAAGATGGGCATGAGTCCACTGGCCATCACCACTCCTAATTTGCTAGTGTGTATGGTTTGGTGCTTTCTCTCTATAATTAATATTCGGTTAATTTATAAATATATAACTAGATTGATTTTGAACGAAATTATATAGAGTAGAGTAATTCGAGTGATTGCTTACTTAGAGAATTAATGTGTTAATATTCGAATTTTGGAGTGTTGTATTTTGAAATTTTTGGGTTAATGATGCGAGAATCGTTAATGTGAGTATTGACTGGTCGTGCTTATTATGTGTTTTTGCAATGGCACTTCAATGCTTTCGTTATTTTGGTCTGAAGATAGTTTAAATTTAAATGATTGGCAATTATGTAGCTTCATGTGCAAGAAAAGTGACTTCAAAACCAGTTGGCTTGTATCATTATTAAATCTCTACAACTTGAATTTAAGGATTAGATGTAACTAACCTATCATTACATGAATGAGGCCTACATATATTTATTTGCACTGTTCTACTCTTTGCAATTTTAGTATTGAAATCTATTTGGTGCTGGTGACTATGGTCTATAGGAAGATTCTTCAACAGGAAGCGCTACTAAATCTTGGAGCGTATTTAAATATATATATTTTTGTAGAAATATTCAGCATAATCAAAATTTTGGAGTCAAATGTGGCTACCGATTATAATGCTGTTGTAAAGTTTTACAAAAATGACCAATTTTCTCTTTCGTAAATTGGAAATCATTTTTCCTATTTTGCTTTGGCATTTTCTCTTATGGTTACTCATCGCTACACCTATCATTATCAACAATATTTGCTTCTTATAATCATTTGCAAATAGTAAGTGTAACATTTGAAAATTATTACCTTAATATTTCACGATTCTATGATTTTGATTATTGTAAATATAGAATAAGGTTTGGAAATTTTTCTTTTAGGGAAAATAAACTCTTAGTATTTAAACTAATGACACATTTCATTTTTCTTTTTGCTTTTTCAGTTAAATAATTATATTTGTTCAAGAAGGGGTTTTGCTTGATATAAATGGTAAGTTTAGTGTTATTATTGTGGGAGTCGAAGTTGAAATGCTCATAATATCTTCACATTTTTTATATCATTTTTTAGCCAAGATAAAACTCCAACCTTCGAACTGAAGGCAAACACTAGACTTCCCATGATTTTATCATCAAAAGTATTCAAAGGAGATCTAACAATAATCATAGTCAAAGAAATGGAATTTCTAGCCTATCGGAATTCTCTATGATGAAAATATGAGGGAAATAAAATATCTCTTCATAAAATAAAAGAAAATGGTCATTGTAATTAAAACAAAATATAAATTTAAAATTTATCTCATTGGATAATGATAAATCAATTATCCTAATAAAATAATTCAAAAACTTAATGAATTAGTAAATAACAATGTTATACATTTCATTGAACTTGTTTGAATGAACGAAGGTCTTTGCCATAAACTAAACCCGGCTAATTGTAGAGCAAACCTCTTTCCCCTGTCCAACACCAACTCCCACACCCCACCCACCCTATCTTATGCTTCTTAGTTCTTAGTCTCCCATTAACATATATCTTGGTAGTTTTGGTTTAATTTAGTGTCATAGAAATGCATATTCAGTGATCATGAGCGGGGACTCAGAATCCTACTTTTTCTTATGTGTAGGGAGGCCATTTCTGCAGTACTGTAAAGTGTAAATATGCATGATGTAAAAGGCCCCCACACGTACGTGGCCCTCTAAGAAATGCCTCCTTTGTTTATATCCATCCAATCAACACCATCCATCAACTGTATTTGAACTTAATATATATCGGTCTATGTACCATTCTCTCTCTCTCATTCTCCAGCCTTTGCATATATATATGACAGACAAAGCTCCCATGTATGAAGATGATGAATCAGATGAACATGAAATAATAATGTAAAAAATTGTATTTCTTTCATTTCCTGTTGCTGGCATGGAGATGTCCCATTTGTGAATTATTGCAGTACTGTGCCTGTTTATAAACCACATGAATGAAACCGTTTCTCTGAGCAACTGCAGTGTTGAATTTCACAGAGAATTGAATGCATGTGCAACTTTGTCTTCTCTATACTCCACAGCTAAAGGTATATTGACACTACAATATACATAACTATACGTATATTTTACATGCATATACAGTATCATTCTTAGTAAATTCACACACACACACACACATATATATATATATTTATATATTGTTCCCATGAGTAATGAGAAAAGCTTCGATGATAAATAGCAAATGGGACATACTACAAATGAATTCAGTATAACAGAAATATTTCCAGCAGCGGATCGCCTGGATAAAACCCATAAATTTTCGGAGGGATGGGTTAGAACATTATTGAATTTCGGAAGATCAATTTTTCTTTTTTACTTTAATCAATTACTATACTTGTAAGCTCATACTCAAAGTTTCAATTTTGGAGATCCAGCTGATATATGAATCATATTTGTTGTATTTCTACATTAAGCTATGAATTTTTTTTCTAGGTTTTTAAGTATCTTGAGCTCCGAGAATAATTTATTGCATGGGTCATCAGCCCTCGAAATGGGATCTTATGGGAATTAGTTGGCAGCATACGTCTCCCTATATTTTATCAAAATTCTGATAATTTTCAAGATGTATATTTAAGTAATGTGTCTTTCATAGAACAACAAACGTTAGGCTAGAAAACTTATATTAATAGGTTATTCGATATATCCCAATTAAATAATGTTTTCATTAATAAAAAGCACCATTCTTCTTCTTTTTTTCAGTCATTATAATAAAAAAGGGATTCAAACTTTGATCCATCCATTAAATTACCAGCATTTATATTTATACTGCTAGACTACGGCTACAAGAGCCTTGACATTGTCTATTCTTTTCCACAACTATATTTCCTCCTCCTCCTTTCCTGGCCCCCATCCCCCCTCCCTTTTTTTCTCCTCACGAAAAAAAAGCAAACTAATCGTCCCTCAGTACAAATATAGGCCATTTGTACACAGTCCGACTTAGGTTTTTCATTATCAAACTAATAACGTTTGAACGTGGAACAAAAGATATGCATTCTTCCACATCATTTCCTTCATTTTATGTATCTGGCTAGTCCTCCCATATACATTCGGTTTCATCATGTGTTCCTGCAGTCACTGCCGCTGATGTAGCATTTGTACATGTCCTTCTTGTTATGTCATATTGTGTACAGAGGTTTTTATTTTCCTGCAATGTATGTCACCAACTGATAATGCGCTGTCAGCGTGTAATTGTCAAAGAATTAATTGGTGGGTCATCACCATATTGATTGCCAATTTACAATTTATATGTGCTACAATGGATCAAGTTTTATTTCCCTTTCACGTTATCGGAATTTATGTTTTAATTATGAATTTATGCACTTACTTTATCAGTTTTTTCCTTGGTATTTTTCATGTGTTTCATAGAAGTACAATTGTTGTTTCACATAGCTTTCTTTGATGTGGCACATTGCCACCTTTTCAATTTTTTACAACCTAGTTGAATTTTGAATAACTTTTGGAAGTTGCAAGTCGTCTTCAATCTTCTGTATCTTTTAGCTAGGTTTTTTTTTTTTTTTTGATCAACAGTGACATGTTTTAGGGTACGGCCTTCTAAGTAGGGCCTCAAAGCAATAGACGCATATTGTTATCAACTAGTCTTACTATCCCATCACCCAAGAAATTTTATAAAATGTTACTCAAATTGCGTTAATAGATTGAGGGAATGTTTGCTTGATCTGCACTTACTTGCTAGGATCATCGTAAGCAACCATATCTCACAAGGAATTTTGGTACAGAATTTGCGCAAACTTTAATATATATCAAGTACGTTTTGCTTCCTGAGTTGATGTCATTGTCCAATTCAAGATTGAGGAGTTCAAATAATCCTTGCGGATAGTTCTTATAGTCTATAGCCTGAGTCTCATCGTTTATGATTTAAAACGCAAGTGAAACACCAATATATATGTTAGAAGATTAAGAGTAAGTTTGGCATTAACAAAATATAGAATATGGCGCTGTCAACATAGAAATGGAAATTCAGTTGTTATCACGTGTGCTTAGCGTGAGTCTCACGTTCATATCGCCTCTAAGGAGTGATATGGAAATAAAATGTGAAGAAATGATATGGAAAGATGCTGCTAGAAGGATGAACAAATAGTTTCAGTGACTAAAATGCACATGTGATAGATGAATGAGCTTTAGAACATTAACTTCACAATTCTTGAGCGAAATTGACTTGTTCTCTGTTTGAGCTGACAATAGATATTTTACAGCTTTATGCTATTTCTATGATCCCTAAAATTGTGTCAAATGAGGAGACATTGCCAATGACATTTGTATGAAATAAAGCATGTCCATCCTAAAGTTATGCTAATGAGTTTATTATGGGTCCAAGTCCAATAACCCTCCTTATTGTGTACATGAGCCTATTGAGAAAAATTAAGAGCAAATAAAGCGATCCAACTTTCTTTATTCTAACTTTATTAAATTAAATTTTTTTAAGTCATCTCAAGATATGGAGCGGATTCTTTGGGTCCTAATACTAACCTAAGGAATCAACCCTAAATTGCTGCTAGACCCAACCCAAAATTCTGTATAACTAAAACTAGCCACAAAGAAAGAGAGAGATAATTGTAATGTATATTTTTATAGAATTGTAATGTTTGATAATGCATATTTTTATAGGTTTCTTTTTATTAGGGGAAAAGAGAGAGAGAGAGAGAGAAAAGAACTCCATAATGTAAGAGGTAAAGCTACAACAAGCTTTTGGTGCATGAAGAAGGTCAAGGGATAAACTAGGGTTTGGGAAAAAAAACCAACCAAATCATAAACCAAACTGAATCGAACAAAATCTAATCATAAATTAGGTTTGAACCATCTTTTTAAGTTTAAAAAAATTATGAACCGAGTCATGAAAAGTAAAGAAAAAAAGGTGGTGAAAATATAGAAATGTATAACTAAAAAAGAGAATTCATATTGCATATTTAATTCCTTTTCTTATTTGGTTTTAATCAAGTAACTTACTACTTTTTTTAATTTTTTTTTTTTACTTATTAATTGATAAATAGAAACCATAATTGCTTTGAAAGACAAAATAAAATCTCCTTAAATAGATCAAATGGGCATTGAAGATGGTGAGTAATATTGAAAAAATGATAATAAATTAAATCTTTTTTATGTTAAGTATAATGTTTCCACGACTTATTGACTTGTACATAAAAAAAAAAATTAACATATGTAAAAATAGTTTGAACCGTAAATTAAATTGAATCAAACTATTTTTTTTAGATTCAAAAAATTATAAACAGAATAATATAGTTAGATTCAATTTAAGAAAAAAAAATGAATTGTATGGTTCAGTTCAATTCGAGGAATGAATCATATAGAACTGAACCGTGCCCATTCATAGGATAAATAATGTATTCAATTTTCAATTCATGATTTTTAAGGGAAAAAATGCAAAGGAATGACACCTATTTGTACACTTTTTGCACAAAAAAAAAAAAAGGCCTAGGCTTTTCAACTATACATTTAATAACTTATGTTTATAAGATACATTCATTTTAGTAGGGACAAAGGCCCTAAAATAAGTATAACCTATTTTTGCAAAAATGCGCAAATATGAGTCCTTCATTTGTATTTTTGTCTTATCTAAATATATACTATTGCATATAAAAAATTATTATTATTTATTTATTCCTTATATATAACATTATATAATTAGTGTGTACACATAAGATAACATTATCTTAATTAAATTTTATTTCATATAATTATCGCTTTTAACTTCATTGAAACACACATCAAAGACGATCAAATCTTATATTTCAATGACATCCTTATGTATATGAGAGGTAATATTTTATTTTTTATTTTTTTCAATATTTTTTATGTTTTATTTATTTCCATTTTTTTATATTCATCATTGCTAAACTAAATTCCAAACTATATCTATTATTAAATTCAATATATATTTAGTTATCTCATTGAAAAATACATCTTTTGCAAATGGTAACAACAATATCCATCTATTATTAGATTAATTAAATATTTTTTCAATTATTATTACCTAGAAAATAATTATCAAAACCTAAAGATAAAGTTTTTAACTCTAAATATGAATTGATGTGATACGAACCACGCTAACTCGTGACGAAACCCAATACCAATACGTTCGGAAATTCGTTGCCTAAGACGCCCAAACACCTAAAGTGGAAAAACTACGACCCGTTGTCTATAAGCGAGACAAGAACCTTGGTATAAAAGTGAAGACGCCACAATCGGGATGGAAAACCGATTGATAAGTCGGGATGAACGCCACGGAAATCAATCCGATAAATTCGAATTAAGTTCTTGAAGAACCAAGAGAGGTGCTTCTCAAAAGTGTTTAATGTTCAATGATGTCTTATCTCTAATGTTCTAAACCCTAGGAGCTTTTATACTAGGGTTACAATTCGTGTAAAAAACAAGTCCAAAACGACGTAGTTTAGTTAAGTGACATAAAAACGCGAAATAGAACAAGCTGGCCGACAGGGGATACACGGCCTGTGTACACGCCCGTGTACTTTGGCCGTGTACTTGTCTGTGCAACTTCTGGCAACATACACGCCCGTGTACTTTGACCGTGTATCTGTCTGTACAACTTCTGGCAACATACACGCCCGTGTACTTTAGCCGTGTATCTTTCTGTGGATTTGCTTGACTCCATATACGGCCGTGCCTTTTAACCTTGTATCTAGCCGTGTATGATTCTAGGCAATCTTGAGAGTCCTACACGGCCGTGCCTTGAAAGTACACGCCCTCTTCAACCCGTGTCCGGTGTGACTTGTATAAGAGTAAGGGTCTTCCTATGGTTGTTCCAATCCATTCCAACTTCATGATTGCCCCAATCCTTCCCGGCTTCATGGACATCCTTTATCAACCCGTTAAGTGCTTCCTTTAGTCGTTTCGCTCGACTTCTTGTGATCGGTCCAGGCGGCACTTCAAGAGGATCTACATTCCTTCTTCCGGCTTGACTCTCATCATGGATCTCATCATTCCCCTCCTCTTGAAAAGGATTTGTCCTCAAATCGTCACCTACATCAAAAGGACTCAGATCAGTAACATTAAATGTGGCACTTACTTGATACTCACCAGGCAAATCTATCTTGTATGCATTGTCATTGATGCGCTCAAGAACTTGAAATGGTCCATCGCCTCTAGGAAGTAGTTTAGATCGACGCTGCATGGGAAACCGCTCTTTGCGCATGTGCACCCAAACCCAATCGCCAGGTTCAAAAACAGCTTGCCGACGACCCTTGTTGGCTTGTTTCACATACTGCTCTGTTCGTCGCTCAATGTTCAGCCTTGCCTTTTCATGGATCTGTTGAACAAATTCAGCCTTCTTCTTGCCATCTAAATTAACATACTCAGAAATAGGCAAAGGTGATAAATCTAAAAGAGTTAGTGGATTAAAACCATACACAATTTCGAAAGGAGAAAATTTAGTAGCAGAATGCACTGTACGGTTATAAGCAAATTCAACATGCGGCAAACAATCCTCCCAACTTTTAATATTCTTTTTAATTACAGCCCTCAACAAAGTAGATAAAGTTTGATTCACTACCTCAGTTTGACCATCAGTCTGTGGATGACAAGTAGTAGAAAACAATAACTTAGTTCCTAACTTAGCCCACAAAGTCTTCCAAAAGTAGCTTAAGAACTTAGCATCCCTATCTGATACAATTGTTCTAGGTATACCATGCAACCGCACAACTTCCCTAAAGAATAAATTAGCAATATTACAAGCATCATCCGTTTTGTGACAAGGAATGAAATGTGCCATTTTAGAAAACCTATCAACTACAAAAACAGAATCCCGGCCATGTCTAGACCTGGGTAATCCTAACACAAAATCCATAGAAATATCTACCCAAGGCTCATGAGGAATGGGAAGTGGGGTGTAAAGTCCTTGAGGTTGGACTCTAGATTTCGCTTGCTTACATGTGACACATCGCTCACAAATTCTCTCAACATCTCGTTTCATGTGAGGCCAATAGAAGTGTTCCTGCAATATCCCTAATGTTTTTGCTACTCCAAAGTGTCCCATTAAACCTCCTCCATGAGACTCCCTGACAAGTAATTCTCTTAAAGAACACATTGGAATGCACAGTTTACTCTCCCTAAACAAGAATCCATCATGTTTATAAAATTTTCCATGCCCACTCTTCTCACATTGCACATACTCCTCACAAAAATCTCGATCAGCAGCATATAATTCCTTAATGTGCTCAAAACCAAGCAGTCTAAAACTAAGAGTAGAGATAAGAGTATACCTTCTTGAAAGTGCATCAGCAACTACATTCTCTTTACCTTGCTTGTAGTGGATGACATATGGAAATGTTTCAATAAACTCCACCCAACGAGCATGCCTTTTGTTCAGCTTGTGTTGCCCCTTCAAATACTTCAAGGATTCATGATCAGTGTGGATCACGAACTCTTTTGGCCAAAGGTAGTGTTGCCACGTCTCCAAGGCTCGAACCAATGCATATAGCTCTTTGTCGTAAGTAGGGTAATTCAAGGTTGCCCCACTTAGCTTCTCACTAAAGAATGCAATCGGTCTTCTCTCCTGCATAAGCACTGCCCCAATACCTAATCCTGAAGCATCACATTCAATTTCAAACGTTTTAGTAAAGTTAGGTAAAGCAAGTAATGGTGCTTGAGTCAACTTATTTTTAAGCGTCTGAAAGGCCTTCTCTTGTTGCTCTCCCCAACTGAACCCCATGTTCTTCTTAATCACCTCAGTAAGTGGTGCTGCAATGGTGCTAAAATCCTTCACAAATCTCCTGTAAAAGCTCGCTAGTCCATGGAAACTCCGCACATTACTTACATTGGTTGGACTAGGCCATTCTTGGATCGCACGCACCTTTTCTTCATCAACCTGTATTCCCTGCGCACTAACAACAAAACCAAGAAACACAAGTTTGTCTGTGCAAAAAGTGCACTTCTTGAGGTTAGCATATAATTGTTCCTGTCGAAGCACTTCTAAAACATCCCTCAAGTGTGACATATGATCTTCCAAATTTTTGCTGTAAATAAGAATGTCATCAAAATAGACAACCACAAATTTTCCAATAAATGTCCTCAAAACATGGTTCATAAGTCTCATAAATGTACTAGGTGCATTAGTTAACCCGAAAGGCATTACTAACCACTCATACAATCCATATTTTGTCTTAAATGCAGTCTTCCATTCATCACCTTCTTTCATTCTAATTTGGTGATATCCACTTTTCAGATCAATTTTAGAAAAGACACTAGACCCATGTAACTCATCTAACATATCATCTAAGCGAGGAATGGGATGACGATACTTTACCATGATGTTGTTGATGGCGCGACAGTCAACACACATTCTTCATGTCCCATCCTTCTTAGGCACCAAAATCACCGGCACCGCACATGGACTCATGCTCTCTCTCACGTACCCCTTCTCCATTAATTCATCGACCTACCTTTAGAGTTCCTTTGTCTCCTCCGGATTGCTCCTGTAAGCTGACTTGTTTGGAATTGATGCTCCGGGTACAAGGTCAATCTGGTGCTCAATACCTCGAACAGGTGGTAATCCCTTTGGAATCTCCTCAGGAAAGACATCTTCAAAGTCCTGCACAAGAGACACAACCACACTAGGCAAAGAGTTAGATAAGTCGTTAGTAATCGAACGTGTTTCCTTAAAAACCAGCAACAACATAGGTTGCCTCATCACTAACGCTCTCCTTACTACACTCGCTCTTGCCACACAACTCTCCTTTTGCAAGGCTGCCCTCTCCTTTTCACTCACCACCAAAGTTGATCCCCCTTCAACTTGGCCTCTCACACTCTTTCCAGCCTTCCTCTCCTTCTCCTTTTGATCTTGACTTTTATATTCCTTTTTCTTCTCATTGTCTTTTGCTCTCTCACTCTCACTCTGCTTTTCACTCACCTTGTGTTTTGCAAATGACTGTTGTAGCTGCAACTGATCCTCATACACTTGTTTAGGTGTTAAAGGTTTAAGATTAAAGCTCTTCCCTTGGTGAACAAGCATATACTTGTTAGAAAAGCCATCATGCACAACCTTCATATCAAATTGCCATGGCCTCCCCAACAACACATGACATGCTTGCATTGGCACTACATCACATAACACCTCATCCTCATACTTACCAATGCGAAACCCAATCAAGGCTTGCTTACTCACCTTAGTCTCACCACTATCATTCAACCACTGCAATTTATATGGACTAGGGTGTCTAACAGTTTTGAGCCCCAGCCTCTCAACAATAAAATTGCTCACTACATTGGTGCAACTCCCTCCATCAATGATCAAACTACAAATGTGATCTCCTAAATAACATCTAGTATGAAATATATTTTCTCTTTGCACCTCCTCTTCTTCCTTCACCTGCACATTCAGCGCTCGCTTCACTACTGCCACTAGCCTTCCCATTGCAGGCTCCTCATCATCACTAACATCCTCTAATGGTGGCATATCATCTTCTTCACTATCCCCCTCAATCTCATACTCACCATCATCACGCAAAATCATCACACGCCTATTTGGACATTGACTAGCAATATGGCATCTACCTTGACATTTAAAGCATCTAATGTAACGATTTCTAGAAGTAGAAGATTCAGGGTTACCTTGATTACCAGGAGTAGAACCCGCTTGCCTCAGCTCCCCTTTTGGTTTGGTAGGTAAAGGCTTTTCTTCCTTCTTCCATTGATTAGTCTTCCAAGTGGATGAACCATTACCCTGTTGAAATCGTGCACTACTACTACCCTTCCGCTTGTGCTGGTTCTCAACCTTTATAGCCATGTGAACCATATCCTCCAATTTTACATAATGCTGCAATTCAACCATATTTTGGATTTCTCTATTCAACCCAGCAAGGAATCTAGCCATTGTAGCCTCTCTATCCTCTTCTACATTCGCCCTAATCATAGTGACTTCCATCTCCTTGAAATACTCATCTACACTTCGGCTTCCCTGCCTCAGAGTTTGCAACTTGTTGTGCAATTCACGATAGTAATACGCAGGTATAAACCGTTTTCTCATCACTCTTTTCATCTCCTCCCAAGACTCAATAGGTGGCTCGCCACTCCTTCTTCTATTCAACATTAATTGATCCCACCACACTATAGCATAATCTGAAAATTCAATGGCAGCAAGTTTCACCTTCTTTCTCCCACTATAGTTGTGACAATCAAACACCATCTCCACCTTTTTCTCCCATTCTAAATACGCCTCGGGATCATTCTTCCCTTGGAAAGGAGGAATCTTCATCTTTATGCTACTCAATTGATCATCCTCTCTATTCCTATCTCCTCTATCTTCCCAATCTCTAGTTCCTCTATTCCGACCACTATATCCTCTATAACTCCCGACAGAAGGCTCATCAAAATCATCATCCAACATTTCATCTCCACCCCTCGGTACTCTCCTAGAACGACTCTCTCTCTCACGCCCTTGGAATACATTTGTGGATTGCTCTAGTCTTTGCTCTACCGTCTCATGAATTTGTTCCATTCCCTCTTGGAACATCCTCTTCATTTCTCCCCTCAACGCCTCAATTACTAACCTAGCATCAAACCTTCCCCTCTCACCTTCCGGAGAATGTTGTCTCGACATAGTTCCTGCAGAAAAGATTAGTACAACACAAATATATATATGATCAAACCTCACGATACACTCCCTTACGTGTTTCGCTCAAATGATGATATCACACAGTCACTCGTGTATTCTCACAAACAACGATGATATCACTCACCAATTTCCTCTTCTCAATTCTCTTGGAACTAACCCGAACTACATCAATTTCCTTCCATAGAATTCAAAACCAACTCTAGGGTTCGTAAAATTTTCCTCTATTTTTCTATCTGAATTTTTTTTTTGTCTCTGTTTTTTTTTTTTTTTTGGCTTTTGATCACGTTTCTCTTTTCTTTTCTTTTCCCTTCTTTTTTTTTTTTTTTTTTTACAATCGACTAGTAAATACTACACTATCAAAAGACAATTAATATTGCGGAATTGAACACGATAATTGATATGAACGATTGGAGTTAGGGTTTTTGATATTACCTTCCTCAACCGAACTTGATGTTTTGACAAACCTAAGCTCTGATACCAAACTGATACGAACCACGCCAACTCGTGACGAAACCCAATACCAATACATTCGGAAATTCGTTGCCTAAGACGCCCAAACACCTAAAGTGGAAAAACCGCGACCCGTTGTCTATAAGCGAGACAAGAACCTTGGTATAAAAGTGAAGACGCCACAATCGGGATGGAAAACCGATTGATAAGTCGGGATGAACGCCATGGAAATCAATCTGATAAGTTCGAATTAAGTTCTTGAAGAACCAAGAGAGGTGCCTCTCAAAAGTGTGTTAATGTTCAATGATGTCTTATCTCTAATGTTCTAAACCCTAGGAGCTTTTATACTAGGGTTACAATTCGTGTAAAAAACAAGTCCAAAACGACGTAGTTTAGTTAAGTGACATAAAAACGCGAAACAGAACAAGCTGGCCGACAGGGGATACACGGCCTGTGTACACGCCCGTGTACTTTGGCCGTGTACTTGTCTGTGCAACTTCTGGCAACATACACGCCCGTGTACTTTGACCGTGTATCTGTCTGTGCAACTTCTGGCAACATACACGCCCGTGTACTTTAGCCGTGTATCTTTCTGTGGATTTGCTTGACTCCATACACGGCCGTGCCTTTTAACCGTGTATCTAGCCGTGTATGATTCTAGGCAATCTTGAGAGTCCTACACTGCCGTGCCTTGAAAGTACACGCCCTCTTCAACCCGTGTCCGGTGTGACTTGTATAAGAGCAAGGGTCTTCCTATGGTTATTCCAATCCATTCCAACTTCATGATTGCCCCAATCCTTCCCGGCTTCATGGACATCCTTTATCAACCCGTTAAGTACTTCCTTGAGTCGTTTCGCTCGACTTCTTGTGATCGGTCCAGGCGGCACTTCAAGAGGATCTACATTCCTTCTTCCGGCTTGACTCTCATCATGGATCTCATCATGATGTATATATTTATAATTTATCCCATACTATGTGTGAATTTTGCTTTAAAGCACATACAATACTATTAAAAATAATAATTTATTTAAAAATCATCATAACCAATCTTCTTATAATATATATTTATTGATTGCTATAAATATAGTGTGAATATTATTATTTAGTTATGATTTGTCTAGAAATATGTGGAGAATGACCAATATTTCTGCAATTTTGTAAAAAAGGTTCTAGATTTTTTAACTATATGTTTAAGGACTTATATTTATAATTTATGCTCATTTTAGGGTTTCCATGTCAAATCACATTAATGACAAATGAACAAATATCTTAAAATAAATGTATCTTATAAAATATAGTTGAAAAATTCGAATCTTTTTTTACAAAAAGTGCACAAATACAAGTCCATTTTTCTCGATTTTTAATTATTGTAATTAATCATAAATTATTCCACTCGGATAATTGCATTATTACATGCCTAGTACTTGTTCTTCCATCTTCTCTCTATGTATTGCCAACCATCGTATTGGAAGTTGTTTTTGCCTATACATAATTATGGATCATCATATTACTTTTCCTTAATTACATCTTATTCATCTTCATCTTCTCTTATATATATTAAAAACACTCCAATATCTTCGATTATTACTCTATGTGAAACTCCTTATCAAATGGCCTCTACTTTCAATACCACAAGCCAAGAACTTTCTATTTTTTAATACTAATTGAAGGGCTTTGATGACCCTTAATAAAAAAGGTCACAATTTTTAATCATTCTTTTTTAATGATTCAACTCCACTAATGTTAGTCCAAACCCTTTTGTATAATAGTATGTGTATATATAAGTGATAGATAAATACCACTAAAAAATATAGATAGTAATTATTTTAAAAGCTATATAAAAACTATCCAAATCCACTTACTCCTAGGCTTAGCTACAATAACCATAAGTTTAAGACTACCTTTAAAGGGCATAATGGCAAGACCAACCTACCTCTAATCACAATTTTCTTCAAATTTTACTTCTTTTTTCTTTCCCTAGAAAATTAAAGATCTTTCTTTTAAACTCCTTATAAATGGAGATTCTAACTGCATTAGTCACGTGAATATCACATAAGTATCTCACTATACACGACTTCAGAAAAATGATATGAAGATGGTACGTAATAAGATAACTAAAAAGAAAGTAGTAGAGAGGGGGAGCATGTAATATTGGAAGCCTCAAACACAAGGGAGTCAATGAGACATTGAACATCGACTTTGCAACTCTTGAGTAATGGAAGTCGTTCTTTGCTTGAACTCTCGTTTAATCTATGAGAGTAGAGATTTCACAAAGGAATACCGTTTATCTAGTCTCTAAAATTGTGTGAAATGATGAGAAATTGTTGAATATTTATAGACTCTTGATCTAATAACATCCGTCGAATTACCTTAGTGATTGATGGCCAAGATGGAGTATGCGCATTCTATAATTATCCTAATAAGCTAGCCAATGATTCAAAACCTATTTGAAAAATATTAAAGACGAACGAATTGATTCAACGATTTTTATTTTGAATCCGTCAAATTAATTCTCCCTAAATCATTTTAATAAATGAATAGAGTCACCAAACCTTATCACCTAACTTAATTAAACAAGTCAAATAATTTATAAGATTAACTCAATATATTAATATAATAATTTTAGTCATCCACACTCCCTTAATAACCATTACTTTAAGGGTACGGATCCTATCATCGTGATTCATAAGAGGACCAACGCTCTCGAGGGCAATGGCAAAACTTTCCGCGATCTCTTTCAATGGATTAAGAAAAAAAAAAAGGACTGCAGGGTATGTACCCCATTTTGCTCCCTTTATCGTGTCTAGCATGATAAATATGAGCCTTGGACGGTCTAAATATAAGCCCACCTGTACTGTAGCCTACATGTCTGGCCCATTATCACTCCCAGCTTTAACGGGCTCGAAAATCTAATTGGCCCTCAATTTTCTCTTTCGCGCGAATCAACGCCTAACAGCGTACTAATCCATACTAATTACCGCCAATCAGGGACTACTATTGTGAAACTCGAAAGAACAAAGACACTATACTTTTGTCGTTCGCGGTCTTACGGGGCCAGCATTTATTTGCTAAAGCTCATGGAAAAATTACCGAAAAAGCTTCTTCCAGTTGCAAGATTGTTTTCAAACACATTTCGGTGCCTCTTTCCTCGTGTCACCTGACATGACACGGTCCAGATAATCAGCATTCAGCGCGACTCACAGGAAAACCCCACCCCCACCCAACCTTTGTTTCGCTTTTCAAAGCTTCTTTTCAGCTTTCGACTGTACACGAGCGGTGTAGTCCTGGTCTCCCTTTGAGATTTTTTACCTTTCAGTCACCAGCAAAAAATGGGTTCTGGGAATTTTCTCCAAGTTGTTGGCAAGAACTTTGATGTGCTTGCTTTGTATGTCTTGCTTTTTCATTATTATTATTTGTACAGAAATGGAAATCCTACCATTCTTCTTCGTTTTGGTTATTTCTGACTGAGTTTTTACGTTGTTGTTGATATGCAGGCCTCTAGTAGCTCTTGTCTATCCTCTGTAAGTTTGTCTTGAGACAAAAATTGTTGTTTGAACTACAAGTGAAATGCATGCATTGACATGTTTTCTTGAAGCTTATGCACATTGAAATTTGTCCTCGAAGCCCAGATTTTGTGTTTTTGCTTTTTGAAGTACTTATCGGCATCGTGCATTTGTTGGGGTTATTTTTGCAGATATGCTTCCATAAGGGCCATAGAGACAAAATCTCGTTCAGATGACCAGCAATGGCTCACTTACTGGGTTTTGTATTCTTTGATTACACTCTTTGAACTCACATTTGCCAAAGTCCTTGAGTGGTAAGCTTTCGTTCTTACTACATTCGTATTTCTCCCATATATACGTGTCAAATGTGTTCTTCTTGTTACTAGTTTTATCCATGCTTTATATTCAACTGGAACTTAAGTTTCTTCCAGAGAAAATATGTTAAAAGGCTCGAAAGTCTGGGGCCTTCTAAGCCAAAATCGTAAATGACAATATACGTGGCGTGTAATTTTGAAGCAGAGTCATTACAAACGTGACTTATGTTGTAGCATAAACATGAGGATATGTCTTGGTATATCTGAAATTCACGCCATTTTTGTAATTGCTCAAGTCAACTACCCTTCTGGCTGGATAACCATCAGACGCTGTCGTTTTGTCACCTCTTTAGGGGCGTGACTGAATGCGTTCCACCATGTTTTTAAGAGATTTACAGAAACTGGCCACAGGGCAGCATTCAAATTTGTCCAGTGAAGACGTCTTCACTTGGTCATGCCTTCATGTCTTTAAGCCGGGAGCACTGGTTCAATATCTTCATGGCGCACTTCATTGCTGGTATCTGTGAATTGCAATGCGAATCATTGAGAATTGTGCATCATTGATAGATGAGTGAGACCATGATTTGAATCAAACTGTAGAATACTTGAACCTCTTTGCTAGAGTTGTTCAAAGTTTTTAAGCATTAAGCGAACTAGGAAGGTCTATCTTAGCAGTTGTATGCAAAGAATGAAAACCAAGTAACAACTGATTTAGGAAGGCCCAGAATTTCTGTCATTTCTATGTGTGAACGTCTCAGCGAACAAAAAGTTCCATATTGTCCTCAGAACTTCTTCGTATCATGTCCATGCTTCAAATTTCAGTCTGTAATTCCATATTGGGCCCTGTTTTTGCTACTTGTACATGATAAGAAAGTGACAATTTTGCCTGTACATATTTGCACTGTATATGTGATGGTAGTCGGATACATCATCTGTTGTAGAATTCACCCTTTGCTAGAACAAAAGAAAACAAAAAACAAGCTATCAAACTATGATCAAGGAAACGAATCATCAATAGAAACGCAAAACTTGCACGCATAAATTAAGCAAATCTGTTGGTTCAAACAACTGATTATGATACATTGGTTCAATTTAGTTGCACTTATACTTGAAGTTTACACTAAAGTTTGAAACCTCTTCTATTAAATTGATCGACTGAAATTATGTCTGATTCTAATAGAGTAAGCCTGCAAGGTTTCTTAACCATGGCAGTAACAAATGCAAATGGAAAACACACTGCTGGTACTGCAGCATGACCATGACTGAAAAATATTATTCACTGATGACTATCAACTTCAGTTACCTAAAACGCATGTTGCTCATGGCTTGATTAGTTTCAATTTTTATACTAAAATGGAGATCATAGAAATGCTGCTCATGTACTTCACTTTATCAGTTACCAGATTGCAATTAAGATTCATAACGCTTGCAGGAATTCTTGTAGAAAAATTCTACAGGTACTTCCATCTCATTGGTGTAGTTTTCTTCTCCATTTCAGGTTCCCCATTTGGCCTTATGCTAAGCTTATCCTGACATGCTGGTTGGTCTTACCTCATTTCAACGGGGCAGAATATGTCTATAAGCACTTCATTAGACCTACGTATATGAACCCACAAGCTACTACAATGTGGTATATACCTCGGAAGAAGGATGTTTTCAGTAAGCAAGATGATGTTCTAAAAGCTGCCGAGAAGTATATGGAACAGCATGGAACTGAAGCATTTGAAAGGCTCATTAGCAAGGTAAATCACAGTATTGCCTTCTGTCTTTGTTCTTGAAACCATCAACTGATCATTATGCCCACATATAGCACCTCAAAAGCAAGCCGTCTGCCATGGTTCTTAAAATGAGTAGAAGAGAGATGCAACTAGATGTACCTGATTGTGGATGCATCTTATTTTGAACATATTAACAAATGTTTTTCTATGTCATATTAACAAGTGTTCGGGGAGCAATCATTAATATTTTGACCCGACCGTGTTTCTAAACTTAGTAGCCTGCATTCTTTTGTCTTTTCATCTAATCAATTTGAACATATTTCACACAACTAGACCTAGAAATGCTTTCTATTTTCCTGGCAGGCAGATAGAGAAGCAAGAGCCAGGAGGAACGGCAACAACTACATGATCTTCGATGATGATTATCGATATTGAAAGGGATGCATGGAACTTGACTTTTTATGGGTAATGGGACCACCATTTATGAGATTGGTTGTCTCTTGGTATTTTGAGGTTGTAATCCATCTTTATGTATTCATTATCTAATCCAAGTTTCTGAGGAAGTTTCTTCTACCCAAATTGCATTCCCAATACTTCAAACATTTGTTGGTTAAACTACAGCATCCATCCCTAAGAATTTTTAAAACTTTATGGAGACTACATCTATTTAAATCATACACTTAACCACGCTCAGCATCACGGATTCTGCAATTTCTAGAATAATTGGTTATAACAGGAGTACGATTCTAATGGGGGAAACATCAAGCTGCGTTTGAGCTAGAATAGAAATTTCATGTCAATTTCAAAGTAAGTCTATCTTTTAATAGATTTTGGTTTTAAGATTGCAAGGACTATAGATCGACTCACTTCTTTTAAATTGGTTATCATCATTAAGAGTAGGTGATAAAGATAAAACAAGAGCTTACTTTATGGCAATAGCAATTAAAAGTTCCGGAACGCTATTGTCTTAACAACTTGCAAATCAGACGCAAGCCCCTTCTTGTATGGATTTCTTACCTTGCTCCTCAAACTACGAGGTATAGGCAATCGTTTACAAATGTTGTTTCCCTCCCAAGAGCTGGTATCAAAAAAGAATCCAAAAGAATAATGTAGAACAAATGAATCATGCCTAATATAAAATTACAGCCCAATAGAATGTAAAATAATTGCTATAACATTTGCAGCCCTGTATTGTTAACCTAGATTAAGTGCACAATTTAAAAAAAAAAATGGTTTATATGTGTAGAACAGCTATAATACTATCCAAATACAAAAATAGCTTTGCATGGAGGAATAATTATTCCATTCCACTATAATAAAGTTCATCAAACATCTTCTCAATAGGAAATTTTTGTTAGGAATCTGATACAATAAATGATAACAAATGAAATAAATCAAAAAGTGACTTAGAGGCATAATAACTAGGTCATTAACTTTAGAGAGATTTGGGCCCCCAAATTGAGTTTGCCAAAGGAATTAAATTAGTGGTACTCTAATAAGATATGATTAAGTCTAACAAGCCATTCATTTCACCTAATAAGGTAGAATTAGAATTGTTATCCCGCTTTATCTCATAAAACAGTCTATTATAGTGTTCACTTGACATAAACAGTTATTTGAAAGGCCAAAAATCCTATGAAATATTTAAGCTATTATAAAGGGACCCTAATTGATATAGATTAGTTTTCGTTATCTTCGTATTCATTGCTTTGAAAAAAGTCCATGTTATTTGCATTTGCTTTTACATTTGATACACCTTTGAAATTGGACGATCCTATTGCAAATCCTTTGAGGCCTTCAATGGCTCGTATCCCTGTAGAGGTTGATGCTTCCAAGAAATGTAAAGAATAGCAATAACTACATGATCTTCGATGATGATTATCAATATTGAAGGGAATAATGCATGGGACTTAAAAGGATACTAATTATGGACTGCATAAGGCTTTTTATGGGTAATGTGACTATCATTTATGAGATTGGTTGTCACTTGGTATTTTGAGGTTGTAATCCATCTTTATGTATTCGTTATCTAATCCAAGTTTCTGAGGAAGTTTCTTCTACCCAAATTGCATTCCCAGTGCTTTAACATTTGTAGGTTAAACTACATCATCCATCCCTAAGAATTTTTAGAACTTCATGGACACCACAACTATACTGCAATTTCTATAATAATTGATTATAACATGATTATGATTCTAATACAGAAAACATCAATTAGTATATATTCATAGCATTGACAGTTTATAACAATTTTTAAAAATTGGTATATATGCGTTTTTCTTTTAAATAAATTATTTTATTCATTTTCTAAAAGAAGTTTACATCAAAGTTCTATCGAGGGGGTAGAGCAAATTAGTATATATTCATAGCATTGACAGTTTATAAGAAGCTCGGTGTAATTTATCCATCTTCTTATTATAACTAAGCTGAAAAATGAGAAAGCTATGTCCTCAGTCTTGTGCTCTTCTTCTGCACATGAAGTGAAATCGAATTGTTGGTTTCAACCATTTGCAGGAAATAGATGCTTAGTGATGAGCTCTGAAATTTTCGTCCTCAGAAGTATAAAGCACCAGTATATATGAAGTTTTGGGAAGTAGAAATAGAATCATAAATTTTAAGAAAAAATAGAGAAATAATAACTATTATTTTATTTAATTATACTTAAATGATATTGGTAATGAATATATTTAAAAATATTAATATATCCTAATAGGATTTCATTGATAAAGCAAGTACACAAGAAAAGGCCAAGGTACGAATAATCCTTTAGTCTCATGGAGGAATTGTAATCCTTTATTTTGTATTAATAGAAAATTCCATTTTATTCCAATAAAATTAATAAAAAATGCTCTTAATAGGAAATTTTCGTTAGGAATTTGGAATAATAAATGAACAACTAAAAAAAAGTGACTTAGAGACATATCTAGGTTATTGTTTTAAAGAGATTTATGCCTTCCAAACTAAGTTTGCCAAAGGAATTAAATTGGTGGTACTCTCACATGATATAACTAAGTCTAATAACTTATTTATTTCATTGAATGAATTGAATAAAGTGGAAATGAAATTACTATACCCTCTCTATTACATAAAACAACGTAATATAATATTCACTTTACATAAACAATTGTTTGAAAGGTGATAAATCTTATCAAATATTTAGTAGCTATTATAAAAAAGAACCTTAATCGGTATGGATTAGTTTTCATTTACTGCTTTGAAAAACCCATCTTATTTGCATTAGCATTTGCATTTGGTACACTTTTAAAATTGGATATCTTACTGTAAATCCTTCAACGCCATCAGTGGCCGGTGTATGTTGTAATGGAAGAGAATACTAGTATTGAAGATACTGCTTGTGCTTATCCTCTTAAGGAAAATGCTCGGTCTCCTAGTGTTACTATGGCTATGGAAAGTAACGATTTCTTCCCTCCAGAAGTTAATTGTATACTTAACACCAAAGTGGCCTCGGTCCCATCTAATGTGATTTAATCCCTTGGTGATAAGAGAAATACTGATGAGGCTGATGTGAAGTCTTTAGCCTTCTCGTCTTTGCATCATTCCTTTACAAATTATGTGGAAGAAACGGAAGGGGCATGAAAAAAAGTCTGATTATCTCAATCAAACAACATCATAAGAAATATTTTCGTAAATTTCTTTCTATTTCCATTATACCGTTTCAAACAATAAAAAAAAAAAAAACTAAATTTTCCTTTTCTTTCATTTCCTTTCCGTTGATTTCTACTACAAATTACCAAACACAGTGTTGATCTTTTATTCTCAATGAAATAATGTCGGATGAAGAAATTATTTTCTAGTGTATGTCGATTTAGGATAGATGACATCAATTGTTCCTAAAATGCAAGGGCCACGCCCCGCCGACAAGCAAAAAACCATTGTTTGAACGGGCGTCCCTCTGTTTTCTTGCACGACACATGCCAAGCAGTCTGCAATACACACACATCTTAGACTTTATGATAATAAATAATAATATTTAAAAATATTTTTATCTTCTTATAAGCTATAATCTTCTTCGGTCATTCACTGGCGGGAATCACTAGATTTAATTACAATAGGCAGCCAGTGGAGTTTAGATCTAAGCACCCTGACAATAATATTAAACTTAAACAAATCCGATGCATGTGTATTAGGTTTTTAGATCCTTCATTCATGGTCAAAAACAAGAAAAAATAATAATGATTTAAGGATGCTTGATCGAGATTCATTATTGATGGGTCGGCTCAGATCTTTCGAGATTGCTAGTTGTTTAGGATTAGGACATACAAAAGAAGACGGTAAGTACGTAACTCAAAACGCTGGCCAAAAACAATACGTAACCGATCAAAACGCACGAGTAAAGCCAAGAGAGTCCATACAAAGGACTTTCTTTCAATTTGCCAAACAGATAAATAAAATAAATAATTGTAAATATACCGTTTTCTATTTACTATTTGTATATTTAATGTCCTATTATCAAAATTGGGTTTGAATACCTAAATCTTTAATAAAAGTAGCTCTAAATAGTAAAATAACTTCTAAAACTAAAAATATTGCTTTTCTTAGAAATTTGATATTCTAAATATTTAATTTTAAATATACGAGATTAAGTTTATATGAAGTAAATATAAATAAGTATATTTGTAATTTACTCAATAAGAGAAAGATTAAAAAGGTTAAATATATATAATTTAGCTTGACGTACAAATCAAAGGTGTCGATTGGACTTTTTCCAAATATTTTTACGAATTTTTTTACATAGAAGTATGTTTTTTTAGAACCGTTATGAAAAAATTTTAAAAGTCATTAATTTCTCCAATTGGATGTGAAAGACATCTATTGTTCACACAATTCTATTTTAGATGTTTATTCATCGTACGTTAAGATAATTGGTCGATGGTAGTTGATTACGTGATTATATGAAATGTTGAACATTAGAAATGGACTAGGAATTATATTTGAAGTTTTGGGAATTCTATATATACTTAAAAGGATGGCTATTGTATAACTAGAAGACGGAAAAGCTGAATACCAATGTGATAAAATGTGAAGAGATTGTGTTTAAAAACAACATAAGATCATAATTAAAATCGAATTACACATAACAACAAACAAAAGAGAGAGATAAAGAGATAGCACATAAGAGAGGAGGGATGATGGTTTTTTTATGCGAAAAAATTCATGTCAAGTAAAAAAATACATATAATCCATTATAAATTCAAAGAGAGTTATGAAAAAGAATAGCATTCATAGTTACGACCAACCACAATAAAAGATTGAATTTCAAAAAAATATTTTTTAGACTACTGTGATAAGGCCAAATCTAGAGTGCAAACCAATCCAACAAATAGAAAAATAAAAAATTTGGAAAGAAAAGATCAACTCGAAATAAGTCAAGTTCAATGTGTTCTCCTAAGTCCCAACATAGTTGAGTGGTGGTTTTTCTCAGTCAATCAACATGCACTTTGACCCATTCAGAGGTTTCATCTTTGTCTTCCAAATAGAATTCAAATCCAATGCAGAAAGATCTAATTTAAGTCAAGTGACAGCAATGGCGTGTTATTTAAAACACGAAAGTAGTACATACTAATATTAATACAATGTTACGTGATTATAGTTGAACCCAATGCTTAAAGATATTACCCTAAGTAATTAAACCATGCTACAAAAACAGCCTTTAGCAGAGTAGTCGGATGATACTTGAATTTGTATCTAATTTTTTCAACTTACACAGCAATTAAAGTTACATGTTTCCCTAATTTCACTAAGCTTTTGAAGTCTCTAGGCATTTTAAACTATGGATATTAGCTTACTCGACAATGTCAATATAAAAAACTGTTATAAGTTTTTTATAACTCAATCAACTAAATATGCAAACTAATAAGGATGTTAACATGCCGGCAGAAATATATATGTATATAATTAACTAAGTATGTCAATTATTCATATAACCAGCATAAAATTTGAAATATAACACCTCCATAACCAAATAGTAATACATAGAATTGCAAAAATGAGTAAATAAAATATTGAGTTAAATTCTGAACACATACAAATGCATGCATCTCTAGGTAAATAAATGTATTGATACGGGGTGGCAATTCCTATTGGTAGGTTTGATCTATGTCAAATTCTTATCAACACCAAATATATATAGAATTAAATAAAGATTACTTACTATTAATCGGGTTATATTAGAATAGTGTTTATTAATATCATAATTGTATATTTTATTGTGTATTACATTAATTTTATGTTTTGTCTCTAATCATATGGGGTTTATAATTGTGTTATTATGTCTTTTTAGAAGTTGCCGGGCCGGATAAAACCGAACAGAATAACAAAGATGAATGGTATAAGTGACATGTGATAATCTAAACTATCAATTGTACGTACAAAACCTAG
Organism: Laguncularia racemosa; assembly: GCA_037954665.1. Taxonomy (NCBI): domain Eukaryota; kingdom Viridiplantae; phylum Streptophyta; class Magnoliopsida; order Myrtales; family Combretaceae; genus Laguncularia; species Laguncularia racemosa. Next base: position 213,560 of record JBBMOL010000160.1, on the reverse strand, counting down.
TCATATTTTATTACATTATGCATCATATCTCGTATTAACAATTATATATTATTATATTACAAGCCTTGTCTTCCATTTCTTGAAGCAAAGAACGTCCAGAGACGCTGTTCTCTATTGGGGTAAACAAAACAAGAGGAAAGGGAAAGGTCTAATTTTCTTTTCTTGTGTGCATTATTTTATATAGGAATGGTTTTGTTGTAAAAGACAAGGTCATTGTTTTATGGAGCAGACGTGAAAAGGTGTTAATAGGACGCACATTTAATTATTTGACATGGTGACACAAAATATTACTTTAGGAGATACGATAAAACCTAAGAAACAGTGCTGATGATAATTAAATTAGGTCTTTTTGTGGTGGACTTTGTACAGCCAACGGTATATGTGGCACATATGTTTCCTACTTTTTTAAATGGGAAATTGTAAATAAATCCTAAATAATCTCTATATGGATATATTTTATTTTTTTAAATATTATATATAATCTATTAATTTTGATAAGTTGATAATATAAAAAAAAAATCAAATTTTAAAAATTATTAAAATATATTTTAAGAAATGTTTTTGAACCAACGGTAAAGTTTTAAGATTATTTAAACACTGGGAGCCTAGAAGGTTATACTTTGCCTTTCTCCCCAATTTTAAACAACCAATCAGCGTGATTGGCGCACTGGCGTCGCGGCTTGCTTTCGACGTGAAATGCAAGCTTTCTTTTCTATTATTCAAATCCAATGGACAACGTCGCTGGGTCTAGAAATGTGTATTAAATTATTTTATTTCAAATGTCTCCTATAATATTAAAGGAAATGGGTGCTTTTTAAGGTCTTTTAAAATAATGCAATAATCAAATATTATTGCAGTTAGAGAAGATATTTGCAAAAGTTAGGGGAGTAATTTTAAAAAAGGGGTTACGGAGAAAATATCTAAAATTGTTTTACGGCTTAGAAAAACGATAATTATCACATAAGAGAGAAATTATCATTTTTTTCAAACAATCTCATGAGTTATTTATTAACGATTATTTATCTTCTTAAAATATGAAATAAAATTCTGATCATACGTTTGATCAAACTTTTACTATAACGGCCACCATAGCAGCGATCCATTTTAAGAACTTGCTTGCAAAAATTAAAGATTTGAGACTTCTTTTTAACGTTTTTTTTTTTAAATTGAAGACTTGATAGTAAGGATTCTAAGGTTTAAGACTTTGATATGTTTTTAGTAAAAGGTTTATAATTTAAATGTGAAAGAAGGTTTAGTACTAAATCGAAAAATATAAATAACAGAAGATATGAAATCTATCATATATATATATTACAAAGCCAAAAATAATAATAATAATAATAATAATCTAATTGGTTTTGCACTTCCCTTCCTCATGGACAACACCCCTTTTAGACCGAAATTGACGCTTTAAAACAAATCAATTCATTTGTATTCTTTTTCATTTTATGAGATGGATTAAATTGAAATAAAGAATATAATAAATCGTTCTAAAATAAAATAAATGGAGACTCCATACACTACTTAGAATTTTCTTTTGGGATTTTCTCCAATTGTTACTTTTCATTATTTGTTTATAGAATGGCTTTGTAACATGAAGGAGCGTCGAGTTAACTTCAATATATCATGCTTCTTTTTATTTTTTATTTTTAACTTCTGTCAGTCTTTTGTTGTAGTTATTACTTGGGTTGTTGGTTCAATTTGGTTAAAAAAAAAACCTTTCAAAACAAAATTGAATTGATTCCATATTGAAATAAAATTGAAACCAAAATATTATTTTAAACCAGAAAAAAAAATTAAGACCAAATGATAAATATAATCATAAAAGAATATAAATAGTATCCATTATACCAGTTGGATATATAAAGACGATTTGACTAGCTACATGGTTTAGCACAGCTATTTTATAAAAGATTATGCAACGTAAGGTATTATTACTATGTATTTTAAAGTATAAATATCGCCATATTTGATATAAAGTACCATGCTGGGATTTCAAATTGATTAAATATCATAACTTTTATAAAATATTTTCATGACAAAAAAATTTATTTGTGTACACTATTATTATATAAGCACGTTACACGTCGTTTTTTTTTTTTTTTTGTGGCTTATAACTTTTGCACTATTATTACTTTTTGCTACAAGCAATCTCTTATTTATGTGTATATAATTTCGAAAGCTTTTGATACTTATACGCTTTTAACAGTAACACTATTCGACAAGTTATCTTTAATTACTTATTCTATATTTCCAAATACAAAATAAGAAATTATACTTTTTTTCACTTTCATTCACTGCTTATTTATTCAACTTATTTTCACCCATTTCTATTTTAAAAAATGCCTAGCACACTGTTACAATATTTCCAATAATAATCTTTTAAATATGTGTTCAAAAGATATATTTTTTATTCAAATAATATAATTTAGAATTACAACTTTTAGACATCTAAGTATGAATCATCCCAAACTTTTAACCATTCCAAGGTTTTAAAAATTATAACATTTTCACTAAGTTTGGGATGAGGGAAAGGAGGGAAGGAATAAGGAAATGAGGTGGAAAATATTGTAATTTCATTGTTTGGTATAGGAGAAAAAATGGGAGGAAAGAAAAATGGATGGAATTGTTTACTTTGAGGTCACATAATTTTTCATCTTTAAATTGGAGAAAAAGAGGAAAGAAAGAAAGAAAAAATTTTATATTTATAAATAGTTTCTTTTTTTTTTTATTCGTTATCTAAACACATAGCGATTTTTTTTTGTGTGGTCATATTCATTTTCTTCCAAGTTGATTTTCTGGTGCCAAACAAAGTGTTTATGAACTTCAATTGGTAAGAATATATATAATCTTAAACCTGTAGCAAGAGATCCTAAGTTTTGCCCCGTTGCCCACAGAACGGGGTGTCCCGGGTTCTTGTACGTGCTACATGGGAATCCACGAATGACGACAATCATTAAACTTGACGGCAATATTAGGTAAGTTTTTAAATGTTTAATAGGACGGTGGGGGACCCGCGTGGCAATGCCGTTTCAGAGAGATCTGATCTGTTTCTTTTATCTGACATCGTACACTTCCCCCACCACGCACTTACTTTTTCCTTGTCGACATCATCGCTGTCCCCTTAGCAGCTGCCTCCATATCTGCCTTTTCCCGGATACGTTTCACCGCCTTTTCTGTCCGTCCGATCTAACCCGCCAACCCCACCCCTAAAGTATTATCCAACGGTCGTAACACCCTCCGCCCTTCTATGTCACAACTTGCTTAGCTTTTTCCTTAACTATTCACGTTTATCAAACCTCCGCCACACCCCCCCCCCTTGCCTATCATATAGTGTGTAATTTTTAAATAATAAAAAACATAAAAAATTTAATAGCATCCCCAATAATATTATTTTATAGTTTTTTTATTTCAATAATAATAAATATATATTGTATATACACTTACTTTTAAAAAATAAAAATTCGGACTTTTAATTTTTTTTAGCAATTATATTTTACATAATTAATGAAAAGAATTTAAACATGTCCTATCACATGGAGAAAATAATATCAATGTAAAAAAATTAAAGAATACTAAAGTCAAGGCACCTGTAATAGTCAGGTTGTATATCAATTGTCCGTTTTTGTCCATCTTTTGATTCATTTAAACGTGTTTCTGTAATATTTTTAGATTTATTTAAACTTTTGGACAGACGTTGCAGTACAAGTCTTCTCTTCTTTGCTAAGAATTTTTTTTTAATAAAAAAAATAATAATAAAGAGTCACGGACCCCACAGCAATCAATAAATTGCATTGAATAAAATAACCTGCCTTAGTTTTTCACTCAATTTGACCGCAACATCCCCCTTTACTTTTCTCTCCATTGCTCCTCTATATAACTCTTTGTCTTCCCACTCTCTCTCCTCATCCTTTTCTCTCTCTACCTCAAGCCATTATTCATTGAGCCTCTCTCTCTCTGTGCCTCTCTGACACACTCTTTAAGTCTTAAAACTTAAAAAATGGCGGAAACTCCATGGAAACGCCAAAGGGAAGAAACCCAAATGGAGGAAGAAGAAAACAAGCGTCGCAAGTCCTTAAACCACATACTCTCACTTCTCGAGGAAGAAGAAGACATACCAGCCCAAGACTTGTCCCTTATAATGACTACCCTTCAAGAAGAGCTCTCTTCCGATTCAACTTCTGACCCTGTAGATGGTCAAATACCAATCCACAGTGATGAATATGAGCACGAAGCTCAATCTGAAAGCAACCTTTCCTCTCCTTCTTCTACTTCTGTTTCTTGTGATGTAAAACAAGCTGCTGAAGGAGAAGAAGAAGACAAAGAAAGGGAGTTTAGACATCTACTGGAAGCATCCGATGATGAACTTGGGATTCCTCCTAGTAGGGACGAGAGTGAAAATCATGGGTGCTTGTTTAGTGAAAACGAAGAGTGGTATCGTAATGATGGGCTGTGGGAATTTGATGATGAGGTTGCAAAATATGCACTTTTGCAGTCTGAACTTTTCATGTAGTTTGAAAAGTTTTTGGCTACTAATTGATGGACTTGACTAGACGCCCCCATGGAAAGTGGGAAAAGAAAAAGACGTGAAACTAAGAAGCAGGTTTATTTTTAGGTTTTCAGGAAAACAGAAGGAATGGAAGGTTGAGGATAAAATTGGAGAAATTAATAAACTATCTAATTTTATCCCACTTCTTGTAAATTGGTCGACCGTTCCTTGTTTTATGTTTCTGGCAGAGTAGTGGAAATTAAAATTCATTTATACTTAGTCATAATTTTACGTTCTTTTTTTTTTTTTTAAATTATCGTCATAACCGTATGTGCAAATGTTAATATATTTATTTCGTATTACTCGTCTATCTACGTGACTGGTACGTGATCGTATGCGGAGCGGACACTTGTAGCATTATTGTTTATTTATCATTTTAATGGTTCGTTTATTGTTAGAATTGAGTCAGTTTAGTTTTTATAGATTATTTATATTAAATTTTTATTATTAATATATATCAATTAACGATAAAATTAAAAATCGAAATAATTTCACTAAAAATTTAGAGTACGGTGGAAATTTTTCTCAAGTCAGAATTGTTTCGCAATCTTTAGTAATTTTTTAAAAATTATTAAAAATGGTTTCGTATAATAAGTCAAAGAAACGATACAAAATTTTCTTAAGTCAGAAATGTCCCTCAATGTTTATTAATTTATTGAAAAATTATAAAAAAAATGGTTTCTTAGAATAAGTTATAGGTTGTGTCAAATTAATGCATATGGGATGTCCGCATTCAATGCTCGCCGAAGGTGTAATAATTTAAACTGCAAACCCACGAAACTCACCAATCATTACCTTATTTCCCGTCCCCAAAACCCCTCTCTCTCTCTCTCTCTCCCTCTTTTTAAATTTAAATTGCATCCAATTCCACTTTTATTTTTTTTCTGATGGTTTTTCATTCCAGATAGCAGGCTTTACGATATACGAAAAAGCTTGAATTAGATGGTCATCTAGGATGGTCAACCACCATCCACGGAGATTGGCAGGTTGGGCAACCAGTTCGAAGGTAATTATGGATCGCTCCCAGTTAGACTTTAGTCTGAATCCGGCTGGATAAGTTGAGAGGTGTGGAACCACTACTTTAAGTGGTTGTCAGGCCTGCTTATGAAGTTGGTTACCCATTATCTTATAGGATTAGCTTAATCGATCATTAGAAATGGATAATAATGAGTAAAATTATGATTTCTTTAAATAAATAAATAAAAAGGTTTCTAATAAGGAAGTGGTTATCCCATCTAATAGGATTAGTTCAATCGATCATTAAAAATGGACAATAATTATAATTTCTTTAAATAAATAAATAAATAAATAAGGTTTCCAATAAGGAAGTTACACCCCATTTGTGACATAATGGGTGACTATTAAAGATGTAGTCGAGGTGAATTGGGAATGGGTTTTGGAAAAACTCGAATCCGTTTGGGTACCTTACAAAATTTTTTAAAATTTGAAAATTTTTATGGTAAAACCCTAAAATCTGTTTTGATCAGTCTTGGTTATAAAAAAGTATCTTTGTATGGACGATATGTCAATATTCCCTTTACATTTGTCGGTGTCCTTTGTGCGAGTTGCCACTTGCAAGTGTAGTCCTTCAGTCGACACCCAAGTGCGTGAGCGAGAGTCGAGAGTCCACCTGAGTGCATGAAATTGTGAGTGAGCGTCGACGATCGAGACAGATATAAACGATAGACAATAAATTGCGATGCAAAGGACAACAATGGAGTGAGGAGTCATCTTCTTTCTCTTGGCAGAACCGGTCGATGTAGACTACTGAGTTGAGTACTATGTGTGTGAGGCTTCCGACTTCTGTTCGTTTGTAGATTTTTTTTTGTTTCAAATTGAATAAGGACGTTGATAGGAAGAGAATTAAGAACAAGAGTGCTATACAGCCAGTTCATCATACTCATACTACTTTCTTATCAAGTTCGAGTTATTATTGAGTTTTATTTTGAATTAAAAACTCAATCTAATTACTATCAGGTTTTATAATTGCTTCTACAATTTATTATAAAACTTTATTTCGTAAAGTTTTCTAACAGTTTGGGCAGATCGATGGTCCAACAAGAATCTTCCCACATATATCCTTAATGACCATCTAACTCCATAAGTGGATACACAACCATCATCTAATTTATTCAATTAGCCCTGAAGGTTGTTTAATTAGCAATCCTCTAGCCTTGTGATTATCAAACAAGTTACTTACGAGTTTTGGTTATTGCTTTTATTTTTTATTATAAAATTTAATTAAGTTATATGAAATAATATTATTTATTAAATCAATTATATGGATTAATTAGGAACCGATACATGTCCTAGTATTGATAAGCAATGATAATCCATTATATAAAGTGTTGAAAAACGAAATCACCATTTTAAAAAGTAAAAAACAATACAAACATAGGTATACAAAACCTAATATACCCAAAAAAAAATTTAAATTATCAGTCAATGATATAGTTTTATGTACTTTTAGAAATCGTAAAAATTCATAAATTTCAAAGTGTATTTTTATTTCAAGGTAAAATATATTTTTATCTAAATTCCGTTGCAATTCTCTTTAAAATGTAGAAGGGGTGCTGTTCGTGGAGGTTATGGAATACTTTTCCTCGATCTATTCCTCTTCCTTTTTTCTTCGTTCTTGAAACAAGTAAATTTTTTTCTTCAAAATGCCTTTTTCTCCCCCATTTCTACTTTCAATCCAAACACAGTATTGAGCATCATTTAATAAATACAAAAGGCAATAAATGCTTGCCTAGTAATTAATTCATCAGTGTGCTGGCAACTACGATATGATGATCTGCGATCCATGAAATCCAATTATTTGCCAGAAAAGATTCATTACCACTAAAATACCCTATACATGGATTAGTGGTAAGTAAGAACTAATGATATTTCAACATATAACATAAAGTAGGTTAAGATAAGATTATTAAATTTATGATTTTATTTATAATTGAAATGTATAAAATTAATGAAATCGTATCAAACCATTAAAAATCTTAAATTTGTATAATCATATGCATAAACTTATTATTACATTAAGATATTATACTTAAACAATTTTATATTTACTCATAAAATTGTGAGCTAAAATTATATGATTAACTCACAATTTTAATAAACATGGATAAATGATGGTTTTATAAAACGGAATAAATAGATAATAGATAAGTTATATCTTGAGAATGACTATTATTGAGAACAAGTTAGGAATTTTTATTTTAATGTTTACTTCATGTAATTTTTTATTATAAAGAATACTCATTCTGGTTTTTATTTTACCTTATTAATTTTAGTATTAAGTTGAAAATACAAATAAAATTATTAATTTACCTCTATTTAGTCATTAATTGGAATATTAATAAGGGTATAATTGACATAATATTTAAACTTTTTATTCGCACTAGAGAGTGAATAAAAAATTCCATATTTTATTAAGTAATATTTATTTCTAATGGAATGAAAATAAAAAAAATCTTAGAAATTAAAATTTTCTTCTCATTATTTTAAGTAAATGAACAATTAATGTTTTACAAGACTATTATATCTCAAAAGCATACTTATGTTTATACTCAACTAAGTAATTTATATAACATATTAATACCATTAAAACTTTTATAATTATTGGAACTTTGTGAAAATGGACTAGACTTACATATATAAAACATAAAAATGTATATAGAGTAGAGATCATTAGTTGGAATGGCAAAAGATTTTGGTGCAATATATATTCACCTCATAATTTACGTTGCTTGTGCAAGCGCACGCGTAGGACTAAGGGACTTTCTTGCTCATCTTGTTTGTATATTTTTAGTATCATTTTGATACTATTTTTAAACCATGTATTTATCAAAATGAAATATAAAAAAATAAATATATATATATACCGCTCTTATAAAATAAAGTAACTAACAAATCTCTACAAACTTCAACTTATATATATACCATTTGATTTATTTATATATTTATTAACAATTAAAATATCTTTTTTCAATCAATAAAATATATCTCATAAACATTATCCCTTAGGGCAAAGGAACTCAATGAAGTTCTCAGCATATCACATCAGCTTCTTAAGGACTCCTTTACCTTAAGGGTCTCTATATTTTATTCTTAGGTTTTTCATGAAAATTCCTTATCAATTCTATAGGTTCATTTTATTATTATTTTTAAATCAATACTTTAATATTTTATAAAGATAGTTTTAGTATCAATAATAAGAAACTAAATATAAATGAATATATATATACTATTGATATTTTATTTATTATTTTTAATAAATATTATTTCTTTTTACAAATTTGTAAGTAATATTAATAATAAAAAAGTCACTTTTCAAGTTATGCTATGAAAGACTTTATTTTTACAAAGCACCGTGTCAAAGGAAGATAAGCACAAATCTGTTGTCATTCTTATGTTAAAGAAAGATAAGCACAAATCTAATGTTAATCTTATCAGATATTGAAAATTGGTTACCAATCTTCTCGAAGATTGATATGTAATTATTTGTTTCCTTGTTTGTAAATAATTAAATATGATTATAGGCAATAAATAATTATCATGATTATTGGTGCCATTACCATCTCATAAGCAACCGATCGGCTACAAATGGGTGTATAAAATAAAGCTCAAAGCGGATGGGACAATTGAATGACATGAAGCTCAACTGGTGGCTAAAGGTTATAGTCAGGTTAAAGGGGTTGATTATAAGGAAACTTTTGCACCAGTGGCCAAAATGGTAACAGTTCGAGTATTGCTTAGTGTTATAGCCTTGTGTGGTTGGCATTTACACCAATTAGATGTTAACAACACATTTTTGAATGGTGACCTTAATGAGGAAGTATACATGTCCTTTCCTTCTGGTTTCAAACGAAAGGGGGCAAGCATGTTTGTAAACTCCATAAATCATTATATGGATTAAAGCAAGCTTCTAGGCTATGGTTTATGAAGTTTTCTAATGCACTCAAAGCTACAAGATTCCAACAATTGCTTTTTGATTATTCCTAATTCATCTAAAGTAGACAAGGTAGTTTCTTGGCACTACTTGTATATGTTGATGATATGATATTGACGGGAAATGATTTATAGGACATAGAAAATACTAAGCTTTTCTTATCTAAGCAATTCAAAATTAAAGACTTAAGATAACTCAAATATTTCCTTAGCATAGATGTCACAAGATCACAACATGGAATCAGTTTATCACTACAAAAATATGCCTTGGAAAAATTGGATGATGTCAAATTCTTAGGTGTCAAACCTTCTCGATTTCTTGTAAAACAAAACATATCACTCACACACGTCTTATGGGAAGATTTTAGATAATGTGTCGATGTACAGAAGGTTAGTTGGAAGGTTAATCTACTTAACCGTAACTAAACGAAACCTCACTTATGCTATCTATATGTTGAGTTAGTTTATAGATAAACCTCGACAACCACATTTGGAAGCAGCTCATAAAGTGCTTAGATACATCAAACAAACACCTAGGCAAAGTATCTTATTACCATCTATAGGTTCACTACAGTTACAAGCATTTTGTGAGGTTGATTGGGCTCATTGCAAGGACACAAGAAGATCTATTACAAGTTATTGTATTGTATTTGGTCATGCACCAGTCTCTTAGAAGACTAATAAACAAACAACGATGTTGTGTTCAAGTGCAGAGGTAGAGTATCGATCTATGGCTACTACATGTTGCAAGGTTACATGGTTGAAAAAGGTTACATGGTTGAAAAATATTTCAAAGGACTTAAAAGTGAGCCACACACAGCCAATGACTTTAATTTGTGATAATAAAGCTTCCATGCATATAGCATCAAACCCAGTCTTTCATGAATGGACAAAACACATAGAAATAGACTGTCGCTTGGTATACGAGAAGAATCAATAAGGAATCATTCGAATAGCCCATATTTGAAGTATAAACCAACCACAAGATTTGTTTACCAAGCCATTGAGTACTACACAATTTGAAATTTTGCTTAGCAAGTTAGTTGTCATTAACATGCACTCCAACTTTAAGGGGAGTGTTAAAGAAAGATAAGTACAAATCTATTGTCAATCTTATCAGATATTGAAGATTGGCTGCCAATCTTCTCAAATATGGAAGATTGATATGTAATTATTTGTTTCCTTGTTTGTAAATAATTAAACATGATTATAGGCAATAGAATAGGATCTTGATGTATCACAACTAGTATATCTATGTAATCTTTGATTGCTTTGAGAATTGAAAACTACTATTTTCATTGCATATTGTTTCTTTTCATGGTCAGAGAACAATCATGAAGGAGCACAAGCATGTGCTCTTTAACCTCAAAGATTGCATCAAGAACCATGCATTAAACATGCCTTTAGTAATACAAGAATTTTCACTTTTTAACTCTCATGCCCTAGTCACTATCTTTATTATAATTATGATAGGATTAAAAAAAAACACTATACTTAAATATCAAGTTTGAAACATAAAAAAATAAGATATGAATCAAATAGTTTTTCAAACGCCACATTTTTAAATAAATGCAAATTAAAAAATATATATATATAGATAAAATATAGAATAGAGAAAAAAATCTAAAAAGGGCAACATGTATAAAAAAATGTTCATCTTGTATTAGACAACTTGCAACAAAATTGCATTTGCAGCGTACTTTTACCACATGCCTATCTTTGGTAGCGTTTAATCCATCAAATTTTAAGTTACTAGACAAGATAAAATTGTAGGATTATATTTGATTTACAACATAAGTTTTATACCGAACAACACTTCCCTTCTTGGATTAGGACAAATAAAATCTCTTAACTAAAACATCAAATAAATATATATATTTTTAATTACCACCTTAGCAACATCTCACCAACACACATTATCACCACCGCCATCGTCGTTTTACTATCACCATCTTGACCTTAATACTATCACGACCATCACAATCATTGCTACGACCATCAATACAAGCACTAAGTCACCACCTATATCATCATGCTACCAGCTTGCTCGCACCACTAACACTAGCCATCGTTGCTATCTTGATTATCACCTCAAGAATCCTATATGCCACTATCATCACCGGTATCACTATATTACACCAGTACTATTACTATTACATGTTTACCAACACTATTGTTACCATTGTCACAACCGCTAAAGTCACTATGTTACTAACATCTCCACAAGGTTACACCATCTTGGCCACTATTGTCCTCTATAGCCACTTTTCTATCACTATTGGTATTATTACCATATTAATGTAGGTTATTACAGCCATGATGGATCTTTTATGATTGGCATTGAGTCAATAATAGTGATGGTGGTTGCATAATTGTAGAGATGGTGGAGACTTTAACTATAAGATGTCATGGATTGAGAAAAGATAGCTTAACTAAATATAAGATAGTATAAATAATATGATTATTAAAATTGTTATTTTAGTATAATAAATAGTGTACAATAAAAAAGAATAGAATTAAAAAGAGAAAAAAAATATTGTACTTAGCATATTAAATGTAGTATAAGAATTGTATTATGCTGTTTACCTTATCATTTACGCTACTGAAAAGCTACTGCTATATGAGAGAGCAAATCTTATAAGAAATCTCTGCTCTCCCTGCCCTTCCAAACGTTTTTCCAATTGACTTTCCTTTCCATTATCCAATGGTTATAAAGATATAAAATTTACTTTCATATAATTCTATATAAAAATTGTCCATTTAGTTCCGACGATATTATAAACCCCGAAAGTCCTATTGCCACCGATCGATATCTCACACTAAGAACTTTGGAAAGCTGCAGGCAACTACCAGTAGTTATTTAAGCCCCAGTGGCCAGGTCAGTCATCGAAGCACCTCTGGACGAGTGATAATTGATCATTCGTGTCAGGACTCGGGAGGGTTAAAGTTGAAGGTAGACCCTAGTGGCTTACATACATAACCACCTAGTTGAAAAGTTTACCTAATGAATCGGCCAGAGCTACACTATGTACACGTGATGATGGGTCTGGAAATTATAACTAGGTTTAATGAGGGGAGTCATCATGGGAGTACGACGGTGGAGCACTGTTAATTTGTTGGATGGTATTATTGTGTATTGGTTGTAGTTATATGGCACTTGTGAATGGACTTAGCCTGGGGACAGCCATGAATAACATCTTGTGGTGTGATTGCAAAAGATTGGGAAATCGACCATATTACAATTATCTTATGGAAAATCTTATTTGATATACAAATGTAGTAGTTTCCGACATAGGATTTTGGAAAATTTTAATGATAAAATGGTTAAGTGATATTACGATATTAATGAATAAATTTTATTGAATGGAATAGTAAAATTATGGTATTTGTTAATAAATTCAATTCCAAAACTTTGACAATTGTTAATAGATAGACAAAGATTGATTTGAGATGAGAAATAAGAACTTGATTGTTAAAGATATGAATTAAAATAATAACAAAAAAAACCATTGGATCTAGGTAATTTTTAGGAAGATATGAACTTCTTAATTCAAATTTGAACGTATTGATTATAATTATGAATATTTAAATAAATTATAAATATATCAATTTATATTTACATACAAGTACTTAACCTAATATTTATATTCTTAAAATTTTCACACATAAAACTTTTATAATACTATTTTACTTGGGGGGTAAAATATAAAAAAAAAAATGTATAGTACGATTTAAAAAAAAAAAAAAAAGGAGAGACAGATGGTCAAGTCGAGGCCTAAAAAACCAGAGTTAATGGTGTGGAATTTGACTGGCGTGATTGCACAGGCGGCATTCATTGTCGCCGCCGTTGTGTCTATCGCCGCAGTTGCGTGACGGCAACGGGGTTCCCGTGCCGACAATGAGGATAATGATGGTGTATTCGTTGAATGGCCTTTTCAAGAAAGGAAAAAATAATAATAATAATCATTATATTTCATGTGACTTGCTCGACAAGTGCTAATAATATATAAAATTTGGATACACAATCTTCTTATTTAAGGAAAAAAAAAAAACCTAGTTTAGTCACCTCATATTTATACGTCGGACATTGGTGTTTGGCGTTACAACTCTAAAAAAGTGGACTTTTTTTTTCCCGTTAAATCCCTTTAATTATCCTTAAAATTAAAATAAGCTTTTATTTGATACCTTAGCAAAAATTAGTGAAAAGACATGTACCCAATGTAGTCCTAAAACTTTGAACTTTTTTTATTTTGATACCTTAGCTTTTCAAAATAAGATAAATTAATATTTTTATTATAACAATAATAATAGAAGTGTTTCAACTTTCAGTTTTCGTTTTCGTGTTGAAACTTATAAAATCGATACAGCAATACCATTCTATTTCCTCAAATAAAAACTACACAGATACCTAAACCATATCTCAAACAACTAGTTCACAATATCTCAAATCAAATAGGGAAAAACGGTTGGAAAGTATTTTCTACTAATTTCATTCTAGTAGAACTAAACTTCTGCCTCAGTCTTTTTTTTTTTTTTTCCTAAATAACACTTGAAAAATCTGAAAGCATTTCGCTTAAGTGAAGCAAAGAGTATTGATTTCTTGTTATTTTATGTTCTATTGTTTATCTTGTTGTTCTCTAGCTAGTTCTAATATAAGTTTCTTCTTCCAATGGTCGAATCAAACTATTTTTCCAAAATTCTAGAAACTTGCTGTTAGAAAATAATCTCCTTGTATTTGATCTTTATTTGATAGTCTTGAATATCTAAGTGCAATTGAAGTTTGAGAGTCTATGTAATCTTATCTAATATCTGAGTTTGAAATTAAAATCCACAAAAGTTTGTCATTGAAGTTGTGACTCTTGCTTTAGATTAAGTTGATCCTTATATGATTGGAAATTCACAAGATATTTTTAGAAATCTTAACTTATTTTCGAAAAAGAATCAAATACCCTTCGAATTTCTACTGATGAAGCAAATTTTGTTGACACAAGATAGGAGTTTTTATACTCAAGATAGAACTTTCTAGATAAGATGTCAAAATAAGGCTAATAGCTACAAATTTTGGATCAAAATATCTATGGATTAAGATCTGACTCCATCAATTAAATATATTTAGGTAGTATATTTAGTGGATAGACATTTACTTTTTCAAGCTTTTTATTTTGAGTATATCTATATTAATAATATACAACTATCTGAACAGGTAAAACAAGTTTTTATAATTATATATTATCTCCTTATCTAAATGGTTGAATTTATTGTTAAGAATGCATATGAAATATGGAATTTTGATTGCAAATGTCAACCCAACTTTGAACTATAATTTGTAGAACCTTCTATTGTAAGAATCAGTACTTCACTTCAAAAGCTTATACTTGTTTTTGAATAAGTTCACTTGGTTTCTAATGTCTTCTATCATAATTTGAAATAATCTTTTCTAAGTAAAAACTTGTACTAGTTCTGCATATTTAATAAATGGATTAGGAAAATAATAACATTGTGGTTTGTTATTAACAAAATTATTTAAGGTAATTCAACAATGGGTTTTGTAGATGGTATCCAATTTTTGTGAGCTTCATCCAAAAATATATGATATTTACTATTATTATCATTATTGTGTGGTATTATCATCATTATTATTGTTATTGAAAATAATACATAAAGTAAATATAAATAATAAGAAGAAGAAGAAAAAGAAATGTCATAACACTTTCAATCCATTTTCAATTTATTTATTTATTTGTTCGTTTATTATTGTTGTTGCTGTTATTGATTTTAGTAAGAAAAACAGCAATAATAATAGTAAACTTTATATAAAAAAAAAATTGTTGATAGGAAACTTGCAAAAATTAGATGTCGCTTGTCGAAGCCATAGGCGGCCAAGTTTCGATATTTTGACGTATCTTTCCTATTTCTAATAATATTATTATTAATTTTCACTATTTTATTGATTCTTTATAACATTTTATGGAGGTTATTATAGTTGAGTTACTTATTTTCCTTACTTTAGAAAGTTGAGATGTCACTTTTTTGCTTCTTTATACGTCATGTTTTATACTTTATATTATATAAGGAGACCAAATATCTAGAAATCGAAAAGATTTTTTATTTTTATGATAATTTCTATTTTATAACATATATTATGTTGGATCTCTTCTATTTAAGTCACTCATACTGCTAATACCTAATGTGTATTCATCTAATATTTATATGAAAAAAAAATCAATAAAATGGATTGAAACGAATATTTAAATAACTATAACATTATCCGTATTATCTTCTACAAATTAAAAAAAAAAAATTACAACAACCAAGAACAGCAAATACTTGAGAGAGGAGTCAATTTAAGGGATCAAAATTGAAAGCTTATAGGCTTGATTGAATGGACAAATTCTATATGCTTGGACTAGGTTTCTATGCTTTTCTTCTTTTTTTTTTCTTTTAAATTTTAAGCTAGCTTTTTTAAGAAGTTTAAAAAAGCTATCATAAAATAACATTTTCATGATAGAATAACCATCGTAAGTGTTCCTATAAAAGTATAGACAAAGTTTATTTTAGCCATGTTTCTCCATGACTATTCCTCTAAAAATAAATAGTCTACACAATTTTTTACATCCAATCACCCTTATAGTCATGAACACTAATCAGTATTAGAAACATTTATTCATAATTTTCAGTATATTTTACTTAACTAATATAGCATAAGGTTAAGATAGAAAAATCAATTATCACTTTCATTAAAACATCAAGAATATGAAAATTAATTTCTTAATAGATAAATTAGATTCAAAACTCTCCTTTTTTTATAATGTAATTACTGAAAAAATAAAAACATGTATATATTAACTTTAAGCACTATTTAAAGGCAATTATATTTAGGGATTTACTAAAAAAATCAAATGAGGTCCCTTTTATATTTTCGTGGTAGCACGAAAACCCCCCTAGATAAAGATATGACCAAAACAAATGAACTTGTGTTGGAAGAATGTTGTACTTTTAGTATTAGTATCCTACAATTGTTCAAGGTTAAACCCTAATTTGAATAATAATTTCGTGTTATACTCAGTCTTATCTCATCTTTTTCCGCCGTGAGAAATTGTAAATCCAACAATTGGGTGGTGTTGTTTTATCATACTTGTCTTTCGATCAATCAATCACATTCAAACGTTAGATATTTTTCGTTTGTTTGTAAAAGCATCATCTTACACGTTGATTAAGTTTCACAAGGCACGTTGTTTGCAATGCATCCACTAGATGACCAGGGACCATTGCTATCATGACACTCACGAGGACCATAAAATAATATATCTACTGTTGACCGATATTTATTAAGTATTTAAAATATATATATTTTATACTCTCCAACATGAATAGTAAAGGTAGTAAATCTTCTTAGGAAACGAAGAGAAGGATGCTTCTGAGCTTAGAGTTTAGAAATGAAGAGAAGAATTTGGAACATCTATTTTATCTAGAGTTTGTAAGAAATATGTATGCTTTGGAAATTTTGTATGGTTTTATTTATTATTTTAATGGGATTAATTTAATTATTAATTATTATTATTAATATATAAATTAATTATAAAATTAAAAATTAGATCGATTTCATAAAAAAAAATACGACGAAACCATAAAGATTTCCATGTTTTGGGGTTTCTTTTTGGATTTACATATACCATGTACGATTTTAATAAACTACTTAGCAATTACATATCAAAGAAGAATACACAAATCACGGGTTTGTTAAAAGAAAGAACACAAATCAATTAATTATTAAAGTGTCATAATACAAATTTTATATTTTTCTCATTTCTTTATTTAACAAGTCAATGATACCCGTGATATCCCGTATATTTCCTTGCTTTTAAATCTCTCTAGATTCTTCCTATCAATTTTTGGACTGACCTAATATAATACAAGTCAGCAAGTGCAACCGATTGGTAATGGTTGGATCGTTGAAAAGTATAAACCAAGAAAATCAAAACCCTAGAAAATTTTCAAACCATACAAAAATAAAAAAACATAGCAGATACGGCACGACCGACCCATCTTTTTCGAGTCACAAGTCCTCTTGCTTCTTTGCCTTTTGCTTCAGTCATTTCTAGACGCCAATTCCACGTTGGTTTTGATTCTTTCCAAGCTATTAGTTGTTCACCATCGCCGTAGAATTAGATTCAAAAAAATGGAGTAGAAAAAGGGGAAGAGACAGACAGGCATATACGTCAGTATGGAGACCCACCAACTCTAGGGTTTTATACTACTAAAGAAATTCCAACCAATCAAAGGAAGAACTGAAGCCGCCTAGGATTCTATATTCGTACAATACTTTAAGGAAACAAAAATGGAGGATACAATGTCCATTTCAATATTGGCAAGTTGGTTTGAATTGCACTAAAGCCTGCAGATTTTGGTTTTGTCAAAGCGGTGCACCCACTTGGTGCAAGCATCTTTCGTGTTCATCAGACTTTTTCTTCTCAACGACAGACTTATCCAGATGATATGCATATGCCGCCAATGTTCCCGTGGAATCCCACGTATTCATAATCAACTCATAGCCAGCGGGCTTAGGTCCGCAGGAGAATAGGGTTTGCTTGGCTCGCCGTTCTAGAACGCGGCGTTAAAAGAAAAAATTTACATCTTTTCAAATTTATCACCCCCCTTATAAAAAATTAGATAAGATCCCGTTGGATTTTGTTTTGTAAGTGTGTGTATACGTGATATGTCTTACTCAAAAAATTATCATAATTAACATGTTAGTAATATACATGCATAGATTGTCATAATCATGGTGTGTTATTTGTCTAAGCCCAAAGATTTTCCATTTCCCCTTATTTTTTGCCCAACCTACCTAGTATAAAATAAGCAATTGGTTTAAGGAATTCAATTTTAAAGTTTAAAATAAGCAACTAGAAAAATAATTTGAAAACAAAAATGAAGGGATTTTTAAGGCAAGTATGTAAAATAAAAATTGCATAATTTTTTTATAGTTTATTTTTTCTAAAATTTTTAATTATTTAACTTTTCATTTTTTTTAGAAAAAATGTTCCTTTTTTTTTTTCTTCCACAAGAAATACCGTGGAGAAATACTTCAGTTAGAAGCTAATGCGAGTCTCTTTGAACATTCATACGCAGTCGTTATGAAGCTCAAATTCCCATTAGAAATGTTTCAGATAATTCATGCACAACGACACAAACTTCTCCATCTTTTTTGTTATCAACCATCAGCAAACGAATAAGCTTACATGAATCAGAATATGAAAAACAAAACGGGAAGATGTGATGCTGCCAAGCGCTAGATATAAAACTTGTTATTACAAAAAAAACACCCATATATGATTCTAGCACAAGGAAATTTGAGATTGAGCTCTATCTAAAAGCAATTATTAGGTCTCAAAGTTCGTCATGCATTGGCTTAAAATTCATCTCAGGAACTGCATTCTCATGAGCTCTTTGTAAATTAGTGACTACTTTGTTGGCTCCTCGTTCAATCTCTTCTTTTCCAACCATACCAGCCTTTATGGCAGCAGTTACTGTCCTCTGCAGCTTAAGAAGCCCGATCCGCTTCGAAACAACATAAATAACAGCACAGGAAAACAAAATAAACCCCACCGCAAGTATGATCCTGTTACATACAAACTTACTGTAAGCTGTGTCATATAAGAATGATTATGAGATTAATACATTTACGACATACAACTTACAAAAAAAAAATAAAGAAAGAAAGAAAAAGTAACAGCATAGGGATATAAACCGTCTAGACTAATCAGTCCAGCAGCACAAGGATTTTATACATCGGAATACAACGGTAAATCACATAGCATTTAGGTTTTGATTGGTTTCCCAAGTTGGAATCCAATTTCAAGAATTCAATTCCTTGGCATTTGATCACCCATCCATTGTTTGGTAATATAAAGAATTGATACGGGGATATTACATTATTTTGTTTTGTCAACTTAAGGTGATCATTAGAATTGTAAGAAATAGTAATAGATACAAAGGAAAAGAGAATGATGGAGGAGGAGTTGGGGGGTAGAGAGAGGGCAACGGAGGGAGGGATGGAGAGAGTGATAATATGATTGGAAGATATAAGGTGCATTTAGGAATTAGAATTCTGATAATAGGTTCAAAAAGTAGTATGATTCTACGAATTTTAGTTTAATAGAATTGCTCATCGAAGCATATTTGTAGCTTTTACCAAACAAGGCCTTAGGATATGTGCATAATATAACATGTGTTTTAGTGCTTTTAAGTGGCACATCATATACATATATATATTTGGCCATTTATATAACTTGTTATTCTCCATCTTTGCCAAAAGTTCGTCTGGCATTTGCTCTTAATCACGTGAAATGCATTCATGTGACAAAAACCCCCCAAGAAATAAAAAACTTCATTTCCAATTTATTATTGTTACTTTATCTTATGCAAAGTCAACAGTTTTGAACCTATACGAAAGAAGATGGTGGTTTGGATTTGTTTCAAAGTTTTTAGTAACTCACTTGCATGCAAGTGATCCAAATTAACAGGGAGTTAATAGTTTCTGAATGGACAATAACACACATTACATGTGTCACAAAATAAGAAAGCAGGAATAGTGTATATGAAAAAGCGGTAAAACATAGGTTAGCGTTAGTTTAATTTTCTCTAACATTATATATTCCAAAGTAAAATCAAGGAAAGAGATAAAAATACAACTTAATTTAGGTGAGATATTATCACGAAAGTATTCCGAATGTTAAAACTAGTGGGGATAAGCCTTAAGCATATAAGGTACTTTCATGATAATTTCTTGTTCCTATCATGTGTTTTCTATCTCCTCTTAGTGACGAGTATTTCAAATGCTACAACTAGTATTTGTAGCCAAATATGGCCTATGCAGAACCTCTTCACATTACAGTCAGCAGATTTTAGGAACCCTCATAAGCAAGCCATTTCCATTTAATAAATGCCGCAAAGGAATTTTGAAAGAAGTTTGATAGCATGCATGACTAATTAGAAAGGAAATGAATATTAGCATGTGGGGACCTGTCAATAACATCTTGGCGTTTCATTGTAGAAAGTAAGTTCCGTGTGCGCATAAACAAGGATCTGTGCCCCTTGTATTCACTCTCAGCCTTTCTTAAGACCCCTGTTGATTCCTCTGAAAAGTCCAACATCATTGCATATGTTATTAAGCTTCTCCCACATCATCCTACCTAAATGCAAAAAGCTATATCAATTCATGAAACTATAACCAGCTATATCAATATGCTTGATTCTTTCATTAGAGACCTCTACTGTTCATAATAACTTTTAATTACCACAGAAATCACATGCAAGCAAAAGGGAGGAGACCATCAAAACACTCAAATCTCCATATACTGATGGTTAATCTACCATACATTGAATAAACTTGACTCGGAAATAATATAAGATCAAACTGGTTGTTTAACGAACAAATTCAAGATTAGAATTCAGTTGGAAGAAAGATACACAAACAGTAAAGAAGATGGAAATGTCTCCCAGCTAGAACTTCACAATTATTCAAGATGACAAAACAAAAGCAACACAAAGTATGAAACACTTATGCTGTCAGACACAAAGAAGCAACCAAGTATGATGCAACTTAAGCACCCCGGGGGGGGGGGGGGGGGGGGTGGGTGGGGTTGATGGAAAGAGATGGGGCTGGGAGTGGATTTTAGGGGTATGAAGAAATAGTTGTCATGCAGATGAAGATAGTCAATCAGGATACATTTGAACTAAGTGAACAATCGTATTACCAAAATCCCAAAACAATCCATCTATTCAATGGATGAGGCGAAAGGGAAGTTGCTGTAAGTTCTTATGACAATTTGTATGAGGTTTAGGATTTAAATCCTATTTTACACACTTCTTTGAAGTAAATATATAGTGCAAGTTATACTAAACCGGTATATGGATCTCGTAGAGTGGCTTATGTGCATGGATGTTGCCAGTTTATAACCAAGCCCCTCTGCTAACCATGCAGGAAAAAGTCACTGTGAGTTATCATAAGATTTTGTACTGTTCTTAGTTGCTTGCAACAGATATTTTAGGATATAATACACAGAGCATTTGCCTGTAAGATAAAAAATGCTCACCAAAAGTTGAAAGTGTGCTTGCGCTTCTTTCTACCTCCTGAAAATACAAGTCATGCCCATATAAAGTTAAAGAGGGGTATGACACATTTGAGAATTGAATTGCATACCACATTTATGAAAATACTAGCCAACCTAGTGTGATTGAGGTGAGTGTTGTTATTCTTATAAATTAAATTCTGGATATCATAGAATCATAAATTATGAATTGAAATGCAAAATTCACAGGAGATACAACAATGGGATTAGCATAGAAGTTTGGCTTTTATTGGGTAAGAAAATGAATAGAATACACAAGTAAATACATGTGAAACAGCCACTATCACTTTATCAATTAGGATAGGAAAGTTTCAAAAAGAAAAAGGAAAGAGAAAACAGATCCAAATTTCAACCATAGATAATTCTTCTTATTTTGTGGGTCACTCTGCCTTTCCAGATGCCTATTCAACAAGTATTTTATATATTTCAAATTAATTTAATGAATGCATAAAAAGAGTCAGCAATGAAGTGGAAACTATCCGAATCTAGCCCTTATACACTGAAACTACATAGTTTCCCTGCCTTTTCTTGTGTTAATTTTGTAACTCCATAGATCTAAACAGCTACTAATAATGAAAATTCCCAGAATTTCTACTCATAATAAACGGGGCCTCAGGTTACACCAGACAAAAGAGACTTCTACATAAGCATTTCCTTCAACAATATAATTGACCAAGAAAGAATTATGGCCTGAAATATTAAACTCATATCTTTTTTCTCCATCTATACGATTTCACTGGAGAATATTTACTACAGGGGAATGCCACAATTCATAAGCAGTCTATTATGGAATATATTCAACAGCAACTTGATAACAGATCTATTTCTCCATCAAAGACCTTTTTTGGGGCAAATTTGTCTGTCAAAGACTTGCTCGGATTGGACACAAAATTGATTATGTTGGGCATGAAACTAACCAAGCCATCTCTAAAGTGAAGATTAATGTTGACAATTAAACTACAGAGAAAGCTCACAAACCTGGACCATTAGTTGGCGTGTGCGACGAAGGCTTTCTGTGATGCTTTCTGCAGCCGATGTCATTCCAGCCTTTGTCCTAATAACAAACAATTACATTCAGAATCAGAAATTTGTCTAAATATCTCTAGACAAAGAACCGGATAAACTCTGAAGCTATAGAGAACCTTGATGCATATGATGTAGAGATGAATGCAGGATAAACCTTTTTGCAGTAATGGAAAAAAGGAAAAGTAGTACATACTGTAAATTGCGTCTGCGAGTTGTGGATTCTCCGCCGCTGCCAAGAAGTAGTTCTCTCTATAATGGAAATTAAAGTCAAAGTCAAAACTTTGTTCGTACAATTCCAATCACAGCCCATGCACTAGTCAGTTAATTAATAAAACCTTTAAAAGCCATATCTGTATTAGTACCTGGACCTAATGTCCATACATAATCTTCAAAAAAAAGCAGAACAAGAGATACATAAGCTTGTTACCTCTGCTTGAGCAGCCTTCCTCATGTTAGCCTTTGCTTGCAAATTGGCACTCCTCAAACTACTTCGCAGACTGATCAACAAGGATCATTGACAGGAGTTACTTATGGGATTTATGGGATCTACATATCTACTAAAGCTATATAAATGCACATGCATATTAAATACATGCAAGCTCAGAACTGAAATTGACATGTAATGATGGTATTCCATTTTGACAAAGAGAAAACAGTACAGTTATTTGTGTTCAAGGTAATGTTTTCTCCACCGATACAAAAGGACTCACAGACTATAGTCTCATAATTATAGAAGGATTTCTTAATATGAATGGAAAGATAGAAGAAATTTTGGTCAGGCAACAACTAGAGCACATTTGCTCTTGGTTTAATAGGGAAAAAAAGGACTGTAGGCTATGAACTACGAGAGAAAGCTAATAATGCCTCAACAAGACTTCTCTCAAGTTCTGAAAATATTCTTTATATCACGTTGGTAATCCTCTTTGGAAACTGACTAGAATATATATATATATAATGAAACAAACCAACCACAATTTTCAAGTGTAAGCTCTTCCTGGACAGGGTATGGAAAAGATATACAAAGCTGTCAGCCACCAATCATGAAAACACCCTTTTACTCAGCAACCTAATAAGAAAAGATGACACTGCCAAGGAGTCTACTAGATGACATATGTTCCTCCTATCCATTTGTTAGAGAAGATATCAGCAAGGGATTTTCCTAAGATTTTTCCTCAACGTTTTCTTCAAAAGCCCATAGTAAGATGCACGATTTGCACTTTAGATAGTTAACATGTTACTTGTTGAGTAATTTATCAAAATGTTACCTTAACATGCAGCTATCCTAATAACATTCCATTTTTACTTTATAGCATTAATGGACAACAGATAAAGACTGGGCTTTGATTACATCAAGTAAATAAATAATCAAAGGAGCAAAGGCTATAGGTTATACTTCTGGGACTGCCTCTTCCAAGACTCCAACATTGACTTCGCTGATTCCACTTCCTCATTAGCTGGTAGTTGTGGTGCAAGAAGATCAAGTTTGAACTGCAATGAATTTAACAAAGCCAAGCCATCTTGCGAAAGTCCATTCAGTCTTTGAAGTGAATTCTTTTCCTCCTTTGATTTACCATACTGTTCAATTTCCCTTATGTAGTCTTGAGTTTTGCTAAAGGCTTCATCCCATTCCTTCTTTACCTCCTGAACAGCCTCCACTACCTTGTCCATTGAGACCTATTGGTAACATATGCATATCAACAGTTAAAATTTAGGATAATTTAATGAAAAGCACACAGAAATAATTCCGTGGTATAGAATAAAAATGCCCCTTGTATTCCTCAACCGAATGAGTCATGTTTTAGTTGGTCATAGACTTTTAACTGTCACAAGTGAAAATGGACTACAGCTAATTAGCTATATCAAATCTAACTTTACATCTATCTTTTTCTCTAAAATAATGGAATCAATTCCATGTATATAGAAGCTAATATGGCAATATGTTGATCTGACCAAAAATATTTAGTTCAGGGATGCAAAATTTATGAATATGGGTCCTACTGATTTTATGTTGTAATTAAATAGATTTGTATTAATGTGAGAAAGTATTTATAGAGCTAGCTTCAAAGGCAAGTGGAAAGAAGAAGAAGAAGAAGGAGAGGAGGAGGAGGAAAAAAAACACTGAAAATGAGCAGCATGATAACTCCTAACAAATTTAAGAAGAATGGATCTTACTAATATGTTTCAAAGTTAGAGAGGATTTTGTAAGATCTGCAACTTGTTAATTTAGAAATGAGAATGCAGAGTATTCATAGAACCGCTAGACTACAGCCCTTAAGGAAATGGAAATAAAATGCATAAATGATAAATAACAATATCATAGATAGTTCCTACATCATTATGCTGATAGTTTCTAATTTCCTGATAATAATTTAAAAAAGAAAAAAAAAGAAAAAGAAAAAGAAAACAAAATGCAAAAGACAGTTACAAGATGCATGAATAGCATCAGCCTTCCTATCCATTAAGTGCACAGAAGTGATGGAAAAAAACAGTCAAAAGCATTCGTCAAAAAAAGCTTAAGAACATAGGCAATTCACCTATAAGAAGTTCAAAAAACACAATGCAGCAAATGACAGAAGTAAACCTATATATATTCCAGTGTACAAATTTATAACAATGCATATAATTTTGTGAACAAGTTCAATCTTGAACTTAAAGACTACAATGTCGGCCAAAAAATAGAAAGAAAAAAGAACTCATGACTAGAATGGATGAAAAGGAAAAAGAAAGCATATATTGAAATCAAATATAAAGCCTTGAAGAATATATTTATTTCAAGAACATGGATAAAAATATATAGCTCTTTCAATTACTGGCGGTGAACCCAAGAATCATATTTTTGAATGCGTGAGAAAAGCATAATCTAATTCGCATTATTCCTTCTTTCTGATAATCTGCAATATATACCTTCCATGAGCAGAACATAAATTGAATAGTTCTCTCAAATCAACTTACTTTTCAAGAGCGAGGAACCGGTATTGAATGAAATTCTTATCACACTAGATCACTAAATAAAATCCCATTTCCAACAGAATTTGGAAATGAAGAAAGCAAAAGACGAAAGGTGAACAAAGACAACAGGTTCAAGTCTTAACCTAATTTCATGAAACAGAGCCGAAACAATTCACAAATCAATACAAAATGTAAAGTAAGACAAAAGATTCAAATATTCAAGGATTAAATTTCCCAAATCTTATTCTTCTTTATAAGAACCCCGGGCAACATTTTAATTTAATAACTTACACAATTAGACTGGATAAAAGACTCGATCACATTCAACAAAAAGGTCAAAACTTGATTAATTAAAAATACATCTAGCTTGATTAGCAAATATAGATCAAAGCCAGAAGAAATCCAGCATACCAGTGTCTTAAAACCCTAATCCTTATGCCATTTCAATCAAGAACCAGCAAACATATAAACTAATTTAAAGAGAACTAAGCACTTACCAGATGGACATCCAATGGCGAAGATTTCGTGCCGCCGGAACGTAGGATGGCAGAGAAAGGAGGTGGCTTGGTGGCGTTGATATGTCGACTCAAGACTTGAGGGAAAGAGGAGAAGGAAGGCAGCCTGAGTGCAGCGGAAATGGAATTGAAAACTTTACGAGAACTTGAAGTATAATCCAAAACAATCTCCGTTTTAAAAAGTTATGCAGTTCTTGTAAATGTTAGAATTTTCTTTAATGAGAAAATATTATCACGACAAATTAAGAAAAATGGGGAAAATATAAATAATATCTGTATATATTATAAAAGCGGATGAACCTGCTTTTAATGTTTTAGAGGCTATTTTTATTTTTCTCTTTCTTTTTTTTTTATAATATACTAAGAGGCAACAGCTGCAGGATAAATAATAAATAATGTATCTGAGTTTATTCATATCTTATCTTTACAAATTTCCAAGTTTTAGAACCAAAATCTACTCAACAACAGTCTGAAATACTTTAGAATCTATATTTGTAAAGCTAGATATTTATGTAACTTATAAATT
The DNA here is from genome assembly GCA_037954665.1 of Laguncularia racemosa. Classification (NCBI taxonomy): domain Eukaryota; kingdom Viridiplantae; phylum Streptophyta; class Magnoliopsida; order Myrtales; family Combretaceae; genus Laguncularia; species Laguncularia racemosa. Next base: position 186,914 of record JBBMOL010000160.1, on the reverse strand, counting down.
TTATTTTCTTCCCTATAATTTTAAATATATCTGATATTAAAAAATTAATTTATATGTGATATTAAAAATTTTTTATATGTAAAACTTATAAAACCTATAGAAAAATATGTGAAATTAAAAATAAAAAATTTCTTACTTTTATTATTTTATGTTTATGTGATATTACTACTTAGCAAATGGAAATGAACAAGGGAAGTAATGGAAAAAAATGTAGAATTGGAGTGAAAAATGAGAAAGAACAAAGGAAAAAATTGAAAACTTAAAGTAGAGAGACAACATTAAGTTTAATCATTTAAAGTTATTAATTTAGACTTTTTTTTCCCTAAAACATTTATTGGTTAAAAAATATAATATTGTTATTTATCATTTATTTGTTAATATTATTTAATAATTTTTATATAAGATATATATGGTACCCAAAATCTATATCATATAGATTTTAGAATACAGATTTCAAGTTAGGTATAAAGTATGAAAACTTCATATCTATACTTATCTTGTGAAAGTAAGTTTCAGAAAATTTATACTTAAAAACTATTTTGTAACTTTTAATATTTATAGGAAACTTACTCAGTTAAGTAAAGCATAGGAGAATACTATATAATAAGGTTACTCGCCTACTCCTAAAAATTAATTTGCATCCACTAATTTAGGGATGGTATTGGGATAAGTTGCGTATTGATAACGTATTACCAACTTTTAAATATTTTTATTAAAATATAACACTTGTACTATAAAATAAGTTACCAGTTTTAAAACACTTGTACCAATAAGTAAATTTTTTTTACTAAACATATAATTGAGATTTAAAAATAAGTTTCCAATATGCAAATTATTTTAATAATTTCCCCACTAATTCATGATTTAACTTTTTCTTAACAAACTCTTTCCATCACTCTATTAATATAGTCATATAAAAAAACATAGAACTTAAATAATATGTTTTATATATAATTTTTTATTTTTAAGTACTTTAATTCATAGTAATTATTAATAAGATAAATATCACGTTTGATACCCTAGCAATATCTATTTTTACGATTAACTCTCCTAAAGTTTAAAAATGTCAATTTATTACTTATAAACTTTTCACTACCATTTATAGTACTTAAAAGATATAATTAATTATAAAAATAGGTAAAGCACAAATTCTTAACCGTAAAAATAAGAAAAAATTAGGCATTTAATTACAAAAATAGGTAAAATATAAGAGCAAATTAATATTTTAAATTTCATATAATTTATTGTAAAAAGGGCAAAGTTCATGGACTGAACATGCTATTCACCCTTCTTAATATATTTATCTTTTAAAAACACACAATGCGAATACATTAACCACTAGTTTTTCATTTTTTTTTAAAAAAAAAAGGAAAGAAAACTTAGAAGAAACAAGTAGAGTAAGCGTTCATTTGAATACCAAGAAATCCATCTAATAAAATCAAATCGAACCAAAATTTTGCTTCTACTTATTTTCTTCAATTTGTTTTGGGTTTGAAAATGGGCTGTTATAAACAAATTGAAACTTCCTCTTCTTTCTTTTTCTTTTAATAAGTACAATAAAGAAAAAGATTCAAACTCGATTTATTATATTTAAAGATCAATATTTATACTATTAAATTACAGATATCTTGACAACTTTCTCTAAAATTACAAATCGAGGATATAGGATAACACCATGTGTTTTTCTTGCTTCGTTTAGTGAAGGATACATTAGAAGAGTTAAAAAAAAAAAACCCCTATTTCTAATACATTCGACCTGCATTTACGTGAAAAAGTCAGCCCATAAATCGCTTCTCACTAGAGAGAGTTTTCCCCTGGGTGCTGAGAGTATTCTTAGTGTGTGTATGCATTTTGTTACCACGCCATCTCTAAGAAAATACAATTTTAGCAGCGTGTAATCAAAACTAGTCTATATATCAAGCCACTGAACCTGAGCTTGTATTTGGATTAGAGGGTGGATCTTGCCTGCTTGCTTTACCTCTCGCTTTTTTGGCTTCTACTTCTTCATCTCTGTGCTGTGTTGATTATGACTATTTGGAGGTTATTTTCTTTTGGAGATTTGAACTTGGTCTTTTTATGTTTGTTTGCTTCCCATCTTCACTCCGTATAATAATAGCCATTCCATCTGTAATTCAGCAAACTAGTGTGAGTGTATTAAATTTCAAATGAGAATTTCACATTTGTAACTCCTCGTATGAGTAGACTCACTGCAAATGGACCACTTCAACAAAGGGAAAGAGCCTACGATGCTCCAACATGTTGCTGATGAAGAGGATGATTGTTTCCTATCAGAACTTACAATTGGTGATGATAACAATGGAGAGTACGTGGTCGGGTTATGGCAAATAAAGTTCTAAATAGATGTTACAAAGTTACTGAAAAAGGATTTGTGGATAAGTCGTAACAATGGAGAAAAGGTACAAGGTTACTTTTAAGTATGAGAAGATCAAATTTTCGTTTCATTAGTGGTAAATTGGGTCATTTTACGAAACAATATGCTCAAAAGGCAGGGTCTAGTGTTGGATGATTTCTAGGTGAATAGCAGTCAAGATGGGGGATAGGGCAAGTGATTGGAGGAAGCTAACAGTTGATGCAGATAAACCGGTTTAAAATAATTAACGTAAAATAACAAAATGTTGCTTTTTAAATGACATTTTCATGAAGTACGACCCTCCAAGGATATTATATACGAAATTGTGACTTTAGCTTCAATTTCAAATTTAAAAAATGCTCTATAATTATGTATTGAGGTCATGATTTCTAATGGTGGGTTTGAAATCGTTTCTTCTACATTCGATTTTACTTTTGCATTTTTTCCTATATACATGACTATATTATACAAATAACATTATAATAAATTAATGGGATGATTTTTCAATTTTACACTTGATGTATAATATTATTAAATGTCACACCTAATCAAACTTTGCTTATTAAATTTTAAATCTAAAGTCTAATATTATTGAATGTCATATTTAATTAAAATTTTATCCGTCAAATTAACTACTTTTATGCTATGTAAAAATATGATATGACAAACACACACCAATGAAGGAGAATGACTGTGAAAATAAATAAATAAAAACACAAAATTACGATGCTTACTTGACGAGAACCACATTTTTTTCCTCACACATGGCAACATTGGTTGGGTGTACATATATGTAACACAATTGAAGACGGGAAATTTTTGCCCTAGCTAGTGCATTATTTATCATTTGAACCATGCAAAGAATTTAAATAAATCTTTATGACGAATTTAAAGAAGAAAAAAGAATAAAATAAGCGTTTGTTTCAGAAATATTTCCAGTTTGTTGTTTATTATTAGTATCTATTATGGTCATATTACTATAGAAAAAAAAATGGTTGTACTAATTTGAAGTTCTTAGAGATATGTGGTACCGTGAATAAAATAGTTGCTAGCAACCGATGGGCATAATTACTAATATCCCAAAAAAAAAAAAAAAAAAAAGCAAAGAAAGAAAGAAAGAAGAAGAAAAAGAAAAAGAAAATCGTTTAGAAATGTATAAAATGAGTTCCCTAAAAGTAAAGGCCTTTGATTTTCTCTAACAATTACAAAGTGCCAATGGCAAATGCTGCAAGTATTTTTTGCGATTCACAAAGGCTTTGGTATTCTTGTTTTTATTTATAGAAATCACATGGCCACGTTGAAGTCTATTGACATAGTGAATGGGATGTGCTATGTATAAGTATTTTCTTATATATTATTGTAATTTCAATCGAAAAAAGGTGATAAAAATATGATAAAATGATGTATTTGTAATATTGTTATTTCAATAAGGATATTTTAGAAAAAATAACAAAGGAAGGCTCAATATGTAAGATCCAATGGTAAATTATGTAATCAGTCTTTTAATATTATTCATGTATGTGGTCTTTAAACTTTTCCACCAAAGGCATCTTCTCCTCTATTTATAGTAAGAGGATATTTGTTGGTACATGATAGATAATGTTCCACCTCTTGTGAAAAAGCAAATAAAATGCTAAAAGTAGGTGCCTACTCATTATCTACTTTGAAGACTAATAGATACAAAATAGCTAAGGTAAAAAAGTAAAATAGTGTAAAACTACAATAATTCAAAAAGTATTGTCTAATTGTCAAAAAGTTGAAATAGTGCTTGAGAAACGTGCCTGATTTATCCTCGAAATACTAAATCTAGAGGTGAGAAGTCTGATTCATCACTATTGTATTCTAGGTTTAGCCACATGGATAATCTTTCTTTTTCAGATATGTCTGGAAAATCTTGGCAAAGATTTTGACTATTGGTTTCTAGACAGCCTTCATACGGGTCTTGATTATCTTGAAAAGGATTAAGAATAGTATTTGAATGAGACTGTTCATTCCTATCTTGTTCATATGGATCATCTTCTTCTATGGGTTAAACTTAATTTTGGCAATGGAAGATAGATAATGTAAGTTCTCTATTTGCTCGGGTCTTCTCATAATCTTGACTAAAATCTCATGGAACTTCTTTTTCGTATGCTCCGGCCAGATTTCTTTTGAAATTACCAAGTTTGTAATACAAAGTTTTCGTTGGAATTCCTTATATTGGAGATCATTATCTTTGATATCAAAGAGAAATCCATTTAATATTATATGGCTTGGGAGAGAATGATATGAAAACCTATTAATCTTAACCCATTCTTGGTCCAATTGAATAATTAGCTCGAGGTCCTTTTTTATGAATTTTGAGTGTTCCTTCTCTATCTTGTTAATCCATTCTTGGATTATTATTTCCCACACATGTAAGAGTTGGAACCATAGGAATAATTCTCCTAAATGTGAGCTTGTTCCTCCTTTTGTGATGATCGTATTTAATAGGAACTTTAATGCCTTGACTACTAGAACTTGTATGGCTTTGGTATAATTGTGCGGTAAATACCATTATAGCCATTTTAATTCTTTTAAAAATGGATCTTCAAAAATGGATGATATGGGGGTGGATGAATGATTACTTTGGATGTAATCCCATTGGTTTGAGACTTAATCCCTCATATCTTTTGAAAATCAAGAATTGATATTTCCAAATTTTACTTTGGTACCCTCATGAAAATTTTCTTTTGTTATGAGGTCTCCCATTTCTAGAAGTGTTATCTACCATGGATACATTGCGAATGGGGATGCTATTGGAGATGAAGAGCTTGCCATGGAGGATCCAGATGTGGCATTCAATGGTGCACCTTTTGGTCCTTGTAGTGGTAATGGTCTAAGAGGATTTTCTTGTAGATGAGAAATCTTTGGGATTCCAAAGAGCCTTGTACATGATTATCATCCAACTTGTTTGGCTCTTAGCTAAGATATTTTTTTATTGTGCCGATGCACGAATATTACTTAAAGAAGAATCCTAGAACAAAGGCCGATTTAATGGACTAATCTACGCTCTATTAGAAACTGTGGATTCTTTTGTCCTTTCTATTAGAACCTATGGACTCAATAAGGCTTCATGATTTTGCTAAGGTCTGAAGAGAAAGTTTGCAACCGAGTTCTTTTCTCCTGGGATGTGTTTAACCTTATATGAGTACTTTGAAAACCACTCTTGCCACCTTAAGAGTTGTGGATGTGGTATTGTTTTCTTCTTGAACTTGAGTATCCTTGGAAAAGAGCTCATGTTCATCTCTATTCTGAAGTAAGATCCCATTAAACAATATTCAAATTTATGAGTAACATTTTTAACAATAAGGATTTGTTTGAAGGTAAAGTGATAATGGATTTCAAAGTCTTTAAATCATCCACTTCAATAGCAAAAAATGTGTCTTTTTCCATTGTCTTCTTCTAGAAGAACTGCTCCCCAATATTTATCACTAGCATCGATTTGGAGGATTAAGTTTCCTTTTACCTTCAATGATGGCAGTTTTAGCAATTTTTCTTTTAATAATTGGCCAGCTTTTATCTAATGCTTTCCTCGTTTTGAATGATTTTTCTTTAGCATCTTTAACAGTGGACTAGTGAGTCTAGAGATTTTTGGAACAAAATCTCTCAGATAATTCACTATACCCAAAAACTATTGTATTTACTTGGTGAAATTTGAGTAATTCCTAGGCAATTGATGATTCAAGTTGATAACAACCATATTTGATTTTCATCCCCAAGAATGTTATTTATGTCTGGGCTATCTTCATTTGTCTTTCTGCCAACACTACTCATTTTTATGTGATTATTTCACAGAATTTGTGGAGTAATTAAGCATGTGTTTCTTCATCTAGATTATATAAGAATATGTCATTTATGTAAATGACCACATGATCAATAATTGGTTCAAATATTTTGATCATGGCCTTATGGAAAGGTGAAGGCGTAATTTTGAGTCCAAATGGTAGTACCTATCATTTATAATGGTAAATTGGGATACAGAACCTTGTTTTGAATCTTTCAAGATAAATTCCAAGTTGCTAAAAACCCGCCTTAAGATCAAACTTAGAAAATATCTTGGCCTCAGCAATATTTTGGAAAACCATATTCCTATTTGAAATAGGGAATTTGTTATCCTGGACAAAATGATTTAGAGGTTGAAAATTGATGACTAATCTTAATTTGCCTCTTTGTTCTGTATAAAGTTTAAAGTATTTTTTAAACCTTATTCCCTCAGCATGGATCTTAAGCTTAGGTAATCATTAGAGGATATCCTATTTGATTACAATATCTTTGCTCGGGAGTGCTAATATAAGAATTGGTGTGATGATTGAACATCTTAGAAAAAAATTATACCTTAATTGGTACACTTTTTAGGTATATCCTTAGTTTTTTATTTGAGGACGTAACAAAAGTTTTGTTACATGGCTTCCAAAATTTTTCAGGCAGAATGTTGGGATTCGTAATACTTTCTACTACTCTAATATCAATGAATCCTATCATAGGGACAAGTCGGTCGTATTTGCTAGTAACGACCTGATTAGGTACATGTGGAGTCTGGAGAATACTTTTGATTTCTAATATTCTTTTCTTAGCCAATTGTATTGAATATGACTCATCTCTAGAGTCTAAATATTTTAAACTGGATGATGGTAAATAGACCTTGAAAGAGAAGAAGATGCTTCTCATTAACTCTTCTTCCTTTGAGAAGGGTGATTCTAGGCCTTTTTCTTCGTCTATTTAATTCCAGTTTATTGGTATATTGATTAGACCATTTTTTGTGATCTCTTTAATAGATACTATTTGGCATAATGACCCATCTTATTATAGATAAAGCATCAAGGAGATTTCTTTCTTCTTTGGGCTTTTCTTCTGAAATGTTTCCACTTCATTTTCCTATTTCTTCTTGGTTTAAAGGATTTTGTTATTGGAATCCTTTTGTAATACTTCTTTTTTCTAGTAGAGTAATTACATTCCTTGTTTGAATGTTTGCATTTGATATACAAGTTTTTTTTTCTTGCACATTTTATCAAGGATTTGTCCTCCTTTGAGATAATCCTTAAATAATTGTCTTTTTTTTGCACATGTCATTAATGACCAAATGCATAACTTGTTGGATTTATCCAGCAGGAATGTCCATAATTTTTTTGTTCCTTAGCTTGAAGAAGTTTTCTATTCCTCTTGAAAGTGATTCAGGAATAGAAGAAAGGAACACTGGCTTGAGAGACCAAGCCAGTAGAAAAGTTGTACCATCTTCTTATGGTGCAAGTCTAAATCCTTTATTTCTAAATGAGCAACATCTTCTCTCAAAGAATTCCTTTTGTTTTGCCTCCTTAAAATCCTCACAATTTCCAATAAGGAATGTGTGCAAAATTCTGATCACATGGTTAAAATTTGTCTTATCCAAAAATACATGTTAATCAATAGGATTTACTAAATTCTACCAATCTTTCAGTATCCTAGTAAATCTTGCTACAAATCCAGACAATATCTTGAAATGGTTGCCGTTAGTCAGAGATTTTGTGATCAACCAGACATGAAATTCTTGTAACCTTTTTAGCCACTTAGAGTATGGAATATCATCAATAGTAAATGTTATATTTATGTTAAATGATTTTTTGGTGGATGTCGCCAGTTTAGGATAAAATGTTTCTGATCTTATTAATCTTCCTTGCCCCTTATCATTAAGATAGAAGTGTTATTTACTATGTCTTGAGAGTCTATTAGATCCTCAAAACTTTGATCATCAGATTCTTCTTTTTGTTCCGAATCGGTATATGGCCATCCATCACTTGTGTTGAAATCTTCAGAAGATCTTTCATTAGTTGACTCCTCAACTGTATTTGTTGAGTTATCTATTAGATTTTTTGTTTCAAATTCGACTTCTATTACTTTAAAAGTAATCTTAAGTCAATATTGGTTGATCTTGTTTTACTTTTGTGTCGAGAGGATGATTCCTCTCTAGCTCTCCTTTTAGATTTCTTCTTCTTTTTTCTCCTTATCTTATACTTTAATTCTACTATAGTTTTTTTTTTGGAATTTGTTGAGGGTCTTTTATGAAAAGAGAAGATTTGGAAGCTCTAGGTTAATTATCAATATTTATTCATGAAAAGAGAAGATCTAGAAGCTCTACATTAATTATCAGTATTTATTCCTGATCTAGGAGTAAATATACCAAATATAGAGGGTATACCTCTTTATTTTGCTTTCAATATGTATATTTGTTCTTAAAGCTTTCTACTTTCTAACTCCTTTTGTTGGATAAAGTCAAAAAGAGATATGCTAGGAGTAGGCATTGAGTTTTTTACTTCCTCTATCCATTGTTGTAAGATGGATATCCTTCTAGATGTCTCATATATATTTTTTTCTATAGAGAACAATCTAGAGTGGATATTCTCAACATTGCTTCCAATCCTCTTGAGCATCTAGTTTTGTATCGGAACATTATCAGTTTGCCAGTTGAGAACGACTTCTGTAGTGCTACTCTTTTTTCTGATGCCTTGGGAATCTCTTTCAAAAGGATTCCTTATTTTAAGAGTATATATGTACTCATCATGCTCATATTCCTCTATCAAAGAAAATCTTTCCTTTTTTCCGATCTCCTCTAATTATATAGATTTTTCCATGTGAAGTCCTTGGTTTTTTCTTCTTTAGAGACTCAGAAATATCCTGTTAGACCTTTTCAATCGCCTTTTCTTCTTCAGAGGAAACATCTAAAGATGAGCTTGATGGAGTCTATTCTCCAACATATTTAGATATCGACTGAGTATCCTTGGAAGAGTCAGGCTTAGAGGCTTCTGATGAGGAAGCTTCTTCTTTCTTTTTCTTTGGTACCCAAATTCTTTTTGGTACCTTAGGCATTGAATTTCACCTTTTCATCATGCTTACCTTAAGTGATTCGGGAGCAAGATGCCATTCAGCTTGTCTGACTTTTGGTTTCTCCAAGTTTAATATAATACTTTATAGTCTTGTGAAAACATCATAAATGGATTGGCTAGGAGGATTGTGCTGAGGTGTGTTTAGGTGTCTACGTTACCTCATCATCATAATTTTTGTTAGACTACGAGTCAAATTTTTCTAATGATTTCTCTAGAGAGTTTCCATAAGAAAACACGTATTGTCATTTTCCATAATCTTCTCTAAGAGGTCCAATAGTAGGGTCCCCTTCCTTCTATCTCTTCTAGAAAATGGAATTTGATCCTTTTCTATGGAGCATCATCATCATCACAGGAGAAGTTTCTTTAGACATAACATTTGTCACATTAACATTCTAAGTTGAAGAATTCATATTCGTTAAATGGATTCTTAGCAAACCAAATAGATTTTTCTTTTTTTTGAGAATGATTTGATGATCTGCTATAGTGTCTTATCTGACTCAGGATTTGTTAAGTATTCTTCTGCAGGTTAGTAGATAACCTGTGTGAGTTGGATCATTAACGTGGTAGAGAAGATGGATGGCATCTTCTTCTCCTTTTCCTCATCTTTGTTGAAGTTGATGGTAATAATGACATCCTTCTTTTTTTTATGAAGGTTAGATTAGAAGACTAGATAAGTATAGTGTTCTGGTATAGTTTCTCATAGCTCGTTACCCACATTTCAGGTATGAGCTTAAGGAGTTCTTTCCTTTTAAGTTACCTTGGAGCATGTATCACAATTAGGACATGCTTAATGTTCATGGAAATGAAGAGAGCATCTTTGCCTTCCTCTGATAATGCTAGATCATGTGCATTGTTTTGAATCCTATAAGCCATCTAGTAGTGAAGTGTGGCTAATAAGAATCTTTCTAACATCAGAGCTCTAAGTATTTGGACTTAAACCTTAAGTATCTCCATGAGCTTGTTGTCTCGCAAAGGGATGTAGTAGTTTAGGAACAATGTTACACATATTGTCCCTGCATTTAATATTGACTCCACAATTCCTATGCACGCTTGTTCATATCTTAGATATCTTAAGTCTAGGAGAGTCATTCTAGCTACAATGGGCATACATTTCCTACTATGAAAGGTTAGAGCCAATCATACTAATCTAAAATCGAGATGAGTGTATCCTTGTTCGATCTATTGATATGGCAATTCTGAAGGAATTTGTAACATGACAAATTGCTCCTCATCGGTGACCTTTAAAAGGCATTAATGAAATCTTGTGGATTGGATATATTCCTTTACTTTAGAAGATTATGGCTTACTAAGGAATTTTATGAATGAGAAAAAATTTTGTTGTGGCCTAGTAAAGACTAAACATGGATTGATAAAAGGTAAAGAAGCACTATCTATTTTTTAGTCTTCAAAGTAAGTTATTTCATATAAACTATCTATTTTACTAGCATGAGAAGTTCTAAATAGATTACTACTACTTAGACTAAAGGTAAAGATTTGGTTGTTTAGTGTATTTAGAGTGTTGGTTTCACTTGTGGAACTCTCATGTATATTTTCCATGGTGTTTAATATACTCTCTCCCCTTAAATTATTTGGCTCTAATACCAAGGGGAGCTTATTCTACAAGATTTAATGGTAAATTATGTGATCAATCTTTTAATATCATCCATGTATGGGGTCTCTAAACTTTTCCACCAGAGGCGTCTTCTCCTCTATTAAGACCATACACTTCAAATTTTCTAAACTTTTTCCAATCGAGTATTAAAGATCATGTAAAACAATTGTGAACTAGACGAATTGTCTGTTTAAAACAACATGATCAGAATGAGCAGGAAATATAACAACCTTAACCATAATTTATTCAATTCACTAGCATAACCACTGCTCCTTCCTCACAACGACTTACAAATAGTCAGTATCACTTGAACCTCACCTATGGTTCTTTATGTTATACATTCTATGTTTTAAAATTCTTTAATTCATTTTTTATTCACAAAATCCTCATTAGACAAAATTATAAAGCATACTTTGAATCTCGAAAGATAGACTGAGCATCCAAACAATTTCTTTCTTACATGAATCAAAGAGAGATTCAAAGACTCATGGTTCTTTGAAACACATTTTCTTATTTTCTAAAAAGTTAAGTCTGCCTTCCACTTATAAGTATTCATCTATTTATAGTAAGAGGATATGTGTCAATACATGATAGACAATATTCTGCATCTTGTTATAAAAGCAGATAAAAAGCTAAAAGCAGGTGAGATAGTTTTCTTGCTTATTATCTACGTTGAAGACTAATAGGTACAAATAACTAAGGTTAAAAAGTGAAATAGTGCAAAACTATAATATTTCAAAAAGTATTGTCTAATTGTCAAAAGATGAAATAATGCTTGAGAAACTTATTTAATCTATCCTCGAAATGCTAAATCTAATGGGACGGAGATAAATTATTTTCAAGTGAGAAGTTTGATTCATCATTGTTGTATTATAGGTCTAGTCATGTGGGTAGTCTTTCTTTTTCAAATATGTCTGGAAAATCTTAGCAGAGATTTTGGCTATCGAATTTTGTACAGTCGTCATATGGGTCTTGACTATCTTGAAAAGGATCAAGAATATTCAAATGAGATTGTTCATTCCTATCTTATTCCTACGGATCATCTTCTTCCATGGGTTAAACTTGATTTTAGCAATGGAAGATGGATAATGCAAGCTCTCTATCCACTTAAGTCTTCTCATAATCTTGAATAAAATCCCATGGAACTTCTTTTTCATATGCCTTTGGCCAGATTTCTTTTGGAATTACAAAGTTTGCAATACAAAGTTTTCATTGGAGTTCCTTGTATTGGAGATCACTATCTTTGATATTTAAGAGGAATTCATTTAATATTATATGGCTTAAGAAAGGACAATATGAGAACTATTAATCTTAAACCATTCTTGGCATAATTGAATAATTTGCCCAAAGTGCTCCTTAATGTATCTAGGGTGTTGGTTTCACCTGTGGAACTCTCATATACATTATCCATGGTGTTTTGAAACAACTAAACCTTTACCCTTAGTTTAAGTAGTAGTAATCTATTTAGAACTTCTCATGCCAGTAAAATAGATAGTTTATATGAAATAACCTACCTTGAAGAAAAAAAAATAGATATTGCTTCTTTACCTCTTGCCAATCTATATTTAGCCTTTGATAGGCCACAATAAAATGTTTCTCATCCATAAAATCCCTTATCAAGCCACAATCTTTCAAAGTAAAGGAATACATCCAATCCACAAAGTTTGATTAATGCCTTTTAAAGGCCACCAAGGAGGAATAATTTATCACGCTACAAATTCCTCTAGAACTATCATATCAATGGACTAAATCAAGATACACTTATCTCTATTTTAGAGTAATACGATTGGCTCTAACCTCATGGTAGGAAAAGTATGCCCATCGTAGCCAAAATGGCTCTCCTAGACTTAAAATATCTGATATATGAACAAGCATACATCGGAACTATGGAGTCAACATTAAATGTAGGGACAGTATGTGTAACACTGTTCCCAAACTACTGCATCCCTTTGCGAGACAAGAAGCTCTTGGAGATACTAAAGGTCCAAGTCCAAATACTTAAAGCTCCGATGCTGGAAAGATCCTTATTAGCCACACTTCACTACTAGATAACTTATAGGGTTCAAAACAATGCACGAGATTCGGCATTACTAGAGGAAGGAAGAGATGCTCTCTTCATTTCCAAGAACACTAAGTATGTCCCAACTATGATACATGCTCTAAGGCAACTTAAAAGGAAAGAACTCCTTAAGCTCATACTTGAAACATGGGTAACGAGCTATGAGAAGCTATACCAGAACTCTATACCTATCCAGTCTTCAAGTCCAACCTTCATCAGCAAAAAGGATGGCATTATTACCATCTGCTTTAACAAAGATGAGGAAAAGGAGAAGAAGACACCATTCATCTTCTCTACCATGCTAATGATCCAACCCACACAAGTTATCTGCTAACCTGCAAAAGAATACTTGACAAATCTTGAGCTAGATAAAATACTACAGCAGATCATCAAATCCTTCTCAAAAGAAGGAAAACCTATCTAGTTTGCTAAGGATCCATTCAACAAATATGAATTCTTCAATTCAGAATGTCCATGTGACGAATGTTATGTCTAAAGAAACTTCTCCTTTGCAATGATAACACTCCACAAAAAGGGAGAAAAAGAAAAGGATCAAATTCCATTTTTTGGAAGAGATACCAGAAAGGGGACCCCATTATTGGACCGCTTGGAGAAGATTATGGAAAATGGTAATACATGGTTTCTTATAAAAACTCTTTAGAGAAATCATCAAAAAAATCTTACTCAGAGTCTAATAACAAAAATGATGATAATGAGGCAACTCAGATACCTTAGCACAATTCTCATAACCAGTCCCTTTATGATGTTTTCACAAGACCACAAAGTATTAAATTAAACTTGGAGAAACCAAAAGTTAGACAAGTCGAATGTCATCCTACTCCCGAACCACTTGAGGCAAGCATGATGAAAAGACAAAATTCAATGCCGAAGGTACCAAAAAGAATTTGGGTACCAAAGAAAAAGAAAGAATAAGCTTCCTCATCAGAGCCTCTAAGCCCGACTCTTCCAAGGATACTCAATCAATATCCAAATATGTTGGAGAATGGACTCCATCAAGCTCATCTTTAAATATTTCCTCTAAAGAAGAAAAGGCGACTAAAAAGGTCTAATAAGATATTTTTGAATCTCTAGAGAAGAAAAAACCAAGGACTTCACCTAGAAAAATCTATATGATTAGAGGAGATCAGAAAAAGGAAGGATTTCCTCTTATGGAGGAATACAAACATGATGAGTACAAAGATACTCCTAAAATAAGGAATCTTTCTGAAAAAGATTCCCAAGGCATCAGGAAAAAAAAAATAGCATCACAAAAGTCATTCTCAATTGGCAAACCAACATTGCTTTGATACAAAACCTCAAAAAAGATTAGAAGTAATGTTGAGAATATCCACTCCAAACTATCCTCTGTAGAAAAAATAGTATATGAGACATCCAAAAATATATCTATCTTACAACGAAAAATAGTGGAAGTTAAAAACTTGGTGCCTGCTCTTGACATCTCTCTTTTTTACTTTATCCAACAAAAGGAGTTAGAAAGTAGAAAGCTTCGAAAACAAATACACATACTGAAAGCAAAACAAAGAGGCATATACCTTTTATATTTGGTATATTTATTCCTAAATCAGGAACAAATATTGATAATCAACCTAAAGCTTCCAGATCTTCTCTTTTCATACCAAACTCTTAACAAATTCCAAAGAAAAAGACCATGGTGGAATTAACGACTGAGATAAAGAGAAAAAAGAAGAAAAAATCTAAAAGGAGAGTTAGAGAGGAATCATCCTCTTAACACAAAAGTAAAACAAGATCAACTAATATTGACCCAAGACTACTTTCAAAGTAGTAGAAGTTGAATCTGAAACCAAGAATCTAATTGCAACTCAACAAATACAGTTAACAAGTCAGCTAATGAAAGATCTTCTAAAAATTCTAACACAAGTGACAGATAGCCATATACCGATTCGGAACAAAAAGAAGAATTGAATGATCAAAGTTTTAGGGATATAATAGACTCTCGAGACACAGCAAATGTTGCTCCTATCCTAATGATGAGGAGCGAGGAAGAATTAATAAGATCAAAAACATCAAATCTTAAACCCGCAACATCCACTAGGAAATTATCTAACATAAATATAACATTTACCGTTAATGATATTCCATACTCTAAGTAGCCAGAAAGGTTACAAGAATTCCATGCCTGGTTAGTCACAAAATCTCTGACTAACGGCAACTATTTCGAGACACTGTCTAAATCTGTAGCAAGATTTACTAAGATATAGAAAAATTGGTATAATTCAATAAATCCCACTGATCAACATATATTTTTTTATCAGACAAATTTTAACCATGTGATCAAAATCCTACGTACATTCCTTATTGGAAATCCTAAGGATTTTAAAGAGGCAAGACAAAAGGAATTATTTAAGAAAAGATGTTGCTCATTCAGGAAAAAAAATTATTTAGACTTGCATTATAAGAAAATGGTACAACTCTTCTACCGGCTTGAAGTAGACCCCACTCTCAAGCTAGTGTTCCTTTCTTTTATTCCTGAATCACTTTCAAGAAGAATAGAAAAATTCTTCAAGCTACGGAACTAAAAAATCATGGACATTCCTATTGGAGAAATTCAACAAGTCATATACTTAGTCATTGATGACACGTGCGAAAAGACAGTTATTCAAAGATTATCTCAAAGAATAACAAATCCTTAATAAAATGTGTAAGAAAAAAGACTTATACATCAAGTGCAAACATTCGAATAAGGAATGTAATTACTCTACTAAAAAAAGAAGCATCACAAAATCCTTTACACTGGAAGAAAAAGGAAAATGAAGTGGAAACACTTCAAAAGGAAAGCCCAAAGAGGAAAGAAATCCCCTTGATGCTTCATTTGCAATAAGATGAGTCATTATGCTGAATAGTGTCCATCAAAGGAATCACAAAAAATGATCTAATCAATATATCAACAAACTAGAATTGAAATAGACGAAAAATAAGACCTAAAATCGCTCTTCTTAGAAGAAGAAGAGTTAACAAGAAGTATTATCTTCTCTTTCAAAGTCTATTCACCATAATCCAATCCAGAATATTCAGACTCTAGAGATGAGTCATATTTAATACAACCAGCTGAGAAAAGAATACTAGAAATAAAAAATATTCTCCAGACTCTACATGACCGACTTATCTCGATGATAGAATTCATTGATACTAGGGTAGTGAAAGTATTCTTAATCCCAGCATTCTACTTGAAAAATTTTAGAAGCTGCACAACAAAACTTTTGTTATGGCCTTAAATGAAGAACTAAAGATATATATAAGAAGTGTAATAATTAAGGTATAATTCTTCTTAAGATGTTCAATCATCACACTGATTCTTATATCACTACTCTCGAGCAAAGATATTATAATCTGATAGGATATCCTCCAACGATTACCTAAGTTCAAGATCCATGCTAAAGTAATAATGTTTAAAAAATATTTTAAACCTTATATAGAAATGGCACAACTTTAATCAATACAAGAAGCCACTAACTAAGAAGTTAGTGAAAAATTAAAGGCAGAAGCTTATGTTGAAAGCCACGTCGAAATCCTTGCTAAATGCAAACACCCTCTGTGGCAAAATGAGAATTTTTTTGTAAAAATTCTCTTCAAAATGAATGAAGATATTAACTTAACTAAAGCCAATCATGTGGGAATGAATCCTGAAAACTCTCAGCTAGCTAAGCAAGAGTGTAAAAAGTTGCTCCAACAAAGGTTGATTAAACCATCAGATTCACAATAAGCATGTGAAGCATTATATGTGAATAAAAGAACAAAACAAACTAAAGGCAAACTAAGATTAATCATCAATTTCTAGCCTCTAAATCACTTTGTCTAGGATGATAAATTTCCTATTCCAAATAGGAATACGGTTTTCCAAAATATTGCCAAGACCAAAATATTTTTCAAATTTGATCCTAAGGCGGGTTTTTGGCAACTTTGAATTTATCCTGATGAAAGAATTAAAACAAGATTTTGTATCCTAAATTACCATTATTAATGGCGAGTACTACCCTTTAGACTCAAAATTATGCCTTCACTTTTCCAAAAAGTTATGATCAAAATATTTAAATCAATTATTAATCATGCAATCATCTACATAGATGACACGGTCCTATACTGTCCAAATGAAGAAACGCATACTAAATTACTCCACAAATTCTATGAAATAATCACATCAAAAGAAATAATGTTAGCAGACAGAAAAATGAAGATAATCCAAATAGAAATAATATTCTTAGGGATAAAAATCAAATATGGTTGTTATCAACCTGAACCATTAATTGCTCAGGAATTACTTAAATTTCCTAACTCAAATTTCACCACCAAGCAGATACAACAGTTCTAGGTATAGTGAATTATTTGAGAGATTTTGTTCCAAAAATCTCTAGACTCACTAGTCCACTGTCAAAGATGCTAAAGAAAAATCATCCAAAATGGGGAAAGCATCAGACAAAAGCTGTCAAGTTATTAAAAGAAAAATTATAGAAATTGCCATCATTGAAGGTTCCTATAGAAGGAAACTTAATCCCCCAAACCGATGCCAGTGGCAAAAATTGAGGAGCAATTCTTTTAGAAGAAGACAATAGAAAAGACATATTTGTGGCTATCGAAGTAGACAATTCAAAGACTTTGAAATCCATTATCGCTTCATCTTCAAAAAGATCATTACTGTTAAAAATGTTATTCATAAATTCGAATACCATTTAATGGAATCCCGCTTCAAGATGGAGATAAACATGAGCTCTTTTCCAAAGATGCTTAAGTTCAAGCATAAAACAATACCACATCTACAACTCTTAAGGTAATGAGAGTAGTTTTCAAAGTACTCATACGAGATCAAACACATCCTAGGAAAAAAGAACTCAGTTGCAGACTTTCTTTCCAAACCTTAGCAAAATCATCATACCTTACTGAGTCTACAAGTTTTAATATAAAGGATAAAAGAATCTATAGGTTCTAATAAAACGTAGATTAATCCATCAAGTTGACCTTTGCCCCAAGATTCTCTTTTAGGTGATATTCATGCATCAACACAATCAACAGATATCTTGGCCAAAAGCCGAACAAGTCGGATGATAGCTATGTACAAAGTTCATTGGAATCTCAAAGATTTCTCATCTACAAGAAAATCCTCCTACATGAGACCCTTACCACTACAAGGACAAGAGGGCGCAGCATCGAATGCCACATTTGGATTCTCTGTAGCAAGCTCTTTATCTCCAATAGCATCCTCATTAGCAATGTATCCATAACAGGCAATACCTCCAGAAATGGGAGACTTCATAACAAAAGAAAATTTTCAAGAGGCCACTAAAGCAAAAATCTAGGAATATCAATTCCTAATTTTCAAAAGATATAAGGAACTAAATCTCAAGCCAATGGGATTACATCCAAAGTACCCATTCATCCATCCCCATATTATCCATTTTGAATATTCATTCCCAAAAGAATTAAAATGACTATACTGGTATTTATTGCATAATTATACCATAACCATATAAGTTCCAACAGTCAAGGCATTAAAGTTCCTATCAAAAACTATCATCACAAAAGGAGGAACAAGCTCAG
The DNA here is from genome assembly GCA_037954665.1 of Laguncularia racemosa. NCBI lineage: Eukaryota > Viridiplantae > Streptophyta > Magnoliopsida > Myrtales > Combretaceae > Laguncularia > Laguncularia racemosa. The sequence continues at coordinate 168,423 of JBBMOL010000160.1, read as the reverse complement.
ATTTAGGAGAATTATTCTTATGGTTCCAACTCTTACATGTGTAGGAAATAATAATTCAAGAATGGATTAACAATACAAAGAAAGAACACCCAAGATTCAGTAAAGAGGACCTCAAGCTAATTATTTAATTGCGCCAAGAATGAGTTAAGATTAATAGGTTCTCATATTGTCCTCTCCCAAGCCATATAATATTAAATAAATTCCTCTTTGATATTAGAGATAGTGATCTCCAATACAAGAAACTCCAACGGAAATTCCAAAAGAAATTTGACTAGGGGCATAAGAAAAAGAAGTTCCATGGGATTTTAGTCAAGATTATAAGAAGACCCGAGCAAATAGAGAACTTGCATTATCCATCTTCCATTGCCAAAATCAAGTTCAACCCATGGAAGAAGATAATCCACAAGAACAAAATAGGAATGAACAATCTCATTCGAATACTATTCTTGATTCTTTTCAAAATAGTCAAAACCCATATGAAGACTTTCCAAAAACCGACAACCAAAATCTCTACTAAGATTTTCCAGACATATCAGGAAAAAAAAAAAAAAAGACTACCCATGTAGCTAGACCCAGAATACAACAGTGATGAATTAGACTTTTCACTTGAAAGTAATTTATCTCCATCCCATTGGATTTAGCATTTCGAGGATAGATCAAACAAGTTTCTCAAGCACTTTTTCAACTTTTGACAATTAGACAATACTTTTTTAATTATTGTAGCTTTACACCATTCCACTTTTTGCCATGTAGTCTTCAAAGTAGATAATGAGCAAGAAAACTGTCTCACCTGCTTTTAGCTTTTTATTTACTTTTCCGCAAGAGGCGAAACATTGTTTACCATGTACTAACAAATATCCTCTTACTATAAATAGAGAAATACTTGTAAGAAAAAAGCAGACATAGCCTTTTAGAAAATAAGAAAGTATGTTTCAAAAACCCATGAGTCTCTAAATCTCTCTCTCTCTCACTCTAATTCTTGTAAGAAAGAAATTGTTTAAATACTCAGTTTATCTTCCAAAACTTAAAGTATGCTCTACACTTACCTCTAATGAGGATCCTATATATTAAAAACGAATCAAAGAATTTTAGAACATAGGATGTGTAACATAAAGAACCATAAGCGAAGTTCAAGAGGTACTAACTATTTGTAAGTTACCATGAGAAAGGTGCAATGGTTATATCGATGAATTAAACAAACTATGGTTGAGGTTGTTATATACCCTATTTGTTCTGATCATGTTGTTTTTAAACAAATGTTAATCTAGTTCAAATCATTTTACATGATCCGATCATGTTGTTTTAAATAGACAATTCGTCTAGTTCAAAATTTGTTTTACATGATCTTTAACACTCAATTGAAAAGAGTTCAGAAAATCTGAAGTGTACAATCCTAATAGAAGAGAAGACGCCTCTAGTAGAAAAGTTTAAAGACCCCATACATGGATGATATTAAAAGACTAATCACATAATTTACCATTGAATCTTGCAAGACGAGCCCCCTAGGATGATTTACTTTTGGAAAAGTCAAGAGTAGAAATACTATTCATCTCCAAATGACAACGTAATTATAAAGATTTCCTCATCGATAAGTTTTGATCACATGAAAGCTGTAACCATCTAGACTATAAGAGATAGAGCCATTTACTATATTATCACAATTAATTATATTAAATAGTAAAAAAAATTACTTTATCTATTACATTTTTTATGTTATGATATTACATTGTTGTATTGAGTTAAAAATAGAATAACAGAATTAATATGCCCTTATTGATGAATTTACCACCATTGCTACCATCACTATTGCATATAAGAATAACAAAATCACTATTTGTTTTGCATAAACTACTATAATTATCACCACCATTCCTTGGGTACGTGGTTGAAGTAAGGCAGATTCGAATGAATATGGCCAAAATAGAGGCAATCAAAGATTAACCTACTCCCAAGAGTGTGATGGAGCTAAGATCATTTTTGGAACTTGCCAACTATTACGAAAGATTTATAAAGAGGTATTCTAGACTAGTGGCTCCTCTTATAGACTTTACTGAACAAGGACCAAGTGTGGTCCTAACGTGAGGAGTGCTAGGCTACATTTGAAGACCTCAAGCATATTGTGGCTTAAGAGCCAATCCTTGCACTACCCGACATCTCCAAATTGTCTTAAGTCCACATGAATGCATCAAACATCGCTTTGGGTGGAGTTTTGATATAAGAGGGCCATGTAGTGATATGAGAGTAGAAAGCTAAATCAAGCAAAGCGCAAGTATTCGGTTCAGGAGGAGGAGCTACTTGCAATTGTGTACTATCTTTGGACCTGAAAACACTATCTATTGAGGTCTAAGTTCCTAGTGAAGACAAACAATTCTACTGTCAACCATATTCTAACTCAACTTAAGCTCTCTACTAAGCAAGTGAGATAATAGGAGTTCCTTGTGAAGTCCAATAAGGAGATTGACTATTGAAGCGTGTGAACCAATTAGGTAGTAGACACACTAAGTAGAAGAATAGATTTAGCTTCCTTAGCCCTTATGGCCCATCAATTTGTGAGTCAAATTAACACCAACATCCAAAAGCGGATAAAAGAACACTTAAGCCAAGACTATTAGCCAAGAATTTGAGGCAATTAATTGAAGGGGGCAAAACTCACAGCATCTGAATGGAAGGTGACTTGATCTATGCCGAGGGTCATCGCTTATATGCTCTCAAGGTGGGGAACCTGACAAGGGTGCTCATGAAGGAGTGCCATGACACTTTGTGGGATGGACACCTCGACTGATAGAGGACGATGAACTTGTTAAACCAGAGCTACTATTAGTCGGATATGAAGGAAGATGCGATGAACTATAAACACACTTAACTTGACTTGTCAGCAAGATAAGATTGGGCATCAAAGGCCTATAAGGTTGCTAGAGCCCCTTCTTGTGCCTTCTCAACCATGGGAGAGAATCTCCATAGATTTTATCACTTTCCTACCAAAAGTGAAGGAATACTCATTAATTTTTATTGTTGTTGATAGTAAAGTTGTTAAATTTGTTATTCTACCTAAAATCACCAAAGAGTGTAAAATCAAAATGTAGAAATGTAAGTTTTTACAATTTATATAAAATATTTCAAAAAAACTGTTAATATATTTACTATAATCATAAAAAAAATATGAACTATAAAATGAAAATAAATAAATTCAATATAAATTTTAATCACAATTCATACTAAAAGTTTTATATTTGTAATACAAATAAATTAGCATAATTTATTATACTGATGCATACAACTATAATATAAATAATAGTGCCAATATGAATTATATTACAATATAAATAATAAAAAAATATATAAAGATAAAAAAATTTGTTAATTGTATTTTCATCATTAAAAGTAAAAACTATCGCTAGCTCTTTTTTCACCATAACCATTATTTGTTATCATCTTCATCGTCCAAGCCAACATTATTATTGATATTATTATTAAATATTATTATATTCTAATTTCTAGTCTTTCAAATAATCAATAATATTCATATCTTATAAAAGCTAAGTTGTATCTTTCAATTTTTAGTCTAATTAACTTTAATAGGTAGAATCAGTAAACTCAATTAAAAACGTAAGATTCTACTAATTTTACATATAAACTCATGGTTTATATAAAAACATTCTATACCTAAGTTAACTCGAAAAAGCGTCCTAAAATCATAAATTCGTAAAATTATATAAGTAACATCGCGATTTTAATAACTATGATTGACAAGTTCTTTAAGTGCAACCTTCATTCCAACCACAAAGAGCTCAAATATGAACGAGACAACCCAACTTTTCTTCAAGCATGTCATGAAGTTTTAGGGAGTACCTCAAAACATTGTGAGTGATAGGAACATTGGGTTTATTGGCAAGTTTTGGACAAATTTATTAAGCCTCCTAAATTTCAAGTTAAGCATGACCTTTAACTATCACCTACAAAGTGATGGCTAGACAAAGAGATTCAATGGTTTGCTCGAGGAATACTTGCAACACTTTGTCTGCCAATCAAAAGAATTAGGTCGACTTGCAGGATATCACCAAATTTTGCTTCAACATCCAATGGAGCTCTTCCTCTAATAAAAGTTCTATTGAGATCATCACGAGCCAGCAACCGCTATTACCCTACACAGTGGCCGCACCTTAAATAGGAAGATGCCCTAAAGCTTATTAGTTCACAACAAAATGGAAGCAGAGTTCAGAAGTTGCTAAAGCTTATCTTAAGAAGACTTCCAAGAGAATGAAGTGGGCAAATCAAAAGTGAAGACCTAGAAAATTCAATGTTAGAGACCTAATCCTCATAAAGCTTTTTTTGAGCAAATCAAATCACTAAGGAACAAGGACAAAAGACTAATTCATAAATACATTAGTCCAATTCCTATTGTTTCAAGGATTGGAGGAGCTGCATATAGGATCAAGTCACCCATACGGTTGAAAGTCCATCTAGTCTTTCATGTGAGCATCTTAGAGCTTCACCATTTAGACATGGAAGACCCTTCTCACAACATATCAAAGTGGTCACACGTCAAGCTCAAGTTCAACGTTGGTCATATTGTCGAAAATATCCTTATCGAGAGGACTGTCAAAGACCTTACCACCGAAGAAAAATACACAAAATACTTAATGAAGTGGAGAGATTAGAGAGATGAAGACAATAGGTAGGAGACGGAAGATAATATCATGACAATATTAGAAAGAACGCCAACAACACCAGCTAAGAAACCTCCATTAACGAGTCGAAGCTCTAGCACATATTGAAGAAGACATCAATAAATTTAAGTGAGAGAAGGTGTTAAGATCACATTCATTGTAATACTATACACATACTATATAATAAGAGTTAAGACTTTCTTTTATCTTACTTAGAATAGCAATTTCTATTTTTGAACATGCTACATCAATTTTAATGTCTCCTCCTACAAGAGCTAGGAACGCCCATAAAGCTCTTTACGAAGGTGTGAGTACTCTTATAGATACAAGTTCTTACTCACCACTTAACTACTTATAGTTAAAGAACCTACTTACACACTATTCCCTCGTACACACACTAATTCCTTTTGCATTCGATATTAATAAAAGTGTGTAGTTATCCCATTACAATTCTTGCCCATATACCTTTCTTATTGTTATCTTTCTTGTTATTCTTACATGTCGCTTACAAGTATCCAGGCCAATTTAGGTCAACCGAGTAACGATTAAACTTGCTTACTATTGCAAAAGCAAGACAGTAAGCATCGGACAATCTTGCTATACTAGTGAGAGATCAAGACCATGACAACTAACATCCTAGACTACCACTATTACATATAAGAACAACAAAATCACTATTCATTTTGTATGAACTACTATAATTATCACCATAAGAAGCTTTATCAAACATTTAAGCAAGGCCACTATGATAGTAATATACAAGGACATGATAACTTTGATCAGATAGTCTTACAAGTGCCCCTATAGAGTATTACATTATCTAATGTGGTATTTGCTTTGCAACTTACTAAGGTACTAGACATGACCAAAACTATAGTACCATGTTTGTTTTATGAAACAAGCCTAAAATTAGGTAAAACTCTAGTTACAATACTGGACATATCTAAGATTTTTTTCCTCCCATTTGGTGGTACAAAACACTCGAGACAAGACAAAATAACAACTCTTAGTTGAAATGCTAAATTAACACTTCTTTTTTATCATCCCTTATCAATACACTACCACTACCACCACTATTACCACCACCGCCACCATTATTAATACGATACTATCATCATGCTACCACCACTAGTACTACATTATTACCACCACGCCACCACCACTATTGCTCACACCACTACCACTACACTACTTTTGCCACCACTATTACCACCTCAAAAACTACACACTATCATCATTGCCACAACTTCACCACCACTACTACTAACACAATTGCTACAATTATTGCATTATTAACATCTTCACAGCACTAGATCATCATCATTATCGTCACCCTCACATTGCCATAGCCACTACCAATCTACCAATGTATGTTACAATCACCACAATAGTACTACGTCGATGGCGAGGAGTTAACAATGGGGGTGGTATCATACCTGATAATGGTAGTGGTGGTAGCATAGCAGTGGTGGCAACAGTTGCTAAGAGACAACAATAAAATGAAAAATGTAATTAAAATAAATACACGATAATACAATTAGGATAACTACTAAAATCACTATTATGGTATGTTACTTACACGTATCAAACAACCTATAACACAAATTATAGTAATTACAATTTGTGCATACTTGGCATATCAAATATAATACAAAAAACTTGTGTTGTATTATTGTGCTATGTCATTCTTTTTGTCCCATATACTATACCAGAAACCAAACACTATCCAAGTTTGTTCTATTTGACATAACATCCATCAACTAAACCAAAGATTACGATATATAACATTAATTGTACTAAATAGAGCAAAAGCAAAGATTTTCCAAGAGAAACAGAAAGCATAAATTAACGAATACTATCCTGCTTTTAAAATTCAAGAACACTATTAAAAAGGTGCTTTAAAACCAGCCATAGGCTCTTGCATCTGCAGCCTAGATTCTCAGGTGAAACATTCTCCATTTGAAATATAGACAAGCTCAATATTTAAGAAATAACTCTGCCTATCAGTTTAAGTTTCATAGTCTCAATTAGCAGGCCTCATTCAAGTACATGTCCTGACCTCTTATATTATCCTTTTTAACAGGAGGAATACGGACTTGTCTGAAATTGCACCTTCATTAGTGTCAAGTATCTCAGTTCTCTAAACCAACAAGCAACTAAACTTTTCTGCATGTGGTCTACATTGAGAATAACAACCCGAAATTTTTTTGCGTCAGTCATCCAAGAAGAGTATCATAAATTCGTATGAAAAGGATGAGATGTCAAAAGGAAAAAAAGGCAAGACTCATGCAATAACACAATGGAGACTGCAGCACAGACCAAACTGAATGTGAGGAACAATATGTGAAATCTCTTTACCTATCTGTAAATTTAAGCACCTCGGTGACACTCTAATTGCTTGGTATTCTCAGCTAAGACCTGGCAAATCAACAGATCCACCTTATACATAAGAAGGCTCGCTGGAATCTCATATATAAGAAATCCTTAATGAAAGGTAATTACCTCTCTAATATAATTAGCAATTGCTTTGCAGCCTTCTATACCAAGTTGCATGACATTTTCAAATATATCAAGTGGTAACTTTGCATCCATCTGCAGTAGAACAGGAAGTGGTGAATTTTTACAAAGCAGAATCCCTTTTGGCCTTAGGTAGTAACAACAATAGAGAAACTAGAGAAAGCAAAGACATCCCCATGGCACACCAATTGGAGAAAACATAAGATATGTTGCATTAAAATAACAAATAACGAATCTTCAGAATGGTCTGTGAATTACTATTCAATATAGAATCAACATCTGAGAACTAGATCAGGTGAAACTGTGACATGTAGCAGTTTAAGTTAACCTGAAGAAGGGTCACTTTATCCATTTTTGGGAGAATTCCTACTGTCACATCAGGACCTCCAGCACTATCTTCCACGTAATTCAGATCTATCCACAGGATAATTTCATATTAGATTAGGCTTCCATTATGATGCCTATAGTATAGCTGTAACTTGGAGCTATCACTTCATGCGGAAGCACAACCAATAATGTGCAACAAAAAAATTTGTAATAGTCTTACCTAGAAGTGGAGTACTGTTAAGGTATCCAGCACTACATGATGTAACTAGATCACGCATCGGTATACCAGCATCTGCCAGAGCTAAAGTTGCAGCATTAATACAGGCAGATCTTGTTCCTAAATAGGATGAGAAATTCCAGTTATGAGGAAACAAGACTAGTCATTTAGCATCATAGTAGAACAAGCAAAGATTCCTAATTAGCATCTGTTCTCTGCTCACCTCCATCTGCTTGAAGAACTTGAACATAGATATCTATCTGCAAGGAAGGTTTTGATCTCTAAATTAAATTATTGATCTGAAAAGGAAAAACTGAAAGAAAGTAAAGATCCAGAACCTCAGAACGGGGCATGAGATGTGTCAATATGGCAGTTTCCATTGTTTGGCGAATGACCAGTGATATTTCCGTTGATCGCCTAGGATCGAAAGAAATTTGTGCCATGATTACAACACCGTTTAATTAGTTCACTTATGCCAGCTTCATAAACATGCTTTAACAAGTAAAACATTATCGTAATCTCAAGACAAATCAAACTAGAGAAAATGGAGACAACAAATCCATAAATCATGAAAGCTATGGGACAGAGATATGCATTCACATAGAAAGACATTCTTTAGGGATAAGTACATTAGAAATTCTCTATATTTATACCAAAATTCTATCGGTTTGTACAATTGGTTATTTAAGTCCGTGCACCTAAAAGTCCTCACGCTATTGCTTTCTTTTACAATTGGTTTTTTTTCCTCTTTTCAATGTTGGTGGCTTGGTAATTTGGGGAGTTGTATTCTAATAATTCAATCTAAAGGGCTAGCCTAATACTAGCAAATTCTACGATGAGGTCTTAGAAGGACTGGTATTCAGGAGTTAAACCCCTTTTTGGTTTAAAGAAACTAGCTGGATAAGCAGCATATGAAATCTTTATCTTACAGCATATTTCTTTTCAATCAAGTAGATGTTATTAGCTATTATTATGCAAAATATCTTTAAGATTTCATGACTTCAATATTGTGTGAAAACTTCTAAAGGCTATAACAAGACCAACAACGAGTTTTACAAATCCCCAAAATTTCCTATTTCATCCACTTGATAAGATAACCGTAGCAAATGAAGAATTCTATTTATAACCTACACCACAATCCTTTTGGGTAAACAATACCTATATCAGAATCCTAAATGTGAAGAAACAAGAATTTTCTTGAAGATCAATGTGTGAAGACTTGTTAATTTAAGTCTAAATGCCACACACCCTTACGAATCCACATCTGACACATAAGAACACAAATGAACAAATTATAGAATAATTAACAAGAAAACAAACCTATCGCCCTTAGGTCTTCTCATCCGATCTCCAGTACTAAAATTAGCCATGCTATACTCACAGCGTACCTATAAATATACATCAAATTAACAATGAGAAACCATCTTCCAACATCACAAGCTATGAACATTCTTCATGTTATGAAACGGTCTCCCACCAAAGCCCGGTCACCCAGTTGTTGACTCCTATTTTGAACCTGCTTACAAATGAAAAGTAAGTTAATTGACCACTAAATGTCCCATGTTTATGCATATGCTTCATAAGATTCTACTATGTTATTATGGGAAAGCAGCCAAAATTCAATATTAACTGCCACTACATCATTCTAGTTTCTTAATCATTATGTTAGTTTTTTCACAGATAAAAAGAACAATTTATCAATCAGCAAACATGAATCGTGGAGATATTTCTCCTATGGAAGAGGAACGAAGAGCTTACAAGGATTACTATCTTCTAAGGGGGGGAACAAAAGAAAGCTTTTTTAAGCAAAAATCGAGGGTCAAGTGGCTTATGTTGGGTGATAAGAACTCATCTTTCTTCCATAAATCATTGATTAACAACCACAACAGGAGTGCAATAAATAGCTTGGAGAAAGCAGATGGTTCCATAGCAAAAGGTGATGTAGGGGTCCATGCAGAAGTGCTGGAATTCTTTAAAAATCTGTATGACGTCAGGAGTCCCCACAAAATTTGGATGAAGTGCTACAATATGTAACATGGAAGCTAAATGAGGTGCAGAGACAGCTGCTGTATGCACCCTTCACAGACAAAGAGATAAGGGTTGCTTTCTTTTCTCAATCTAATGAAAAGGCAACTGGCCCAAATGGTTATTCGGCCAAATATTTTGAGGAAACTTGGGGTATTATTGGCTGTGATGTAATGACAGCTATCAAGGAACTCCTTTCTTCAGGCCACATTTTGAGGGAAGTCAATAATTATATAATATCTCTTGTTCCCGAGATGGTGAACCCTTCAAAAGTTATGGAGTTTCGCCCAATTCCTTGCTGTAATGTAATTTACAAAGCTATTTCTAAGATCCTTGCAACTATGATGAAATCTGTATTACCTTCCTTCATTGGTAATGAACAAGCAGCTTCTGCCCTAGGCCATTGTATCTTTGATAACATTTTTTTGGCCCAAGAACCAATGAACAGCTATCATCTTCCCAAGGGAGCCCCACGGTGTAATCTAAAGGTGGACTTACATAAAGTATATGACACAATCAGCTCGTCTTTTATCCTCAAAGTGCTGCAGTCTATTCTTTTCCCCTCTCATTTTTGCAATCTTATTAATCAATGTATATCGACACCCAATATTTCTATAAACATAAATGGAGAATTGGTGGGTTTCTTTCCTAACAAGAGAGGCTTAAGGCTAGTGGACCCCTTATCCCCTTACTTATTTGTTATTGCTATGGAGGTGTTTTCTGGCATTTTTAGGAAAATGTGTACAAACCCGCTTTTCTCCTTCCATTAGAGATGCAAAGCAGAGAACTTAATTCACATTTATTTTGCAGACAACCTCTTGATCTTCCCAAAAGGAAATGTGGACTCTATAGGACTAGTTCATAGCTCTTTGCAAGCCTCCCGGCAGTTCTTTAGGCTATCGGCAAACATGGGGAAGAGTTACATCTTCTTTTGCAATGTGCCACATCAAATAAAAAATACCGTTTTGGAGTTTATGCACTTACAAGAAGGGTCCCTTCCTATTTGTTACCTAGGAGTCCTGCTCATCTTAACAAAGCAAAGGAAGGAAGACTGTACAACCTTATTGAAAGGATCTTAGCACATACTAATTCTTGGACCTCCAAATTAGAAATTCCTCTCATATGTGGGCCGTTTGCAACTTATCAAATTAGTCCTTTTCTCAATGCAAGTATATTGGAGTTCAATCTTCCTCCTACCTAAGTCCATTGCGATAAAGATTGAGCAAAAGCTAATGAACTTTTTATGGAGTGGTAGACCCAACATTTCCACAAAAGCAAAAGTCAAATGGGAACTAGTCTGCAACCCTAAGAGAAATGGTGGGCTCAAATTCCTCGCTTACACTTATTGAACAACACAGCACAAGGCAAGCATTTGGGGCATGTATGTAAACATGGGCAAAGAAGCACGTGGGTAGAATGGGTTCACTCCAATTATTTGAAAGGAAGAAGCTTCTAGTCTATTTGCATGCCTTTGACCTATTCTTGGATTTGGAGGAAAATGCTAAATCTTAGTGCTTTAGCTCGCAATCTTTTCTAGTGAATAGTTAATGATAATTTATCCATATCCTTATGGTCAGACTATTGGCTTCCAATAGGACCTTTGGACTTGGTCTACATTGCTCATAAAATAGAAACATCAGGCCTTGCAAGACTATGTTCTTTGATAGAAGATAATGGATGGAGCCTCCCTCAAAGGTCCTTTTGGATGAATTTCACTATCCCAACTTCTATTAAGCTGAATCCATCTTGCCTAGATCACCTAAGGTGGATACCATTTATCTCTGGCGAATTCTCTATCAAGAGTGCTTATTTTTCCTTCTTCACACCAGTATTGGCAGTTGACTGGAGTAAGGTAGTTTGGAACAAAACTGTCTTTACCGAGGCATGCTTTTATCCTGTGGTTAGCTTGGATAAGAAGATTACAAAGTCTTGATGGATTGAAAGCTTGGGGTATTGCATCTTCCACTTCTTGTTTCTTCTGCCAGCAAAACAGTGTAGACCTTTCCCACTTGTTCTTTAGGTACCCTTTTACATCCCAAGCATGGAAGATTGTGTGTGACTCTCTTGCCTGCCCACCTTCTTTTTACACATGGAATGGCTGCACCACCACCCTTGTGGCCTCAGCAAGTTCAACATGTCCTGGGATTCAATCATGGAGAGCTTCCCTAGCTGTAGGGGTTTATTGCATTTACAAGGCCCATAACCAAGTGTGCCTAGGAAAAGCTCCTCCTCCTCCTGTTAGCTCTTTAGCCAATCATATAGTTGCTTATGTAAACCTCACTGGTTCTTCTTGACAAGTTTACAATTGTTTCCCATAGTGTTTTTGCCTACTCTTTTGTAATAGATTGAGTAGCTGCGTAAACCTTCCATCTCAAGATGGTTGTATGTTCTTTCTCTTTATTAAATGAATTTTATTTAATTACCTAAAAAAAAGAACTATTTATCAAGAAAATCTGTTTTTACACACACACATATAAAGAGAGAGGAGCAGGCAGGGTTAACTAAAAATCAGAAAAAAGGCTGGAAAGGACCTTGAACCTCTTATTACATCATAATATTTTTTGGTGAGTAAGGTTTCATTGATATAAGGAAACTGTACAGCCGCTTAATAGCAGGTATAGGTTACAAACAAAACACTCTTAAAAACAAAAGGGAGCAAACAAAATAGAAGAAACTAGAGCCAACCACTCATAGTAATGTTAGGGAATTATAATTGTAATCAAGTTCTCATACACTGAGAAGAAAGGGAATCATCACCAGGCCTATTGCCAAAAAAAAAAGCTTCACTACTTTCAAAAGATGTTCTCCTTCCATGCTTGGTTAGGATTAACCCTTATCCATAAATAATTATTCTATTCACGAGCTAAAAATTTTGAAAACAAAAAAGGGAAGGAAAAGAAGAAAAAAGCAGGAAAAATCAGATACAAATCCAAACTCAAGAGATTTACAATATCCTCCAATCAAGTCCAAGGCACAAACAGCACACAATTCGAAACTTGAATTCTTAAAATTCCAAACAGTGCAGATGTCCTTGTAATTTCTGATACATCGGTGTCCATAAAAAATTTAATTTCTCAAAGGGGCCAAGAGCATAGATATGCCTAAGCTGATTGATTCCTAACGAAATAAAGTGCCACCAGCCCTTTGATCTATAATGTAGCAATCGATGATGTGGATTTCTTTACTCCGAAACTTCCACGAATGCCTTGAAAATCCGTCCATTATAGGCTTTTTTATTTTTTCCCCCCCAGGTAACGGCTCTTGCGTGGAAAGTTCAACATAACCAAGATGTCAAATTGGACAAAACCCAAGTTTTTTTTTGGATAAGTACAAAACCCAAGTTTAGGAGTCACTACAGAAGCTTATTCCTAGTTTTTGACCTTTCAAGGAAAGAAAAAGAAAAATCAAAACTTGTTTACATCCGGCTCCTTTAAAACACTTAAAAATTCAATCAAAGAGATAAAGACTTTAATATTGTTACCTCCCTAGGGCCATATACAGCAGCAATCACTTTGGTGTTACCCATCTCGAAAACAGCCGAACTGCATTAAAAATTGAAAGCATTAGATTGATTAGAAAACCTATCAAATACTTGAAATTATAGAATAAATCGTAAATACCCATCAGCTTTTGATACAGCACCGATTTCTGCTTGAAGCTTCCTCATCTACAGTAAAAGGAAAATTAGAAGTAATCCGCGCGCGAAAATACACACATATATGGAGAGAGAGAGAGAGAGAGAGAGAAAGGGGGGTGGGGAGGGCGTACTTCCAAGGGACGGCGACCGTCGATACGGAGACCTTCAGGGCTCACGTATTCCATCTCTTACAAGCTTTGGGCTGCAAAGAAAGAGAGAGAGAGAGAGAGGTTCTCTTTCCGGGGTTTAGTTAAGGGTTTAAGATTTTGGTGAATTGAATTTAATTCAGGGAAGAATTAACGGTCTAGCTAGCTTTTTGTCTTTAATTTTAGAAAAAATATATTTAACTTATATTTTACGATTTTTATATACTTGTATTTTACGATTTTACTCTTTTATCTAATATACCTTAAAATTTCATAAATAGAAAATGAAGATATTAAAACAAAAGAAACCATTACATCCTATAAAGGAATGTAATTTCTCATTTTGACATCAATTAAAATTCCATTAAATAATTATTTCATAAATTAAATATAATGATTTTATTTTATTTTAATAAAATCAACCAAATATATTATAAAATAAAATTAAAAAAAAACAAAGTAGTTAAAGTCATATGAGTTAAATATATATATATATTTAACTTATCTTTTATAATTTTACTCTTTTATCCAATACATCTTAATGGTCCGTTTACTTTTTGAAATAGAATGAGCTAAGAATAGAAAAGTTATGCCTTAAGAATAATTATTACTAGAAATAAGTTAAAAAATTTTATTTTAGTATTTACTTCATGTAATTTTTATTGTAAGACTTATTCAAGGATTTGCTTTACTTCATTAATTATAGTATTAAGTTACAAATAAAATTACTAATCTATCCTTATTTAGTCATTAATCGTAGTATTAATAAGAGTATAATTGATGTAATATTTGAACTTTTTATTCTCACTACAAAAGAAGAGAAAAATTCATTGTAGAAGGAATAAAAAATTCTACCTTTTCTTAGTAATATCTATTCTTAATGGAATAAAAATATAAAAGCCCTAAAAATTAAAATTTTCTCATCATTTTTTCAAGTAAATAATAGATAATTAAGAGAGAATACCTATTATATTCTTTCTCTATCATCTCAAAGTACATAAGCCGTAAAATTTCATAAATAAAAATGGAGATATTAAAACAAAAGGAAACCATTCCATCCTATAAAGGAATGCAATTTCTCATTTTGGTATCAATTAAAATTTTATTAATAATTATTCCATAAATTAAATATAATAATTTTATTTTATTTTAATAAAATCAACCAAATATACTATAAAAAAAATTTAAAAAGTTAGTTATAGTTATAGAGGTTCTTTTCAAAAAAAATTATTTTTATTTTCTCATATATATATGATTTATTATTATTTATCTTTATAACTTCAAGAAGACAAAACTTTCAAGTAAAAGGCTATACATTTTTCATAAATTAAGAAGTACTCAAACATTTTTTTCTTAAGAAAAAAAAAAGCCAATATATATTCAAGTAAACATAATGTAGGAAGAAGAATAATATGGGCAATCTACAATCTACCAAGAAATATTTTAACAACAATTTCAATTACTGGATATCATGTGAAACCTAGTATCATTAGACCCAAGTTGATTCAATCAATCCAATCTAGTTCAATTGAATTTAACTATAAAAATAGCCCGAATCACTTATTTGGCCTCCCTTAACAGTAAACTAAGACAACCCAATTGACTTGATCGATCTAACCTGGATCTATAGGACCCATTTAACCTAATCGGTCTAACTTCCATACTCTTAAAGTAAGCTTTTGATGAATTTCACTTACACTTAAAGTTTAAGGCTTAATCTTAACTTATTAGAAGATGCAAGTAGAAGCCAGAAGTTTTAGGTAAGTTAATTGAGTTTCCCAATTAATTTAGTATGAGCATGATTGATTTATACTCGAATGCAAGTTTCTAAACTTCCTAATCTTGGATTTCTAAGTGAAATTGCAGAAATTGAAGGTAATTGGTCAAATATGAAGAATCAGGCTAAAAAACCTAATTAATCTCAAGAACCCAAACTATTATGATCTATTTAAATGGGAAAGAATTTTAAGTTAAAGTTAAAAATTGCTTTTAATAATATATTTAGTCCAAAGGCAATTTTAGGATTAATGTAGTATAAGAATATGCAAAATCAAAGTTGCCAAATTTTGAAATTTTAAGTAAAGAAAATGTTTAAAACGTCTTTGTAATTCTAATAATTCAAAAAGTTTGTCATGATAGATAATATGCTTTGTAATGATCATTTGGACACTAAGTTCATTAAATTTAGCTAAGAAATGCAAAAGTTATGACCTTAGAAGTTTTAGGGTGAAATCTTTAAGTTTAAGCTTGTGAAAGTAGCTATATATTATATGAGTAGAAGTTACCAACAAGTATCCTTATAATATATAGGTATGCTCAATGACAAGGTCATGGAGTTCGACGATCGAAACCTATCTTTATTCTTTAATACAAGGGTTGAAAGTGCAACCATTCACAAATACTCCTATCAAAGTTACCTAAGTGAATTGCTGGCTTGGTACAAGTATTCATAAGTTAATAAAGTCAGTTATTAATGACTTATTGCATATTGGGTGACATTGGAACCCTTTACAATATATGTGCAATGGTCAAGAAGTGCGATCTCCCTTGCTCTTAACATGGAATTCACTCGTGTGAACTCATGCGCTTTGTTGTAAGTAGTTTTGGAAAGTTATAAGTTAGATGTAGTGAGTTTGGACAAATAAGGTATATACAAAAATTCAATTGTAAATCCCTTTTGCTGGGTTATTATCCTAGTAAGATAGTAAAAATTAAAGTCACAGTTGTAAGGCTTTTAGATAGAGATCAAATGAGTAAGCAAAGAGATCAAACTAAGAATTGCACTTAAGTGATGTTGTAAAGTAAAGAAGTTGATGGTTGTGATGCAATGAAAGAAGGTAGTTGTAGATTCCTTATTCACCACACAAGTCTACGACTTGAACTATGATTCAAATTTAGTTGCTTGGTAATCATCGGAGTAGTATGAAGTATGAACCTTAGTCCATTTTCCCGAATGTTTGTTTTGTTAAAGTATGTTCAGTAACTAGGTTGTTATGTGGGTTTCGACTGCAATTCTTGCTTAGTATTTGTTTATTATTTGCTCAATATTTTCTCAATTTCATACATTGCATGGTGTGATATAAAAAGACCTTTGCATCAAATTTCCAAGGCTTGGCTTTGATAGTTATATGCTTTATTTAAAAGCTCATTTTTACTACATATAAAATTGCATGCTCGATTATTGGGAGGTCTTACTTCCAAGCTACTCCTTTAACTATGCTTGATTGTTGCTCAATTTCTCAACCTCTTTGTTGGAAATTATGTTTGATTTCCTAGTGTTTAACTCATAATTATGTTTTGTTTCTAGTAGTTTGGGTTGGAAATTTGCTTGGTGGGTTACTAATACCTATCATAACATGTGAATTAGCATTACATGTGGTCATCAAGATATGCTTAAAGTTAAATATGCAATGGAAAAGTAAAAACCCCGAAATGTTAAAATCAAATTATAAGGAATGACCAAGACTTAACGAGAATAGTCAATCAAGAACCAAAGATATATGAGATTTTTAACTTCTCAACTACAAATAATCTCAAAGAACCAGTTGCATAAAATTAATGGATTAATAAAAAGATTGTGACTTGTTGGCCACTTAGATCCAATGACCTATAGTATAAAAACCCCAACTAGTAGTTATAAGAAGCCAATAACCAAAGCGTATATGGAAGAACCTTAATAACTATGGACAAAAAAAAAAACTTATTATTTTTAACTCTAGAATTAGATAATTCAACATAATTTGGAATTTGACTTAAATCTTTAACTAGGACTTCTTTGAATCATTTTCATGATCGCATCAAATCCTTTTTTTCTAAGAAGATTCGTTATCAAATATTGCATGTACTTCCTAGATTGAAAACCAATCTATAGAATACAAATGTTTTTTCGTACCTCTAACTAAATTGAATATTATTCTTCATATATAGTATTAAACCTTCATATGATATGCTAAAAGAAATTGAATGTAATGCATATAAGGACAACAGAATGACATGATTTGTTGTAATCACCGATTTGATATATTGGTTTTCTTTTGTTAGCTTAAAGATCAGATCACCTTTTTTTGCAACATTGACTTTGCTCTCGTTTTCAAAATTAACATTGACAACCTCAAATGAGTTTTCTAGAGGCATTTAGAATCGTAGCCTTTTCACCAATTACAAAGCCCATAATTTAATTTCTAACTTCTTTTCTAGAGCTTCAATAAGATTACATTTGATTTCTTCTTTAAAAAAATTCTTTAGAGATTAAACAACAAATTCTTCTTGTTTTTTGGAAATTTCAACACCATCATCAATCACTAGTACCATGCTTTGTTCTGCTACCACTTTTTTTATAATTGTTAAAACCTCCATTGGAATTTTTGCAATTGCTTCTTTTGATGGCTCTACAATCTTCAAATATTCACTTTTTTCTCTTGTTTTCTATCCTAGTGTCCAATGTTGCAAGATTCTCATGAATTCCTTCCTCTTCTAATTTTACTCTTGTAACCTTAAGTTTCTTCTATTTATCATATGACTATCTAGTTACTCGATCTTTAAGATTATTTATATGCTCTTGCACTTCAACTTTAGGTATGGGCTTGAAAGTAATTTTTCCTCTCCCCTTCCAATCAATTCATTCTCCAAGTCTAAATATATATATTTATCATATGATTGCTAATGTTTCTTAAATTAATATGATAATCATCAATAGGAGTAACATTACATAAAAGCTCCTTCTTATAATTTTCACCTTTAGAGTAAGTTAGTTATACCTACTTCATTATTTAGAACACCTTCTTGCTAAAAAGTAATTCATAGGGATTAAGATAATCTACAGTTGCTAAACTCAATTTTTATATTATATACTCTAGAGCAAAATTTTGGCAATAGTCATCAATGCGCAAGTGACAAATACAACCTTAAATCTTAATTGGTGTGTTAAAATCTCTATAAAAACTTCTATGCCTTCTATCCACTAATCCACTCATAACCATAAATCAATCAATCACCATAAATGTCATAATCATCAAATAATAACCACACTCAATCAAACAACATAAAGCTTTGTTTTTTTTTTTTTCAAATCACAATTAACCATCAATTTCTTTAATTATTTAAAAGATAAGAAATAAAAGATATGGACAAATTGAAATTAGATATAACATAGCAATTTTAAAATGAACTAAAAAGAAACACAATTTGAGACCCAAAGCTTTGATATCAAATGATGGAGATGCGGAAACCTTCAAATGTTAAAATCAGGTTATATCGACGAACCAAGACCTAACGAGAATTGTCAATCTAGAACCAAAGATATAAGAAATCTTCTTAAAGGAAAATAATAATTCATCAAAAGTTGTTTTTCCTTTGAAGAAAGGCCTATTTGTAGGCAATAGAATCTTAGTAAATTAAGAGACAACAAAATAAAAGGAAACACAATAATAGTCTAATTAATATGAGAAACCTTAATAATTATGGAAGATAAAATCCTAATAACTATTGACAATAAAAAATAATTAAAGTTAAATTTGACTCCAAAATTAGACAATTTAACACAATTTGAGACTTTAACTTGAATCTTTAACTAGGGCTTCTTTGAATCATTTCCATGATTGCATCAGTATGCTTGGGTCTTTAAGTTGGTTTTGTATTTTGCACAACTCATTTAGGTCAATAATAAGCTAAGGGGATATTTATTTTGTATCCCTAAGTGGCGCCTCTACACAAGGAAAAGATACGAGAGCATGGGACTATGATAGCAATTGCAAACTTAAATCATGCTATATAGTATATACCCTCATAAAAGAGAAACAAATGGTTCTTTTGAAGTTTGAGGACTTGTATCATGAAGCTTAACTTCTAAATTTGCAGTTGTAAAGAGTCTAAAATCATATGAGATTACATGTAAATCTGTTTTAGGTTTTTAGCAATTTTCACCGAGGAGGACCCTAAGGGAAGTGATGGACCATTTCCTAGAAGCCCGCCCTCGTGCAAGATCCTCGGGAGGTAGATTGTCTAGAGGTGCTCAGATTTGGTTTTATGTAAAATTTGAAAGGATGACTTGAATAAATGTGCAAAAATCACACCTACGATTATATTTTATCCATGCTATACATCCATAATTATTTATGTCATTGATGGTATAAATATCACGTTTCAGGAAGGTCTTCTTGCCATGATGCTTTTTCAATTGATATGGGGCTATTTTTTTTAAATTAATATTAAAAAAAGTTTTTTTTTAAATATAATTATATAATAGGAGAGTGAAGGTACATATAATGTGTGCCTTCCATTTAAAATTTTTTAAAGAAAGTGTATATAATGTATGAGCCTTCAAATATATTAAAAAATGTATGTACTATTTATGTCTTCATATCAATTTAATTTTTAATTAAAAGTACATAATTATATAATATATTTTTATTCACTAAATTATTTTTTAAAGCACCTTTTTTCAATATTAATTTTTTAAAATAGCCCCATACTCGTTAAAAAACCTGCCATGATAACGACAAAGACCGTTTTAGCTATCTGTGTTGATTACTTCATGGATTAGATTGTAAAAGAGAAGGCATCATGGTGACAATAGCAATGGAGCTCGAATTGTTAAATCTAGATTAACCCTTTTATAAAAAAAATCATAAATAAAACCTTAGATCGTTCATGTTTGATCATTAAGAATTAATTAATAGATATGCGAAAGCGTACCTGAATCCATTGCGATCAACGATTATCAGAATTGTGCGGTTGGCCTTCCAAATCAATACGTTTTCTTTTAGAGATCCCTTTTAGTTTTCCCTCTATAGTCTATTTGATGATGGGATTCAAAGAGACAAGAAAGGAACGTATGATTTGAGAACCATAACCACTATTTATATAGATAACTTTATGATATCTTTTGGTATTTCTATTTTAGCTCATCATAAAAATAGAAATTACCCATAAGGTCTCTACACATAAAAGGGTCATACCCTATTAGATACATTAAAACTCAAATATCCAAATCTTATCGATCACTTTTAATTGAGCTTAACTTAATATGACAGCCCGTAACACATAATCATTTCACGTATAAGGCCAACGTTGGATTAATGATCCAACAATCTCCCACTTGGACTATATGTGTAACTTTACAATTATGTTTTGCAAAACCATATGAGCTCAAATTTGCTATCATGAACAAAATGTATCTATAACCAATCCCGTCCATCAGTCATATCAACACAGGATCAAGGCGGTATTCATTACATTTATCGTAACTCTACCCATCAATGGTCACAATGCCAATATAATTGAGTGACATAGATCATGATATGGATGTGTAGCTAGAAAATTTCATGCAATGTGATCTTAACATGTCCATATTCTACCGGTCCACCATAAACCTTAGTGAGATCAAACCATAAACCAAAAACAGAGTGTAGGCAAACAAGATACTTTATTTCTGTAGAAGATATCCTCAAAACATAATAAACCAAAACAACTTATTAAAGTTTGCCTATGACATAAATGCATTCAAAGTAACAAACTCCCACTAAAACTTAATGTCACTTAAGGTCATGACACCCATATGAGTAGTGTGCTCATGAAACACCTTGGGTTGCACTCCTTTAGTGAGCGAATCTGCGATCATAGAGTTTGTTCCTATATGCTCTATAAACAACTGTCCACTCTGAACTCTTTCTTTTACAACTAGGAACTTGATGTCTATATGCTTTGACTTCGTCGAGCTCCTATTGTTGTTAGAATATAGAACTGCTGACTTATTGTCACAAAATAATTTAAGTGGCCTATTAATAGTATCCACAATGCGCAGCCTTGTGACAAAATTCCGTAACCATATTCCATGATTGGATGCCTCATAACATGCTACAAACTCTGCTTCCATAATAGAAGAAGCAATAAGGGATTGTTTTATGCTCTTCCAAGAGATGGCTCCCCCAGCCAACAGATAAATGTAGCCTGATGTAGACTTCATACTATCTTGGCATCCAACAAAATCAGAATCATATACCCAACGATCTCGATTTGATCCGACTTCCGATAGGTGAGCATGTAATCTTTTGTTCTCTGTAAGTACCGTAAGACCCGTTTGGCTGCTTTCCAATTGTCTAATCCTGGATTACTCAAGTATCTGCCTAACATTCCTGTAATGTACGCAATATCTAGACGCGTACAAACCTAAGCATACATTAGACTCCCTACTACTAATGCATAAGGAATCTTTTGCATTTCCTTTTCCTCAAAATCATTCTTAGGGCACTGACTAAGACTAAGTTTGTCTCCCTTAGCTACAGGTGTATCACTTCGTTTGCAATTTTGCATGCCATACCTTTTGAGTACCTTTTTGATATAGCTCTTTTGTGATAATCTAAGAGTACCTCGAGAGCAATCTCGATGTATTTGTATTCCTAACACAAAAGAGGCGTCACCAAGATCTTTCATCTTAAAATTCTTAGCCAGAAATCTCTTGGTTTTGTGCAATAAGCCTATATCGTTGCTAGCAAGCAATATATCATCAACATATAAAACCAAGAAAATATGCTTACTCCTACAGAACTTATGGTATATACAATCATCGACCAAATTCATCTCAAAACCAAGCGAAGTGATCACTTGATGAAATTTGAAATACCATTGTCGAGATGCTTGCTTAAGTCCATAGATGGATTTCTTAAGTTTACAAACCATATTCTTTGGATCTCCCGATACAAAATTTTTTGGTTGTACCATATAGATCGTCTCATCAATGTCACCATTGAGGAAGGCGGTCTTTACATCCATCTAATGTAACTCAAGATTGAATTGTGCTACTAATGCCATTATAATCCTAAAAGAGTCTTTCGAAGAAACCGGTGAGAAAGTCTCTTTATAGTCGATGCCTTCTTTCCGTGTAAAGCCCTTTGCAACAAGACGAGCCTTATGCCTCTCCACATTGCCTTTTGAATCCCTCTTGGTCTTAAATATCCATTTCCAACCAATGGGCTTCGTACCTTCTGGCAATGGGATAAGATCCCAAATGTCATTGTCTTTCATAGACTTTATCTCTTCATTCATGGCGTCAATCCACTTATGAGATTTAGAACTTTCAATGGCTTGACGGAAGTTAATTGGATCATCTTCCATCATTCCAATGTCAACCTCATGTTCTTGAAGAAATACGATGTAGTCATCTGGCAACGCACTTCTTCTTTGTCTAGTGGATCTCCTCAATGGCATAGGTTCTTGAGGTGGTAGAGTTTGTTCTTCTGGAACAGTATCTTGAATGGGATCTCCAATATTGTCTTGTAATATTGTGTCTTGAAGAAGATCATGAATAGAATCTTGACCAAATTCAATAACACCTATGGGAATATCAACGTATTCCTCTTCAAAGACAATGTCTCTAACCGTATCTCCCCCGACAAACTTGATATCCTCAAAGAACCGAGCATTTCCTGACTCAAATATCGATTTAGTTGTGGGATCATAGAACTTATAACCCCTTGATCTTTCAGAGTACCCAACAAAATAGCAACTTACTGTTCTTGAGTTCAGTTTCTTTTCATTGGGCTTATAAGGTTGTGCCTCAGCTGGACATCCCCACACATGTAAATGTTTTAGATTAGGCTTTTTTTCCAGTCCATAGTTCATAAGGGGTTTTATTAGTTACTTTAGTTGGAACCCTGTTAAGGATATATGCTGCAGTCTTAAGTGCTTCTCCCCATAGTGATTCTAGTAAGGTGGAGTGACAAATCATACTCCTTACCATGTCCTTAAGCGTCCTATTTCGTCTTTCAGCAACACCATTCATAGTGGGTGAACCGGGCATAATGTACTATGGGACAATATCGCATTCCTCTAGGAATTTAGCAAAAGGTCCTGGACGTTGTTCACCTGAACCATCATATCTACCGTAGTATTTGCCACCACGATCAGATCTAATGCTTTTAATCCTTTTGTTGAGTTGGTTCTCAACTTCAGCTTTATAATTTTTAAACATATCAAAGGACTGTGACTTTTCATGAATGAGATAAAGATAGCCATATCGTGAGAAATCGTCTATGAATGTTATAAAATATTGTTGACCATTCCAAGCAACTATAGGGAATGGCCCACAAATATCTGTATGTATAAGTTCTAAGACGTCTAAGGTCCTATTAACTACAAATCTCCTTTTATTGGTTTGTTTCCCCTTTATATAATTAATACAATCATCAAAATCTGTAAAATCCAAAGGGTTTAGAATTTCCTCTTACACAAGTCTCTCCATTCTCCGTTTGGAGATATGACCTAACCTTTTGTGCCATAATGTAGCTGAATTTTCATTTAATTTTCTCTTTATACCTCGTGTACTCACTTGCAGGGATTTATTAAATGAAGCAATAATATCAATCAAGTAAGATTATCATAAACAGATAGAGAACCAAATCCAACTAATTTTGAATCATGAAACAAACTAAATTTCTTATTCCCAAATGAACAAGAATAACCAAATTTGTCTAAAGCAAAAACAGAAATCAAATTCCTTCTAAATGACGGTACAATGAATGTTTCATTAAGATCCAAATAAAATCCAGTCTTTAATAATAATCTAAACTTCCTAATTGCTTCAACTTGAACTGTATTGCCATTACCCACATAGATGTATCTTTCACCATCACTTGGTTTTCAGCAATGGAGGCAACCCTGCATAGACACGCTGATGTGAGTTGTTGCACCAGAATCTATCCACCAAATGTCTATGGGTACCGAAGTTAAATTAACCTCAAAACAAACCAAATTAAGAAGTATACCTTTCTTTGCACGCCAAGCATGATAATTGGTGCACTGCTTCTTATAATGCCCTACAACTCCACAGAAGTGACAACCATTACCATTCAATGCATCCGTCTTCTTTGGTCGTGTCTTCTAAGGTACCATATTTGTAGCTTCTTTATCCCTTTTCCTTTTATTATCCTTATTCCTATTCTTAGGGGTTAAGGCTAGGTGAGCACTCTCAATCTTATCTTGCTTTAGCCTTTCCTCTTCTTGAACATAATGTGAGATGAGCTCATTCAGAGACCAAGTCTCTTTCTGACAATTATAGCTCACTTTAAACTGGCTAAACTGTGCTGGAAGAGAAATCAAAACCAAATGCACTAGTAAGTCCTCTATAAGGTCTAGCTTGAGTGCTCTTAGCGTGGAAGCAAGATGAGACATCTCCATGATGTACTCCCTAATATTGCCCTTGCCCTTGTACTTCATTGAGATTAGGTTTGCCAAGAGTGTACTTATTTCTGCCTTTTCATTCTTAGCAAACCTTTTTCTCAATTTCATCAAGGAACTCTTTAGCCTTAGTTATCTTATCAGATATTGTACCTTTAAATGCTTCTGGAATGGCCTTCTTCATGATCACCATACACATGCGGTTTGATTTCTCCCACTTTTCCATCTCCCTCTTGTCATCAGAGGTACTCTTATCAGTAAGAGGTGAAGGAGAATTGGTCTTTAACGCAAGGTCGAGATCCATAACCCCAAGTACTATTATTAGATTATCTTTCCACGACTTGAAGTTAGTGCCATTTAGCATAGGAATGGAATTGATGTTGGCAGTAATATTAGCAGGATTATTCATAGCTGAATGAGAACAACAAACAAATAAACAAGCTTACATAAGCCTTACAACAAAATAATAATAATAAATTCAAATAAAGGTAAACCCCATCTCAAAATACTGAGTAGCCCATTAATATTTCATCTTTGGACAAAACATTAACTACTAAGTGGTATCTTAGCGTAGTAATCAAACACTGACAATAAGAACACATCAAACAATAAAGCTTCCTTTGGGCCGATTTATTGTTCACATGTAAAAACTAAATAATCATCACGAGTTTATTACCATAGGTGCACTTGCAATTCTGTTAAACATTAACCTTCCTTTGGGCCGATTAAAAATTCACAGAAGTTGTAAACACACAACCTTTTATATTTTGAAATAAATTAATTTCTGCAAGAGGGACTACTTTGGCAGTATGTTGCTTCAATTAATTCATCTCAAAATACATATAAACATACCAATATTTAAATTTAAAAATTATATCAAACTTTGGGTCAAAGGTAACTCTAATTTTAGCTAAAACTTATTGGGTCTAAGCACCTATATCCAAATATGACTTAATAACTCAAACATTAAAATTAGAGCTCAAAAGAAAAATTGGCGTACCTAAATACCAATCTATAAGTGATTATAAATATATATTTGAGTATACAGTTGAAGGCACGGTCGTGTATGTTGGGCTTAAAAAAAAAAACCAACAGAAACTTACACGGTTGAAGGCACGATCGTGTATGTTGGGCTTGAAAAAACCAACAGAAACTTACACGGTTTGAGTACACGACCATGTATAACCATGGGTCAAGACCGTATATACGAAAAAGTATAGAATTAAAATATCCAATCAAGAAGATCGAGACCGGTGCCGGAAGAAACAACGTGGATGTTGATGTTGTTCGTGTGGACTGTTTTGTGTTCTATGTTCTCCATGGTGTTTCTGTTTTGTGTTCTACGTTTACATATTTTAATGTTTGTTCAAATCCTAATCTCCAGAATTAGGGATAATAACACCTTATAAAAAAATTACAAAAGTAATTCCTAATGATCAAATATGTATGATTCGATACCAATTGTTAAATCTAGATTAACCCTTTTATAAAAAAAAATCACAAATAAAACCCTAGATCGTTCATGTTTGATCATTAAGAATTAATCAATAGATATGCGGAAGCGTACCTAAATCCATTGCGATCAACAATTCTCAGAATTGTGCGGTTGGCCTTCTAGATCAATACGTTTTCTTTGATAGATCTCTTTTAGTTTTCCCTCTATAGTCTATCTGATGATGGGATTCAAAGATATAAGAAAGGAGCGTATGACCTGGGGACCATAACCACTATTTATATAGATAACTTTATGATATCTTTTGATATTTCTATTTTAGCCCATCATAAAAATAGAAATTACCCATAAGGTCTCTACACATAAAAGGGCAATACCCTATTAGATACATTAAAACTCAAATATCCAAATCTCATCGATCACTTTTAATTGAGCTTAACTTAATATGATAGCCCGTAACACGTAATCATTTCACATATAAGGCTAACTTTGGATTAAGGATCCAACACGAACAACACCTCAAGGCATGAAGGACCTCATAGCAAGAGAAAACGTCAATGAGGTCACCAAGGTAAAGATCTGGAAATATCAATTTCTAATTTTAAAAAAATATAGGAGATTAAGAAATATAGTTTCAACAGGAGAACACCGTTACATTTGAGAGAATTATTCCGATGATTCCAACCATTGCATGTATGGAAAACAATAATCTAAGAATGGATCAACAATACAGAAAATAGGACTACAGTCAAGATTACGAAACAACCTGAGCAAACAAAGAACTTGCATTATTAATTTCCCATCAAGAGCAAGTTCAACCCATGGAAGAAGACGATACACAGGAACAAGATGATCATGACCAGTCTCATCAAAATACTATTCTTGATCTATGAGATTGTTTAAAAGTGAGCTATTTCTAGAAGTTGGATGTACAAATTGGTTATAAAAATAGTGATCAATTAAATAAGAGGTTCATCATATATAGATAATCATATATGCTAATATAATAATTTTCTTATGGGTTGATAATAAATTAATACAACATAAGTCTACTATATAAAAGGATCGAGGTCTCCTTATGGTATCTTAAAATAATATCATAGTATTTCTAATGTGTGTTGATTATTCTTTTCTTTTAATCAACTATAATTACAATTAAAAGATAAGAAATCGAACTTGATCCATCTCACTAAAAAAATCAATATTGACACCATTCGACTATAAAACCATTAATGTATATTGATATTGTTATAAACAAAATAGATCTACTCATTATTTATCTATTATTTAAAAGATGCAATTCCAAAATTGCCATAGGATACGTTTCTGCGATTAAGTATTTCTGTAACCATCTTTACATAGTGTTTTGATCAGCTTTATAAGCCCACGAATGCATGGATTTATTTAACAATAAGGGTTTCATTTCATGCTTGCCGTAATTTGGGTTGCAGTCCCTATTCAAAAGTGGACCTTCTTAGTGCTATTGTAAATAGTTGGGCTTGGGCATTACGGATGAATTTCTCATCCAACTCACAGATCACCTTCCGTGTTGTGTTTCGGCTTGGCTATATTTACCGTTAAACTATGCATTTGATATTGACTTGAGAATATTTGAATTAAGTTTAAATTTAGATTTAATAATGTTTAACTCAATTAATCATTATGATCTTAATCGAACTCAAATCAAATATAAATACTAATCAAGTCTAAATAATAAAATACTCTTTAATATATATCGAATTTAAACCCATCAAATTAAAATTTATTTAATATAACTTTAAATCGAGTTTAAGTCAAAGTTAAACTCTAAAATTTTAATAGTAAACGGTCTGGACTTAATTCATTAGCAACCTTAAATTAAGTCTTGGAGTGAGCCAATCATTTTGTATTTATCTTTTCATTTAGAAAAGAAACCCCTCATAATTTGATAAATCGTAACAAACGAGTGGCTATCTCTAGGTCCATATACGAGAGTCGTCTCACAGGCGTCCATTCATTTGACAAATGTAGTCATAACAATCAATTACAACTTTCACTTTCATGAATCATGATCAACCCCAATGAAACTGCACACACGCACACGTCTTGTAGAGCTATGCCAACCTTGTATAGCCGACCTACTAGTATTTTACCTAGTTTTTGAAGTCTTCGTGCATAGCGACGGGTCAATTTTGTTCAGACAGAAAATACTGTAAAATTAAATGATATCACTGGACAATGGATTCATCTTATCCGCTCATGTTGTCGTTTAACATGGTGATAAGGTTTCCTTCTCTCCATCCGGGTCCCATCTTACCGTATTTTATCATCTTTTATCTAAATATTTTTAATTTAAAATTTAAACTTTTAATTGCTAAATTTTATATTTTTATTTATTAAAATTACTATCTCACCTTCGATTATTTATACTTATATATTCTTTTGTCAAATCATTTTGTAAAATAAAATAAAGATAATAAATTTAATAAATAAAAATTCTATTGCATATATGATATTTAGCGATTCTCAATTTTAAATGTAAAACTTAACAAATAAAAATTGAATTAGACATAATATTTACCAAGAAAAAATGCAAAAGTTCAATATAGTAACTTTAATATAACTATATATGATTATGCGTGATAATTATTTCATATATATATATATAATAACATGTAATCTTTTTTATTAACTATGTATTGTAAAAGATGGGAAAAAAATAAAATAAAACCCGTTCTAACCTCGTGGGAGAGATTATTCACACCAACTGACTTTGGGAATATAAAAAATGGGTGTAAGAAAACTTTGCCAGGTAATAACCTTATCAAAAAAATAATAATAATAATAAAAGAAAAGGTGATATGAGAGATAATGTTTCCACGACAATGTTGTTGTTCGCCGACCACTTTATAGACTGGATCGAAAATGCGGATGTCAATGCAAGGAGGCGCATAAAAGGAAGAGATCTTTATTATTCAACCATGTACAGGACAAACACATGCATCCACACAAATCATCCTAAGCAAGAGGTTGCTTTTAACGACATCTTAATTCGCCGTAGTCAAACCAAGGCTTACCTTTCCTTTATCTTCCATCACACTATATTAATCTCGGTTTCACCCACTAATGGATGTTTGTCTTTTCAAACCCCCGGGGGGTTTCGTGTATGTGAAAGCAATCAAAACCTTATCTCTCTTCTTGTCTATACATATGTACAAAAATAAATACTGTTAAATTTAAAAGATTTAGACAACAAGAAAGCATTGGATACTTCCAGTGCAGTTGAAATAATAAAACATATAGTATAGGATTTGAATTTACAAGATTCGTAGAGGGGTTATCTTCACAAATTATATTGGACTCTGGAATTTTTGTGCTTAGAGATATAAAGGCGATTGAAAAGATAGTTTGAATGAAATGGAAAGACTTAGTGGTGGTTCAATTATTGTAAATTATTTTTAAATTTAATAATATAGATATAGATAATATATATACTATTGTACAATTATCGGCTTATTTAGCAAGTGTATATATATATTAGAAAATGAATCACTAAATGTTAATATATATGTGTATAAATATATTTTCTTTTCAAATCACCACGTATAACTAGATTATATCAATTTTTATGAAAAAGTTAAAATTTAATAGGCAAGTTAAAAAAAAAAATTATACAGTGTGAAAATACATGACGAAAATCAAAGGGCTCTACGTATAGAACTTTTTTAATTTATTCACTTTATATTCTAAAAAGTAGATAAAAATCTTATGTCAAACTATAATTAAATGCTGAACTAATTGAAGGTGATATAGTTCGTCGGAGAAGACTTACGGCTTAGGAGAAGGTAGAAAAGAAAAAAAAGGAATATTTTTTTTCCCTCTCTTCTATTTTTATGTAATTCTTTATTGCATTATTTAATTAATTAATTTTATTTTATCAAATTAATATATTACAAACCAATCAAAAATCAATCACAAGTTCAATTAATATCAATAAATAATAAGGAAATACAGGTAATAAGCATAAGCTTATCAAAAGAACAACACATAAGTCATATATTTATAAAAATCCCAAAAGCCGGATCACATTTTTATAATCTTCTCCAAATTTGTGGTATTATTATGTGTACGTACATAACTATATTTACTATGTTCGAAAATTTTCTATCTCTTTATCCTTTAATATTAATAATAAATTGCCATCAAGATTGACCTATTCCTTAGGTTAGCAAGTACCCAAATCAAATCATTTAATTTGGAAATGCTCCATGCTTTACAGCTTCCCCAAAATAGGAGGATTTCACTTAAATGGGAAATTGGACATCGCTTCGATTGGCAGGTAATTGCAATAGTATTAGACGTATCAAAATATGCTCATTCCGGAAAAAGAGAGTCGATACTTTATTGCCGCATATATTAACTCATAAGTCGTATCGTATGTCTAGTCGTGGTCACTGATGTTCATAAATTATTGGATACGTATTAAAGAATTTTTTTTAAAAAATTCACATGTTGGTTATATATTTTATAAAAAAATATTATAATTTATTAAAAATATATATATTTAATTCTTAATATTTGATACATTTTCTAAACAAGTCTTAAACTTTTCATTTGTATTTTTTGCTATTTCAGTTTTTAATATTTTAAAAACATTATAAATGAATTATTCCATCAACACCGTTAACTTTTCTTTCTAATAGTAACACAGTGATAACTTATGATTGGTCCATTTTTTTAATAATAAATAATAAAATAAAAATTATAGAAATAAAATAAAAATATTAAAACATTCCAAAAAAAGGTGAAAAACTAGAAAAGGTTTAGAAAAAATTCAAAATGAAATATATATATACATATATAAATATAAAAATTTGTGTAAAATAATAAAAGTATGCTGAAAAATAAATAAAAAGGAAAAAAACTGAAAAAAAATAAAAAAATGATAAAATACAAATAATTTAATTAAAAAACAAAAGAAATCAAAATATTCAGAAACAAGAAAAGAAAAGAAAAAAATATCTAACTATTAGAAAGACGCGGGTCATGTGACCCATTGGTGGTTGTGGGTGACCACCCATTCCCCAAAACAAATAAAATTAAGATTTAGACTAACTTCAATCCAATTGGTTTTCTCCTTTCTTTCTTTTTTTCTTTTTGGTTTAGGTGACCATTGAATCGACCCACTCTAGTTAGTGGGTCATGACTTACGTTGGATTTTGGCTATTCCAATCATCCCTTGCCTTTGGGGTAGTTAGAATATATATATATATATATAGATTTTTTTTCTTTTTTATTTTTAATATTTTATTTTATTAAATTAAATATATATATCTTAAATAATATATATACACATATATTTTTTAAATATTTTTCTTTTTTTCATTTTTTTGTCATATTTCTTAATTTCTATTACTTTCTCTGTTTTTTTAACATTTTTCTATTTTATTTATTTAATAAATTGTGTGAATGAATTAGAAATTGATATGTATCATATGTAACAGAAAAATTAATGATGCGTTAATAAAAGATTTTTTTACATGTTTTTATAATTGATAAGGATTTAAATAGGAAAGTTAAAGATTTAGGATTTAAATAAAAAGTTATTAAATATGGAAAACTAATTTTGTACATTTTTTTCTCATTTATGTGGTTTTTTAATGAGTGACATTATAGCTCATTTTTGTCTCATATGCTTTCTCTCTCTCTTTCATTGAGAACTTAATGCATCTGTATGGGGATTGGGATCCACCAATTGTCATCCAAAGATGAAAAACTCAAAGATATATATCTTGCACCAAAACTGCAAAAATAGATGCCACCCCACTTCCTCGAACGATGCATAAATGTGACATATTATGCTATTCCGCACACAAAGGTTCATTTCAAAAGTGATAGGTGTTAGCTGGACCAAAAGAAAAAAGTGATAGATGTTAGGTTTCGGAGATAGTAGTCACTTGGGGGATACATGTTTGTTATCCCGAATTTTTTATTTTAAATATGTTTTATTAATAATATTTAAGTATTTAAGAAATAAATATATAATTATGAAAGTTGTTCTATCAACTCAAACATGTATTATATATTATTGACATAGACAAGTTTAAAATAGGAGTTTAAAATGATAAATATTTATCTGAATATGTATAAATTATACGTGACTCCTTCGACCACTTCAAATATTCACGCAACTAAACTTCTTGCATTAATATAAAAAGGAATCATTCAGACAGGAATGTGTCATAATCAACTCCATTTGACAATGATATGAGGGCCCTTTTGATTGGGGCAATAGGGATTTATATATGTTTTTGTGCATATAAGATCCAATTAAGAGATCAATGAGTAAATTTAGATTGTATAATGTGTCTATAACAAACCTTTTGTTTCTTACTTTGTATACATAGTTACAATTTATATACTCTTTGTGTGAAGTCTTTAATTTGCTAGAGCCTTTTTTATGTTCAAGGATAAGTAGGTTAAAAGTCATTTATATTTGCACCGAATTTGAATCACATCCTTTATATTTTAATTGACTTATTTAAGTTCGTTGAGTCTAAATTTATATCAAAACCCAATCAAACTCATCATAAAATATAAGTTTCTTACCTTCTATTTACTTTACTAGAATAGAACTATTATTCTATCTTTATTACTTTTGAAGTAGTATTTTTTATTTGTTTGTAAAAAATTATATCATAAGTAATATCTATTTTATATAGTACAAAACTAGAAAAATTGCTAATCCTTATATTCCTTATGGAATGTAATTTTTATATAGAAAATATCAATGAGTATAAAACAAAACAACATTAGAGTAATTGCTATTCATTTCTAGTCTTTTAGTTAACCAAACACAAATATTAATATTTTTCATAATGCATAATTATATAAATAGAGGACTTACCTGGTAAAATAACATATTTATAGAGGACTCCCCCCACACCCGAAATAGGAAGAACCTATAAACTAACATTAGGTGGTTTGGAGCCATGATCAACAAATAAATGACTGGATAAAAAAGATGGGGATATGGATCCCTTAAGTCTTTTCTCATCCCTTTTTACACTAGATGTAACTCGATTAGCACATGTATATTTGCTATTCTATTTACTAAACTAAGATGACTGTGAGCTGCAAAGGTCATCAATTAAACCTTTTTTTTTTTTGAGTTCATATATTTACTCTATGATGGAAAATTTGTTGTGTGAAGATTTAGACTAAAGATTGAGCAATGATCTTGTTATACACTATGTTGTTTTCAATTTTTTAGTTCAAGAAGACCATGATCAAATATGGTGAGAAGAAATTGTTACTAGAAGAGAGTAGTAGCAACATGTTAAGTAAGAATCAATTAGATTGTGGAATATGACTTATTGCAAGTGAGGGAGTAGAGATCTAACTAATAGAGCTTAAGGGATACATAGTGGTAGTGGTCATTCTAAAGGAAAGTTTAGAGATCGGGTGTAACTTATGTTCATCATTAACAAAAAGGCTGCAAAAAGATGGAGTACCTAGAGAGGTAGAACCAATGGCAAATACAAAAAAGATAAGGATAAAAAGATAAGGATGAACTATATGTTGGTGCTGAGGTATTTAATTCAAAGAATAATTCAGTATTAGTTGGCTTTTGACAAATAAAGAGGATCTTGATTAAATTGAGTCTTAGACCCTAAGCAATGCATACTAGGAGAGATCAATTCCAAACCTACAAACATGTATAGATTGGTCTTGTGTCTAGATGAACTATGAGAGGAGGTTGGAAATTGCTTATCTAGGTGGAGTTCAAGTTGGATTGTATAATAGTTATGTATGCATTGCATTGAATATGAGGTATGTGCTGAAATTGTTTAGATATACTTTATTACTTGTTTTATCGGATACTATTGCTTATTGTATTACAATAAGGTTCGTTTGTACGAATGTGACAATAGTGATATGATGATTTTAAATGTAGTCTACTAACATATTCATATTGTAAGGGACGTTTAACTCCAATAAATCTATTATGAATGTCAATTTTTAGGATGGGAAAACCAAATAGATGTGTTGTTGGCTACGGAGGAAAAAAATGGATCTTGGCAATGCAATAGGAAAATCAATTATATTTAGTTCAACATTACATGGAGTCCTACTGTAACATTTAAAAGAAGGTAGAGCTTAATGAATCAATGAAGTTTTAAATGACTCTAAGTGCGCTAACTAGTGTAAGTAAGAAGATATTGTGGTACCAATAGAGTTTTTAGTTAGGTACACTTGTTGAAATAAATGGTTTTATAAGATGATTGTTCTCAAGTTAGTGTGGTGCACTAGGTTTCTTGATAATAGACCGTTGGCAAAAATGATGTAAGTGAAGATTGGGTGAACGTACACGTTCAGTTTATCGATTCAAGTTGAGATTGAGATTTGTTAAAGTTGGTTTTGATTTTACATGAGACTATAGAGAAGTTTAAGCAATGCAAAGTAACTAGTGAAGATAGGAAAAGCTCACATATCCACGAGTTGAATGGTGAATGCTGACAAGCGGACTTGTGTTAGTTGGCACTTAGCAGGCTAGTTGTTTCGTTTGATGGCCTTTTTTTTCTTTTTTTTTTTTCACTAGTTTCCTTTTTTTTAATAAAAAAAAAGCTCATCGACAATCATACCTCAATATTTAATTTTTTTTAATGAAAAATCTATATATTATTTTTCTTAATAATTATAATAGAAAGAAAAAACTCGAATCCAGATCATTCCACTAGCATTTATACCTACAAGATAAAAGGACTTCCCTATTATTTTGTCCGTCATACTTTATAATACGCTTTTATCCGTAAACGGCTTTGGACATCTTTGGCTTTGCCGTAACGACTATGCTAAGAAAGCCTCCACGTTCTCAACAGGAAAGTTCATCACGCATCGACTGCCATGGCAACGACATGGAGATGATGGATACGTAAAGGATTGTTCTGTGGGATTTTATTAGGAGACCTTTCGGATTTTTTTAGAGAATAAACTTCATTTATTAACTAAATCTAACTTATACATAGGTCTCTTGGAATAACCAGAAATAAGCATAGCGATTAGGCCAATGTATAAGTTGATTTTTAAATAAACCTCATTTCTATTTTTTTTTTCTTCCCCTTCTTAATTAAGTTATATTATGTAATATATGATTTTCAAAGGAAAAGGAAAGGAAACGTAAATAGATTAACAAACGGTCGTAGTAGTGGTTTTTGAAAAATTACACCCACATCAAACAAACAAATCAAGATTTCTTTATTATTTGGGCTACATGCTACATCTTTATCAACTATGAGCTTCCACGAAACACACGAGGTCCAATTGAATTTTCCATGAACACTATTTCTACACGTATTTTTAGCTTTTCAAAATCAACCATCTCACCTGGCAATCAAGAAGATCAACATGCAAACAAGTAATATTCTCAAGAACAAGTGAT
Source organism: Laguncularia racemosa (assembly GCA_037954665.1). Taxonomy (NCBI): domain Eukaryota; kingdom Viridiplantae; phylum Streptophyta; class Magnoliopsida; order Myrtales; family Combretaceae; genus Laguncularia; species Laguncularia racemosa. The sequence continues at coordinate 132,841 of JBBMOL010000160.1, read as the reverse complement.
TGGATCGATGAGGAATAAAACATTCCATTCCATCAAAATGGAACTAGTATAAAAGCCAATGTGTCATCTAGCACACCAAAAAGATACTCCACTTATTATGCAAACAAATTCTGATTATGATGAAGAAGAATTTGAGTTTGTATACTTCAAGAATTAATCGTAACACCTTTACAAATGGACTCAACAATCTTAATGCTATGATCTTATTAATTAAAAAGAGAGAGTAAATATATGTAATAGTTAAAATTTACGATGAGCAAAATAGTTCATTAACAGAGGATAATAACATGATTAATTTCTTCATGTATGAGGGTTTGTTTTAGTGTTCTTGAAATATTGGTGTAGATGGCTAAAGCGATCTAAGTTAAATTTTTTGCAGATAATAGGATAAGAAAAGTTTTCTTTTCTTAAGAAGGCACAGTGCATATAATTGGATCGATTATTATCTTTATATATATATATATATATATAATATCAACACCCGACAATCCAATTAATATGAATATTTTCTCTCACTAAAAAAGATCATATTTCAATATCTAAATCCTATTTGTTATAAATAGTCGTTAAGCTCATAATAGTTTTAGGTGGAAATTATCAAACTTAACTCATGTAGTATTCATATTATTAAATTACAACTTTCTTAACATTTAAGCTGTAAGCCGCTAAAATCTTTATTTGTACTATAATGGTATGAAACTTAATATCGCAATGGTTTATATTCAAATTCTACCATTTCGGTTGGAATATATATATTTGTTTGGAATGAGAAAAAAGGCTTAAAGAAAGGACTAAACCGTAGCTTTTATTATATTATAGTTAGGGTTGTTTTATTGGGTTTTGATAGGTCGTAGTCCCTTGTAGAGTCATATCATTAATAGGGAGAAAAGCATCCGATCTTTTGGCTTTTAGAGAAAACAGGTGAAAAGTAGTGAAGAAAAATGAGAGCCAAGTGCTTTTATACACCCACGATGACTCCTTAATGGAGCAATGTCGCTATCATGAATGAGGACGATTAACATCACAATTAGGCCCCCCTCTGTTTTTCCGCCTTATTAAAGCCGTCTGCTTTGGTTATGCGGAATTTACGGATATTTTGAACACTCCCTTCTCTCTCCATCATATATGCGTGAAGAAGACATAAAAGAAAGATAATAAATCGTATACACATACTTGTCAAGAAATTTTCCATACAAAGAAAGGTGTTTTGAATTGTGACGGTGACACTTGCCTAACATTAATGTTGTTGGATATATTCTCGTAGAAATTGGAGGTGGGAGCAAGGAATACGTCTCTTGAGTTGACATTTAATCATTTTATTTATTTGTCCTTTGTATGATAATTGACCCATATTACAGATGCTATTTAATTAGGTTTGGAATAAGTTTTATAAAATTTTAACATGATTCACTACTTTACAGGTCGTTTATGCCTTATTCCAAAATCCTATAGAGATTTTATTTAATATCGAAAACTCACCCCATTAAAGATACTATAAACATATAACTCAACTTACCGTTATAATTTATGTAATAAAATAAACTTCATCGAATCATACTTAAAACTTACTGTAATAGGAAGTTCAATATATTATATAGATATTCATCCAAATTTTAAATTAAATAAAGCTTAATTCATCAATCACATATTTCCATGAATTTATGACATAATTCACGCATCCTCTTCCTAAAAAAATATTAAAATTAACTAAAGTTTAACTGATTATCTTCTTAAATTATATTATACCTACAAAGAGGGAAAAAAATCATAAAATAGATTAGAAGAGATATAAGACTAAGAGATGCAACTGTAACTAAAAAGTAAGAATAGTGAGATTAAACAATACGGATATGATTAGAGTTTTCTAGATTTTAACAAATAAAAGAAAAAATAGTTTTCTTTAATACAATACGATAGGTTAATAGATCACATTTCTTAACTTTTGAAATTTGAATTTGAAAATATTATTACCTAGTTTTTTTTTTTTTGAGTTAGTTTTTTCCATTGGTTTTTTTCTTTTTCTTTAAAAAAAACCCAAAATTCAACCAAAAATCCAATTAGATTTTAAAATAATATTCAAACTCATTTCAAAACCTTATAGATAATACCTTATAAAGTAATTAGAGGGTTAAGTAAATCGGGTATCTTATAATGAGCCCTTTGGTGATATCCCTAACCTTTATGCATTATTGTAAGGGATCAAGATTTTTTTTTTTCAAAAAAAAAAGTTCTTAAATTGTGAACTTATGTGTTTTCATTAAATACATACTATATTATATATTTGTGAGAAAATAGAAAAGAAAGTACATACATACATATATATATATATGAACATATAAAAATCATCATTTCTTTTTTATCATATAAATCGCTATCTGGAAATAGAAAAACTTAGTCCTGTTCCACCTATCTGGTTTACAAGTACCAATCGAGAGTAAGACATATACTATATTTGATTTCCACATAAAATGGAAAAAAAAACCCTTACCGGCCAATTTCTATATTTCGGTTTTTCTAAAAGTGGGGATAGCGATGGAGTCAATATTAAGAGGCTGTGTCCTTTGTTGCTGGTGAATTCCATGCGAAACGTCTCTCATAGATGGCAATCATGAGGGTGCCACAAACATCAGGAAATCTGTATTGCCTCGAGTGGTCAATGGTAGAACTGCTGTTAGTTTTTAATGGAGATTCTCGAATCAATTCCTTAAGCCGCAATTTGAGAAAAATTAATCAACTCCTTTCCTGGAGACTATTTTAGAGAGCTGATGATTACTAACATATCGAGCAAGGACACCCCAGGAAGTCCTGGCAATTTAACCAGCTGTCCTTTAAAATCCAAAACCGTAGTCAAAGTAGAGAGTAGTTCATTATGGTGGGGACCTAATTTCTGCACCCACTAATCCAAGGACCATCTTGCCCCCCAAGAATAGGAAAAACATATAATCATCCACAAAAGTTATGCCTTCAATCTCAAAAAAGACCTCAGATCACATGCCAATACAACTCATTAAATAAGTTAGGCAAAAAGGTTGAACTTCTCTAGGAATTGAAGGTAATAGACCAGCAATGAAAGAGGAAAGAATTAGATAGATCAACAAACCGATTAGAAAGTGAGTCAGACCAAGATTAACATTTTGCTATTGCTCCTAAATCAAGCGCTTTTCCAAGAATCCAATCATACAGTCAATTAAAAATTGCAGTATACATTCGTTCGTACCACTACAATGCTGCCACCACCACCTCCAGTCCAAATGAAGCAATGATAATACATAATTCCTCTTCAATTGTCAAGAAAGTAAACAAAACAAAAAAAATTGTTCCATTTTAAAGATCCAACCTCAAGAATCAATGCCACCAAATTTGGGCACATCTAACTTAATATTGTATAATAAATTATGATGAAAAGGATTGTCTCTATTAGAAAATAAAGTATCCTATTGAAGAAAGATTATGATGAGTTTGAGTAACAATCTTTTGGCTCGATTTTTGGTAGGAGTGGGTGCATTTCGATTGGATTCGATTTTTCTTTTAAGCCAAATTAAATTATAAAAATATAGTTTGATTTTTTTTATCTCTTTAAATTAAATCATACATTCGATTTCAAAACTTTTTCAAATTATAAAATTTTGGTTTAGTTCAGTTTGGTTTATATATTAAACTATATTTTATTTTCTAAAATAGAATATTTGCTTATTATATAATCCCATATGAGTAGTGCTAAATTTTTTTAATAATAATAAGTATTAATATCATATAAGAGATTAATAAAATTAATATTTAAGTAAATAAAATTTTAAATGTCTAATACAACTAATTTATTTTTCAAGCTAACATATAATATAAGTTTTGAGCCAACTTGCATACATATTTGCTAAATTATGGTTATAAAATTTAAATACATATATAAAAATTTTCTAAATGTTACATCATAACAAAGAAAAAATTATATTTACAAGTAAAATATTATTATATTTTTTTCAAAATGATTTGGCTTAGTTTTATTATTTGATTCGAATTAAAAATTTTCTAAACCAAATTGTATGAAAAACTATATCTTTTTTTTGGTTGGTTTTTTAGTTCACCCCTTATAGTTCGTAACCATCTTTTTATTTAACTTCACCAAAGGAAAATGGACACTAGTAAATCAGGGGAAAGTACCTAAAGCATTTTATGACTTACCTTTGAAAGAATAAGTTTGGCACAAGTCTCAAAGAAACTATCTTAATTTATATTGTTTTATTTATTTTTTAATTGATACCCGTAAAATATGGTCACGTATAGTAGATAATTAAAATTATAAGAAAGAAAATGAATTTATATTGATATCACAACATATACTAAGAATTTAAGAAATCAGAACCATTAATTTATAAATTAAGAAAAATTGAAGAATGAAAAATTGAAAAAATCTATATTCATCTTGAAAAACCAAGAATGCATACCATTGAAGAAGGAAGATTTTTTGGAGACATTTGGACAAGAAATGAACCTCAATGTTTGAGTCTACACCAAAAAGAGATCGTTGTCTACGGTTTGTTGAGACATAAACATGAAAAAAAGGGTGAAATAAGAAAATAATTTCTTCTCGGTGTCAACCTCGGTAAGGTCTTCACCGCGGTGATTATCAAACCTGTAATATAACTTACTGCATGCAACTATGGTTGCATTATTAACAAAGCTCTACAGTATTGGAATGTGAACTTAGGATTCAAAAAAAGGCAAAATGCATGTTACTAACCCTTGGTGAGTCTAGGCTAGCAAAAGTGAATTAAAATCAACCTTTTGATCATTAGCTATAACTATAACCAAAATCTTGGTCTCATGAGCGGCGTGGACAACGACTTAATGAAAGAAGAATGTGTAAGGATTAGATTGCAATAGGGGCGAATTGTAATAGGATACCTATCCGGACCGACCTGATAACAATCCTATAAGATTTGACTTTATAGGATTTAGGATCGAGTTTTGGGATATGGAATAAAATCCAATAGGATTTTGAGTTAGGTTATGAGATTTAGAAAAAAATCCGATAATCTTTTCTAAAAAATAATAAATTAATATTATAATTTATAATCAATATATTTTATTTTATTATTTTATATTATATTATATTTTTATATTTAATTTCTCTTTTCTTTTTATCACAAGTAAATTAATAATAAATTAAAAAAAATACATATGAAAATAAGTTGAATTATGAACCAAAAAAAAAGATTTAATTATCATTCGAGTCGGGTTTGAGATGCTTCATTTGTTATGGGGTTGGGTAAAAAAAAAAAAAACCTATCGAGTCAAAGCAGGTTTTGGATATATAAATTCGTTGCAGGGTCAAGTTCAGATTTCAATGAACCCATCCTAAACCCGACCCATTTATATTCCTATGTAGGGATGTTATCAAGAATTTGGGATGAGTTTTATGAAATTCAAACATGACTTGCTGCCTTGTTGGATTATCTATAATCTATCTCAAAACTCCATAAGATTTTTATTTAATACCAAAAACCCGCCCTATCAAGAATATTATAAACCTATAATCTAACCCACCACTGTAATTTGAGCAAAATATCTTTGTGTGAAATAAATAAATAAGATGTTATTAAGACTCATGTAATTTGTTTTTGCCATTTACAATAAGATATACTAAGAGTCAAGCGATAATATACTATATGAATAAATTATTTATAAAAGAATAACTATATTAAATATGACAACTTGTAATTATAATTCTTATAAAATAATCTCGTAAAAATATTGTTGAACTATACTTAAAAACTTGAAGTTCAACAAAATGAATTTCTTTAAATCACACTTGAAAACGAGTTTAATATACATATAGATATTCATTTAAATTCTAAATTAAATAAAATTCGACTTATCAATCACATATTCCAACAAATTTATGATATAATTCACTAAATTGAATTCTCATGACCTAAAGATCAAAACCCCATAATTACTTTCTAAAAAACGACCATCTCACTTTGAATTGAGGGTTAAAAAATTGAGTTATCCAAGTAATTATTGACCATTATTATGAAAAACGTTTTTATAATTATCCAGGTAAATAGATGACTTAGTTGATCACTATATCCTTAGCTGTTGGTATATAATTTCACCATGGTCTATCATCATGAAAAAATTGATAAAATTTTAAGTGAACCTGTGAATAGAAAATGGTGATTCAATTGCTAGAAGATGCAAGCTATTAGAAGATATGTGAAATGTATTGCAGCATTTTCAAGTAAATGATATCGTTATATGGATTTTGATATACAGTAATATAATATTACTATATATTATGCCATTTATATGTATATATAGATATATATATTCATAGTCTAATATGTTTAGTTTAGTATTTATATGATTTCATAATACTATAGAGTATATAGCATCATGTATGTATATTGTTACATAAATACAATGCTAACAATCTTATATATATTTAGCATGATATCTACTCTATATCTATAATGACATAATATATTATGCAATTAAGTATTTACATGTGATATATAGATATAATATTTTTAATTCTATATATTTAGTATAATATCTACTTACATACATAAATAATGTCATGATACTATAGAATATATAGCCACGTATGTATATTGTTATACATGTTTTGATATACTTTGCTATATATCTAATATATGATACAAATATGGTAATTACATGTAATGTGCAAATGTAATAATTATAATTCTTGTAATTAGCATAGTATCCATTGCTCTTACCAGCTTTTTGACGCCCACCTATTTATGAATCTTCTGAGTAGTGGTTATCATAGTACGATGGACTGGCATTAAAACGTGTACTTATTAAAATTTTAAATCATTGAAGACTTTTCGTAGTATCGTCTGATTATAATTTTAAACTTATTGATGATCATGACATAAACATACCAGTTGTCACATTGAATACTATATGCAGCTGAGAGCCATGCAACCATGACTAACTAGAGTTGAGAGATGAGCTATATTTGAGTCTATTTTAGACTTATTTAAAAACTCTAATTCGCGCCATAACCAATCATACGTAGTTTTTTATTAGTGAAAGATAAATAGAAATGCAATTTCATCCTCTTAAAATCGGAATTAAATCACTATTTAAAATTGCAATTGTTTATTATGATGAATCACTTTTCTAGCTATTAGAATCGTTTCTAAACATAAGAAAAAAAAAAAACCAAATTTATAATTTCATATAAACTTTTTTTCTTGCATACTAAACCTATAATATTAAGCTTATCAACCCACCACGCCATAAGTGTTGAAGGATATTTTTTCTAGTGTACTCTCTTTTTTCCCTTGATAGTAGCAAAAGGTGAACGGATATAAGCTGGATAGGATATGAAGTATTACTCATACCCTATACAATAAGATACATGTTCTTAATTTTTGAAATCGGAATCTATTCTATAACATATTAGAACCACTATACACTCTATCTTATAAAAAACCATAGGATATAAAGTGCTTTATAAAACTTATAAATTTTATCTTTATTCTTATAAAGTTTAAGATTATGTGATATTAAAAAGGTATTTTATATGTAAATTATTATTTTTTAATATGCAAAATTTATAAAACTTCTAACCAAAAATATGTAAAATTAAAAAAAAGTAAATTATTTTTTTTTTAATTCTATGATCTTATTACTTAGCAAATAGAAAAAAAGGTAAAATAATAAAAAAATCTAAAGTTAGATAGGAAAATGAAAAAAAAAAGGAAATAAAGAGAGTCGGCATTAAGTTCAACCGTTTAAAGTTATTAACTTATGGATTTAAGTTTTTTTTTATTAGCACTTATTAATAAAAATTTATGATATTATTATTTTTAAATTATTTATTAATAATATTTTTATAAAATAAGTATATGATATCTTATAACTTATATATTTTATAGTAAAAATTTTGAGGTACATATAAAATAAAAAAAATTCTATATTCCATACAATGAAAATAAAATTTAAAAAATCAATACTTAAAATATATTCTATAACCCTTTACTTTTTATATGCACTTAAAACCCATATAAAATCTACTTAAATAAAATAGAGATAAATATCCTAATATAATATGATTATCGGCTCCGTCGGCAGCAGCCACTCATACGTTTTCATTTTTACTAAGAAAACACACCTGTTTCGAAGCACGTGAACGTGGATTTATGACCAAATCAGCAAGTAATCAAACGGGCATCTGTTGCACGTGATAATGGCGACTCCATGTCCTTGAGGTTGTCGATGCCTCGATAACACCGATGAGGCAATGACTGCACGCATTTTCTAAAAGCCACTTATTCTTTTAAAGCGTAGCCATCCTCCACCGTTTACCTCATTCATCTCTCCGAGAGATATCTGTCTCGTATTTGATTTGGAGAGCTTGGTTACCTTATTAACACCCCACTTGGCAAAATCGCAAATTGGTTTTGCTCTCATTGATTATTATTAATATAAAATTATTTATTTAATATTTAATTCAATTATAATTTTAATAATAATAATAATAAATATTTTTCACAAATATTATTGTAATATATTTTAATATGTAGACTTTTATAAATATAAAAATAAGTTTATTATTATAGTCTTTATTTCATTCCAAGTAATTCTATATTAAATTGTTTATGAATATCAAATGTCAAATCAAAGTCTAAATCAATAGATGGATTCTTGTTATATAAATTTTATTCATACTTATTAATAATTTAGCATGAAAAGAGAAAGTTATCTTTATAAGCATTTTTATTATCTTTTAATATAGTTTTTATTATAAATATTCAATTTAAAAGATAACATTAGAGAAATGTTTTTTTTTTTAATAAGGATCTATAGTTATTGTATATTTAATTAGTAAATGGGTTAAATTTAAAGACAAGACACATTTACTAAACAATTTGAATCATGGGTTTAGGTTCTCGAACATAATAAATATATGGATCACATTATGGGTTATGTTTTTTGAAATTAACTCGTTAAGATTCAAATAAAATGGAAAGATAAGCAAAATGATTTTATTTTCTCTGTTGTTGGTTGGTGTTTTCTATGAGTGTTGATTATTACCATTGGCAATTGACTATGATCTTTGCATCTCATAATTACTTATTTACTTACTATTAAAAGTTACTAGTAATCATGACATCTTAAAATTGTTGTGATAACATTCGATGGTTTTAGAGCATTAATCAGAATTACTATTGAAAAAAGTCCGAAAATCTTTTCTATGAAACAAAATATCACTGGATTTTCCGATTAATTTGCTTTTAAAAGTAATATCAATTCAAATTTATCTTCCATTTATAGTTTAAAACGAAATTTCCAGAACGACATGCATATTTCAAATTATAAAATTTTGTTAAATTTCGTACAATCTTGGGCAGAGATATCTGTCCACCAAGATGGATGAGACCACAGGAAAATTAGGCGACAAAGAGGAGAAAAAGGGCGCAGAAGGCGACCGAACGGAAAGAATGGTGAGGGGCGGGCAGTGATAACTTGATGATTATCTCGAGAGTGATAGGCACCAAAAGCAACGTACCGACCCCATCTCGTCATAGGTAAAATATTGGAATATTTATAGATTTTGTGCACTATATATATATAGAGAGAGAACAAATATTTACTATCCCGAGTATACTGTTTTAATAGTAGAAACTGATTAAAAAACTAACATTTAAAAACATAAATTGGAATATTTATTTACAAATTTCGCTATTTACGAGAAACGCTATATATATATATATATGTGTGTGTGTGTGTGTGTCATGATAGTCTAGAATCTCTTCACAGGTAAAGCTTATGGATTTGTTGCCATTTGAAAAATTCTCTCTCTACCTGACAATGGAAATACTGGATGATTTGACGATGGAACTGCCAGCGATGGCAAATTATTAGATTATTATTTTAGACTTTCCTGTCTTTGCACATGTATGCATTCTCATCCAAAAAAAAAAAAAATGTACACGCTCCAAGATGTGTGAGGTCTACTTAAAATGTTGGCAAACCCTATATAATGATCCAAAACATATAGTTATATATACTAGAATTATATAAGAATTAATCAATATTAATGATTTATTCATTTTATTGAATAGAATAAAGAAAAATAGAATTATAATTAGTTAATAATGGAATAGGATGTGATAAGATATTACTGTATTTACTTAAATTAAATGAAATGGGTATTACCTTATTTAGTTAACTGGTTTTAATAGAGAATAAGGCATGGATATAAAATAAAAAATCTAAAACAGCCTTATTATATTATTAAGAAGTGCTAAAAAAATTACATAATAGAGAAGAAGAAAAATGAATAAGCCCCTCAACCACGGCAACCATGGACGACAATCACACGCCAACACTAATCCTAGCAGATCTGGTTGAAGACACAACAAATCTAGGTGACCACGAGGATGACGGCAACCGCATACAAAGATGCGATAGATCTATGTGAATACACGATAAAAACAACGAACATTGCAAACACCTTGTGACTGCGGTGACCATGGCGAATAGAAATGGTAACCATAGTAGACATGGTGAACAAACAGCACACCCTATGACCATTAGATCTACACGAAGACACCATAGAAACGGTTAAGAGACAATGAATTTAGGCTATCATCCATCATTATTTGTTGAAGAAAATGTGTCGACCAGTTGACAAAGAAGGAGGCTAGTTTGGGGAAATTATCACTACAGTAACGCATAATTGCAATTCCAAAGTGCTTAAACCAAATTTCAATTCCACATTTTTTACTTTGCAATCGAATTTCAATTCCACGGTGCAAGTAAAGTAAACACCATGATTCCTATTCCATGCGGAATGGGACTGTAATAAAGTTGTTATTATGGTCAACTAAACGTAACCTAAAAGTGTGTTTATTCTATGGGATGCATTTTAATTTTTTGTTTTGTAATCAAAGTATTTTGATTGCCAATTAATGTCGTGATAATCTCAAGATGGTATTAATATTAATGGTTTCTAATTGTAGTTTACAGCCAATAATGATAGCAAGAGACTTTTGGTGGTAATAGTTAATATCTATGAAAATACTAGTAGAGAAATGCAAAATGATTTTCTCATTTTAAAGTGATAATATTTTTCCTCCTTCTATAAAGGATGCCTTTTGATATGGTTAATCATCATCACTTATCATCAGTTTTAACATACTTTTATTTTTCACCATAATTTACCATTAACACTATATTTGATATGAAGAAAAGAATTAAGAGAGAAAAAAAATGGAAGAAAAGTTTGAATTTCATGACACTTTCCCTTATTTGAAAGTAGAAAGAAAATAGAATATGAGATTGATTTAGGTGAGAAAGTTTTCCCTAACCTCACACTTTTTTCCCTATACAAATTGGAATAATTTAAGAGAGATAGTTGTAAAAATTTCAATTAGTCTTATTTTTTAAAAATAATATAGTAATTAAATAATTTAAAGTATTTTTAAATATTATTTTAAAAAGCATTCCTTTCTTATTCATTTCTCCTTTTCTTCCCAATCTAGACAAGAAAATATATTGATTATTTTCTTTTATTATCTTTCCTTCCTAGTTCTTTTTTTTTTTACTTTTTTTTTCCCTTCTAATTCATTCCCTCTTCCTTGAAATGGTGTAGAAGTTACTAGCTTTTGCAATATTTTATGATTAATCTGATACCATTTAACAAATCCGAAGTTTGATTATAATAAATGCACCAAAATTTTGAATTTTTTTTTTTTTTTTTGCAAAATACACCCTACAATTTCTAACATAATAAGAAGCCAAGATTAACTCTCTCTCTTCATTTATAACAATCAACAATGTGAAGGTCCAGACTTCCTTGCCGTGAATGGATTTTGCCACCAAAGGACAATGATACTATAAATTCCCTTCTATGTACTTTTTTTTTCTATATATGATTTAAATTTCGATGACAAGCAATCTACGGCAAGAAAAACATCTGCATACCTACAGCTGTATCTGTCACGATTAAAAGTTCAATAGGAATTTATGTCAAGATCATCATTCAAGACGACAACACATCCATTTAAGCATGTTACCACACCGGATATAAAGTAAAACACACACAAACCTACTAACCTAACACACTAGAGGATACTTATTTCATGACGGCCTTTAATGCACCATGCTTTCGATCAAGTGTTACGTGTCGATTGCAACGAGGACGGTGGAAAAGATGGACGTTGGGTAAACTTAAGGGGTCGTCACTTTCCATGGGTTTCGTGTGTAGTCTAAATTGTCCTTCTTTCTAAAAGGATTTGTTTAATGTTAAAAGTTCTAAAACTAAAGTGATGTCTTCCTCTTGTTCTGTTTCCACCTCCACTCTACTTTGTATCTTTTACTATGTGTTGATTTTGACTTAAAATATATTCATATTAGAGGCAATGATTGATTGATTTATTTTAAAATGATCATAATTGATATATTAATACTATATTTCATAATCGTTTTATATATAATGGAAATATTATCATTTGTTATATGGGTATGTATGACATATTATTGCAGTTTCATATGATTATTAATAGTCATTCCACCTTTGTGTCATTTTTTGTGGAGTGTATGTGCTTTGCTATTTAAGAATATATACATATAAGAGTTATGTTATTTTATATTAAGCTACATATTCCATAAAAGGAACATGTTTCTTAAAAATGAATAATTGACAGAGGGGCAAAATTATAAATAACAAAATGTATTATTATGAAAAAAAAAACACAAGCCAAAAAAGATTTTGAAATCATGTATACATAAAAAGTCTTCGGCATTATTTATGTATGAGTGGACTAAAGGCCTGAGGAATGTCTGTCCAAAGAATAAGTGTGTCGAAACATTTATGATAAAAATCTAAACTATCAAGTAAATGCCAAGTCACCATGTTTGAGACCATAAGGATCTCTTATAGAGTTTATCAATATATCAATCATTAATGATGGCATTTCACAAATGACGTATCGTCCGTTGATCCTATAATCTTGGATAACACATGGTATAGCATCTTTCTATTCTTGTTCAAATGAACAAATGTAGAACCTTATAATCATTTTAAAACTTATATCTTATAATAGCTATAGAATATAAAATCTTTGATGAAACCTATAAAATTTTTATATTTTTATAATATTAAAGTTATGTAGTAAATTTTTGACATCCTAAACATGTTAATAATTCGATAACATCTTATTAGTTAAAGTTGCATCAAGACACACTCTTCGCAAGTTTTGAAAAGAAATATTATAAAATCTACCTCATATGACATCATTGACAAATGTGAAATTACAAAATAAAAGTGATAAATAACATGCCTACGAAAAATACACACTCTCCACATGTGCAAAACTTAGAATATGTTAGAAAGTTTAGTCTATTTGTATTAAATATATAACATGAAATTCATTACAGAAAGTTTATAAGTATAATATCTTATCAATAATGGATTTGGATCCTCTAAATTATTTTTCCTAAAGTTTTGTAAAATTATCTTCTTAAGATGTTGTTATGTATAATCAATGGTCGATATTATAAAAAAGAAAATGATATCATAATGATATTAAAAGACATTTAAAAAATTTAAATATTCTCAACCATTGATTTATAATATTAAAAAAAAAAGTAACTCTAAATGATTCATTCTTATAAAAAACATAATAGTAAAAGTAATGTTAATAATCATAGAGAAATTGGAGAAAATGGTAGAAAATAAGAATGTAGAAATGAGATGAGATAGAGGTAAAAGAAACGAAGTAGGAAATTTATAAGCTTTCTTATGGACGATGGACTCAACTTATCGTCTATTTCTTTATTTATTATTTTTATAGAACTTAAAAGGTAGAAATATAATATTTTTTTATATCTATTATTGTTATTTAATAAATTTTCACATAATATGTATGAAGTACTTTAGAATCAATACCTCATATATTATAAAGCATAGATTATAGGAAGAGTAGTATTAAGACGTAGTACTCATATCCTCTTTCGTAGGGAAAGGTTTCAAAAAATTGTAATCGAAATCTATTTTATAATTTTTAATATTTATTTAAAAACTATTTAATTAAGTGTGGTATAACAAGATAAATAGTACAATAAGATTATCTGTTTACACATGCTAGTGGCAATAAATGACATATATTATGAATTTAAGGGAGTCAAAGTATAATTTATGCTTAAAATTGAATTAAGTATCGGTTAAAATGTTTTGAACTACAATTCTCACTAAAGCAATACACTAGGTTATGTCTTTCTTTTGAAATAATAAGAGGTAAAAACAAATTCTTTGGTTTCTTCTTCTTCTTCTTCCATTTATTATTATTATTATTATTATTATTATTATTATTATTATTTAAGTCAATTGGCTGAATTAGTTACTTAATAGAGATGGGAGAATTGAACCCTTATACCCTCTCAAGAGAGGACAGGAGATATCGCTAGTCACAAGACCATGCATATAAGGTCATGCTATTAACACAGTGCACATTACCAATCTAAAACCCTTTTTTGCTCATTTGATTTACTGCTTGTGTGAATTGTCAATTGTGCTCACGAACTTCGCGTGATTCATTGAACTAATATCTTCTACTAAAAAACCGTCCAAATTGTCATAATGATTGTTGGTATTGAAAATTTTCACATTCCTATGCCATCATTTTATTTGATAAAGAATGCCGGGAAATATATATATATATATATATATATATTATATGTCAAAATAATTAAATGTTGTGTAGATTATTTTTCTTTAATATATAGGTGGGTATTAATTGTATTATATACGCAATCCAAATCCCAAATTAAGTGGAAAATGAATTTACGTGTAATTTTGCTTTTTGATAATATTAAAAAAAGACTTTTCTCATAATATCTATAATTATATATGAAAAATATTAGATGATCTAATAATGATATATTTCTAACAACTTCTCTACTACTACTACTTCTATTATTATTATTACTTTAGATACAGAAAAATAAGACTAATATATGGGCTTCACTATTCATACGAGGAACCTATTTTTCTATGGGTCAAAAAATGAAGAGTTGCTGAGGGATAGATGGTTCTGTTTGTTTATCGTCACCCATGTAAACGCAATTACTTTACTTCAATTTTTCCAAGGACGATTAGAATATCAAACGAAGTAAAATTAACTTTAAATCTATACTTTATTATATTTTCAAACGAGGACGTAAGTAGCTCCAAAGAGAAAAAGGTGAAAAAAAAAAAGGGGGGGGGGGGGGCACAAAATATAAAGTGAAGCGACTAGCTTCCGGGTCAAACACAATTTATGACTTATGAGTTCATGACCATGCACATGGAAATGCGTTATTCGTGTTAAAACTAGCCTCAACCTTATTGAAGGGTAAATCATCATCATTGCGGGTTGGATATGGTCATGATAAACATGGATTTGACCGGTCAAACCCAGATTCTTATTACTATTTTACAGTTTCAAAATTTTTACTACCCAGAAAAAGCAACCCTTCCCATCCACACACCTCTTTTTCATTAGCCAAATCCAACATGTTAAACTGATGATTTATTGACCTTTGACGTCACCGATTATTATTATTAATTTTGACCGCACGATAATTTCAAAAATAAAATATAATTAATTACTATCATGATACGATAATAACTTGATACAATTGAGTATAATTATAAAGATAAAAATACAAAATTAACTTAATATATGATATAATAGATAATGTTACATTATGAGGAAAAATACAATTATTGTATGAGTTAATTACTTATGATCTATATTTAATTTTACTTTTTTTTTTTAGTTTCTACATTCATTTAATACGTAAATATCATAAAAGTCCGATTTACAATATATAAAACGAAAAAACATTTATTAGCAGTAAAACAACATGCCTAGTACTCACTTTTAAAAAGCAAGATCGAACTAAAACTTAAATAATTCACCTCTCACTATAAGACAACTATTACAATATTTTCATTTATTATTTTGAAATTCACACAACCCCGTTATGTACAGTGCACGAGGTAAGGTCTAGCCGTAATCGTTGATTCGTGGAGATGAGAAAAGAAAAATGAAAACGAGAAAAACGGACCTGCGTCTTTCCCATATCGTGAGAGGGACAGCCCTCGAGCTTTCATTTCCCGGTCAACAAGTGTCTTCACCGGGCATTGCCGGTGGCCAATTTTTGAAACGGCGTTCTGCATAGACCTACCCTGCTCAAAAAGGGATCATATCCGGTGGACCCCACTGCCGCCTCCCAACACCGTCAGCACCCGCCACAATCATAACAGATTAATACACCTCCTAACTATGCGTACATATATATATATATATATATTATATATATATATATATATATATATATATTCTTAATTTGATAATAACCAATAACTACATGGTTTTTTTTTTCCAAACGTGATGTCCTGTGTTTTATCAAATTTTGTCAAAAATAAGAAAAAAAGAGAAGTTGGGCCAACTTGTTATATTTAAAGAAATTAAAACATGATTAAGGCCATTATTATTATATAATTATTCCGCCCATCTTCTCTAATACATGGAATTGGACAAATAAAAACAAAACCATATAATAAAAAATAAGGCTTCCTTCAGACTTTTTTTTGCTTTCTATATTTTATTTTTATTTAATCTATATCTAATTTATATTTATTTAAAATTAAAGGTTTAAATATAATTATCTATTTTAATAGGAATTTTATTTTTTAAAAAGGTATACATGTAATTTTTATTTTTATTTTTTTCCATTTTTTTTGGTCAAATACCTAAATTTAAATAGATATCAAACAAATACTTAAGATGAGTCAACAATAACATAAATCTATTAAACCTAGGTATAAACACATTTATATCATAAGGATAAAACATATTCAATTCCTCTCCCTTCCATTCTTATAATGCATAATCCTAAAAAAAAACTAAAACCGACAATAAGAATATGAGAATTTATACTTAATACTTGACTATATTAAAGAATTTGATTTGTAATTTCAATTTAGTTGGTTGATATTTCATATACTATGATTTATATTTATAAAAGTGTATCAAAACATTATATCTATTTTTATATTTATATTTTAAATATTAACCTCGAATAAAATTTGGATTATAATCAATCATCACTCTCATTCCACAATAGTGCTTTTGTTTCAATAAATAAAAAATACTATAAAATTCCCAATCCAAACAAAACAAAATTTTAACTTATATCCTAAAACGCATACTTTTTTCACAAGCCATTTTATAATTATTTTATTTTTATAAATAAATTAATAATAATTTATATCATTCGAGTCATTTTATCTATCTTACCTTCATACCTTACAAAAAAGTTAACTTTTGAAAGAGGTGTTTGGCTCTTTTAGTTGTATAATTTTACTTTCTAATTATGATATTTTCTTTTATTTATTTTTTAACACAATTTTAAACTAATAATAACTTTCTTATATTTTTAAAAAATCTTATAAAGAAAATAAAAAAACTTATCTTATACGATTACTGATTCTTATTGAGAATACTCTAATAAATATAACCCATATTTTCATTTTTAATGTTAAAGTAAATCCATCAATTTTAAATTTAAAAAAAATATAAAAGAGTGGCATTGTTACAATTGTAGTGGCATTATTTATTGTACGCGGTGTCCAAATGCCACCTATTGAGTAATATAAATAATAAGGAATAAAATAAGAAAGAGAGAGAGAGAGAGAAAGAGGGGTCGTCCCTCTAAAGCAGATTTTGGTCTCAGAAACCAAACCCCAAAGCTTCCTCTGATTTGCAGGGAGAACAACTAAACTAAACAAAAGGACATACACACACACACACACACAGAGGAACGCCAAGAACTGAAGCTGTTCGACTTAGAGAGAGAAACACTGAAAAAACTACAGATTTTAGAGAGAGAAATTCCCGTCATTTACTTACATATATATATATATATATATATATTACCATCTCATCTCAACCCCCTTTTCTTTTCTTTTTTACCTTCTTATCCAATAATAGGAATAATAATCCGTAAGTCCTTTCCTTTTGCTGTGCTTTTCACTCTTTTATTTTTTTTTTTCCACAATTGGTATATAAATTGTTCTCTACTTTGATTTTCCTCATGCCCTTTTCTTTTTTTTTTCATGTGTTTTTTTTTTTTTTTGTTTGTAGACAAGATTCGATTTTGTGGTGTTATCGATTGTGAAACAGATCTAATCCGATTTTTATCCTACGAAGCTGTAAACTTGTGACGATTCTTTTTATGTTTGATCATTTGTTTTTTATTTTTTATTTTTTCATTTGAATCATTGGGTATATGCTCTGTGTGAAATGTTTGCTGTGAAAATTAGAGATCTGGAGGTTGTAATACCGAGGATTTTGATTGTTTCAGTTGAATTGTTTTATTGATTTGTGGTAATTTCGATTTTTGCATGAGTAAATTTTAGTGCTTTTAATTACCCAGAGTAAATAATTTTAGAGTTTTTATGAAGGATATATATATATATATATATATTAACGATTGGAAGGTTTTTCGGCTTTGTTCCCAATTTTGTAGTTGAACCGTCGGTTCATTAGATTTAATTTGGTAGATATGTGACAGCTGGATATCGGTATCTTATAGGTATGATTAGGGGCGCGCTGTCGAATTTTTCTTTTGTCAAGTTATTAATGGAAGGTTGATGTTGCTATTTGTGGTTTCTATGAAAATAGAAGATTTCTTATTTCATTGTATCAGTGCCATAGATTGATTTTTTTTTTATGCTGTCATAGATTGAATTTGACAGAATTGTTTATGTCTTGCGATTTAAGCAGGCTTCGCAATTGCTGATAACTTGTGGGTGTTGGTATTTTTCGTCCAGATAAATTGAATAAGGGCTTTGCAATTGTAGTGGGTGGTCCTGAAGCAACTTGTGTACGGTGATTATTTTGTCCTTAAAACTGTTAGAATAACAGCGACATGTTGGAAGGATCTTGTCTGATTCCGAAAGTGTTGACAAGTTCTTGCCAGTCAGATAGCAATTGGGCTTGCATGAGTGGTTACCGTGTCGAGGTGGATACTGGCACAAGTAAACGTCCTCTGGATAGTGGTAGCAAAGATGATGGAAACAAACGCAAGTGCCGCAGGCTCTTTGATTTGCAAGAAATGACTCAAAGGAACCCTGAGAAGTGTGAAGAATCCAATAGCCGGTGTCAGGTTGATGAGTCTTCCAATACGGACTCCCTTATCCCAGCAATTGGAAGAGAAAAGTGTGAAGAATCCAATAACCAGCATCAGGCTGATGAGTTTTCCAATACCGACTCCCTTATCCCTGCAATTGGAGAAGACAAGTGTGAAGAATACAATAACCAGCATCAGGCTGATGAGTCTTCCGATACTGACTCCCTTATCCCTGCAATCGGAAGAGAAAAGCGTGAAGAATCCAATAACCAGCATTGGGCTTATGAGTTTTCCAATATCGACTCCATTATCCCTGCAACTGGAGGGGACAAGTGTGGAGAATCCAATAACCAGCATCAGGCTGATGAGTCTTCCAATACCGACTCCCTTATCCCTGCAATTGGAGGGGACGAGGGTGAAGAATCCAATAACCAGCATCAGGCTGACGAGTCTTCCAATACTGACTCCCTTATCCCTGGAATTGGAGGGGACGAGGGTGAAGAATCCAATAACCAGCGTCAGGCTGATGAGTCTTCCAATACTGACTCCCTTATCCCTGCAATTGGAGGGGACGAGGGTGAAGAATCCAATAACCAGCATCAGGCTGATGAGTCTTCCAATACTGACTCCCTTATCCCTGCAATTGGAAGGGACGTGTCAATCCATTGCCTTGTTTGGTGCTCAAGGTCATATTATGGTTATATAGCCCAGCTCAATCGGAGTTTTAGGTCTTTGATTAGGAGTGGTGAACTTTACCAGTCAAGGAGGAAAAAAGAAGTGATCGAGTATTGGATTTATTTTTCATGCCAACTACTTGATTGGGAGGCTTATGATCCTATTCAAGGTCGGTGGATGCATTTGCCGAGAATGATTCCTAATGAGTGTGTCATTTTTCCAGATAAGGAGTCCTTGGCAGTGGGCACAGAGCTTCTTGTGTTCACCAAGGACATGATGAATAATCATGTCATATATAAGTATAGCATTTTAACAAATTCATGGTCTTCAGGGATGTCAATGAATGCTCCAAGGTGCTTGTTTGGCTCTGCTAGCCTAGGAGAGATTGCAATTTTGGCTGGCGGTTGTGATTCACAGGATATCCTGAACTCTGCGGAGATGTACAATTCTGAGACTCAAGAGTGGGTGACACTTCCTAGCATGCACAAATGTAGAAAGATGTGTTCTGGGGTGTTTATGGATGGTAAGTTTTATGTGATTGGGGGTATTGGGGGAACAGATCCCTCTCAGTCAGGAGTTCTAACATGTGGTGAAGAATATGATTTAAAGACTAAAACTTGGACAGTGATTCCTAATATGTCCCCAGGGAGGACAGGTGCAGCAGGTGAAGCAGAGGCACCCCCAGCTGCTGAGGCACCTCCTTTGGTTGCTGTAGTAAGGGATGAACTCTATGCAGCTGATTATGCTGGCATGGTGGTGAAAAAATATGACAAGCAGGGAAGGATGTGGTTTACTGTGGGTGGATTACCTGAACGTGCTGCATCTATGTATGGTTGGGGTCTTGCCTTTCGGGCATGTGGTGACAGCCTCATAGTTATTGGTGGACCAAGGGTAGCTGGTGAAGGGTTTATTGAGCTCAACTCATGGGTGCCAAGTGAAGGCCCTCCACAGTGGAACTTGCTTGCAAGAAAGAGGTCTAGTAGCTTTGTGTATAATTGCGCTGTGATGGGATGCTAAAAGAGCTGGATAGTTTGGTGTTATATGTACTTTAACAGCACATCCAATGGGTTGTACAAGATTGGGTTGTTGTTCAACAGAAGATTCTTGCTAACGGGTACTTCCCCTTTTCTTTTTCATTGCTTTTCCCTTTGGGGATGGGGGAAGATTTCAGGTTTTACTTAAGATTTATAGATTTTTTCCCAGAAAACAGTCCTGGAATTCATTTGCTTTTATAGCACATTAATTGCATTGCTCCTTCATTCTCTTTCATAGTACACTAAATTGCATTATGATCATTTAGTTACTTTTTGCCATTGTTACTTGTGACACCTCTTAATCGGGTGTCCTGTAGCATGGAAATAGGCCTGTTCAATTCAAAGACTGAATGCATTTTCCATGGTTGAAGTAATTGCTGAGTCCTGGAATTGAAGCTAAAGCTATTGTAGAAATGATTGCTTCATTGTTGATAGTATCCTACAGAATACCCAGCTAAGAAAAATAGGAATTCTTCATGTTGGTTAATGCGTCTCATTGGGCTGTATAAGCGCTTCATTGCTAGTTAGTTGTTGAATTTTGTGCCTCATTTGATCCACGAGTACTTCATTACTGTATCTTTTTTGCACTTTGTCAATGGGCTTATTAAATGTGTTGAAGATAGTTCTTATGCGTATGTTATGAAAATAGGGTATGCTGTTGTCTTTTATCCATCCAACCTACCAGGAAATTTTTTATGATTTATTCCTAATCTAATTGAATTAAATTTAAATCTAATAGGTTAAAATTGATGTTGGTACAATTGGTGGACCAATATCATTTTTCTCTTTATACGGAAGAAATGAAAAAGGTTAGCTTACTTTGAAATTATCTATTTTGAACCAATTACCTAGATTATTATTACGTATATGATTTTCAATCTAAATTAAATAAAATCGCACTTCTCACCAATCAATCAAGACTTGGTTGGAATCTATAGTTATTGGCCATTAGTGGGAATAAGGCTCAAATGTTGTTGTAGTATCCTTTGATCCATGATGGTAAGTGGATGCACTTCAGATCAAGTATGCAGATAAAGTTTCTGTTCTGCATGATTTTAATTTACCATTTCCAGTTTAGAGAAATGAATTGGTCAATGATTAGCTGTACTGCACCCTTTTAGCATCTAGTCGTCGTATTTTGTGAATGGTGGCAATTTTCTTTTTTCCCCACCATTTCACTTGGTCTTCTTCAACACTCATGGGTGATAGTGAGTTTCGAATTTTGTGGCATGGCATACAATTGTATGATGTAGAAAAACATCTTAGGTCCCTGGATGTAAAAATTCATGACTAATGATGTAATGAGGTGCAAACAAAATTTACCAGGATAAAATGACAGTGTGACTTGGTATGGTATATGATCAAGAAGAGCTTAGAGTTTCTGGTTTCAGTGCTCAAGCTTTTTTGAAAATACGGATATTTATGAAACAAACTCTGAAATATATTTATAAAATTTGGTTATGTGCATAGACAAAGACTTTCCTTTTTGAAATATATTATAATTAATGGAACCCTGATATTTACATTTGATGCTTCTTAGCAGTCATGCTCACTGGTTGCATGTGGAAAATTGCTACAATTTGTCGGGTCCAAATAAGTAATATCAACATATAAAATCAGTATCGCACAAAAGTTTATTGGTTTACAGCTCTGCCGCCTTCCTATCTTGAAAGATGTTTGATATGCTTAATAAGTATAATTCAGAAGAAATCGCATAGAACATTAAAGTGGGAAAAAAGAAATCTTGTAAAAATCCGTCTTCTCAGGGAATAGCTGTTATCTCAAGATGAGTAACCATGGAGAATGTCTGGTCACTAAGTAAACATATCTTCTCAGCTACTAATCTCAAAAGACTCAGAAGAACTTCCTTAGGGGGCAAAAGCAGAAGCAGAATGTTTCCGTGAATAATGAAAAGCAAATTACAAGATGGGGCTGTTCCAAAAGCCAAAGTGGGGAGATCTTGGAACGACTGATACAAGCAACAGGAAAAGAAGTGAGGTGGACAATGAGTGAAGATTTTGTTTTCCAGTCAAGTGTGTGTTGGTTACAAATTGGTTGTAAACATGGAAATATTCAGTGAGAAGCTGGGGTATGTTAACTGGTTTTTCCTCTTATTATATACCAATATGGATGGAAAAGTTGCTTTCTCGTCCAGAATATTAGGATTGCCATTCTCTTTCCAGACACTATAAAGCAATCTCAATAGTCTACGTTGCTTGTCTTCTTTCTGTCTTTTGCATATCACACACTTGCATCGGTATTCTTGGTACCTGATTTTGTCTGCCTGCTCTGATGTGACCATTGGTTTATGTTTCTGACAAAAGCTGGGTGCGTGGGCAACTGTATCTGGTTTTACTCGCTGAACTACTATGATGGTAGGATGCTTATAAAATCTTTTGGGGTTATACGTGTTCCGTTATCATATTTGCATCTTAGTATTATTGTCCCAAGAAAAGAACAAATTATCATGAAGTATGATATTTACCATGGTTTATGCTCATTTGCCCTTTTAAAATCAAGAGAATGGTTTTCTCTCTAGCATGAGTACAATTCTTAGCCTAGTTTTTGGTCGGAAAACTCTGCTTTCTGTATGCTTGTGGTGCGTTTTGGAAGTACTAGTCCATATTAGATTCCGACAATGTTGTTGAACTCGCACAACTGCGATGATCCCATGGTTTTGAGATTCCAACAATAGCCTACCTCCATTTTATTATTTATAGAAAGGTAGGGTCATTGCTAGCATTCTTATGCCTGATATGAGTTTAGAGTTCATGTTGGAATGTTAAGCCAGAACAGACATTTGGATGACTGTTTTAAGGAACTTTCAATATGTCTGATATGTACGGTAGAACTTCTTTTCACTGAGCTTAACCTTGCTCCTCCTGCGGTGGTTTCATCTCTAAATTTTGTTTTGGTTAGTTGTAGATTTGCCCGATTAGTTGAAAAGTTGGAGCATATATTTTTCATATGAGGTTTGCGAAGAGACTGCACGCTCTAGTTACTACTTACTATGAATGCCTCGATTTGTAGTTTTTCTTGTTTTTGTCTTGTCATCAAGGTGCGCTGTTTCTCTTGAGCTTCACTGTCTATTGTGGACAAAGTAAAATGAAGTAGAAGGGGAGTGAGGATGGATCCCATCAAGAGAATAATACACCGGGGGTTGGCCTGCTGGTCCAGTTTATATCTACATTCGAGCTATAGTTGCTTATGAACTGGGTATTAGCTTTTCTGGAGCATGCTATATTCTCGAAATGGGCAATTACTTGATTTGCGCAATCTATAAATTCTTGCTTTAAATATCCCCCACCACACCCTCACCAACACCACCACAAACCCCCCACCCCCAAAAAAAAAAAAAAAATTCTTGTTTTCATGGGTTGATCGGTCTTGTCCAAAAGATACAGTTGCTGGCCTAAAAGATCCTGATATCTTCTGTGTATATTAGGTGGCCCAGATAGCGATTGTGGTATTGTCAATCATCCGATGAAGGGAAAATTCTTATCCAACATTAAGAGGGTAAGTTTTTAAATAAGTTAAAGATAGTAAAATTAATGTTTGTTGCAATCATTAAAACAGATATTTATGAATAATTTTTTATAGGGTGGGTGGGACGTAATAGGCGAAGACGCTCAGGAATAAAAATATAAGATGGTGAAATATTTTTAGGGGGTAATGAACTTGCTGTTGTGGTCATTGGCCAAAGTAAAATGTTTTCTGATGTAGTCTGCTTGTCAGCCAGTTTAAGTCATTTGTCGGCTGGTTGAAGGGGGTAAAAGCAGGCAGGGAAATCTACTTTCTTCTCAGGAGGCGGATCCCATTGAGTACTTGCACTGTTGAAATGAAAGCTTTTCGGCCTGCATTTGTCTGGTCTATCTGGAAAGTTTGCTCCAACAAAACTCAATGCCGTGTCTATTATCAAGGAGACCCACATCTCAGTGATGTATCTATTCACCTGCAGAATCTGGTCACTTTTAGGATATTCAAAAAACAAACTAAGTAAATCATTGGCCTAGTCTTTAATCGCATTATCCCTATGATTTGGTCGTCTTACTTAATTAGTTGCTGACTTGCTGTTGAGTGGTTTTCTGGGACTGTAGTACTAGGAGCATATACCGGTACCACTCCTGGCCCACCCTGAAGCCGGTGCATACTAAATTCTACTAGTTTTTTTGACCTTGCCAATTAATAAACTTGTCCCGAATTAAATTGGTTCGGCCGTCTTCATTGGTTTCTTCGGGGTAAAAACACCTACTTCGAGAGGGGTTTATTTATTGTCACCTGGATATCGACAAACTTAAACCTGCTCGAAGCCAGCAGTGTGGGACTCCTCTAGAGTCTAGCCTAGTACAGGTACGGTACAGTCACGGAGTTTTCCAGGCAATGTTTGATGTTTCAGCAATAGTTGATACTGAGAACCCAGATACACTGCTTAACATGATTTTTCCATATTAAAATATTAATATAGCCAAGAAAAAAAAACAGAAAACAAGATACGAATAAATATGACTGTAAAAATAACGAATTATGGGTGATCTTTGTTATATACTTATGGTATTGAAAAAGAAAACATTAATCTCATCTATCAAAGATGAATTGCTACCCCCTTGACTTTTGGCCTGCAAATGGGAAATACAAACACACCGTACGTGGTGCGTCAGACTTGTACGATATTGGATTTATGATATCCACTCTCTTTTTTTTTTTATGCATTTAATCAAATGATAGGTAATCCAAAAATGCATGTGAGTGCTAGTTGGTGTAGGTAGACCATTTTTCTTGTCTAAAGGGGCATATTGCCATGATTACACAGGTGATGGTCGACAGGGTTAATGGTAGGGTATGAGAAGAGAACATGGCGGGTAGAGCAGCATAGTGCATACATTATGGATAACTTTCTCTTTTCTTGGAGTGGCTCTGAAATTTGCAGGAGAGTACTGAGCTGTACTACGTCGGTCAATCTGAAATGGAAGTTTTAGTCAAAAATCAGTCAATGGACGAAACTGAATCTCAATTTTTGCGTATTTTCACCGTAGTTGTGATTGGCGTGAAAAGTGCGTTCCTGCTCACGTTTTACTCGATTTTTGTGTACTTACGCCGACTCTTCCATTACACAAAACAAAAAGCTGCTTACCCTGTGAAAATGGTGCCTTGCTTGCCGTCCTCCGGTGAAACTTCAAAAGGAGCTGGATGTGCTTTTGTTGTATTTCACTGAATTTAATTCTTTGTCGGGACAGGGAACAACGTTGAAAAGAAAAGAAAGCGAAGGAAACAATAAATAAATAATATATGGGTCTTGGATATCGTATGACAGTAGAGTCGCTAATCATTACTAACTACATAAAAGAGTTCCCAATAGAAGTTAAAATGATTATATTTGATCTATACAATTAGATAACATAAGGAAAATACAATAATATTATAAAAAATAATAATACTGTGTAATTTTTTTGTATATTTGATTTAGATGATATAAGACATAGTTTTCATAATAATATATGGTTACTTTTGGTGTTAATATGAAAATTATAAAAAGCTAAAAATATTATGTAGATATATTGGGTTAAACTTATTAATTATTTGGCTTGATCTATTGGGTTATGTGACAAGGCCTAATGAGTCCGGTCCAATTATTGAAATGATTCGAGGAGAATTGACTTGATGGGCTTGAAATATGGATCGTTAGATCGGTCCATTAGCATCCAACCTTTTTCAGACAAACTCATGTATTTATGAGAAAAACTACTGGTTTTGAGCTTATAGTAAGCTTATTAGTATAATCTTAAAATGAGCAGACTCTATCTCGTTCGTTGATTGTTAAAATGATTTGACGGTTGTCATCAAACTTAAGAGTCTATAAATACTAAGTCATTTCTCCTCATTAAAGGACATTTTGGTTAGATTATAAAGATTAGAGAAACGATGTTTCATCAAGAGTTATTTGCTCTAAAAGATCAAACAAGAGATCCAGCAAAGAACAATATCTATTGCTCAAGAACTGCAGGGTTGATGCTTGGGATCCCCTTAGCTCCCTTATCTGTCACTTGTGCATTCAAGGTGCTTGAGATTGCCTGTTCCTTCTTCCCGCCACTCTCTCCTTAGTCATCCCATCACATGCTATCACTAAATTGCTTTTCTTTGAATTCACATGCAACATGGTATTTGTATGATACACATATAACCACTCCTACTAGGACCCCCCATCTACATTTTGGCGACTCTGCTGAGGATAGAGCTAAGTGACAAAAGAATAATGGCACTTGTTAGGAAGAGAAGTCCATCTGACAATATCTATTAAGAATAAGATCCTAACATTGAATTGATGGAGCATAATCTGTCTCAAATACCGTAGAATATTAGTTAAGGCAATTCATAGCTTAAGGCTCCCATAGATCCTGCACAAATGATTTAGACTATGTAGGAGAGCATAAGGGCTATGAATCAACTCATGACCATGCTTGCTTCGCTCGTCATAGAGTTGGCTACCACCGCTGCTGTGCAATAAGGTATGGCTTTGATAAACACCAACATTGCTATGCAGTAAGGTGTCACCTATGCAACTCCATTACATGTAGTTTCTCCTATTAACCTTCCCATTGATAAGGAGAACATTCATTAGGAGTAAACCACTCAACCAGATGTTCTACCTCCCAATGCTCTCGGTGGATTTAGCCGTCAGCTTACTCCCACATGTGCTTCCATTGTATTTGCCCCAAGGACTTCCTTTGTAATGAAGGAAGACTTGGACATATACCTAAAAGAAATATAAGCAATGTCGATTGTAGGAGTACTAGAGTTAAGACTCCCCTACCATTAGCACATTGCTGAAAAACTGTATCCTAAGGACTATGTTAGTCCTAACTTCATCTTGCTCAATAGTAAGAAAGGGAGCACCAAAGAACATTTACTTAAGTTTATCGAGACCCTGGAAGTATATGGGTTGGATGATGACTTGAAACTCAAAGAATTTTCCAAATCATTGACTGAAAAGGCATACACCTGGTATGTCAATCTCCTTGCAAGGTCAGTTGATTTATGAGGGTTTATGTGTAAGCTATTCTTGGAAAAGTTCTTCTTCACTCAAGAACGGGTCATGATCATGAACATGGGAAGAACACGATAGTATCCCAAGGAAGACTTGATGGATTATATAGAGCGCTCCAGGGAGTGCACCTTGGACATCCAAGACATATGTGATGAGGGGGAGTTAGTGAAGGTCTATATCCAAGGGATGTTCACTAAGTATGCCGTCCACTTAAAAAATCTCAATTTAAGTTCTTTTTCTACACTTGTTGAGATCGTAAGAAGAACTAATAACTCTGTTATAAGGCAATGAGGAGAAAATGAAAGGTTTAGGAAATGAGCAACATCTGCTAACTCGGCCCAAGTTAAGACTCCTAGAGATAATAAGAAGCCAAGGAACAATACATCACAAAGCTCTACATCAACTCTTTCTTTCCCATGCCTAATGGGAAAGGTATATGCTCTATTTAACCAATGGTTACGAGATGGAAATATCAAGCTCCCAATGGTGAATCGTTTACTAACGCAAAATGAGAAGAACGATCCTAAGTTTTGTAGATATCATAGATCTATAGTCATCCTACAAAAGAGTGTTGGACTTTGAAGAAGATTTTCAATGACAAAGTCTGTAATGAGAAACTTATCATAGAAAACAATGATGTCCATAATAATTTACTTCCTACACACAATAATCAGTGGAGTACGACAAATACCATCAGCCACAACCTTAACATCGAAGAAGATATGTCACATGCCGATGAGCGTAGTGTACAAGAGGCTATAACTAAGAATAATGAGGGCGCATGTATGCTAGAGGTCGCTGCCCTAATGAAGATGGTTAATTTCATAAATTTTTTTAATTTACTAAGGTTTAATGAGGATGCCCGACTTGTAGCAACGACCGCCCTTACCCAAATCGTTGAGAGACAATATGGAGAGTGCAGTCTAGCATAACTTGTACGAAGAATGGTAAAGGTGCATGAGAATGCGATTCTCTTTACTAACGCGGGCATGTGCGCCAAGAACCCCAATCACAACCATCATCTTTATGTGGAAAGCATGCTAAATGGGCATCCCATTAAAAGGACATTCATAAATAATGGCTCTTCTATAAATAGAATGCCGATGTCTACACTCAAGGCTACAGGGATAGACAACCAGCGCCTAGTGAGACAACATAGTAGGGTATGTTAATGTGAGCTTTAAAATAGGCCTTATACAAAGTTCTACATGATTCCACGTGATTGACGCACCCATATCCTACTATCTGTTAGTCGGAAGAAAGTGGTTACACGATCACAATCTTATACCCTCAACATGGCATTGGTGCATTAAGAGTTATTAGAAGGGAAGAGACATTCATTTCCACTACGAACAATCCATTTGAGCATAATGAGGCATATTTCACTGAAGCCATATTTTTTGATGAATACGTCAAAGAGGGAGAGATTGCTATTGCAAAACCCTTTGGTACACCACTACCCACTTGGGAGGATACTCAAGAAAAGTCCAAGAGAAAGAAGAGAATGTGAGGCTCTTGTAGGGGCAAGAAAAAATGAAAAAGAAATAAGCGAATAGAAAGTTTCATTAACAAAGATGGGCGAAGGGTGTACTTTTTATGACAGTATACAAGATCCAAGGAAGATAGATTGTCAAGGCTTAAGAAGGATATTGTATGAGAGACTTCATCTGATAGTGATAAATGATTTAGTAAGCACTAAAGTCAAGGTTAAACCTTGAAATTTATTTTGTAAATAAATAGCAATTTTTGCCACAAATGATGAAGGTTTCATTTTTTTTTTAATCTTTGCAATATAGTCTTATATACTTGTGCTTTAAGCCTAGGTAACGCCTTAGCATCTTAGATCCCATGCCTTAAGCCCAAGTAAAGCCTTGGCATCATATCTCCCACATCTTAAACCTAGGCAATACCTCGACATCTTGGCTCTCACACCCTAAGCCCAGGCAACACCCTAGCATTCGACTCTCATGCTAATGCTTCCAATTATGAGCAAAACTTGCTCATTCCTTTAAAGTTGGCCATGAAGCTACTTCTCAACTTGCCAATTTACTCTTATGCCCTAATGAATCATCATGTTAGAATTTATACAAGATTCATGATTTAATGAAACAAAGTATATAAGGGGTAGTGTAAATGTCGATGTTGACCAATAAGAGCTTTGGCTCCCAAGCACAGAATGGAAAGCTTGACATATACAGTGCAGACTGGTAAAAGTTTTGACTCTTAGGCACATGATGGAAAGTCAAGCATATATAGTGTAGACTAGTAAGTGCTTTGATTCCTAGGTGTACGATAGAAAGTCAGGCATGAACGGTGCATACTAGTATGAGCTTTGACTCCTAGGTGCATGACAAAAAGTTGGGCATATAGAGTGTAGACCGATAAGAGCGTTGTCTCCCAAGCACATCAAAAGCCACTGTAGCTAAGTAAGAAAATCGATATACTTATGCTTAATCATAAAATTTCTATCATGGAGTATTTTTGATCTCCTAGTATCTCATACTAAATAGTCAAGTAGTGGGAAATACCCCCTTGACTAGTAAAAGAGAGCTCACAACTTCAAGCAATGAATGTCATTATTGCTGCTTAAGCGCAATTGAATATTTTCTCTAAATAAATATTTTATACATCATCACTGGCAAGAGAGAACTTTGTTTTAATGCGCGAGATGACTTTAGAGGCTTCTTAGATCTTAGGAATCTAAGCAGTCTTATATTCATGACACTCCTCTAAGTGGGTCTTTGCATCGCTGCTACTAAGTGAAGGCATCGCTTCCTAAGCGCATGATGACTTACACATATTTAAATAATGTAAGCTACCAAGAGGCCCTCTAATGGTGCTATTAGATGGGATGGCGTAACAAAATCGTAAGAGAAAAAGTTTTACTAGAAATCTAAAGTTGTTACCTTGTATCGATGAGACATGTTAGCAACGGGGGGAGGAGAGATATTCCAAGTGCAGCACATAAAGAAGCAACACATTAACATAAGCATCATTCTCACTCCTCAACTTGTACCTCGATATCAAAGTAGCTTCATTGGATCATTTAGATCTTTAGTGCTATCACCGTCGCCAACCTAAAAAGCTTATAAGATGCTTGACCAATAGCAGCTAGTCTAGGGATGCAATCCCCATTTATCACATAGATGTCCCAGTCTTCTTCAAAAGAGCCATGTACTTTGATATCAAAACTAACATGCTCTACCTAAGACTTCCACTCGAAGGGTGACTACTTGAGAGTGCACATAGAGGCAACTCTTTTCTTTTGCTCCTAAAGTATAATACCAAATCACCTTTGATAGTGACTCTCTAGTCCGCTTGAGGCTTGCTACACTAAAAAATTGATCCACTTAAGGCTGGTTGTGCTTAAGACCTACTAAAGCCTACTACATACCAAGCCTATTATGCTCAAGTCCTTCTATGTGCAACATATGCCATGATTGGGGCTCACTACACTCGAGAGTTGCGAGGGTCTACTGTATGTGTAAGGCTCACTCTGTTGGAGGCCTACTATACTCCACCCTATGACATTCTTGCTATGATAGAATTGATAAACCAACTTCTATCACCTACAATGATAAAAAGAAATACATAACCTGTCAATATAAGATTTATTCATGTGAGTACACAAAACGAGAATATTTACTCTTGTCTATGTCTTAGACCTAGAACTTGGGGATATCTCCCCTCAAATCCTCAAAGGAACATGAGAATCACACTTCCATTACGCTCACATGTAAGAACCACGATTAAGCAGATGTAGTGGCATAAAGGATCCTAAGTCATAACTACACTTCCATCTCGCTCTTGTGTGGGAACCGTAGTTGAGTGGAAGTAATAATGGCATGAAGGATCTTAGTCTTCTTCAAGGGAGCAATATTATCTGACCTTGAGGTGGATAAGAATGCTTCTGTAGAGAACTTTCTACTAAGAAAAGGAACGAGGTGCTTATCATACTCATAATCAAAGGAAGAAGAGGGATGAAGTCCCTATCGCTTTTCAAACTTGGTAAAGATGCTTATTACAATTGGAGTAAACTTGGAGGAACAAAGTTCCTATTTGCTCACTTGGTAAAGTTGCTTATTACAATTGGAAAAAACTTAAAAGAAACGGAGTTCCTATTTGCTCTCCAAGAAAACTTGTGATCAAGGTTGCAATGAGAATGTCTCATGTTATTAAACTCGGACACACTCCGTTCTTATGTCAAATTGTCAACAAATCAAGCCCTTATATCACCTGAAATTGCAAGGGAAAAATAACATTCTAATCAAGCATGTTCATTGATTGAGATTGAATCAACTTCTTGAGTTGCAAATAGATAACAGGCATAGAGCCATGAATGGAACAAAGCAATAAAATGGCCAAAGGTGAAGACAAAAATAAGATAACTGGCTAGATAATGGACATAAGAAGTTGCGTTATCATACGAAGAAGCAAATCATATAGTTATTGGAAGGCAAGGAAAGACAAGCAAGCTGAGATGGATTCAAATTCTCTAACCTATAATAACATTTATCCGCACCTTTCAGCTTATCACCAATTAAGCAATCTACATCTTAACTTGTAAAAGCCCTCTTCCCATCTAATGCTAAGCAAAATAATTCCTCCATGGCATTCTTCCTTAGATGTTGAGATGGTAGGTCATTAAGGCCCATCAATTAGGCGATAATGCTTAGAGTGCCAGATTTAGATCCCATATTGACTACAAACCCTTCTCTTCTCCTAATTAACAAGCTTTTCCAACTTGTGCACTACACACACAATAGGAAAGCATTTTTTTTTTAAAGGAGGAAAGATGTCTTGTTGCTTATGTTGGGTTCAAGGGAAAGAAATCAAAGCTTAGTTGCAAATAAGACATGCACCATTATCAAAGATACCACCATTATTTTGATTTCAATTTCTTGGTTGGTCACACTCATATCAACTGTCAAGGAATAGAAACAAACATCATGAAATTGAACTAATAAAAAGAAAAAGAAGAAACGATACTCTCGGATGACATTTCACCCACAAATGTATCCCCCATCCTCATAAATGTTTGATATTTGTTGGTGGATGTGCCGTCCTCATAAATGTTTGATATTTGTTGGTGGATGTGCCATAAATTAACGCCCTTATATAAAGGAAATAGATTACCATCATGATTATAGCATATGGTAAAGGAATACATATATATATATATATATATGCATGAGAACATGCATGGGTTATCCTTTTAAAAAGAAAAAAAAAAAAGGAAGCTTAAGTACATAATTGAAGCTTCCCTTGCCATGTTAACAAGCCTTGGCAATTGAAACAATTTCCACATCCCATGCTTAGGAGGATGGGACCATACATGAAAGAAAAAGAGATTGGGTAGATAGTTTAAGAAGAGGATAAAAAAAAAAAAAAGATACACAAGAAGGGAAAAGCACCTGCTTGTCTTTGCCGCTACTGTAGCTGTGGAACCTCTAGCAAAATGGAACATAAAGATGCAAAATCGTAGAGAGCACCTAGTGTCTTGGTTGCCGCTGGAATCGTGGAAGCCTCAAAGAAAACAGAGCCCAACGGTGGAAAATTATGGAAAAGTGTGGTCCCTCCCGATGACTACTCGTGTTCGATTTCTTCCAGACAAGACAACGAAAGAAAAAAAAAATTACGTAAGAAACTCAAAAAGCCAAGAGATTCAAAATCTATCTATAAAAAAAAAAAAAAAGAGGAAAGAAAGAATAGCAAGCAATATGATAAATTCGAAGGATTATGGCATGCTTATGTGAAGAATCTAGATTTAGAAGGAATATATGCAAGCGAATATAATTAATTTGAAAAATTATGGCATGCTTATGTAAAAAATCCAGATTTGGAAGGAATATATGTACTATGAATTTTTTTTAAGCATGAGAGATTCGGATTTAGAAGAAACATATATGAGATTTGCTTCGAAAACATATAAGAAAGATTTGTTGTGTTAGAAATATTTAAGAAAGATTTGCTGCTTCAGAAATATATAAGGAATATATATAAGAAAGATTTGCATGATGAGTGACAGCATGGTGAATTTTTTATTGAGGAGTAGATTGATGAAGGAGCTTTATTATGTGGCGTAATTTTGGCACACAATAAATATATATATATAATTAAAAAAAAAGAAAAAAAAGGGGGAGAGGGAAGATAAGTGTGATTTTTTATCAGAGATTTGAAGTGGTTTAAGATATATATGTATATTATTTAGTTTAGTAATATATCAAAAATATACGACATGCTAAGGTGGCACCAAACATGAGGCTATTGCTATTATTCAGAATTTCTGCTCTTGTCAAAATTAATGTGCGTATAATATATGGATTTATTGGTTCATTTTCATATATTGGAATCAACGAGTCAGTTGAAGTCATTAACAGAGAATTGAAATATTGAAGGCAACTTGGCGAGCCAGATACTCCATAAGGATGAAATATATATACATATATAAAAATTGTCTATTAAAGAAAATTTATGCATATGTTGTCTTAGGGTTAAGGTCAGTTTAATGCGCTTAAGGGAGACACATGCAATTAAATGATACTACAAGCTTACGCACTAAAAAAAAAAAAACTAAATTATATGTAGCATTAGCTCCAAGCTCTTGTAATATGAATCATGCAAGACATGTACGTGACAGTAGTGCAGCCATTCCACAAGCATGCATGTGCTGAGCAATTTCATAGCCATTAGAAAGGCTTATCTAATGCCTAAACTTCTTCGACTTTATTCGAAGGACTTTAGTCAAGGGGTAAAATGTAGAGGGCTAAAAATATTATATAAATATATTGGGCTAAGCCCATTGATTATTTAACTTGACCCATTGGGCTATATGATAGGGCCTAATGAGTCCGGTCTAATTATTAGGATGACTTAAGGAGAATTGGCTTGGTGGGCTTGAAACATGGATTGTTCGATTGGTCCATTAGCATTCAGCCTTTCTCAGGCAAGCTTATATACTTATGAGGAAGGCTATTGGTTTTGGGCTTATAGCAAGCTCATTGGTATAACCTTAAAATTAGCAGACTCCATCCTGTCCGTTGATTGCTAAAGTGATCTGACGAATGTCATTAGGCTCAAGAGTCTATAAATATTCAGCCATTCCTCCTCATTAAAGGACCTTTTGGCCGGATTTTAGATATTAGAAAAACAGTGTTCCACCAAGAGTTCTCCGCTCTTAAAGATCAAACAAGAGATCGGGCAAAGAACAATCTCTATTGCTCAAGAACTGCAAGGTTGACGCTTGAAGTCCCCTTAGCTTCTTTGTTTGTTATTTGTGCATTTGAGACACTTGAGACTGCCTGTTCCTCCTCTTTGCCACTCTCTCCCTATTCATCCCATCACGTGCCATCTCTAAATTGCTTTTCTCTAAATTTACGTGCAGCGCGGTGCTCAAGTCATACGTATGTGACAATTACTATCGAGATCCCCTATCTACAAAAATTCACTGAAAAATCCTTAACATAGATATATTAATAAAAAAATGATAATGATATAAAGTTATTTTTTTAGTTTTGAGAAAATGGATATTTTTATCCAATAAAATAAATCTTTATACCATCAAATATATAGTATAAAATTTTTGGATCTTATCTCATACCTTAAAGATTCTTTTATTTAGTAACTTGATTCACTATACAAACCAAATAAAGAATTAAAAATTTTATTTAATCTAATATCATAAAATGATGACAATAAAACAATATCGTAATTTCATTCATCATGCTTAAGTTATAAACTTTTCCTCCCTATTTCCAAATTTTCTAACAACAATTTTATGTGATCCATATATCCTTTGCCTTACAAAATTCACACCCTTTTATCGTATCCTTTAACCAAACAATAGAAAGCAAGTGATTTTTTCATCAAATCCGTTCTTTTCTATTTTTTCCCCTCCCTTCTCTAATTCCAACATACATCTCCCTCCATAATACTTTCTCCTCTCTTCTTTTACCTTCTTTTTCTTTCCCTTCACTTGCAATAAATTGATACTAGAGTCACTATAGCCATGTGTTACCAAATAGCAGTCTAAACTTATCAACCCAACCATTTCACTAGGTTGATGGAAAATAAATAAATAAATAATAAAATAAAAATAAATGATAACTATAATTATACTTTCAAAATATTGGTTAGATGCTAATAGATTTTGTATAACTTTTAAAACATGACTTTGACTTTAACTTTTGAAAACATGGAAATATCTTTAAGTTATTATTAAAACTTGAGAAATTTTCTCTAAAATGACCATAAATATTGATGATGGGTCTAAGTGATACTCAGAGGAATGCACATATTTCTAAAAATTATGAGAAGTGAAAGCACAATTTGGAGTCTATGTGCATCCAAGCAATAATTTTAGAAATGCATTTGCAATTGGCTCTACAAATAAAGGAACATAAGGATTCATGGTTCTCTCAAGATTGACTTGAAAAACTATACACCAATAGGTTTCAAGGTAAACATGGCATATTTCACATTCTTAAAGTTCTCCAATATCCCTTTAAACAGGAGTGAGAGTAGAAGGTAGGTAAGATACAATCTCTTTCCTATAGGACATGTAAAAAAAATTTGGAATTGAATCTATTGTTAGGTCCTTTATAATCATTTTGGAATCTATATTTTGTTATATATATATGTTTCAAAGTATCTCGTAGAACCTAAGAAGAATTCCAAACCCCCCTCCTCTTTTAGAGTTTAAATATTAATAGTTATTCATGTTTAAAATTATCATGTTCAAATCGTAAGTATATATCGTTTTAAATATAAATTATAACATATGTAAATATAATGAATTTTAGTAAAAACATTAAATAATAACAAAATGTCATAAACATATAACATGATATCAGTTTAAATTGATGACTTAAGATAAATTTGATTATTTGATCAAGTATTTGTTTAAAAGAATTTTTTGTAAGTTAGGTCCAATGTGGTTGAATTTTGCAATACATTTATTAAATTAAGTTATACACACACATATACATATACAATGCATTTATTGAGAAATTATATGGTATTGTAAAACTTGAAACTTGTGGATTATAGAGTTTAGAATGAGCAAAAAGGTCATAAGCACTCCATCCAATAACAATAGGCTCTGAAAATTTATAAATGGAGCTTCCTGTACCTATATGACTGTGGAGGATTAATAAGTTTTAGGGTTCCATAAGCTCCAGTGCTGGTCCCTACCTTTAGATATAAAGCGTATGAGAATCTACTTTGAAAATATGAACGTCAGATCAGGGAGTTATAAGATATTATGAAATGTTTTTCGCTTACTATATATGCAATGAGACCGAATTATGACATAGCAATCACAGTTATGATTATGACATACCAACCTCTTGACAAAATAGAAAATTGCTGTTCTTCTTTTAACAAAACCTTATAATTTTCTAAAGATGGTAACATTAAAAATGATTTCCTAATGTTAACTTTTTAGATACGATTATATTTCACTGTCAAATCATTTTGCACAGACCAGATTGATAGCTTATGTATTGACATATTTGGCAATCATTTGAATTTTTTTCCCTATATTATGATATTTATCTTTATTTGTTAGACCTGTAATGAACCCAAACTATAGAAGCATTTTCGAGATCATCATAAATTTTTTATGTTTTCATGCTAAATGAGACTAACAGAGCTAGTCTTGGGATATAAGTGAGGCAGTATTGAAGGATACTCAATTCGATCAAACTTAGAGAATCTAAAATAATTGCAAACGTTTCAAGCTTGTAGAATTTGGACCAATATTTAAAATAAAGACTAGATAATTATAAATTCATAAGTCACCTAGAACTAGGTTAGAGAATATTAATAATAGGGAGTAAAACAATGATACTTTCTCTCTTTACAAAAATTTGAATAATTTATCGATTAGATTTTAGTTTGAGTATCGAGTACGTTTGATGTCTGGCACATATAGTCTACGGAGAAACCATATGGGACTGAGGTCAGTAATTGGACTCAAGTTCCTTGTCAACAGGTTTGGATTTCAGATAGCTGGCTTTAAAGGGGATTGATTACATCCCTAAATGAGTTCTGACCATGGACCTTTCTGAAAAGAGAACCCATGACTAGGACTACATATTGGGCCCAGGGTTTGCAACTTTTCGCAATCAAGCAGTTTGGGGAAAATGAATCAACACGTAATATTAGCCTTTGGCCCAGTTTAAATTCATAGTAAAGCCTGAATAAATCGACACAAGAAAGATTGCATCTAATAACTTCAATAAAAACAAAGAACGAAAATAATAACCATGCCATCTAGACATGTCTGATTTTTCATGTGATTCAATAGACATCCTTGATCGTGACTATTAAGAATACTTTTAATGGTACTGAAAAGTTGTTCGATCACAAAGATTATGCTCTAAGGTTGCTAGAATTTGCTTTCAAATGAGGGAATGGATATAGGAAAAGTATGCCAATGTTCATGTCAATATTATCGGATCCGGCTCAACAACCAGACCGATGGGTTCAAATCTATAATCGGACTCATATGAATGGTTGAACTGTTAAACTTTTTGGACACATCAGGTTCGATTCGTTAAAAAAAAAATGTAAAATGTAAAATTGAAATAACATTAAAAATTGAAATTAAAATAATATTCAAAACTTAAACTATTTTTACGTGAAATAGAAAAAATTAAAGTAAAAAATGATAGGAATTTTAGGGGTATAATTGGTAATTTATTTCTTATTCACTTTTCATTTTTGTATCAATTAAACAAAGTAACATGTTTATTTAATTCCTATTGAATTATAATTTAATCTTTCTTTATTCCATTTGGTGAAGTGAATGCTTGTTAATGTGTTGTTGTTATTAACAATATAAGAAATAAATACGCTAAAAAAGCATGCATAGTTGGATAATTATAGAATTCATTAAGAAGAAGCTTTCATTCTTTAGCAATGTAGATCTAAAACCAATTTTTATCTTTTAATTTTCTTTTGTAAATTTTTGTCTCATATTATTAAGATGATAAATCTACTTGGATGTTGTTTTATATAAATAAATACAAATCCCTTTAAAGTTTTTACAAGATGGGCTAAAAACTATTAAAAGTTTTAAACTCATAGTTTTTAATTTGAAAAAATTTACATTGTATATATTTTTTAATTTAAGAAACAAAAAAATTAAGGCCGATTTATGAATTTAAAACCGGCTCAAAGATTGGTAGGTCCTTGGAAATAGCTTGAAACCTAGTCCCATGGTTTTGGAGGTTGGTTCTCGATTTTTGGGACTTGGAGCTATTAGTTTCGGGTGTGGGTTTGGGGTGGTTCTATTCTGTGACCATGTATACCTACATTGTCGTCAGGAATCTTAAAAGCATTTGCTAAGTATGAATTAAGTTTTGTACCAATCCCTTGTCTCTTATATCAATTATAATTATGCCTTTGCAAAAAGAAGATAAGTTTTGTCTTAACTTAGAAGTCTCTCTAGTATTTACCTTCTCTATTAGAATGTTTTAAAGCACGAATTATCTAACTTCACATGCATTTGCAAAATATTATGCTATCTTTACCAATATTTTTATTACTCGAATGTAATGCTTCAAAACCTAAAATAAAAATAACCTACTGTAAACACCCCATTTTTGCCATAATAATCAATAATAATCAATTATCAATTTTTTTACATTTTTTTTAATTTAGCAAAAATAGAAAAAATATTCAAAAAATAAAATAAATAGAAAAAATACATCAATTTTAGAAAATAATTACAGAAATAGTAATAAAAGAGATTAAATAATTTTTACAATTTTTTGAAATTTCAAAAAATACAAAAATAATAAAAAATCGCATTGCATATATGCAAATTGCAAAAATAAAAAAATCGAGTAAGTGGGCTAGCCTAACTGGTCCGAGTCACAGTCCTGTGCGCGCAGGAGGGGGTTAGGTCACAGGTTCGAAACGCGGGAGAGGAAGATTCCGCGTTTTGCAATTTTTTCTCCTCGCCTGGGACACGTATCAACAGCTGATTGGCTGGAATGGGCGCACGCGCCGGGCGCGTGATCATCTTCAACCTTCGTCTGAGATCATCGCCGGTGGGGGAAAAAATCGAATTTTGGCCGTTTTGATTTGATTTTTTGCACAAATCTAATAGATATCTAACTAAAATAGGATAAACATCATCCAATTGGAATTAAATCGCAACAAATTAAAGGATTTACACAAATCGGAGATGGGTTTTTCAACCGAAATCCGATTTGCTTCAATCGGAGGAAATCCGAGCTTATCCAGCTCGATTTCTTGCGCCTATAAATAGAGGAGGAAAGGAGGAAGCAGAATCACAGATCAGAAGTGAGAAAAAGAGAGAAATCGAAGCCTCGCTGGATTCTTCCAAGCTGCGATCGTTGATTAAGCACCGAACTGCCACCAGGAGGCGTTTTTGGAGAAATCCATCGCTACGGTTGAGTTCCCCACCCTTGAAAACCTATAAAACGACACCTCAACATCCTCGAAAGGTCGCCGGAACACCGTTAACGAGCACCCCCAGCCACCGTGACCGATCGACCCAACCCAATCCGACCCGACCGACTTGACCTGCGCACTGACCCGGATCCAGGTAAGTCGGATTTTTCGATTTTTTTTTGTATTTTTTTA
This sequence comes from Laguncularia racemosa, assembly GCA_037954665.1. Lineage (NCBI taxonomy): Eukaryota > Viridiplantae > Streptophyta > Magnoliopsida > Myrtales > Combretaceae > Laguncularia > Laguncularia racemosa. The sequence goes on along the minus strand of JBBMOL010000160.1, from coordinate 92,311 downwards.
TTTATTTAGTTATTTTATTCATTTTTTCGAATTTGTTTATTTATCTATTTATTATTTATAATTCAAAAATAGAAAAATATTAAAATTTAGATTAGTTTTTTTTTAGGATTTAATTTAGGGCGAATAATAGAAAATAATAATAAAAAGAATAAGAAATAAAATAATAATAATAGTAATAATAAATTATAAAAATATAAAATAATAAAAAATGATAAAATTTAGATTTTTAGTTTAGGATAGATAAATAATATAGGAGAAATTTTTTTTCAATAAAAAATTAATAAAAATTTATAATAATAGAGGTGAGTTGAAAAATAGGGAAATAAAATTTTTTATCATTTAGAAAAATCATTTTCTTAGAATAACTTACTAAAAAACACAATAAAAAGACAACAAAAATAAAATAAAAGACATTTGGATAAAGTTTATATTTTAGGAGAATAGGGTGGTAACCTTAGGGTTTTAATAGGTTAGCCTCCGAACTTAGAAACTCTGGTTTTCCCTTTCCTCTTTTTAAAAAAACGAAAAGAGGAAATTTTGCTGACTAGTGTTCTAAATTAGGATTGATCTGCTCAATTAGTCCTAATTTAACCTTTCCCAACTATAGTTGGGTGGCGACTTCAAGATAAAATGAAATTCCTAACTTAAGTCGAGTGTCCACATTAGATGAGCATAGGGTCTAGTATAAATCGGATTAGGAATGGAAAATAAAAAATTAGACTCGATAGGATGGCGACTCTACTAGGGAATCTTCTTTAGTAGGTTAGCCACCTGAATCTCCTTAAATCACTTTTTCGAGAAATGTCTTTTTAGTTTGTTATACTGCTGCTAACTTTTCAGGGATTTGCTTAAGTTTAGGATTCGGTTATTTACCTTTAAGTAGTTATTTACCTTCAAGTTTGCATGCATGTAACTGTGTGAGTAGATACGGTCAAACCCGAGCCGTCTTAGGACTCTAAGACAGGGGGCCATTGTGTAGGTTTCGAGCGAAGTGATATGATCACCATTTAGGACTGATTAGGTTACCCCACCCAATGCTTCGATATGGCATGAGATCCATTTCTCCGAGAATGCGGGAGGCCATAGAGCTTGGGGACCTATTAGAACCTACCTATCTGCATACACGACGTCATGGGTTGACAATCGATTGATGATGTAATACTTTTATTCTATTTATGGAGTTCAGATAAATTTCTCTGTAATGCTATCATTGTAACATAGTTCTTCTTGTAATTAGAAATTTTTGTTTGTAATAGATGGCTAGTTCCACAATCGACCACCTCCTCCACAAAGAGATCCGAGTTTGCAAACCTCTATACCCAAAATTGGTGCTGGACTACTGGTTTACTCTGTACAACCTTGAAGAGCAGGCCTTCATTCAGCAGAAGATAGGGCCCATCTTCTCACTAATGAAGATGGAGATGAACTTACCCTTGGTACGGGCCATGCTCCATTTATGGGAAATAGAGCCCGCGACTTTCTTCATTGGGCCGTACGAGATCACTCCCACTCTGGAAGAGTACACCCAACTTCTACAGGCTCCAACACTAACCAATGAAGTATATGTACTGGATCTTGAAGCCGGGCCAGCCGGTATCTTCAGCAGACTTCTGGGTATCCGCAAAACAGCAATTAACAAAGCCTTAGCAAACTGTAACAGATACTGCATACGGATGGATGAGTTAGAAGCCTGGTTCATAGCCCGAGAAGATAATGAGGACAGGAAAGACATATTGTGTGGGGACCCCAAGAGCTATAGACAAAGAAGGGTGAGTGCTTTCATCCTAACAGCCTTCGCCACCATACTCTTTCCCACTGGAACTTTTTTATATCCATTACCGAGTTGCAGAACTGGTGGCCCAATTCCTGGAAGGAAAATCTTACATCTTGGCTCTATTGGCTGAACAGATCCGGAACTTGAACTTCGTCAAGAAAAAGGGCTATGGGATCCTCCGCTCAAACATCAACCTCATCCTGATTTGGTTTGTAAGCCACCTCAAATGTTTCGAGCTGAACTTGGTCTGTAAAACTTTAGCTCAATAAGTGGACCTCGTAGACTCGTGCATAGAGAAGATAAAGCTGCCCGACGGCCTTACTAGCTACAGTTGGGTAGAAGTGCTTAAAAGTTTTAGTGCCGACGACATCTTGTGGACAACTAGATGGAGTTGCTGCGACAAAGTCATCCTAACCTGCAGTAACTTTCAGGCCGTACCTCTAATCAGTATCAGCGGATGTATAGGTTATCATCCCAATTCAGTGGTCCGCCAGTTCGGTACTATTCAGGACATAGTTTATTGGCCTTTGCTAGGAGCAATCACATTTGAGTATTAAGACCCGAACTTACTAGTAGCTGAGAAGTTTTCTAAGCTGACAGAGGTCAAGGCACTATGGGAGGCCCGAATCGAGAGTCCTAATGTAGACCTCAGAGAGCTGGATGGCAAAGTAGGCAAGTACCGAGCCACCAGGGATTTCGTAATCCACTAGCTATATCAGACAGGGGAAAGGGCATACCGGGTCCTGGATATCACCCAACCTAAGCCAGACAAGGTAGACCTAGAGTTGAAAACCTATCTGGAGCAAGTCGGGGCTCGAATAGAAGTATATTTCGAGGCTGCAGACTACAAAAAGGATATCTGGAAGGACCGATTCAAGGAATCTGATCAAAGGAACAAGGCTTTGGAAGCTCAGCTGGAAAGGACCAAAGCCAGAGTCAGAGAGTTAGAAGCTGTCATCAACGGAAAACCGGCGCCTACGCAGTAGAAGACCAAGAGAACTAGGAAATAGATCCCTATTGTACTTTTTCATTTTTTTCAAGTATCGAACTCCAAGTTTTCAGTATTTATAAAAATAAAGTTTCAGTATTATATCATTAATCAATTGTTGGCCCCTTTATTTTAGCATCTGTGTGATACATGCACCATATTTTCATACATACATTAAACTAAGGAAAATGCAGGCCAGGTATCAAAGATAGCTCCCAAACAACCAAACCCTCCAAAGAGCCCAATCTGCACTCGTTCAAGAACCAAAATGGCAAACAATGGCAACAACAGCGACAACCGTAACAACATAAGTGCCAATGCTGCCTCAGACCCTAGGATCGTATCCCTGGAACAAATGGTCTAGCAGCTAGCTGCACAAGTCTACCTCCTGATTGAGAGTATTGGCCTCTTTCGCACCACCCAACCGACTCAAGAAGAACACTTTGGGGCCAGAAAGGGGAAAGCAGTGGAGGGTCAGCCTCTAGAATATAAAGAAATCAATTCCCACCTCAACCCAGCCTTTGAGTATGAACCGAGAGCTAACCAGGGTCCGACCTCTGATGACCTAAAGAGGGAAATGGAGGACAAAAAAAAGGAGATGGAAAAGAGACTTTTTCAGCAACTGGCTGACAAAATGAAGACAATAGAGGGGCCTGACGGTTTCGAACAGGCCGGGATCACCAGCTTGCTAACATATGGGGATGAGGTATACCTCGATAAGTTCAAGACCTTGGAATTTGAAAAGTACGATGGTACTAGATGCCCCAAGATGCACACAAGGCTGTACATCTGGAAGATGAGCAAATATGCTCAATATGACTAACTTATGATCCAGACCTTCTAGAACAGCCTTATAGGCCCTGCCCTTGTCTGGTATGCCCACCTAGACTTCAATCAGGTCAATACTTAGGAAAGGCTTGCTCGGGCATTCTATGACCAATACAAGTTCAATATTGAAGTTGCCCCCTCAGTAATCGACCTGGGAAGTCTTCGGAAAAGACATGCTGAGTCTTTTAAAGAGTATGCTCAGCGTTGGAGAGCTCAAGCTGCTAGGGTAGTAACCTCGATTTCTAAAAAAGAGCTGATATTCATATTTGTCAACACTCTCGGTAAGACCTACTTCTCACATCTGGTGGGCCAGACGTCATCCAGTTTTGTAGAGGTAGTGGCAGCAGGGTGCCGGATCGAAAATGCCATCACAACAGGTAGACTCTAAACAATAGATCCTCCTAGGGTCACATCATTACAAAGGCCCTTCGGAGGTAACAAAGCTAAGGAGTCTACCATCAGCACAGTTAACTCCGGTAAAGCAGACAAGGCTGGGACCCACGTGACATTCCAAACTACGAGTGCCCCAGTCTAGCAATCCCCGACAAATCACGCCCAGGCCACTAGAGTCTCGAGACAGTTCACTCCAATCCCGATCCCACTCAGCCAGGTCTTCACTCGGCTGCGGGTGGAAAATTTAATTAGCTTTGAGATCCCGAATGATCGATACAAGCCTAGAAATTTCGACTCAAGCCTCAAATGTGACTATCATATGGGCCAAGAGGGGCATTCTACAGACAGATGCTGGAGGCTCCGAAACAAAACCTAGGATCTAATTGACGTTGAGATTGTGCAGCTGGACTTCGTTAATACCCCGGCACCTAATGTTAACACTAATCCGCTGCCTAGCCATAAGCCCACTGTCAATATGATCACATTCGAAGAGTCGGATCCCAAAGAATCCTCAAGTTAGCAAAAGGAAATAGAGCAGTGAAAAAGTCACCCCCACCAAACTTCGGAGAAAACCCCCAAATCACATATCAGAAAGAGATGGTTAGCTGGAGACCCAACAGTCGGTACCTTAGGCGAATCGCACGGGAGATTCGAGTACCTGGTAAATTATTCTTATACCCCAATTGAGTATGGGCCGCCTAGTGGATGGGGGCCCGAGTTTGAGAAAGAAGACAACCCACCAAAAGAAGGGGAGAAGTCCGTCAACATGATAAAATCAAACCAAAAGCCAATGGTCATAAAGTGCTATGAAGGACAATCAACCGAGATGCAAATTCCAAAGAAGAGGTATGTGTTCAATGTCCCAATACCTGCAGAGAGGTATAAGGCGGTACCGTTTGACTATCAGGCTCTTGATCAAGAACGACCCCCTATGGTAGGAGGAATCACCCGCTCTGGGAGAGTTTATGACCCGAAATACAAAATATTAACTGAGGAGCCCAACACGGAGGTAGGAAAAGAAGAAGAAGAGGGGCTTGTTGCATTTACAAAGATGGTCAAGGCGAGCGAATATAAGATCATGAAACAACTGAACAAAGTTCCAGCCTAGATATCACTTATGGGCCTCCTTACAACCTCCGAGCCCCATAGGGAAGCACTCTTCAAAGTGCTCAAACAGATCAAGGTACCAGAGGGCATCGCTACAGACAAATTGAGTCATGTGGCAGATTCCATCTTCACCATGGACCAGATATCTTTCTCCCCCGAAGAGCTAGGAGAAGACAGAGACCAACATACAAAACCGCTGTTCATAGTGGTAAAATGCAACGACACGATCGTCTCCCGAGTACTCATTGACAATGGGTCGTCTCTCAACGTATGCCCATTGGGTACCCTCGAACTATTGGGGGTCGATCCAAGCAGTATCAAACCAAACTCGATGGTGGTCAAGGCTTTCGACGGGTTAAAGAGAGACATAGTAGGGGAAATAAGCTTGCTGGTAGAGATTGGCCCGCAAGTGTTCTACATCTCCTTCTAAGTCCTCGACATCCCAAGGTCTTTTAATCTACTTTTGGGAAGGCCATGGATACATACCGCTGGAGCCATACCCTCAAGCCTCCATCAGAAAGGTCAAGTTCATTGCAAATGGACAGATCATCACCGTGCTGAGAGAGCAAGATTATGCCATCTATAAAGAAACTGCCATACCTTACATTAGGGAGGACGGTTTTGAAGACTTTGGTCTCCAGATATTCAACGAGGTGAAGTGGTGACCAGTAAGGAAGGCCATCGGTTTAAGGAGGGACAACAAGGGATGTTTGGACTAGGGTACGTTCCTACAGCCCAGGAAGAGGCACAAGCTAGAGGTGTCAGAGGTAGGAGGAAAGAGAAGCCAAGTAACACCCAGATGCGCTTTCCACCCCTCCAACAATCATTTAAACAAGCAACTACCATTCAAGAGCCAAGGATAAGCGAAGCTGACGTTAGCAATGGGAGCCTGACTTCTCGCACGTCCAAGCAGTATCTAGCTCTCAATAATTGGTTCTATTATCCTATTGATAGCATTAAGTCGGCTCAAGGATAGGGAACAATTATTAAATAATTTTTATTGTGATTTCTTTTCATAATTCAATAAATTACAATTTGTCTTGCTTATATATATGTACTTTCATTTCACTTCACCCAGATTCCCTACCATCGAACTTCAGGAACATTTCGCGTAGGTAAAAAATGAAAACATTGATATCATTTCCAACATTGCTGGGTCAGCTGTTGAAGGCGATGTCCTTAACCACGAAATAATACAAGAAAATTGGCAAAAACATGAACAAAGTGGAATTTCAATCAACGAGCCGACGGAGACAGTAAATCTAGGAAGTGTTGAGAAACCTAAAAACCTCAAGATCGGGACCAATTTAAGTGCCGAGCAAAAACGTGAGATGATCGTGCTGTTAACTGAGTATGGAGATGTGTTCGCCTGGTCATATGGCGACATGCTAGGATTAGACCAATAAATAGTAGTTTACAAGCTTCCCACAAGGGAAGATGTAAAACCTAAAAAATAGAAATTGAGAAGATTTAGGCCTAACATCTTACTAAAGATTAAAGAGGAAATCAAGAAACTGCTAGAAGTGGGGTTTATCGAAGTATTTGACTACCCAGAATGGGTAGCGAATATAGTCTCCGTTCTAAAAAAGAATGGAAAAGTATGCATATGCGTAGACTTCCAGGACTTAAACCAAGTTACGCCAAAAGATAACTTCCCCCTACCTCACATCGATGTGCTGGTAGACAATACTGCAGGAAACCATCTTTTTTCATTTATGGATGGTTTCTCAGGACATAACCAGATAAAAATGGCTGAAGAAGATAAAACTAAGACGACTTTCATCACAATATGGGGGACTTTCTGTTACAAAGTCATGCCTTTCGGTTTGAAAAACACCGGGGCAACGTATCAGAGAGCTATGGTCGCAATCCTTCATGACATGATGCATCGAGAAGTCAAAGTATACGTCGACAATATGATAGCCAAGTCTAAAGAAGAAGAAAGCCATACAAATATTATGAGAAAGTTGTTTAAGCGATTGAGAAAGTTCTAGCTCAAGTTAAATCCAGAGAAGTGCACTTTCGGGGTCACGACAGGCAAGTTGTTAGGGTTTGTCATAAGCCGGGAAGGTATTAAAATCGACCCTGACAAAGTAAAGTCTACACTAGAGCTACCTTCTCTACGCACTTTTAAAGAAGTAAGAGGTTTGCTGGGAAGGTTGAATTACATAGATTGTTTTATCTCATAGCTCACAGACAAATGCCGTCCACTAAAAAAGAATGCCGCAGTAGAGTGGGACGACAAATGTGAAGAAGCATTCAGAACGATCAAAGACTATCTCATAAAGCCTCCAATCTTGATAGTTCCAAAGCAAGGGAAACCCTTATTTATATACCTCACGATACTCCCTGAGTCCATGGGGTATGTGTTGGGGTAGAAAGATGAAGAGGGGAGAGAGCATTCCATACATTATTTAAGCAAGAAATTCATGGATGGGGAACAGAGGTATTCAGAAGTAGAGAGGACTTGCTGTGCTCTGATTTGGGTCATGCACCTATTGAGGCAATACACCATTTATTATCACATTGAGCTGCTGACAAGACATGATCCTCTGAAGTACTTGGTAGAGAAACCCGTTTTGTTAGGGAGAATCTCCAAATGGCAAATGCTCTTATCAGAGTTTGATATCACATACATAAATCAGAACTCGATGAAAGGGCAATCTTTAACCGACCAATTGGCAGAACACCCAGTTGAGGGAGATTCCCAAGAGCCACAAGCCCAATTCCCTGATGAAAATATATTAACAGTGGAAAGTACATCAGTAGAAGACTGTTGGATAGACCGGAACCCTAAGTGGAAGATGTTTTTTGATGAAGCTGCTAATGTATTCGGTTGTGGGATCGGGCCAGTGTTGATATCCTCACACAGAACACAATTCCCTTCAGCAATAAGACTCACATTTCCATATACTAATAACATCGCAGAATATGAGGCATACATCTTCGGCCTCAAAATGGCTTGCCACATGGAAATTCATGAATTAGAAGTGTATAGAGATTCATCACTCATCATACTACAGACGAGAGGGGAATATAAGACTAAAGACCTCAAATTGGTACCATACCATCAACATTTGACAGAGCTAATCGAGGAATTCGAGGCAATCACTTTCACATATATTCCGAGAACTCAGAATCAGTTTGCAGATGCACTCGCCACATTAGCATCTATAATTCAGATAACAGGGGGAGTTGAAGTCCAACCATTAAAAATAGACATTGAAAATCGGCCCGCCTACTGTTTGGTAATTGAAAAAGCACAAGATGATAAGCCCTGGTATCACGGCATAAAAAATTTTCTCCAAGAAGGCAAATACCCTGAAATGGCTAGCAAAAATGACCAAAAAAACGCTCAGAAGGTTAACAAGTCGTTTCTTATTAAGTGGGTTTGTGCTTTACAAAAGATTGCCTGATACTACCTTGCTAAGATGTGTGGATAGAAATGAGGCATGTGAACTGATGAAAGAAGTGCATGAAGGGGTATGTGGACCTCATATGAACGGCTACATGTTGGCCCAAAAAATCATGAGGTTGGGTTACTATTAGCTAACCATGGAATCAGATTGCATCAAATATGTCAAAAACTGTCATTTGTGTCAAGTGTACGCAAACTGGATAAATGCTCCGCCCAACGAGTTGCATTCGTTGTCAGCACCATAGCCTTTCTCTATGTGGGGGATCGACATAATCGGCCCAATCACTCCGACAGCATCCAATGGCCACAGGTTTATATTGGTAGCCATTGATTACTTCATCAAGTGGGTGGAAGCTTCATCATATGCCAATGTCACCAAACGGGTAATAGTCCGGTTCTTGAAGATGGACATAATAGCTCGATATGGAGTTCTTGAGTCAATCATCACTGAAAACGGTACCAATCTCAACAACAAGACGATGACAGGTTTATGCCAACAGTTCCACATAAACCATAGAAATTTAACTCCTTACCGACCTCAGATGAACGGGGCAGTAGAAGTAGCCAACAAGAATATCAAAAGAATCATTAAAAAAATGACAATCACTTACAAAGATTGGCACGAGATGTTTCCATTCGCCCTCATGGCTTACAGGACCTCAATTAGAACATCTACTGGAGTTACCCCGTATTCTCTAGTATACGGTACTGAGGCAGTGCTACCAGTTGAAGTCAAAATACCATCATTCGGAATTCTATCAGAAACACAGTTAAATGAATCAGACTGGGTAAAGAAGAGGCTTGATCAGTTGAATTTGATTGGCGAAAAAAGACTCACTGCATTATGTAACGGCTAGTGTTACCAACAAAGGATGGCCCGAGTATTTAACAAGAAAATGAGGCCTCGATGCTTCAAAGAAGGGGATTTGGTGCTAAAGAAAGTTCTCCCGAATGCTCAAGATTGCAGAGGGAAATTTACCCCAAACTATGAGGGTCCATATGTGGTAAAGAAGGTATTGTTAGGCGGTGCTCTGATATTAACTCAAATGGATGGTCCAGAATCGAGAGACCCCATTAATGTAGATGCTGTTAAGATGTACTATTCTTAGGCAAGGGAATTGAAATTTTGCCGATGTTTATGAAAGCCAATATTCAATACAAATTTCATTGAGTCCAGTTTTCATTTTTTTTACAAGCAAAGTTAATGTCTTTGAATGATCGATAATTGCAACCAGTTCTCATTAAAACAAACATCCCTAAACACATTACCTACCACTTCACCAATGAATGATGAACATTGAAATGACAATGAATCTCAATAAATTTTGTGATATAATTCTACCTATTTTTGAGCATTAAAACCTGGTACATTAGTAGGATAATACTACCATCAAAAGAGCCATGCGCATAAGAAAGGAAGCACATCAAGACCCTTAGCCCTGTTTTCAAGCAAGAATGAGCAAAGGAAAAGCAAACCAGCTCGAAGGTTCGGTTGTTTGGTTGCTATCCGCGGTAAATTGGTAAGTATCTTAGAATAAATAACTATCATCCACATATCATAAAACATCCCTTATCAAATCATTTAACCCATTCATTAGGAGCATTTTCAAAAGCATAAGTTAGTCAGCCCATAGAGGGGCACTTGCTTAAACATCCTCTCTTATGGTCAGCCCATAAGGGCACTTTTTGAGACGTTTCTCTCGTCGTAGGTTAGTCAGCCCGTAAAAGGGCACTTTCCTAATTATCTCTTCTCAAGGTCAGCCTATAGGGGTACCTTTCGAAACATTTCTTCCCCAGGGTCGCGAGTCTAAGAAGACGCTTCCCACCATAGGTTAGTCAGCCCACAATGGGGCACCTTCCTAAACATCCCTTCAAAATGTCAGCTTATAGGGGCACCTTCTGAGGCATGTCCTCTTGTTGTAGGTTAGTTAGCTCGCAAAAAGGCATTTTCCTAGACACCCTTTCTTGAAGTTAGCTTAGAGGAGCACTTTTCAAATCTATCGATCAGTTAGCTCATAGGAGCACTTTTCGAATCTATCGATCAGTTAGCTCATAGGAGCACTTTTCGAATCTATCGATCAGTTAGCTCAGAGGAGCACTTTCAAATCTATTGATTAGTTAGCTCATGGGAGTACATTTTGAATCTATCGATCAGTTAACTCATAGGAGCACTTTTCAAATCTATCGATTAGTTAGCTCATGGGAGTACTTTTCGAATCTATCGATCACTTAACTCATAGGAGCACTTTTCAAATCTATCGATTAGTTTGCTCACAGGAACACTTTTCGAATCTATCAGTTAGCTCAGAATAGCACTTTTAAATCTATCGATTAGTTAGCTCATAGGAGCGCTTTTCGAACCTATATATTAGTTAGCTCAAAGGAGCACCTTCGAATCTATCGACTAGTTAGCTTCGGGGAGCACTTTTCGAATCTATCAATTAGTCAGCTCATGAGAGCACTTTTTGAATTTGTCAATAACTGATTAGTCAGCTCATAAGAGCACTCTTCGGAAGTATTTCTCCCTAAACAGTCACCAGTCTAGCCAGACGCTTCTATTGACGGGTAGTCAGCTCATAAGAGCACTTCCTAAGACAATCTTTTCTTTAAGGTTGCTAGTCCGATAAGACGCTTCCTATCATCAGCTATTACATACTCCTAAACAATCCTTGAGATGTTTTCTATTGCTAATTAATCAACCCATAGAGCACTTTTTGGGATGATAGATTACTCTAGATTGTTAGGTTGTTTAAAACCATTTCCTAAGCAATACCAACCGTCACAAAATACTCGTGGGGTTATTAGCTCATTGAGCATTTTCCTACTAGAGACCAAATTCCAGATAACCAGCCAAACCAAGGCGTTATCCATTCAGTCAAGAGGCTAAAAATGGCGTCTTTCTTATCTTTATAGTTAAGTTTTTTAAACTTTACTACAAAGAGGGGCAGTTGTAAACACCCCATTTTTGCCCTAATATTCAATAATAATAAATTATCAATTTTTTCTATTTTTTTACATTTTTTTTCTAATTTAGAAAAAAATAGGAAAAATATTCAAAAAATAAAATAAATAGAAAAAATACATTAATTTTGGAAAATAATTACAAAAATAGTAATAAAAGGGACCAAATAATTTTTACAAATTTTTGAAATTTCAAAAAATAATAAAAAATCGCATTGCATATATGCAAATTGTGAAAATAAAAAAATTGAGTAAGTGGGCTAGCCCAGCTAGTCCGAGTCATAGTCCTGTGCACGCGGGAGGGGGTCAGGTCACAGGTTCGAAATGCGGGGGAGGCAGATTCTGCGTTTTGCAATTTTTTCTCCTCGCCCGGGACACGTGTCAGCAGCTGATTGGCTAGAACAGGCGCACGAGCTGGGTGCGTGATCATCTTCAACCTTCGTCCGAGATCGTCGCCGGCGGGGGAAAAAAATTGAATTTTGGCCATTTTGATTCAATTTTTTGCACAAATCCAATAGATATCTAACTAAAATAGGATAAACATCATCCAATTGAAATCAAATAGTAACAAATCAAAGGATTTACACAAATCGGAGATGGGTTTTTCAACCGAAATCCGATTTGCTTCAATCAAAGGAAATCTGAGCTTATCCAGCTCGATTTCTTGCGCCTATAAATAGAGGAGGAAAGGAGGAAGTAGAATCACGGATCAGAAGTGAGAAAAAGAGAGAAATCGAAGCCTCGCCGGATTCTTCCAAGCCGCGACCATCGATCAAGCACTAAACTGCCACCAAGAGGCGTTTTTTGAGAAATCCACCACCACGGTTGAGTTTTCCACCCTCGAAAACCTAGGAAACGACACCTCAACATCCTCGAAAGGCCGCCAAAACGCCGTCAACGAGCACCCCCAGCCGCCGTGACCGATCTACCCAACCCGCTTCGACCTGATCCGACCCGACCCACGCACCGACCCAGATCCAGGTAAGTTGGATTTTTCGATTTTTTTTGTATTTTTTTTATTTATTTTTTCGAATTTGTTTATTTATCTATTTGTTATTTACAATTCAAAAATAGAAAAATATTAGAATTTAGATTAGTTTTTTTTTAGGATTTAATTTAGGGCGAATAATAGAAAATAATAATAATAATAATAAAATGATAAAGATATATTAGAAAAAAATGATAAAATTTAGATTTTTAGTTTAGGATAGATAAATAATATAGGAGAAATTTTTTTTAATAAAAAATTAATAAAAATTTATAATAATAGAGGTGAGTTGAAAAATAGGGAAATAAAATTTTTTATCACTTAGAAAAATCCTTTTCTCAAATAAATCAAGAATTGGTTTTTTTCCTTAAAATTATTAATTTTCAGAAAATCAAATGATTAAGCTTAGGCTTAGATTTTTTTTAGAAAAATACTAAAATAATAAGAACGTAAACCAAAAGTAATTTCATAATTAAAAATCACAAACACATTAAAGTTTTTCAGGAAAAGCGAACTACGGCCCGTTTGATCCTGAATAGCAGGTACGTAGGCACCCATTTGGGGCAACTCTAAAAAGAATAAGAAATCATTTTCTTAGAATAACTTACTCAAAAACACAATAAAAAGACAACAAAAATAAAATAAAAGACATTTGGATAAGGTTTAGATTTTAGGAGAATAGGGTGGTAACCTTAGGGTTTTAATAGGTTAGCCTCCGAACCCAAGAACTCTGGTTTTCCCTTTACTCTTTTCACAAAAACGAAAAGAGGAAATTTCGCTGACTAGTGGTCTAAATTAGGATTGATCTGCTCAATTAGTCCTAATTCAACCTTTCCCAACTACAGTTGGGTAGCGACTTCAAGATAAAATGAAATTCCTAACTCAAGTCGAGGGTCTACATTAGATGAACATAGGGTCTAGTATAGATCGGATTAGGAATGGAAAAAAAAAAATTAGACTCGACACCTACCACGTGTTCTCATGATGTGACGATACGCAAAAACTCAAAATAACTATAACTCAACTTACATAATAAACAAATTCCCTACATTAACATCAATGAGTGGCTTAATAAGTTTCACTCTGTAACTACAAATATATAAGACTACATAGGTAAACTGGAGTTTAGCTTATACAAAATAGTTGATATGATAACATACTAAAACACATACATAAATTGGAGTTTCATCTCCAACATGACTAAACACAATAACACATTAACTATTCTTCTTCCAACTCTCTAGTCAATCATAGTAATATACATAATCCATGTCTTCTCCTATACCCAATAGGCATATACACGTATCTCATTGTATATTACTATTTCACTAGATGAATCTACAATTGAAAAAGAGTTCTTATGAGGGGTAAGGTAAAGCTCAATACAATGTATACTAGCAAATACATGTGCATGCCATGCAAGTACACATTCACAAGAAAAATGCAACTGACAATTTATTATCTATCATTTAAGTGGATCAAACAACATAGTTTTGGCATCTTAAGGCTTGCGAAAGTACATATACACCATTTGGTATTCCCTAATGTCTATGAGTTTCCTAAATCTACCTAGATCATTTTAGTGCACGACTTTGTTAGGGACAACATTACACACTGATCAATGGAGTGCCATCCCGAGATCATTGATACTCCTGGTTCCTCGAGTCTAGTCAAACACAAACATCAAACATTTATATTCGAAGTATAATTTAACTTCATTTTTTATTCTAGCTTAATATGCACATTTAGTAAACATAGTATACACATACTTGACATGACGATTTCCTCTTGATCCTCAAGCCTCTTAAACTCTAAACCTATTTGAAGTTATAAATGCACACACTTAAGGATCTAGATCAACTAAACTAATTACTTTTATGCATTTAAAGGTATTAGGAAAGGTTAGGGATAGAAATTTAGTGAAAAGCTTGACTGTAATAAAACATAGGTTCAACATGATCAAGTATATAAGGCATCAAAAACATGTTGAGGAATACCAATAGAAATGTTGTATTTTATGCCCATGAACCTCTTTGCAAAAATTTTCACTTTTTGATTCCAAATATCATTGTCGTGCACAATACCCTTTTTGTTGTGTTCATGAAGAACACAAGCATAGTACAACCGTGTTGGTTCTATGTACTTTTAAATTTCTATCAAATTGTAGAAACTTCTCTTTTTCGTCCAAAATTGCATTCCTCAACTGTGCAAAACCCTAAATAAGTGTAGAATTTATATGTCTCCAAGAACTCTAACATTGAATAACAATGAAATTTTTCGAAAGTACACACTAATGAGACTTACTCTTTCCTTGAGATTCTCATGCTATTCTTTGTCTACTTATGTAATCTTTTGTTTGACTTTTTATTTAAACCTTTAGATAAAACAATCTCTTAGAAGAACACTACAATCTAATATAATTTCACACGAATAACAATACTTACTATGTATTGGTCTTAAATTTGTCCCCCTTTTTTACCGTCGCACTTTGGGCTTTGCATTAAGTCAAAAGACAATAATACCCTTTCCCTTGCTATAAAATAAATTACTCATTTTTTAATATTTTAAATCATTTTTAAATAAAAATACTGATTACTACATTGAATTTAAGTATTATGGAAAGTTCAAATAATCTTGCAATCATTCTTTTTTTTTTTTGGGGGGGGGTTGAGTATCAATTACAACGACTCGATATAGATGAATTACACCCACCTCTACTTATAAAGATTTTATTTCAATTTGAATTTGTTTATTCATTATGTATAAGAAAACTTGTTATGCATTCATATCTAATTGATTAAAATGCCTAAATATATTTGGTACAACCATATCCAGATATTTACATCCAGGTATGCTACACGTATTAGGTGTGAAAGTGATTAACATGCAATTTAAAGCATTATATTTTTACTTAACAAAGTGGAAACCTTCACAAAAACTTGGGAGTCATTTTTGCTAAATCTTCGTTTTCCTTTTCTAGCAAGACAAAATAAGGGTGCGTATTACTACTCACATACACAAAGATTTTTTTATATTGTGTCATCTTTGTATTCTTGTGGATACTTAGATGATAGCAAAATTTAATGTACTATCCATAGTTGACCCTTTTTATCTAACTTGGCTTTTGCAACAATAGTTGCTTTGCACCCTAAAATGTACCATCCTCTGGTTGAACTTCTAAGAAATGCATGGTGAATTTGTTAGATCATGAAGATCTTTAGGATCTCCCAATCCTTGTGCATTTGATGTTGAGTATTCATACTCATGTTATAGGAGTCACATGGCAGCCCTTGCCCCCTTCCATCCTTGGAATGAAATGGACCAATTGGGCTAGATATTTTTTCAAAAGTTAATGGAAGAACTTCTATTAGTACATTAGAGGAATATACGATATTATTTGAAACAAATGACAAGAATAAAGGAAAACAAAATGTTAGAAAATACAACTAAAAATATATAGCTATTAAATGGAAAGCATATTATTGTCAAATGATGAATTGTGATTCCTTTTTACGACTAACGGATAACTATTTCTTGATCTTTCTTTGTATATTTCCATACTTTATTTATGAGAGTTTAGCCATTAGTTAGGATATAAATTAAACCCCATAATTCAACCATTACAATTTAGACCTAAGCTAGATCAAACCACTCAATTTGAATTTTGAGACCTATATGATCCTTAATTACATTGAACCCCTTAAACCACTTGACCAAGTCTATAGGACCCTCAAGACATGTCAAATCCCCACTAGATCGCCGTATAACAATCATTGAACCTACGGACTTGAACCACTTGACCATATCGAACCTCCTTGAATCACCTTAATGGAACCACTTGGCCGAGCTGAGCCATGGTAGTTTAGTTCTGTTCAATAAATCAAGAGAGGTGTTTGATCAATACTCAATCATAAAGTAGTGGGTGCAGTTAGGATTGGATTATGCTTACAAGCTAGAGTTTTATAAGGTTATGGATACTTGGTGTCATATATATTTTTAATTTTTTTATATATTATTTATGTTATCTTACATAGCTATTATTTCTCTTTTATATCTTAGAAATATCAATTATATTACTCCTTTATTTTATTTCACCAACTAAACAAATTAGAAGAGAATATCACATAATGGAGAGAATTCGAGAGAAATAAAGAGATTGAGATAGATAGAGAATTTGTAGGACAGAATATTGGATGAGATATTAATAGATTTAGGAAAATAAAAAATAAAGTAAAATATATTAGTGACAAATGAAATGGCCATTGCTGGAAAAGCCATTCTTGGACTATAATTTGCAGCCCATTTGTCTTTTTCTTCAAATTTGTGTTTACGCTTCTAGAAATAGGAACCAACACCGGCCCAAGAATCACACTTTTGGTTAGGAACCGACCCATGTACAAGAATACATAAAATATGATTGTGTAATGATTAATGCTTCTTAGCTCCAACAAGGGTAAAGAATTAGATCATTAGGGTTAGCTCTATGAATGTGCAAGGTAATATCTTCTTTCCCTCTCTCTCATGTATTCTCCATGGCGATTGTTTATCTTGTAATTTCTAGAACTAATTGTGATTAATATGTTTTTATGTCCCATCCTTGCCCCGTGGTGTTAAAAGGGTTACTATCAACAATGCATCACAAAGCTTATGGAGTGCGGATAAATGCATTATAAGTGTTTGTACTTTTATTTTTATTAATAATTTAGTAATTAAACTTTAATTGCAATTTATAGTTTTGATTTGGTTGTAAATCATCTGTACCTTTAATTTAGTTAGCAATTTAGCATTTAAATTTTTCCAGGATTACAACTAAGTTGCAACTATAGATACTAATTTGTAAAAAAAGAAAAATTCAAACACTAAATTATCAAAAATAAAAATACAAACAGTGAATGTATATTTATTTTAGTCGTTGCTTCACCAAGAAATGTAAGGTAATAGTTTTAATTCATTGAAGTTCGAACAATATTAAGTTTGATTCTAAAGTAGGCTAAAATTGATAAAACCTTTTAGATTTTACATAATCTACAAAAACAAATGTCAAGTAATGCATAAGAACACAATATTAGGAAGAAAAGATTATCATAAATTTGTATCATCAATACAAAGTACTTTTAAATTTAAATAATTTTTTTCTCTATTAATTACAACAAGAAGAGAGAATTCAAAATTGATCTATCTCATTGAAATATTAGTGTTTATATCAATAGATTATAAGGGTTTTAGCAATTTAAGATTCTTCTATGAACATAGAAACACATTGAAAATTAAAATAAAATAAAAATTCAATCCTGCATATCATCCACCATTAAAATAAATATTGTTAAATAAACATGGGGCAATGGCAGGGAAAGTGAGAAGAAAGAAAATAGAACTTGAATGAAGTCGAGGTGGCAGAGATGAAGCCTTCACGTATTATCTAATGTCTACAGGTTAAGTATTTACCTATAGACACCGAAGTTGTCAACAAAATGGAACATTTATATAAATCGTTGATTATCCAATATTTGGTTGATATAGCAAGAATTTGCGTATTCTTATTTATTTATTTTTTACTTAAAACCCAAATGAATAATAAGATGATAAATATTGGAGACTTAGGTGCAAAATGAGTTAAATCTACTTGCGAACAGATTAGGCTCCATATTCACTTGAGTTTGCTTTGACATAAGTTCGTACACAAGCAACTTGGGTAATTTATCAAGTCAAAATCAAGCTTTGTAATAGTTAGCTCAACTATCATATGAACCTAATCAAATTTGAATGAATTTAAATGTTATACGAATTGAAGTTGGGTTTAAATATTAATATTATTTTAATTAAAAATAAAATATTTTATACATAAATCGTATCTAAATAAGTTTAATTGAGTTAAACTCGCACTCACTCAATTTTGCCTAGAGTCAAGCTCAAACTTATAATTCTAAGCTTGACCAATATTAAGTCGAGCTCAAACTCGTTAAATATTACTTTAAGTTGAGATTAAGCTTTTTATAATTTTAAGCTTAATTAATATTGATTTGAATTTAAATTTAAATTTAATATTATATTATCTTGAGTTAAACTCGATTAGCTTTATTGAAGATGAACTATAAATATAAAATGACTCACTTATATGCTATAATAAGAGATTAAAAAAGTTAACATTATACTCTGAGGACAAGATTTATCATATATAATAATGATAGTAACTCTTACTCATAACAATACTTATTATTGTTCGACGATGGGTGTGCAATGTAGAGCAAATTTTGTGAATCACGAAAGGCATTAAGACAAATTATCGAGGTCTAGGACCGTAGGAACTGGTTATGGTGTGGCAGTTTGCCTGAACAGAACCAAGCAGCCAAAATCCAAAAGACTTTGTTAGTTAAAAGTAGTTTACTGTTTTATCTTTGACTTTAATGACATGGTCCTGCAACTGAATGGATCTTGCAATCCGCTATCACATGTATCATCGGTTATATAGACCAATCACTGGGGACGGTTGAATGAACATAGCTACCTTTTATCATTTCCTCCATTGTCACCCCTAGATTTGTGTGTCCAGTGCATTACTTTAACTTAGGTACAGTACGACACTGAAACTCGGCATGTGTTTCCAGTGCCAGCCTTCAATAGCATGGCACATGCTCTCTAGTTTACATTAAGGAAAAAAAAAAAAGAACAAAAAGTAAAAGAAAAGACTCCTTACTTTTAGGTTTAGGTAATATTTAGTTATCACAGTATGGTTATTTTACCAATAAAACGTATTCTATAACATTAAAATATATAAGTCATAAAAATTAGTATTATTGGATCTTATAATTGAAGAACTATGAATTTAAAAATCTAATTGAAAATATGAATGCATCTTTTCAAAACTTACTTTTGTCAATCGAGGTTGTTATACCCATTATTAAGAGAAACTTAGTCTATGCCAAATGCAATGAGTTTGTAGTCTATGCCAAATGCAATGAATTTGAAGTAGCCGATAATAATCCTTTATATCATATTTGATATGTATGAGTGATCAAAATAGAATAAAATGAAATAGACCTGAATGAAATGAAATGAAATAGAATCAGCAACGGAATATCAAGTTTATTTTTGTACATGTTCATATAATATAATGGAATGGAATAGTACATAATGGTATTTATAAAAAATACTCTTAGATTGTAGATATAATAAATATATATTAATAAAGTTAAAAAGCTATTTAAGTAATTATCATTAATTAGGTCGAATGGAATTACGATTTTGCCCCTTTAAAAAGGTAAAATAGAATTTTCTTTTAAAGTTGGAATCATTGATTTCAAGGAATCGTGATTCTGATTTCTAAAAATGCTTTTAAATATAGGAAATAAAATAGATAAAAAAATTGCAATTCCATCCTGTGTCCATTCTAGCGTACCAAATATGACATTATAAGGCATAGATGGAAAAACAAAAAGAAAAAAATGAACATAAAAATAGGATGCAATAAAGACTACTTATTATACGAAAGTACACTATTATAAAACAATTTCATGTGGTTAAGAATGTCTAAATGTTTTCTATCATGAAAAAAAAAAGTATAATTATTCAATTCAAGTTATACTGAACACAAACTAAATATTTTAGCTTAAAAAGGAACATGGTTAATGAGTAAAATGATACACTATAAGAAATTCTAGCTTTAAAGATAAAAGTTTCTATCTTGAAAAGTATTTATTTTGTTGTGAAAAACTTTTAGAGGCAGAATTTTCTTTGTAAATTTTTGTTACAAAAGTCATCCAAGCTAATTCTATTTAGCACTAGATTGTGCATCAGTGATAAAATTATAACAAAAAACTCTATCTTAAAAACTAATTAATTCTATCGCAAACAGTTAACAAATTCTATAACAAAATAGATCTAGAGATACAAAATTTCGTTACAAATTAGCGAGAGTTTCTATCATTAAGTCCCATAAAATTACAATTGATTTTTTTGAATTAAAAGTTTAACAACTTGATTGGAGCTCCCTATACCTTAGTAATTTCACTTTTGCACTAAATGTCTTACTAATTATCCCATTTTAGCATTACTATATCCCTTTTAATTGTGACTTCTTAAGTAGTCACCTATTCTGAGAGTACTCTTCCTTGAACATATTTAATTTTATAGTTTTGTGCAATTTGTATTCTCAACAAGAACCTATGTTTTTATGATTAAAGTTTCATTTTCTTATATAAATCTAATAATGTATCTAATTTATGGTAAATTATATATAAAAAAGACGTAACATGTTATTAACTTATTTTTAAAAAATTAATTATTACATTATTTAAATTATATAACACTATAAAAAAATATAATAATAAAATCATAATATATGTACTCAATTATTTATTACTTACCAAGTACTTTATATGATATAAGATATCAAATAATTATATAATATTAAATTATAAGATAGAAAATTAAAATACATAATAAATGCAATATATTATATTATTTATTTAATGACTTATATTATTTACTTTTGGAGACAAAATTGATTTGTCTTTGAATGTGAATGATTATACTGCAAGTAATTTTGGAGACTGATTTGCAACAAAATTTGATATCACATCGAAAATTTTTCATTTCCTGCAAATGAAATTAGACATTTTTACAACATAATTTATTACCTTGCAAATTTTTAGATAATTTTTCTACATTTTGTTTAAAAAACAAATAAAAATGTTAAAACATGTCTTTTTCATGTCATCCCAATTAGTTGCAAAATTTTCACAAATAAATATTTTTAGAGAAAGTAATTTTCATGTCTTCGATTGTTATAAAAGGATTCACAAACAAACAATTTTTTTTAGGGGGTTGAGGTTGGGTAGGTGTGTGTGGGTGGTATGAAAACTAAACCAAATAGAGTGACACAACTCTTTAGAAGTCAATTTGTTTCATATAGGGATACTATGATTTTTTCATGAGGACCCATCAATCTAATTGATGAGAATAATAAATTCTACAAAAGGGATAACATAGTCCCATGTAAGGGATGACAACAAAAAGAAAAAGAAAAATAATGAGCACATAAAATAAAATTACTTATTCTTAAAATAATTTACAAGCAGATATTCCAATTATCACGATCTCTTTATATTAACCAGTGTAGAAGGCTATTTAGGTTAATACATTCTTAGCTCAATTTATTGTCATATGGATTGATCTCTTGGACTAGTGATTAGGCTTAGGGAATTGGATCTTATCTGGGATGTTTTGGAAAGATGTAATTTGGTAAATTCAAAATATGGATCACCAGATCGATACACTTGCTCACGAACTTACTCGGTTTTTTTTGTGGGTGAAAAATGGACTAGGAGGAGGTCTTTTGAGCCCTTTAGGCTTCTTATAAGCCTTAAAAGAATTCCCAAGCTTTCTTATAAGCCTTGGTTTATATTTATAAAAGAGGTGGGCTTGGCATTTTATAAGCTTAAGAATACTTGTACCCAAACTTGGTTTAAGTCTAAGCCCAAAGCCCATAGTTATATAAACAAATGGAAGCTTCAATCTAGATTGTAGACATCAAGAGTTGATCTAATAACTCATCTAGTTCTTCCATCTTAGATTCATTCAATGGTTGAAATTAGAAACCAAATTCTATATATAGGAGCCATTTACTCCTTATTTGTGATCATTCAAAGCATTAGCGAGTTTCATACAAAGGCCGTTACTCTATTGGAATGACTCCATAGAAGATTGAAACATGAAATGATAAAAAATAATTCAAGAGCATATTAAGAAGGCCAAGTTAAATCCATTGTCACATGCATGCTTCAAGAAAATGAGTTTACCTATTCCTTCTCTCTTGTCTCTCTTTGTGATACCTCTTTAAGTGTCATCGAGTTATGCTTATTGCATGTGATTAGCTAGTTACAACAATCTCCATGCAATCGAATCTATGAAGGTAGATCTATGATGTTGTATACATAATGCAATGGATTGATGATGGTATAGAAAAGTAGCATATCTATATGGATTTTTACTTAAAGAGAAAGTGGGAATTTACGGATATTGAAATAAATTGTGGTGGATTTGCAAACTTGAGTAATAAAGGTGGCTACCCCCTAAATGGTTAGGGTTTGTTAAGGAGGTTTTGTGTGCATGTGAGAGAGAGTGTGAATAACGCATGATTGTACTAAACAAATTTAAGTTCAAATTAATATACTCAGTCTAGGAGAAAACAACTAAAATAATATATTTTTTAAAAAATAATCGCAAAATAGGATATCTAACAAACTTATTCTTGAAATAGGTAGTGAAAGTGTATACTCGAAATGCACATTCAATTGAGGCAAAATTTTCCTATTTGAAAGCGCATTCTAGGAATGTACCTTTATGTATTGAAGGCGCATTTCGGGTACGTGCCTTTAGTACAAACGTACCCAAGGCATATTTTGGGTACATGCCTTCATTATGTATTGCCAATTTTTTTTTAAAAATAAATTTTATAATTGTTAAATTTATAAAAATTATTTTTTTTGTTATTCTTATATAAAATTTTAATTTTTTTAAACAAAAAAAATAATTTAAGAAAATTTATCATTGAATTTTTTTATGAATAATCATGTAAAGAAAATCATAAATAAATTTCGTGAAAAGAATTATAAAAAAATTTTAGAAACAATTGTAAAAAAAAAACGTAAGAGCATAGATATAAAAGTAGAAAAAAAATTAATGATTTGAAGATTTATTGAATCTAATAACTAATTGTAGAGTTGATCATTTGGATCTTTCAATTTATAGAAAAAAATAATGATTTGAAGGCATATTTTAGATTCATACCTTTATCATTTATTTTAAGAATAAGTTTGCCGGATATCTTATTCTACGATTATTTAAAAATATATATATTATTTTAGTAGATTTCTTCTCAATTTAAGCTCCTTTATTTTAAGTAAACTAAGTTGTGCTTCTTGATCTTATATTGAGCTACATCCAACTCAAAAATGAGTCAACTTCACTTAAACGTCGTTCAAGTTCAATTAGACTCATATGCTTATCCAGTTGCACGTTAGATTAACATAAAAAATTTGCATTTCCTTAACTTATCAGCCATAGTAGATCTTAATCCATCCGAAAATGGAAACTGTAGATGTCTCAAATATTTGGTCAAGCCCTAGAACTCAGAGATCTAGTAAGTAAGAGCCTGTCCTTTCTGATGATGCCTATGAATGCTGTGTCATTGGTTCACCGATTTCCGTTACTACTGCTTCCCTGATCTCTCACACCGGCTGTGGCAACATATGCATCACCGGGGCTTTGATCTAGATGCCACAATGTCATGGACACAGACACCTTTCGTGGTGTTTTAATTTCGTTAAGTGACAACTGGAGGTGAGGGGTTCACAAGGCCATATTTCTATGTTCCACACATTTTAATTTGTCAACGTCAACAATTCACCTCTTTCCACTAAACGACGCTCAGGTATGAATATGGAGAACAGTGGTCAAAGACAGCCCATCCTTATAAGCGCGTAGCAGCCGTACAGCATTGGCTAGCTACCAGTACTGGTGGTTAGCAACATATATAAAAATAAAAAAATAATGGAAAGCGGAGAATATTATTTCCCCCATTTTATTGATAAATTTTGTGATAGTTCACTGCTATCACTGGCCATTTTCCCCATGATCTTTACCATATACCATTAACTACTACAAACTGTTACCAAGAACTGTGGTTTCTTAAGATTATTATAACCGTACTTAACAATTCTAAGATTTCGACTATAATAAAACAAAATAAAAGGTAGGAAGAACGTTTTCCCCAAAGCAAAGGACACCCCATGTATTGTGACTTCTTGCGCATGTGGAAACAAAAGTGAGTCACATCCGAAAGAAATTTGCATAGCGTGATATGGCAGCCAGACTCATGACATCCTTGAACTTGTTCCACATACTTCTACAGACGAAAGGAGATATTTTCAAACAATTCCTTGTTTTACGTGTCATTAGAATTAAATTAGAATTCAAATGTTAAACAAGGATTCGCATGTAGATATCGGGTAATACACATGGTTAATGGGTTGGATCTATTGAAAATCGTTCAATTTGGAAAGGGTTTGAACAATATTGTGTCCCATTATTGGGTTGAAAATGCTCATAAGATGACTTTTTGGAGGGTTGTTCCGGCCTAGGATATGTCATAGGACCATAAGTTGTCCCGACTAGGTAGAAAAGGGAACACACCACATGACTCATAACTGGTAACACCCAACTGCCGATGTATGTGGGAAGTGTCCACTTGAAACCTCGTGGTCTTGTATCTCTACATGGGTTTATGCCATGTTAGGTCAGTTTGAAGGATTTAATGGAGCTTTTTAATGTTTGGAGAAAAATACGAAGCCAATAATATTCACGAGTGAAACCAAAATGGGCAGATTTCATTTAATTCGGGGGGGGGTGGGGGGTCTCCCATATCTATCGATACTTGTTACCAAACATTTCATATGATTCTTTTGAGGGAAATAAAAAACAAAGGACCTTAATCGGATGAAATCCACGACCCCGCAAGATGACAAGAGATCTACGGTTGCCTATAATGATGTCTAATTTTAGCAATGGCTAGAGTGTCCCAAAAATTTTAGCAAATAAGTAATTAAATGAGCAAATTTCACAAATTTGAAATACGCCTACATTGAAATTATTGATTATAACAAAACTTGTGGAAATAGAAAAGAATGTTGCATTTTTATCCTAGAAAGTTACCCTTAGAAAAACGGGTGTATATGTTTTGTAAAATATGTTGTATATGCTTTTTTTTTTTAATATATATTTATTATGATTAAAATTTTAGGATTGTCAAAGATTAACATAGCAATTTCAAGAAATTATGATTATTAATTACTTTTAATGGAAATAAAGTAATGAAGAGAAGCCAAGTAAAAGCGGTAGACGATGACTGAATCTTGAAGGACGAAATTATTCTATCCTTACTATTACAGTTAATAAACCTTGTTCACATCTTATCTTCTGCCATTATGTAGCACCGAGAACCACCAAATAAATTATGATAATATTTGAATGTGAACAAATTTTAATTATTTTATAATAAATGCCAAATAATTCTGCAAAACATTTTCCATCAACGAATTACCTTCCTTTTTTCCGACCAAATCCTGAATTGACAATTATTGTAGGGACAACAACATGAGCAAAATCTTCAATAGAAAATGCTAGCTCCATCTGTTAAGCATTCATTTTCTTCTTTGCCGTCACGAGGTTGCCCCAATGTCTGTGTTCAATATGCATCATGATCTTGTAAGAAAATGATCCGTCATTACTTAATTTTCAACACGTTAATTTTATGCGTCTACGACATTTGGCAAAAGTCCTTGTACCAATATATACGTAAAAATTTCGAATCAAAAGAGAGAGGGGAAAATGTTAAAAAAAAGAAAGAAAAGCTGATAGCTATGTTAATTGATGCATATGGATGCGAGGGAGGGGTGGTACTTTGTCGGGACTGTCTACAACACGAAAGGGCCACACGTTGGGGCCGCCGGCGGGGATAGATGTATGGTATGTTCGGCAATTTACATTACATTTGGCATTGGGATGGCGATCACGTGACAAGTTCTATGTTTTCTTCCATGTACCTTATACATATGTAGAAAAATGTTTAACCGTCCAATTCATCATCTGACAATCAAAATCTTAATTGTATTCATTTTTATAATTATCATAAAAATCTCATCTTAAAAATTATAATAAGTTTCTCTTTTAATCTTTTCCGATTCACGAAGTCCTAGTTACATTAATACCATAACTCAATAATGACTATGCTTGCTTTTTCGTTGTGATAAATCTAATTTTGTTTGTCCTGCCCACTAATTGTGGTGATAAATCTTGAAGAACATACATGCTAAACAATAGTGTTTCTTAAATATAGTATTTTTGACGTATTGGATTATTACAATTTTTGGGAGGGACATTGTTGGAATTAAAAAAAAAAAAATTAATTTCCATAAATAGATTTTTCGATCTCATGTGTGACTTCTCACAACCCCCTTGTGAGTATTTGGATGAGGAAGGGATAAGCTATGTAGCTAATGCCATAGGTACCCTTGTCCAGATTGATACTCTCACGACTTTCAAAGTAAGAGCTAATTAAGCCTAGGTTCTTATAGAGATTGATGCTAAGAAAGAACTCACTCATTGGGGGGTGTGTGGTGGGGGGCGGTGGGGATTTCTTTGTTGAATATCAATGGCTTCCACCAAAATGTCCTAAATGTAAAGTATTTGGGCATGTTTGCTCTAATGTTGTGGATAACCGATTGAAGGAAGTTGATGTAGAAGGTTGGGTTAAAAAAAAGGCAAGGGATTGATGACAAAAGGTTCCCCTTCAAATTCTCTTGAAACCCTGAAGAATCAAGATGACAAAGAGAGTAGCAAAGAAGTTCTTTCCCCTCTTAAACCTATGTGCAAAGCTCCTAGCTCTAGTTCCCATCTGGTTGAAGTGGAGGCTTCTCCCTTTCCAATGTTACCTAAGAAAGCTATGGAAAAGACTACTCTAGTTGTTCATTCTAACCCTGTTCCTTCCCATGTTTTAGAAACACCTAGTGAGCCAATCCATGAAAACCTTCCAACCTCTCCTAGTAAGTGCCTTGACCTTTCACCAAATGCTTCTCTTGAACACTATGAGGAACAGGTGCTGGATATCTCCCCTTTTAAGAGTATGCCCTCTCTTCATGTTGTAAATAGTCATGTTAGGCCAAGGGAACTATGTACTAACGCCTCATCCGGGAGTGGTAGAAGTTCTTTTGTTGGTAAAAGAAAGAAGAAGAAGAAACCCTTCAGGAAAAAAAAGGTTTCACTTGAAGCATTTTCTTTGTTTTGTTTTATGGTATCATGAATTTAGCGGCATAGAATGTTTGGGGTTTGAGTTACCCTATTAAATGTGCTAATGTGAAGAAATTGTGCATAGATAATGTGATTTCCTTGGTGGGTCTTTTGGAGACTAGAGTCAACCACTTGAATGATTAAGTATTCAAAAAATAATAAACTCCCATTGGTCTCTCTTTGTAAATTCTTGTGCTAGAAAGAGATATGGTTAGGATGGGATGCAAGGTTGTGGAGAAGACAAATGCTAAAAGAGCATCCTTAGTTCATCCATTGTTCTTACCTTAATTTGAGATCTAAAGTACATTCCTATGCTACCTTTGTGTATGCTTCCAATTCTGAAAGTTAATGTAAGCAGCTATGGGAAAATCTTTTATTGTTAGTACTTGCTCTATCATCCTCACCGTGGATAGTACTTGGTGATTTTAGCATAACTAAATTGGTTTTCAAAAAGTTAGGAGGAGACATGCAAATGTTTGTAGCTAAAGTAGCTTTCAAAAGCTTTATAGATGAAGTTGAACTTGATGACTTGAGGTTTGTTGGAGATTTCTTCCCCTGGTTAAATAAATAGTAGACTGACCCCATTCTAAGGAAGCTCAACCATGTTCTAGTCAACCAAGCTTGCCTTACTACTTATCCAACCTTAGAAGTGATGTTCTTTCCTTACTTACCGTTGAACCATGTTATCTGTCTAAGGCAAGGAGATCTAACCTCTCCCTATTTGTTTGTACTTTCTAGAATTATAAGGAATGTGACGGATTGCCTTATCTTTTTTTATCATTGGAGATGTAAAAAGGAGAGGCTAACTTACTTATATTTTGCAGATGACTTAATGATCTTCTGCAAAGGGGATATTCCTTTTATCACTTTAGTCAAGCAAGGCCACAACCAATTTAAGTTTTGTTTAGGTCTCCATACTAACCACAATAAAAGCTTAGATTTCTTATGTAATGTTGAAAACTCCATTAAAGTGGAGACCATAAACGCCTTTGTTTTCAATGAGGGTTCTCAACCTATCCACTATCTTGGTGTTCCTCTTATATCTTTAAACCTCAAGGGAGCGGATTGTGATGCTTTGGTTACATTTTTGCACATCCTACTTTATGGACTAGAAAGTTTCTTTCCTATGTAGGAAGACTCCAACTACTCAAATTAGTAATCTTCTCCATGCAAGTTTATTAGGCTTCCATTTTCTTACTTCCTAAAAAGTTGTATGTGTGATTATGCAACTAATGAGGAACTTCTTATGGAGTGGAAGGCCAAATATTAACTCAAAAGAAAAGGTGAAATGGGAAATGATTTGCTCTCCTATAGTTGAAGGTGGCCTTAGTATCCTTAGATTAGAGTTGTGGAACAAAGTGGCTTAAGTAAAATATATTTGGAACTTATTTAAGGGAAGACCAAGAAGTTGTGGGTTGATTGGATCCACTCCTACTTCCTTAAAGGTGCAAGCTTTTGGTCATTAAGAACATTATTTATGTGCTCTTGGACTTAGTGTAAGCTACTTAAATTGAGAGCATATTTTCAATAGTACTTTTGATAGATAGTTAGAGATGGGGAATCCATTTCACTTTGGTTAAACTATTGGCTCCCACAAGGTCCTTTGTTCGAGAGGTTCATGGTTAGAGAAATTGCTAGTTTTGGCTTGCTGATGAACTCTAGGCTTTGTTTGTTAATAGATGGAGACTGTTGAGACTTCCCCTCATCTTCTTTTTGGGATAATTTCTCTATTCCTTCTTCCTTGAATCTAGATCCAACTAGGTTGGATAAGCTTGTTTGGGTTCATTCCAGATCAAGGGAATACTCAATTAGAAGTGCCTTAGAGATATTAAACTCCTTGGGTACCTATGTTCCTTGGAAAAAAGGTAGTTTAGGGGAAAGAATCTTTGTCAAGGCATTGCTTCATCTTGTGGTTAGTAGTCAACAACAAACTTTATACTTTGAACAGATTATTAAAATGGGGAATCAATGTGTAAGGAAACTACTACCTATGTGGCTCAGCTTTGGAAAGTCATGTACATATCTTTTTTTAATGCTTATACTCATCTCTAGCCTGGAAGGAAGTACGCTCATCTTTAGTTTGTCAACGATCCTTTATTTTTCCACAAGGTGACTTAATCAGCTTTGTATCTAATTTTGGTGCATTCTCACCTATCCAAAGTGCTATATTAGTAGTAATAGTCTTGTAAACACCCCATTTTTGCCCTTTAATAACAAATAATGTTTAATTTTTTTTTCAAATTTTCTTCTATTTTGCAAAAATAAAGGAAAAATATTGAAAAAATAAAATAAATAGGAATAATACATTAATTTTGGAAAATGATAGTAGAAACAATAATAAAAGATGTTAAATAATTTTTACAAATTTTTAGAATTTTAAAATAATATAAAATTAATAAAGATTACCACGCTTATATATAATTTTTGCGTAATACAAAACCGAGAATTGGGTCGGCTCAGCTGGCTTAAGTGCACGCTTGGGACGTGTGTGGGGAGGTAAGGTCGCGGGTTTAAAATGCAGGAAAGCAGATTCGCGTTTTGTTTTTTCTTTTTTACCTAAGACACGTGGTAGCATCTAATTGGACGGAGGGAGTGCATGCACTGGGTGCATGATCGTCTTTAACCTTCGTCCGAAACAGTCGCCGGTCGTGGGAAAAATGAAATCCGATTGTTTTGATGCGATTTTTTTGCACAAATCCAACAAATCATTAACTAAAATAAGATAAACATTATCCAATTAACACAAATCTTAACAAAATCGAGGATTTACATGAATCTAAAGCAAATCGGAAATGGGTTTCAACCGCAAATTCGATTTAAGCCTATCGGAGGGAAATCCGAGCTTATCCAACTTGATTTCTAATGCCTATAAATAGAGCACGATAGGGGGAAGCTAAACCATGGATCACATAGAGAAAAGAGTGAAAATCAGAGGGTTTCGAAGCTCGCCGGAGTTCTTCCCAAGCCATGATCGACGATCGCTATTCGAACCACCACTTGGAGAGGTTTTTGAAGAAAACCACCGCCATAGTAGGATTGCCCACCCTCGGAAAGCTTAGAAGCAACCCTCAATCGCCTTCGAAAGCCACTGAAATGCTGCAAACGAAGATTCTCCGATCGCCGTGATCTGACCTGACCCGTGATCCGTATCCAGGTTAGCCAGATTTTATTTATTTATTTGGTTATTATTAGAATATGTGTGGAAAAAAATAATATATATATATATATATGTGAAAATAAGAAAAAAAATTGTTTTTAGAATATGTTAATTAGAATTAGGTTTAGAGTTTTCTAAAAAATAAATAAATAAATCTATTACAATTAATAGATAATTAATAAAAAAAATAAATTAATAAAAAAATAATAAATATTTTTATCACTTAGAAAACTTCTTTTCTTAAAAAAAATATAATTGATCATTTTTTCAAATTAGAGGTTTTAGTTTTTTTTTTAAATAAAAAAAATAAATAAAGTTTAGGCTTAGAATTTTTTAAGAAATCTTTAAAAAGATAACAAACGTAAACCCGACATGTTTTCATAATTAAAACTTGAATAAATCCACTAAGTTCTTTTCATGAAAAGCGGACTACGATTTGTTTGATCCTGAATAGTGAGTACGTAGGTACCCTTATGGGGCAACTCTAAAAAGAATAAAAAAATCATTTTCCAAATCGTTATTAGTATAATTTTTAACATCTTTTTTATAAAGGAAAAAATATATAAAAAAAAAGATATTAAAACATGATCTAGATTTCAGAAGGATAATGTGGTAACTTTAGAGTTTGAATAGGATAGCCCCCAATCCGAGAATCTCTGTTTTTCTTTTTTCTTTTTCATTTATAAAAATAAAAAGAGGAGATTCCGTCGACTAGTTGTCTAAATTAGAATTAATTCGCTCAATTAGTTCTAATTCAATAATTTTTCCCAACTTCAATTGGGTGGCGACTCCAAATAAATAATAAGATTCTTAGTTTAAGTTGAGGATTTATATTGGATGAGCATATGATCTAATATGAATCGAATTAGGAACATAATGAAAAATTTAAAGATTAGACTCGATAGGATAGCGACTCCACTAGGGACCTCTAGTAGGCTAGCCACATGAACCTTTTGAAATAACCATTTCTAGATATTTTTTAACTTTTATATTGTAAAATATTACTAGTACTAACCTTTTCTTTTAGGGATTTGATTTCTATTTATTTTTATTGTTGAGTTTTCATGCATGCAATCGTGTGATTAGACGTGGTCAGACCCAGGCCGTTTTAGGATCCTAGGATGAGGGGCCATTTTGTAGGTTTCGGGCGAAGTGATATGATCACCATTCAGGGCTGATTAGGTTACCCTACCCAATGCTTCGATATGGCCTAAGATCCATTTCTTCGAGAATATAGGAGGCCATAGAGCTTGGGGACCTATTAGAACCCACCTATCTGCATACATGAAGTGATGGGCTGGCAAATGATTATTGATATAATTCTTTTGTTCATTCTTTGGAGTTCAGATACATTTACCTATAACAAAATCAATGATACTTTGTAAAAGATTTAATGTGTAATTAAAAGTTTCTATTATAATCCTGATAGATGGCTAGTATTGTAATCGATCGTCTCCTCCGCAAGGGAATCTGAATTTGCAAACCTTTGGATCTAAAACTGGTGTAGGACCATTGGTTTACCTAGTATAACCCTGAGGAACAGACCTTCATCCAGGGGAAGATAGGGCCCATTCTTTCACTAATGAAAATGGAAATTAACTTACCTTTGATTCGGGCTATCTTTCACCTTTGGGAAATTAAGCCCGCAACTTTCTTTATTGGGTGGCATGTGATTACGCTAACTCTAGAGGAATATACTTAACTTTTGCAGGCCCCATCACTTGCCGATGGTGTTTATGTGCTAGATCTAGAGGCTGGGCCAATTAGCAATTTCAGTAGACTCCTGGGCGTTCGCAAGATAGTGATCAACCGAGCGTTGGGAAATAGCAATGAGTATTGCCTCCGAATGGATGAATTGGAGGCTTGGTTCATAGCTTGGTGTGATGATGGGAGCAAGAGAGACATCTTATGTGGAGATCCCAAGAGTTACAAGCAAAGACAGGTTTATGCTTTCATCCTGACAGCATTTGCAACTATCCTTTTTCCTACTGGGATCTTTCACATCCACTATAGAGTCGTAGAGCTAGTGTCCCAATTCTTGGAAGGAAAGTCTTATATCCCGACTCTATTGGCTAAACAGATTCAAAACCTGAATTTTGTAAAGAAGAAGGGCCATGGAATCCTCCGCTCAAACATTAACCTCATCTTGATCTGGTTTGTGAGCCATCTCAAATGCTTTGGGTTGAACATGGTCAAGAAATCTTTAGCCCAGCAAGTAAACCTTGTGGATTCCTGTAGAGAGAGGATGAAGCTACTTGATGATCTTACCTGCTACAGTTGGGTAGAAGTACTCAAAGGTCTCAGTGCCAACGATATCCTGTGGACTGCTAGGTAGAGCTACTGCAATAAGGTCATCCTAACGTGCAGGAACCTTCAGGCTGTTCCATTGATTGGTATCAGTGTGTGCACAGGTTATCATCTGAACTCGGTGGTCCGTCAATTTGGTACTATCTAAGACATAGTTTACAGACCATCGTTGGAGGGAATCACGTTCGAATACCAGGATCTAAGCCTGCTGGTGGCTTAGAAGCTCGTTAAATTAGTAGAAGTCAAAGCCTTATGGAAAGCCGGAATTGAGAGAGCCAATATAGACCTTGGAGACTTGGATGGTGAAGTAGGCAAACATTG
Source organism: Laguncularia racemosa (assembly GCA_037954665.1). NCBI lineage: Eukaryota > Viridiplantae > Streptophyta > Magnoliopsida > Myrtales > Combretaceae > Laguncularia > Laguncularia racemosa. The sequence continues at coordinate 59,225 of JBBMOL010000160.1, read as the reverse complement.
AGCTACAAGAGATTTCGTGATCAACCAACTATACCAGACGAGAGAAAGGGCGTACTGAGTCCCAAATGTCACTCAACCTACATCAAACAACATAGGTCCAAAACTGAGAACCTACATGGAATAAGTCAGAGCTCGAATGAAAGTCCACTTTAAAGCTATAGACTACAAAAAGGATGTCTAGAAAAATAGACTCAAGGAGTCTAACAAGAGAAACAAAGCCTTAGAAGCTAAATTGGAGAAGACTCAGGCAAGAATCAGAGAATTAGAAGCTATCATCGATGGAGAACCAGTGCTTACGTAGCCGAAGAAAAAGAAGACTAGGAATTAGGAAATAAACCAATATTGTACCTTTCCTTTTTCATGCTTTCAAAGTATCAAACTCCAAATTTTGCAATATTAATAAAATAAAATTTCAGTATTATATCATTAATCAATTGTTGGCCCCTCTTTTCTCACAAGCATCTATGTGATACATGCATCATATTTACATACATAAATTAACTAAAAAAATGCTATCTAGGTGTCAAAGATAGCTCCCAAACAACTAAACCCTCCAATGAGTCCAATCTACATCCGCTCCAAAACCAAGATGGCAAGCAATGGCAACAACAACGACAATCGTGACGACACCAGCGCAGATGCCGCCTTAGACCCAAGGATCGTATCCTTAGAACAAACGGTCCAGCAACTGGTTGCACAAGTCCACCTCTTGATTGAAAGCATTGGCCTCCTTTGCACCACCCAACCAACTCATGAAGAACATTTAGGAGCCAGAAAGGGAAAGGTAGTAGAGAATCGACCTCTTGAATATGAGGAGATTGACTCCTACCTCAACCCTGCATTCGAGTATGAACTGAAAGTCCACCTCGATCCAACCTCAAACGACATAAAAAAGGAAATGGAGGATAAGCAAAAGGAGATAGAGAAGAAGCTCTTCCAACAGCTAACCCACAAAATAAAGACATTAGAAGGACCTGACAGCTTCGAGTAGACCGATATCACCAGTCTACCAATCTGTGAGGAAGCAGCTTATCCAGAAAAATTCAAAGTCCTAGAGTTTGAAAAGTATGATGGTACTGGATGTCCTTAGATGCATATGAGACTGTACGTGCAGAAAATGAGCAAATAGGCCCAATATGACCAACTTATGGTCCAAACCTTCTAAGACAACCTCACAGGTCCCGCCCTCATTTGGTATGCCCACTTGGATTTCAGCCAAGTTAACACTTAGGAGAGATTCGCTCGTGTATTCTACGAGTAATACAAATTCAACATCGAAGTTGCCCCTTCGGTAATGGATTTGGGAAGCCTTCAAAAGAGACATAGCAAATCCTTCAAAGAGTACGCCCAGCGCTAGAGGGCTTAAGCTGCCAGGGTAACGACCTCAATTTCAAAAAAAAGAGTTGACATTTATATTTGTCAACACTTTGGAAAAGACTTATTTCACGCATCTGGTGAGACAGACATCATCTAGTTTCATAGAGGTAGTGGTAGCAAGATGCTGAATAGAGAATGCCATTACAACAGGGAAACTCTAAATAATTGACCATCCCAGAGTTGCATCATCTCCAAGGCCCGTGGGAGGTAACAAAACCAAGGAGTCTACCATCAGCACGGTTAATTCCAGTAGGGTTAACAGAGTTGGGTCTCGTATGACATTCCAGGCCACAAATGCCTCGATCTAGCAGTCACTGATGAATCAAACCCAGGCTACTAGGGTCGCAAGACAATTTACTCCAATACCAATCCCGCTCAGCCAGGTCTTTGCTCGATTACGAGCTGATAATCTAATCAGCTTTGAGATCCCTAATGATCGGTACAAGCCAAGAAACTTTGATTCGAACCTCAAATGTGATTACCATATGGGACAAGATAGGCATTCCACAGACAGATGTTGGAGGCTCCGAAACAAAATCCAAGATCTGATTGATGTTGGGATAGTGCAGTTAGATTTTGTTAATGCATTGATACCCAATGTTAACACTAACCCACTATCCAACCATAAGCCTACAGTCAACATGATTACATCCGAAGAGCCAGACTCCAAATCAAAGGAGTCCCTAAAACAGGTGAAGACAATAGCGTAGGAAACAAATCGCCCGTGTTAAGCCTCAAATAAAGCCCCTAGATCATAGATGAAGAAGAGGTGGCTAACCGGAGATCTAACGGTCAGTACCCTAGGTGAGTCACATAGGAGGTTCGAGTATCTAGTGAATTACTCATTCACTCCAACCGTTTATGAGCTGCCTAGTGGGTGGGGACCTGAATTTGAAAAGGAAGACAATCCACCAAGGGAGAAAGATGAGTCCGTGAACATGATCAAATCGAACCAGAAGCCGTTAGTTATAAGGTGCTATGAGGGATAAATGACTGAGGTAAAAATTCCAAAGAAGAAGTATGTGTTCAATATCCCAATATCTTCAGAGAAGTATAAGGCGGCACCGTTTAACTATCAGGCCCTTAATAAGGAAAAGTCTCCTATTATAGGAGGAATCACCCATTCGGGAAAGATTTATGATCCTAAGTACAAGACCTTAGCTAAAGAACCTAGCACCGAATTAGAGAAGGAAGAAGAAGAGGGGCTCCCTACATTTACGAAAATGATCAAGACGAGTGAATACAAAATCATGGAACAACTCAATAAAGTTCTAGCCCAAATATCACTTATGGGCCTCCTCACAACATCCGAGCCTCACCGAGAAATACTTTTTAGAGTGCTCAAACAAGTTAAGGTACCAGAAGGTATTGCAATAGAAAAGCTGAGCCATATAGCATATTCGATCTTCACTATGGATCAAATATCGTTCTCCCCCAAAGAGCTTGGAGAAGATGGAGACTAACACATGAAACCACTGTTCATAGTGGTAAAATGTAATGACACAATAGTCTCCGGAGTCCTTATAGGCAACGGGTCTTCTCTCAATGTGTGCCCTTTGGCCACCCTCGACCTACTGGGAGATGATATGAGCAATATCAAGCCTAGCTCGATAGTGGTTAGGGCCTTCGATGGATCCAATAGAGAGATAGTAGGGGAAATTAGCCTACTAGTGGAGATTGGCCCACAGATGTTTAACATCTCATTCCAAGGTCTTTCAATTTACTACTAGGAAGGCCATGGATACATACTGCCGGAGCCATATCCTCAAGTCTCCACAAAAAGGTCAAGTTCATAGCAAATGGATAGATCATCACTGTATTAGGAGAACAGGACTATGCTATCTACAAAGAAACCACTATACCCTACATCGGGGAAGACGGTCCTGAAGATCTAGGGCTCCAAATGTTCAATGAAATGAGCATAGTCATGAGCAAGGAAGGGCATCAGTTCAAGGAAGGATAGTAAGGGACGTTTGGACTAGGGTATGCTCCTACGTCCTAAGAAGAGGCGTAAGCAAGAGGTATCAGAAGTAGAAGGAAATAGAAGCTGAATGATATTCAGATGCATTTTTCACCCCTTCAACAATCTTTCTTGTGGGTGACTACCGTTCAAGAGCCAGGGATGAGCCAAACTGACGTCAGCAATGAGGGTCAGTCTCTCACACGTCCAATCAGTACCTAACTCTTAACAAATGGTTTTGTTATCTTGTTAATAGTGCTAGGTCAGCTCAAGGATATGGAACAATTATTAAACAAATTTCCATTGTGATTACTATTTGTAAATACCTCATTTTTGCCCTAAGGATCAATAATAATTAACAATAGTTAATTTTCAATTTTTTTCAATTTTTTCTCTAATTTAGTAAAAATAGGAAAAATATTCAAAAAATAAAAATAAATAGGAAAATACATCAATTTTAGAAAATAATTTCAGAAATGACAATAATAAGGATTAAATAATTTTTACAAAATTTTGAAATTTAAAAAAAAAAACAAAAAATAAAAAAATCGCATTGCATATATGCAATTTGCGAAATAAATAAAATCGCGAAAGTGGGCTAGCTCAGCTGGTCCTGACCAAGGTCAGTCGCGCGCGGGGGGTGCGAGGTCAAGGGTTCGAAACGCGGGGGAAGCGGAATCCGCATTTTGAGAAATTTTACTCTGCTTGGGACACGTGTCAGCATCCGATTGGCTGGAGCGAACGCACGTGCCAGGCGCGTGATCATCTTCAACATCTGTCCGAGATCGCCGACGAGGAGAAAAATCTAAATTTCGGTAGTTTTGATTCAATTTTTTGCATAAATCCAACAGATTTTCAATAGAAATAAGATAAACATCATATAATTGGAATCAAATCGCAACAAATCGATTGATTTACACAAATCAGAGTTGTTTTTTAACCGCAAATCCGATTTGCTTTGATCGGTGGAAATCCAAGCTTATCCAACTCGATTTTGAACGCCTATAAATAGAGGATGAAGTGGAGAGGCAGAATCACGGATCAAAAGTGAGAAAAAGGAGAGAATTGAAGCCTCGCCAAAGTTGTTCAAAACCGCGACCACCGATCAAGTGTTGGGCAGCCACCAGGAGGCGTTTCTGAAGCAAACCACCGCTACAGTTGAGTTCCTCATCCCTGAAAACCTAGGAATCGACACCTCAACCGCTTCGAAAGGCCGCCGGAATGCTGTCAACGAGCACTCCCAGTCGTCGTGTCCGATCGACCTGACCCGACCCGCTTCGACCTGATCCGATCCGACCGACCCGGATCCAAGTAAGTCGGATTTTTCGATTTTTTTTGTATTTATTTATTTATTTTATTTATTTCGAGTTTATTTATTTACTTATTTTTTATTTATAATTCAAAAAAATAGAAAAATGTTAGAAATTAGAATATTTTTTTAGGATTTGATTTAGTATGAATAATAAAAATAAGAATAATAATTATAATGATAAATAATAAAAATGTGAAAATTTATAAAGAAAATAATAAAAATATTAAAAAAATAATAATAAAAATTTAGATTTTAAAATAGGATAGAAAAAAAAAATCCAGGAGAAAATTTTTCAATAAAAATTTAATAAAATTATAAAAATTATGAAAAGTTACTAAAAATTAATAAAAATGATAAAAATAATAAAAAAATAAAAAATTAATGAAAATTCAATAAAAATTTATAATAGTAGAAATGAGTTGAAAAATAAAAAAAAATGAAATTTTTATCACTTAGAAAAATCATTTTCTTAAATAAATCAAAAATTGGTTTTTCCTTAAAATAATTATTATTTCCAAAAAATCAAACTATCAAGCTTAGGCTTAAATCTTTTTAGAAAAATCCTAAAAGGGTAAAAACATAAATCAAAAGAAATTTTATAATTAAAATTCATCAACACACTAAAGTTTTTCAAGAAAAGCGAACTACGGCATGTTTGATCCTGAATAGCAGGTATGTAGACACCCATTTGGGGCAACCCTAAAAAGGAATAAAAATCATTTTCCTAGAATAATTCACTAAAAAACACAATAAAAGACAACAAAAATAAAATAAAAGACATTTCAAGATAGAGTAAATTTTAAGAGATTAAGTGGTAACCTTTAGGTTTTAATAGGTTAGCCTCCGAACTTAGAAACTCTGGTTTTCCCTTTTCCTCTTTTCACAAAAATAAGAAGAGGAAATCACAACGACTAGTGGTCCAAATTAGGACTAATCCACTCCATTAGTCTTAATTCAAATTTTCCCAACAACAGTTGGGTGGCGACTCCAAAATAAAATGAAATTCCTAACTCAAGTCGAGGGTTTACATTAGATGAGCATAGGGTCTAGTATAAATCGAATTAAGAATGGGAAATCAAAAATTAGACTCGACAGGATAGCGACTCCGTTGGGGACCAAATTCCAGTAGGCTAGCCACTTGAATCTCCTCAAATTGCTCCTTTTTAAGAAATGTCTTTTGATTATTGTTCTGTTGCTAACCTTTCAGGAATTAACTAAATTTATGATTCAGTTTTTACTTTTGAGACTGCATGCATACATCTGTGTGAATAGATACGGTCAAATCGAGACTATCTTAGGACCCTAAGACGGGGAGCCATTGTGTAGGTTTCGGGCGAAGTGATGTGATCACCGTTTAGGACCGATTAGGCTACCCCACCCAATGCTTCGATATGGCCTGAGATCCATTTCTCCGAGAATGCGGGAGGCCATAGAGCTTGGGGACCAGTTAGAACCTACCTATTTGCATATGTAATGTTATGGGTTGACAATTGATGATGATGTCATAGTTTTTATTTTGTTGATGGAGTTCAGATCTATTTCCCTATAATGTTATCATAGTTCTGGTTGTAATTAGGGAATTTCTATTGTAATAGATGGCTAGTACCGCAGTTGATCACCTCCTCCACAAAGAGATCTGAGTGTACAAACCTTTGGATCCGAAATTGGTGCTGGACCACTGGTTCACCCTATACAACTCAGAGGAACAGGCCTTCATCCAGCATAAAATAGGGCCCATTCTCTCACTGATGAAGATGGAAATGAATTTGCCTTTGGTACGGGATCGGTCCACATGAGATCACCCCTACCCTGGAAGAGTACACCCAACTGCTACAGGCTCCAGCACTAATCGACCAAGTCTATGTGCCAGATCTTGAGGTCGGGCCAACCGGTATTTTCATCAGACTACTAAGTATTCGCAAAATAGCAGTCAACAAGGCCTTAGCAGACTGTAACGGATATTGCATACGAATGGACAAGTTGGAAGCCTGGTTCATCGCCTGAGAAGATAATAGGACAGGAAATACATATTGTGTGGGGACCCCAAAACTTATAGACAGAGAAGGGTGAATGCTTTCATCTTGACAGCTTTCGCCACCGTACTATTCCCCATCGGAACTTTCTATGTCCACTACCGGGTTGCAGAACTGGTGACCCAATTCCTGGAAGGAAGATCTTACATCTCGGCTCTATTGGCTAAACAGATCTGGAACTTAAACTTTGTTAAGAAGAAAGGCCATGGGATCCTCCGCTCGAATGTCAACTTTATACTAATATGGTTCGTAAGCCACCTTAAGTGTTTCGGGCTGAACATGGTCCGGAAAACATTGGCTCGGCAAGTGGATCTCGTGGACTCATGCATAGAGAAGATAAAGCTACTCGACAACCTTACCAGCCACAGTTGGGTAGAAGTGCTTAGAAGTTTCAGTGCCGATGACATTCTGTGGACAGCCAGATAGAGTTGCTGCGACAAAATTATTTTAACTTGCAGTAACTTTTGAGCCGTGCCTTTGATCGGAATCAGTGGATGTATTGGTTATCACCCCAACTCAGTGGTCCACTAGTTCGGTACTATTCAAGACATAGTTTATCGGCCCTCACTGGAAGTAGTCACATTTGAGTACCAAGATCCGAACTTACTAGTGGCTGAAAAGTTTGCTAAGCTGGCAGAGGTCAAAGCACTTTGGGAAGCCAGAATCGAAAGCCCGAATGTAGACCTCGGAGAGTTAGATGGCGAAGTGGGAAAGCATCGAGCCACCAGGGAGTTCGTAATCTACCAACTGTATCGGATAGGGGAAAGAGCATACCGGGTCCCAGATGTCACCCAACTGAAGCCAGATAAGGTAAATCCGGAGCTGGAAATCTACCTAGAGCAGGTCAAGGCCTAAATGGAGGTATATTTTGAAGCTGCAGATTATAAGAAAGAAATCTGGAAAGGACGATTCAAGGAATCCGACTAAAGGAACAAAGCCTTAGAAGCATAGTTGGAGAAGACTAAAGCCAGAGTTGAAGAATTAGAAGCCATCATCAACGAGAAGCCTGAGTCTCCACAACAGAAGACCAAGAGAGCTAGGGAATAGATTATCATTGTATTCTTTCATTTTTTTTAAGTATCGAACTCCAAAGTTTCCAACATTAATAAAAATAAGGTTTCAATATTACATTACCAATCAATTGTTGACCCCCTTTTTATTTTTTAGCATATGTGTGACACATGCATCACATTTGCATACATTATACTAAAAAAGGAAAAAATGCACACCAGGTATCAAGATAGCTCCTAAACAATCGAACCCTCCCAAAAGCCTAATTTGCACACGTTCAAAAACAAAGATGGCAAACAATGGCGACAACCGCAAAAACGCAAGTGCTGATGCTGCTTCAGACTCTAGGATCGTATCCTTGGAACAAACGGTCCAACAATTAGCTGCATAGGTCCACCTCTTGACTGAAAGCATCGGCCTCCTTCGCACCACCCAGCCAACCCAAGAAGAGCATTCAGGGGCCAAAAAAGGGAAGGCAATGGAGGGGTAGCCTCCAGAATATGAAGAAATCTATTCCTACCTCAACCCGGCCTTTGAGTATGAGCCGAGGATCAACTAGGGTCTAACCTCTGATGACCTGAAGAAAGAGATAGAGGAGAGATAGAAAGAGATGGAGAAAAGACTCTTCTAACAGCTCCACGACAAGATGAAGACAATTGAGGGGCCTGATGGTTTCGAGCAAGCCGAAATCACCAGTTTGCCAGCATACGGGGAAGAGGTGTACCCTAACAAGTTAAAGGCCTTGGAATTTGAGAAGTATGATGGAACTGGTTGCCCCAAAATGCATACAAGGCTATACGCCCGAAAGATGAGCAAGTATGCTCAATATGACCAACTGATGATCCAGACTTTCCAAGACAGCCTCACAGGCCTTACATTGGTCTGGTACGCCCACCTGGATTTCAATCATGTCAACACCTGGGAAAGGCTAGCTCGGGCGTTTTATGACCAGTACAAGTTTAATATTGAAGCCGCCCCCTCCATGATTGATCTGGGGAGTCTCCGAAAAAGACACACTAAGCCTTTTAAGGAGTATGTTCAGCGCTGGAGAGCTCAAGCTGCTAGGGTAGTAACCCCAATTTCTAAGAAAGAGTTGACATCCATATTTGTCAACACTCTAGACAAGACCTACTTCTCACATCTGGTGGGACAGACATCATCCAACTTTGCAGAAGTGGTAGCTGTGGGGTGCCGGATTGAAAGCGCCATCACCACAGGTAGACTCCAAGCAATGGATCCTCCTAGGGTTACACAAACATAAAGGCCCTTAGGAGGTAATAGAGCCAAAGAGTCTACTGTCAGCACGGTCCACTCCGGTAAGGCAGACAAGGCCGGAACTCGTGTGACATTTCAGACCACGAGTACCCCATCCCAGCACTCCACGACAAGTCATACTTAGACTACCAGGGTCCCAAGACAGTTCACTCCAATTCCGATCACGCTCAGCCAAGTCTTTACTCGGCTGCGGGCAGACAACTTGATCAGCTTCGAAATCCCCAACGACCGATACAAGCTCAGAAACTTCAACTCGAACCTCAAATGTGACTATCATACGGGTCAAGAGGGCCATTCTACAGATAGATGCTGGAGGCTCTAACACAAAATCCAGGATTTAATCGACGTAGGAATTGTACAACTGGATTTTGTTAACACCCCAGCACCCAATGTCAACACCAACCCGCTGCCCAATCATAAACCCATCATCAACATGATCACATCCGAGGAGTCAGCTCCTAAAGGAGCCCCTAAGCAAAAGGTAACAGACCAACAGAAAAGGCAGTCCCATCAATCTCTAGAGAAAACCCCTAAGTCACATATCAAAAGAAGATGGTTAGCTGGAGACCCAACAGTTGGCACTTTGGGAGAGTCACATGGGAGATTTGAGTACCTGGTGAATTACTTTTATACCCCGACTGTATATGGGCCGCTTAGCGAATGGGAGCCCAAGTTTGAGAAAGAGGATAACCCGCCAAAGGAAGAGGAGAAATCTGTAAACATGATCAATTTGCATCAAAAGCCAAGGGTCATAAAATGCTATGAGGGACAGTTAACTGAGATACAGATCCCGAAGAAAAGATACGTATTCAATGTCCCAATACTGGCAGAGAGGTATAAGGCCGTGCCTTTTGACTATTAGACCCTCGAGCAAGAGCGACCTCCTATGGTGGGAGGAATCACCCGCTCTGGGAGAGTATATGACCCGAAATATAAAGTCCTGACCAAAGAGCCCAACATGGAGAAAGGAGAGGAAAAGGAAGAGGGGCTCGCTGCATTTACAAAAATGGTTAAAGCGAGTGAATACAAGATCATGGAACAATTAAACAAAGTTTCAACTCAAATATCACTCATGAGCCTTCTTACAGCCTCTGAGCCCCACAGGGAAGCACTTTTCAAAGTGCTCAAACAGATTCAAGTCCCAGAAGGCATTGCTACAGACAAAATAAGCCATGTGGCGGATTCTGTTTTCACCATGGACCAGATATCTTTTTCCCCGGAAGAGCTAGGAGAGGATGGAGACCAACATATAAAACCACTATTCATAGTGGTAAGGTGTAACTACAAGATTGTCTCCCAAGTACTCATCGACAACGGGTCATCCTTCAACGTTTACCCATTGGCTACCCTCGACTTATTGGGGGTAGATCCAAGCAATATAAAACTTAGCTCAACGGTGGTCAGGGCTTTTGACGGGTCAAAAAGAGACATAGTAGGGGAGATAAACCTACCGGTGGAGATTGGCCCACAAGTGTTCCACATATCTTTCCAAGTCCTTGACATCCCAAGATCTTTCAACCTACTCCTAGGAAGACCTTGGATACATGCTGCTGGAGCCATACCCTCCAGTCTCCATCAAAGGGTCAAATTTATTGCGAATGGGCAGATAGTCACCATGCTGGGCGATCAGGATTATGCCATATACAAAGAAACTACCATACCATACATTGGGGAGGGGAGGTTCAGAAGACCTTGGTCTCCAAATATTTAATGAGGTGAACGTGGTGACCAGCAAGGAGGGCCATCAGTTTAAGGAGGGGCAGCAAAGGATGTTTGGACTAGGGTACGTTCCTACAGCTCGGGAAAAAGCTCAAGCCAAAGGTGTCAAAGGCAGGATGAAAGAGAAGCCAAGCAACACCCGATGCGTATTCCACCCCTCCAGCAATCTTTTAGAAAAGCAACTGTCATTCAAGAGCTATGGATAAGTGAAGATGACGTCAACAATGGGAGCCCAACCCCTCGCACATCCAATCAGCATCCAGCTCTCAATAATTGGTTATGTTATCCTATTGATAGCTCTAGGTCAGCTCAAGGATAGAGAACGATTGTTAAACAAATTTTTATTGAGAGTTCTTTATAATTTAATTACAATTTGTCTTACTTATATATATGCTTTCATTTTACTTCACCCAGATCTCCTACCATTGAGCATCAGGGATATTTCGTGTAAGTAGAAAATAAAAACGTTGATATCGTTTCCAACGTTGCTGGGTCAGTTGTTGAAGGTGATATCCTTGATCACGAAATAATACAAGAAAATTGGCAAAAACATGAACAAAGCGGAATTTCAATTGACGAGCTGGTGGAGACAGTAAATCTAGGAAGCATGGAAAAACCTAAAAACCTCAAAATCAGGACCAGTTTAAGTGCCAAGCAAAAGTGTGAAATGACCAAGCTGTTAACTGAATATGCAGATGTGTTTGCCTGGTCATATGGTGACATGCCAGGACTAGACCAATCAATAGTCGTTCATAGGCTTCCCACAAGGGAAGATGTTAAACCTAAAAAATAGAAATTGAGAAGATTCAGGCCTGACATCTTACTAAAGATTAAGGAAGAAGTCAAGAAACTGCTAGAAGTAGGGTTCATCGAAGTGTTCGATTACCCATAATTGGTAGTAAATATAGTCCATGTTATGAAAAAGAATGGAAAGGTACGCGTATGTGTAGACTTCCGGGACTTAAACCAAGCTATACCAAAGGATAACTTCCCCTTACCTCACATTGATGTTCTAGTGGACAACACTGTAGGAAACCATTTTTTCTCATTTATGGACGGTTTCTCAGGATATAATTAAATAAAAATGGCTGAAGAAGATAAAACCAAAATGACTTTCATCATAACATGGAGAGCTTTCTATTACAAAGTCATGCCCTTCGATTTGAAAAACGTCGGGGTAACGTATCAGAGAGCCATGGTCGCGATACTTCACTACATGATGCATCGAGAAGTCAAAGTATACGTCAATGACATGATAGCCAAATCTAAAGAAGAAGAAAGCCATATAGATATCCTGAGGAAATTGTTTAAACGACTGAGAAAATTCCAGCTCAAGTTAAACATAGAGAAATGCACTTTCGAGGTCACAACGGGTAAATTGTTAGGGTTTGTCATAAGCCGGGAAGGCATTAAAATCGACCATGACAAAGTAAAGTCTATATTAGAGCTACCTTCCCTACGCACTGTCAAAGAAGTAAGAAGCTTGTTGGGAAGATTAAATTACATAGCTCGTTTCATCTCACAGCTTACAGATAAGTGCCAGCCGCTATTCCGTCTGTTGAAAAAGAATGCCACAGTAGAATGGGACGACGAATGCAAAGAAGCATTCAGGACGATCAAAGACTATCTCATAAAACCTCTAGTCTTGATAGTCCTGAAGCAAGGGAAGCCCTTATTCTTATACCTTACGATACTCCCTGAATCCATGGGATGCGTGCTAGGGCAAAAAGATGAAGAGGGAAGAGAGCGTTCCATATATTATTTGAGCAAGAAATTCACAGACGAGGAACAGAGGTATGCAGAGGTAGAGAGGACTTGTTGTGCTCTGATTTGGGTCATGCACCGGTTAAGGCAATACACCCTTTACTATCATATTAAGCTGCTGACAAGACATGATCTCTTGAAATACTTGGCGGAGAAACCCGTTTTGATAGGGAGAATCTCTAAATGGAAAATACTCTTATCAGAGTTTGACATCACATACATAAATCAAAACTCGATTAAAGGGCAAGCCTTAGCCGACCAATTGGCATAACACCCTATCGAGGCAGATTCCCAAGAGCTACAAGCCCAATTCCCGGACGAAGATATATTAATAGTGGAAAGTATACCGGTAGAAGACCGTGGGATAAAGCAGAACCCTAAGTGGAAAATGTTCTTCGACGAAGCTGCCAATGTATTCGGTTGCGGGATTGGGGCAGTGTTGATATCCCCAGACGGCACACAATTCCCTGCAGCGACAAGACTCACATTTCCATATACCAATAATATCACGGAATATGAGGCGTGCATTCCCGGCCTCAAAATGGCTTGCCAAATGGAAATCTGCGAATTAGAAGTATACAGGGATTCATCGCTCATCATACTACAGACAAGAAGGGAATACAAGACTAAAGACCCTAAACTAGTACCATACCATCAACATTTGACAAAGTTAATAGAAGAATTCAAGGAAATTACTTTCACATATATCCTAAGAACTCAGAATCAGTTTGCAGATGCACTCGCCACACTAGCATCCATGATCCAGATAATAGGGGGAGCCGAAGTCCAACCGATGAAAATAGACATCGAAAATCGGCCCGCCTATTGTTTAGCAATTGAAAAAGCACAAGATGACAAGCCTTGGTATCACGGCATCAAAACTTTTCTCCAAGAAAGAAAATACCTTGAAATGGCTAGCAAGAATGACCAAAGAACACTCAGAAGGTTAGTAAGTCATTTCTTATTAAGTGGGTTTATACTTTATAAAAGATCGTCGGATACCACCTTGTTAAGATGTGCGGATAAAAATGAAGCCTGTGAACTGATGAAAGAGGTACATGAAGGAGTATGTGGACCTCATATGAACGGCTACATGTTGGCCCGAAAAATCATGAGGTTAGGATACTATTGGCTAACCATGGAATCGGATTGCATCAAATATGTCAAGCACTGTCGTTTATGTCAAGTATATGCAAACCAGATAAACGCACCGCCCAACGAGCTACACTTGTTGTTGGCACCATGGCCTTTTTCCATGTGGGGAATCGACATAATTGGCCCAATCACTCCGACAACATCCAATGGCCACAGGTTCATATTGGTGGCAATTGATTACTTCACCAAATGGGTAGAAGCTTCATCATATGCCAATGTCACCAAAGGGGTGATATTCTGTTTCTTAAAAAGGGACATAATAGCTCGATATGGAGTTCTTGAGTCCATCATCACCAACAATGGTACCAATCTTAATAACAAGTCGATGACAGGTTTATGTCAACAATTCCACATAAACCATAGAAATTCAACTCCCTACCGACCTCAGATGAACGGGGCAGTAGAAGTAGCTAACAAGAATATCAAAAAGATCATCGAAAAAATGACAACTACTTACAAATATTGGCACGAAATGTTACCGTTTGCTCTCATGGCTTATAGGACTTCAATAAGAACATCCACTGGAGCTACCCCATATTCATTGGTATATGGTACTGAGGCAGTGCTACCAATCGAGGTCGAAATACCATCATTCAGAATTCTGTTAGAAACTCAGTTAACTGAATCGGACTGGGTAAAGAAGAGGCTTGATCAGCTGAATTTGATTGATGAAAAAAGACTCACTGCACTATGTCACGGCCAGTGTTACCAACAAAGGATGGCCCAAGCATTTAACAAGAAGATGAGGCCTTGATACTTCAAAGAAGGGGATCTGGTGCTAAGGAAGGCTCTCCTGAATGCCCAAGACTCCAGAGGAAAATTTACGCTGAATTATGAGGGTCCGTATGTGGTAAAAAAGGTATTGTCAGGAGGTGCTTTGATATTGACTCAAATGGATGGTCTAGAATTGAGAGACCCCATTAATGCAGATACTGTAAAGATGTACTATTCTTAGGCAAGGGAATTGAAATTTTGCCAGTGTTTATGAAAGCCAATATTTAATACAAGTTTCGTTGAGTCTAGTTTTCATTTTTTATAAGAAAAGTTAATGTCTCTGAATGGTCGATAATTCCAACCAATTACCAATTACAACAAACATTCCTAAATACATTACCCATCACTTCACCAATGAAGGATAAACACTAAAATGATACTAAATCTCAATAAATTTTGTAATATAATTCTATCTACTCTTGAGCATTAAAACTAGTGCATTAGTAGGATAACACTACCGTCAAAAGAGCCATGCGCACAAGAAAGGAAGCACATCAAGATTTTCAACTCCATGTCAAGATAAGAAGAAGCGAAGCAAGAACAAACCAGTACGAAGGTTCGGTTGTTTGGTTGCTATTTACGATAAATTGGCAAGCATATTAAAATAAATAACTATCATCCACATATCATGAAAACATCAAATCATTTAACCCAGTCAGTAGAAGCATTTTCAAAAGCATAAGATTAGTCAGCCCACAATAGGGCACCAGTCTAAACATCCCCTTGAAAAGGTTAGTCAGCTCGTAATGGGGCACTTTCCTGAATATCCCTTCCTAAGGTCAGCTTGTAAGGGTACCTTTCAAGACATTTTTTCCTGTCATAGGTTAGTCAGCCCACAGAGGGGCACTTTCCTAAACTTCATCTTTCAGGGTTACCCTATAGGGGTACCCTTTCGAGACATTTTGTCATAGGTTAGTTAGCCCACATTGGGGCACTTCCCTGCACCTTCTCTCTTAGGGTCAGCCCACAAGGGCACATTTTTGATACGTTTCTCTATGCCATAGGTTAGTCAGCCCACAATGAGGCACTTTCCTAAATATCTCGTGGGGTCAGCACATTGGGGCACCTTCTGAAACATGTATTCCTACCATGGATTAGTCAGCCCATAAAGGGGCACATTCCTAGATATCCTCTCTTAGGGTCAGCCCACAAAGGCACCTTTTTGAGACATTTTTCTATGTTATAGGTTAGTCAGCCCACAATGGGGCACTCTCCTAAATATCTTATCTCAAGGTCAGCCTGTAGGGGCACCTTTCGAGACATTTCCCCCCAGGGTCATGAGTCTAAGAAGACACTTCCCGCTAGGGTTAGTTAGCCCGTAATGGGGCACTTTCCCAAACACTCCTTCTAAATGTCAGCCCATAGGGGCACCTTTTGAGGCATGTCCTCTCGCTATAGGTCAATTAGCCCGCGAAAGGTCACTTTCCTAGACACCTTTTCCTAAAGTTAGCTTAGAGGAGCACTTTTCGAATCTATCGATCAATTAGCTCAAGAAGAGTACTTTTCAAATCTATCGATCAATTAGCTCAGAGGAGTACTATTCGAATCCATCAATTAGTCAGCTCATAGGAGTACTTTTGATAACCGATCGGTCAACTCATAGGAGCACTCTTCGAAGGTATTTTTCCAAACAGTCGCCAGTCTAGTCAGACGCTTCTGTTGACGAGTGGCCAGCTCATAAGAGCGCTTCCTAGGATAATCTTCTCTTCAAGGTTGCCAGTTCGATAAGACGCTTCCTATCATCAGCTATTCTACACTCCTAAACAATGTTTGAGATATTTCCTATCGCCAAGTAGTCAGCCCATAGAGCACTTTTTGGGAGGATATATTACTCTAGATTGTTAGGACCAATCCCTAAGCAATACCAACCATGACAAAAGACTCATGGGATTATTAGCTCATGGAGCATTTTCCTACCAGAAACCAAATTCCAGATAACCAGCCAAACTAAGGCATTATCCATTCAATCAAGAGGCTAAAAATTGTGTCTTTCTTATCTTTGTAGTTAAGTTTTTCAAACTTTACTACAACGAGAGGCAGCTGTAAACACCCCATTTTTGCCCTAAGAATCAATAATAATCAACAATAGTTAATTTTCAAAATTTTCCAATTTTTTTCTCTAATTTAGTAAAAATAGGAAAAATATTTAAAAAATAAAAATAAATAGGAAAATACATCAATTTTGGAAAATAATTTCAGAAATGACAATAATAAGGATTAAATAATTTTTACAAATTTTTGAAATTTCAAAAAATAAAAAAAAATAAAAAAATCGCATTGTATATATGCAATTTGTGAAATAAATAAAATCGTGAAAGTGGGCTAGCTCAGCTGGTCCGGACCAAGGTCAGGCGCACGCGAGGGGTGTGAGGTCAGGGGTTCGAAAAGCGGGGGAAGCAGAATCCGCGTTTTGCGAAATTTTACTCTGCTTGGGACATGTGTCAACATCCGATTGGCTGAGTGAACATACGCGCCGGGTGCGTGATTGTCTTTAACCTCTATCTGAGATCACCGGCGACGAGAAAAATATGAATTTCGGCAGTTTTGATTCGATTTTTTGCACAAATCTAATAGATTTTCAACAGAAATAAGATAAACATCATCCAATTGGAATCAAATCGCAACAAATCAATAGATTTACACAAATCGGAGTTGTTTTTTAACCACAAATCCGATTTTCTTCGATCGGTGGAAATCCGAGCTTATCCAACTCGATTTTGAACGCCTATAAATAGAGGATGAAGTGGAGAGGCAGAATCACGGATCAAAAGTGAGAAAAAGGAGAGAATCGAAGCCTCGTCGGAGTTGTTCAAAACCGCGACCACCGATCAAGTGTTGGGCAGCCACCAGGAGGCGTTTCTGAAGCAAACCACTGCTACAGTTGAGTTCCTCACCCCCGAAAACCTAGGAATCGACACCTCAACCACTTCGAAAGGCCGCCGGAACGCCGTCAACGAGCACTCCCAACCGCCGTGTCCGATCGACCCGACCGACCCGACCCGCGTACCAACCCGGATCCTGGTAAGTCGAATTTTTTGATTTTTTTTTGTATTTATTTTATTTATTTCGAGTTTATTTATTTACTTATTTATTATTTATAATTTGAAAAAAATAGAAAAATGTTATAAATTAGACTATTTTTTTAGGATTTGATTTAGTATGAATAATAAAAATAAAAATAATAGTTATAATGATAAATAATAAAAATGTGAAAATTTATAAAGAAAATAATAAAAATATTAAAAATAATAATAATAATTTAGATTTTGAAATAGGATAGAAAAAAAATCCAGGAGAAAATTTTTCAATAAAAATTTAATAAAATTATAAAAATTATGAAAAGTTAATAAAAATTAATAAAAATTATAAAAATAATAAAAAATTAATGAAAATTCAATAAAATTTTATAATAGTAGAAATGAGTTGAAAAATATAAAAAAATGAAATTTTTATCACTTAGAAAAATCATTTTCTTAAATAAATCCAAAATTGGTTTTTCCTTAAAAAAATTATTATTTCCAAAAAATCAAACTATCAAGCTTAGGCTTAGATCTTTTTAGAAAAATCCTAAAAGAGTAAAAACATAAATCAAAAGAAATTTCATAATTAAAATTCATCAACACACTAAAGTTTTTCAGGAAAAGCGAACTACGGCACGTTTAATCCTGAATAGCAGGTATGTAGGCACCTATTTGAGGCAACCCTAAAAAGGAATAAAAATCATTTTCCTAGAATAATTCACTCAAAAACACAATAAAAGACAACAAAAATAAAATAAAAGACATTTCGAGATAGAGTAAATTTTAGGAGATTAGGTGGTAACCTTAGTGTTTTAATAGGTTAGCCTCCGAATTTAGAAACTCTGGTTTTCCCTTTTCCTCTTTTCACAAAAATGAGAAGAGGAAATCACGACGACTAGTGGTCCAAATTAGGACTAATTCGCTCCATTAGTCTTAATTCAAAATTTCCCAACAACAGTTAGGTGGCGACTCCAAAATAAAATGAAATTCCTAACTCAAGTCGAGGGTCTACATTAGATGAACATAGTGAATTGAAATTGAAGAAAAGGGTTAATTTATGGTTATGCCGTGGATGATTGGGTATGCTATAATTGATGCTATAATTGTGTGATTGAGGAGTAAATGTGAATTAAGTGCCGTTAATGTTCCATTGAATTGAAATTGAGTAGGGTTGAATTAAAGGTGTGTTTGATGTGGTGGTTGTGGCTCACGTGAATGAGAATTGAGAATTGAGAATTGAGTAAGAAGTGATTATTGGGTTATGTATTTAGATTGGAATTTAAACAAGGAGTGATTGTTGGGTTGTTTTATATTCCACGTGGTTGTAGTTAGAGATTGAACAAGCTTGATAGTAGGTATGCTGTGGAGGTGTGATTGTGAGTTAGAGTAATTTTGTTAAAGATTTTAATTCAACAATCATGTCAAATGATAGTGTGAATGGAGGAGTTGAGAATGAAGCTAATAGTCGGGTTGGAGGAGTGGGTCAGAGACGCTATGCTGCATGTGGAAGAAGAGACTTAGAAGAATAGTTGCAAGACCTAACCACCATAGTTGCTAATCTAGCTACAAGGGTTGACCAAATAACACTTAACCACCATTGTTGCTAATTTTGCTGAAATACATACTTGGTAAGAGATGAAATGGGTTATGAGGAAGAGGTTTATACCAGAGCATTACAGGCAGGAGCTATTCATATGTCTTCAAACACTGAGACAGAGAGGCAAATCCGTAGATGAGTATGTCCAAGAGTTTGAAACACTAATGATTTAATGTGGAGTAGTTAACCCTCTTGAACAGACTATGGCAGGATTTGTGTCCAGTTTAAAGTATGAGATTACCTATATAGTGGAGCTATAGCGATATGACACCCTTGATGAGGCAATCCAGTTAGCTTTGAAAGTGGAGAGACATAGGTGTTGTAACCCTTATAGACCAACGAGTAACAAGTATGGATCCTCTAATAAATTGTATGGGTCAGACAGTAAACAGGCTGATAAGGGGCGATATAGTAGGAATGTGGAAAAGAATAGAATTATTCTAGATATTAGAGGAGAGAAGGAGTTTGCTAGAAAAGGAAAAGCAATTGTTAGGAATGAGAACAAACAGGTAATATCTGGTTCATCAGGAGGAAAGAATCACTAGGTCAAATGCTTTAAATGTTTAGGTTTTGGACATATGGCTGCTCAATGTCTAAATCAAAGGGTGATGACTGCCATTGAGGTGGAGAATGAGGATGAAGAAGAAGAGATGTATGAGCCCGTAGATTTGTTAACTGTATTAGATGAGTATTATGGAGATGTAGATGCTGAGGTACATGAGGAAAAGGAGAATGATCAATATTTTGCCATCAACGTCTTACATAGGGTGATGACTACCTTTCCTACTAATGAGGAAAAATAGAAGGAGAACCTATTTCATATTTCCTGTAGGGTCTAAGGTAACCTTTGTGCTCTTATCATTGATGGTGGTAATTGCACCAATGTAGTAGCTGCTTCACTAGTTAATAAATTAAAACTAGTCACTACTCCACATTCTAAACCCTATAAATTGCACTAGTTGAGTGAACAAGGCAGTTTGCATGTTACTCAAAGGGCTAAGGTTCCATTCAACATAGGGGAGAAGTACCATGATGAGATTGTTTATGATATTCTTCTTATGTGTGCATCACACATACTACTTGGCAGACCTTGGTTATATGATAAGAGGGTGTTGCATGATGGGTTTAAGAATACCTATGTGTTCTAGAAGGAGGGTAAGTGCATTGTATTGAATCCCATGTCACCTACTGAAGTACAAGAGGCACAGAGACAAATTAATAAGACTGTTAAAAAGAAGACCTTGTTTGTGGGACAACATGAATTAGAGGAGGCAATCTAGGAAGTGAGACCGGTGTATCTAATACAAATGAGATATGTGTTGGGAGTGGATGGATGGGAATAGTTACCCCTAGTTGTGAACTAGTTATTAGATGAGTACATGGATATATTCCTTGATGAGTTACTTGAGGGATTAACACCCATGAGAGGCATTGAACATGCCATTGATTTTTAGCTTGGGTCAGTCTTGCCAAATCAGCCTACATATCACATGAATCCTGAAGAAGCTCAAGAATTGAAGCAATAGGTGGACGAGCTAGTAGAAAGGGGTTTTGTCAAAGAGAGTACTAGTCCTTGTGTTGTTCCTGCACTTCTTGTTCCTAAGAAGGACGGCATGTGGAGGATGTGCATTGATAGTAGAGCCATTAACAAAATTATCATCAAATACAGGTATCACATTCCTAAACTTGATAATATGTTGGATGAATTAAATGGTGCACAGGTATTCTCTGAAATGGATCTTAAAAGCGGATATTACCAAATTCGTATGGGGGGTGGAGATAAGTGGAAGATCGCTTTTAAAACATGACATGGTTTGTATGAGTGGATGGTCATGCCATTTATGACAACCAATGCTCCTAGTACTTTTATGAGACTAATGAATCATGTCATGAAATAATTTCTAGGAAAATTTGTTGTAGTCTATTTTAATGACATTATAATTTTCAGCAGAAACATGGAAAGCCATGTTGAGCATTTGCAAGCAGTCTTCTTGGTCTTGAGGAAACAATAGTTGTGTGGAAATCTCAAGAAGTGTTTATTCTATCAATCTGAGGTAACATTTCTTAGCTTTATTGTGATTGGTTCTGGTGTAAGGGTGGAAGAAGAAAAAGTGAGGGCTATCATGGAGTGACGAATGCCGCAATCAGCAGCTAAGGTGAGGAGTTTTCATGGTTTAGCTTCTTTCTATAGGAGATTTATTAGGAACTTCAGTATCATTGTCAGTCCATTGATTGAATTGACCAAAAAGAATGTTCCTTTTGTTTGGGGAGATCAGGCTCGAAAGAGTTTTGAGGAAGTGAAAGCTAAGCTAACTAGTGCTCTAGTATTAACATTACTAGATTTTGACAAAACTTTTGAACTGGAGTGTGATACCTCTGGGGTAGGAATTGGTGCTGTGTTGATGGGGGAAAGGAGGCCCATTGTTTATTTCAATGAGAAATTGAGTGGTGCACACTTGAACTACTTAGTATATGATAAGGAGTTATATTCCTTAGTAAGGGCATTGATGGCGTGGCAGCACTACCTTCTTCCTAAGGAGTTTGTTATTTATATGGACCATGAGTCATTGAAACACTTCAAGGTCAACAACATTTGTCAAAACGCCAAGCCAAGTGGGTGGAATTCCTAAAGAGCTTCACTTATGTGATTAAGTACAAGAAAGGGAGCACAAATATTGTAGTTGATGCCCTGTCACGCAGGTATGTACTTATCACTTCTCTATAATCAAAGTTTCTCATATTAGAATTAATGAAGGAACAATATGTTCATGATGGGCACCTAAAATTGATTGTTGAGCGATGTTCTAGAGGAAACGTAATAGATGAGTATTATACTGTAGATGGTTTTCTATATAGAGTAGAGAAATTTTGTATACCTTGTGGTTTTGTTAGGGAATTGTTGGTTAGAGAAGCTCATGTTGGAGGGTTATCTGGGCATTTTGGTGAAAAGAAAACATTAGAGTTGTTAAAAGAACATTTTTACTAGAGGGGTATGTTAAAGGATATCCACAAGGTTTTGGAGAGATGTGGTGTTTATAAGAGGGCGAAGAGAAATAAGGGAGCTTGGGGTGAATATATGCTTTTACCTTTACTTGCACAGCCTTAGATTGATATTAGTATGGATTTTATCTTAGGTCTTCCCAGGACATAGAGAGGCAAAGACTCCATCATGCTGGTTGTCGATTACTTCAGCAAAATGTTACACTTCGTATCTTGCCACAAAATAGATGACACACTTTTTATTGCTAACCTTTTTGTGTAGGAAATTATACGATTACATAGTATTCCCCACAGCATAGTGTTTGGCTGAGACACTAAGTTTCTCAGCTTTTTCTGGAAAACACCGACTTGCTACTAAATTCATGTATAGTACATCCTGTCATCCTTAGACAGACTGTTAGATAGAGGTTGTCAATCGTACTCTTGGTGCTTTATTAAGAGCAACGGTTAGTAGGAATCTTATCGATTGGGACTTGTGTCTTCCTATTGTTGAGTTCGCTTATAGTATGTCAACTTATAGCTCAATGGGTAAGTCTCCCTTTGAAGTCGTATATGGCTATAATCCTACTCTTCCATTGATTTAACAGCTAATCCGGCAATGAAGGAGGAAAGTTTGAGTGGAGTAGAGTGTGCAAAGGGGATTCAAAAGCTTCATCAAAAGACTTATAAGCATCTTAAGAAAACTTAGGAGCAGCAGAAACTTTAGGGCAACAAAAACAAGAAAACCAATGTTTATAATCCAGGTGATTTAGTTTGGATTCATCTCAGCAAGGAAAGATTTCCTCACAAGAAATCATAGAAACTTCCACCTAGAGCAAATGGACCATTCAAAATTCTGAAGCGTATCAACAACAATGCTTATAAGGTGGAGTTACCGGGAGAATATGGCGTTTCAACTACATTCAATGTTGTAGATCTATCGCCTTACCTATTAGAAGATGTTCATGAAGACCCATTAGATTTGAGGGTAAATCTTCCATAGGCCCAAGGAGATGATGGGAATTAAACCATTGCTACAACATGACCCATTACCCGAGCAAGAGCCAAAGGACAGTAGAGTCTTGCATTGAGAGTCCTTTTTAACCAAATGGAACCTGAAGACACTCACATAGTGTCTTCATTCATTTTATATGCCTGTTTTATATTTAATTAGGTACAATTATCAATACTACAGGATAGTGACCAAACTAATTAACACATGGTTTAGAGAAAGGTTTACGGTCCATTTGTTGAACCAAAATAAACAATAAGGAGCTGACCATGTATTGTGTTATTTTCTTCATTTTCTTATGCTTGTTTTTCCATAATTAGGGACTACTATAAATACTTGTAAAAGGGACAAAAAAAAGGCACTTCATTTTCGGTCAAGACGTTATACACGTGAATTGAGGGTTTCTTCTCTTTTCATACACTCTTATCAATCTTGTGAGATTGTGGCGAGTCAAGGCTTGGATTGTTGTGTGTTAAATCAACAATTACAAGTTGGTTCCTTATTCTACTAGTATGTAATATCTAGTAAGAATTTGGAATTGTTTATTATCTTGTTCTTGGTAAGTCTAGGTTCCACATGAAGGGACCATTCCAATTAGGGGATTAGCCAATTTATTTCATGATTTATATGTATTGTTGATTTAATTGAATTAGCATATCACAAATGGTATTGTCTTTCATTGATTTTATCTCTTCTTTCATGGCATCAATCCACTTTTGGGAGTTTGCACTTTGTTTGGCTTGATTGAAAGATGATGGATCATCTTCCGATCTTATGTCAATCTCATTCTCTTGAAGATATATGACATAATCATCTAGAATTGTCAATCTTCTTTCTTACTAGATCTACGCAATGGCACTTGCTCTTGAGGTTGTTATGATTCCTCAATATGGGTTGGAGTTTGTTCCTTTGCAAATGTAGGAGGAATCCTAAGAAAATTTTGAACATTTGTATTTGCATCTTGACAAGTAACATGTGTAAATGTTAACAAATTTCTCCTCAAAGACAATATTCCTAATGAGTGTGTTCCTACTATATTCAACATCCTCAAGAAATTTAACATTTGTGGTCTCGAAAAAGGATCTACTTGAGCGATCATAGAATTTATATCCTTTTGATTTCTTTGAGTATTCAATAAAGTTGCAACTAACTATTCTTGAGACATTAAACCTATATGGTCTATTCTTTACTAGATAGAACCATATGTGGAAATGCCTAAGAGTAGGCTTTTTACTAGTCCATAACTTATATGGGGTTTTAGCTATTGCTTTGCTTAGAACTTGATTTAGGGTAATGTATTTCCCAAAGTAATTATGGTAAAGAATAATGACTAGTAAAGAATAATAACTAATCATACTTCTAACCATATCCTTTAAGGTTTGGTTATGTCTCTCAACTACACCATTTTGACTTAGTTGTCTTGACATAATGTATTAAGGAACAATCTCACATTCTTTTAAGTATCTTGCAAAAGGTCTAAAAATTTGTTCACTTGATATGTTAAATCTATTATAGTATTTACCACCATGATTAGATCTAATAGCTTTAATTTTCTTATTAAGTTGATTTTTAACTTTTGTTTTATATTCCTTGAAAAGTCTAGGTATTGAGATTTCTCATGTATCAAGTATAGGTATTCATAACAAGAATAGTCATCCATGAAAGTAATAAAATATTATTGGCCATTCCATAAAGCCATAAGGTATGGACAACATATATCAGTATGTATTAATTTCAAAATGCTAGAACTCCTTTATGCATTGCTTTTCTAAATATTTGTTTGTTCTCTCTTAAAACATTCAACATAAATTTCAAAATATGAAATGTTAAGGGAAGTAAGAATTCTTTCTAACATAAGCCTTTGAATCCTTTGTACCATAATTATTTGTATGCAAGGTTTCCTTTGTATATGAGGTATGTAAATTCAGTTTGTACAGATTATCAATCAAAGTACTAGTACTAATAACATTTGAATATTGAAAAAGACTAAATTTAAATTCTTGCATAAATGAAATGGGTAATTCTTGAGTAGTTTACTTCCTTTTGAACAATGAATCTCCTTAAGGGTTGTAATTCATATGGAATTTACTTGTCTATCTATCCCTCCATTTGATCTTTTAGGTCTTGACATCACTTAGATAGTTTCCAAATGAACAAAGGTAATCGGATTTGTCCAAACGAGAAACAAAAATTAAATTTTGCTTAAATGATGGTACATAATAAGCCTCTTTTAAATCCAAATAACAACTAGACTCTAATTGTAATCTAAATAGGTCCATGGCCTCAATAAGAACCTTGTTGCCATTGCCCATATAGATGAATCTTTTAGTATCACTTAACATTCGGCTCCTTAGATAACTTTGTGTGGTAATACTTATGTGAATAGTTGCACCTATATCTATTCACTAAGTATGGGTTAGTATTTAAGCTAAATTAACTTATGAACAAACAAAATTGACAAGTTGACCTTTTTTTTTTTGTTGGTTGCTTTGCATACTTAGGACAATCCTTCACATGACCAGCTTTCTTGCAAAAGAAACAGGCGATGCCCTTATCCTATTACCTACACATGTGAAGTCTTAGCATCTACTACTTCTTTACACTTATGATCCATTTTTCTTCTCTTGGGAGTTTTATCTTGAGAGCCAGTCACCATGTGAGCACTTTCAGTCCTCTCTTATTTCAATCCTTCTTCCTCTTGCACACATTGTGCAATGAGCTCATTCAATGTCCATTTCTCTTTTGGGGGTATTATAACTTATCTTGAAAGGATTAAACTGAGCAGGAAGAGAGATCAAGACTAAGTGCATAATGTTATTAGACATTTTCAAATTTAAGGCTTTCAATCTTGTAACAAGATTTGACATCTTTATGATGTACTCCCTTATATTTCCTTTGCTATTATACTGCATAGAAACGAGTTTTACAAGAATGGTACTCGTTTTGACCTTTTTAGAGCCTATGAATCGGTCTATTATTTGGCTTAGGAACTTTTTAGCATTTTTCTTCTCTTGGGAGTTTTATCTTGAGAGCCAGTCCCATGTGAGCACTTTCAATCCTCTCTTATTTCAATCCTTCTTCCTCTTGCACACATTGTGCAATGAGCTCATTCAATGTCCATTTCTCTTTTGGGGGTATTATAGCTTATCTTGAAAGGATTAAACTGAGCAGGAAGAGAGATCAAGACTAAGTGCATAATGTTATTAGAAATTTTCAAATTTAAGGCTTTCAATCTTGTAATAAGATTTGACATCTCTATGATGTACTCCCTTATATTTCCTTTGCTATTATACTGCATAGAAACGAGTTTTACAAGAATGGTACTCGTTTTGACCTTTTTAGAGCCTATGAATCGGTCTATTATTTGGCTTAGGAACTTTTTAGCATTTTTCTCCTCAGGCATAGCTCCTTTGATGGTATCTAGAGTAGAATACATCATGATCGTTAGACTCCTGTGGCCAAAATGCTTCCACTTTTCATAAATCACCTTTTCATCAGTAGTGCTTTTGTTTGTAAGGGTGGGAGGTTTCTTAGTCCTGATTGCATAGTCAAGATTCATGCATCCTAGCAAAATGGTGATATGTTCCTTCCATTTCTTGAAGTTCGTGTTGTTAAGCATTGGAATGTTATTTAAATTGGTACAAATAGAGGTAGCATCGACTAAACAAAAAATGAAACATGCTCACAATTAATGACAATTTTACACTTTCATGTATGGATAAGTATAACACATAAATTACAATTATCATGCATAGTAAATCACACCAACATAGACTAATAACAAAATAAAAACTTTAATTGAGCCTTTATGAGATACTTAACACATCATTGATATTTAGTTTTTGGATAGAAATATCAATTATAAACTGTATCTTCTAAAATAATAATAAATATTAATAACAATAATTCTACTAACAATATGCCTTCCTTTGGGCTAACAAATCGCATGCATGAAATTTCAATTATCACATATTTATTATCAAATGTATATCATCTGATCAAACAATATCCTTCATCTGGGCCAATTTTTATTCTCATAAATATAGGCATTTCATGCGAATCTTTAATTTGATATCTAAATATTTAAAAATAAATCTATTTGATAGAAGTTATTATGGCAACATATTATTTCAATTTATCTTGATATATTAGATAAGGTTTGCCAAGAAAAAAAAAAACTAAAATTAATAAATAAAATTTTACTTTTATCTCAAATCCTTAACCTGAACTTTTAGAAGAGTTTAAACAGATCCAAACAATAAGAACGCTACATCGAAAGGAATTTTGGAGAGCGACTTATAAGAAAAACCCTAATTGTGCATTCCTCAAAAACACGAGTGGTGTTGGGAAGCAATTCTATATTGATTGCGAAAGTCAAAGAATCTTTAGCGTTTCCTGAAACTTTTACATGCGGCCTCCATTTAAATATGTGACATGAAACTTGTGAAGTCGCAAAAGAAACAATAAAAAAAGAACTTATGATGGGACCATAGGAAATAAAAAGCATATAGATCCAAAAAGAGGCAGCTACTCAAGCATAGAACAAAAGGAGCATAAAGACACAAGCCATTGAATTCCGTATAGAGATAAAAGGAATCTCAACCTTTTATCATAGGAAATGTGTTACATGTATTTACTTTACTCCTTGAAGCCCTAAACATCAAAATTAGGGGAAAAAAAAACCTTATACAACTTATCTTTAATCTTATCGTAATAGTACTAACATGAACAATTTTGTTATCAAATTAGGACTCTAGTTTCACACATAATTATTTTGATACCATTTTTTGGAAAAAGAATTAAATTTTCATAGATAGATTTTTTGAGATCTCATATGTGAAATTAAAGTATTATGAAAATAATTAAATTATATGCGGAAGCATATCCTAATCCATAGCAAAAGCAAACATTTAAGGATTTAGTCTTCCAACTTATAGAGTGTGATTGCTTTTTATTTTTTACTCATTTGATGGGATATGAGAAAGGTAAATAAGGGAAAACTCTACTGCTTAGATTAGAAACTTAACTCTATTTATAACTTTTAATATTTTATTTTATTGTGGCTCATCATAATAAGTGAAATAAAATATATGAATTTTTGTATATTATTGATCCATACTGAAAATTCATGAGCGGAGCCTAATAGTTATGTCCATTAATTAACTATAATGATCATTTTTATTTAATGAGTTAACTCCTTAATTCAATTAGACAATCGATAATATACAATTAATTGATATTACAGACAATAAAATACAACACTCATTTCACTTTTTTATTGTCATTATTTCTTATTATTGCATGGGGTTTTCCCGTTGAAGGTGAAACATGAATTGAAACTTTTCTAACTTGCTTTTACTTTGTTGTCTGAGATATTACGTTTAGTTTCACGTAACTATATTAAACTTTCACTATTGGAGTGTGACAAAATTTGTACCATCAATGTTTATTCATGGCTAAAAAAAAAAAAAAAGTCAATTACGTGGCTGAAATTATGTTTATTAACCGGTTAGGCGGCTGTCCTTCAAAAAGGAAAGAAAAGAAAAGAAAGCTTTATATAGTTGATTCAAACCATTAAAGATTCTCATGCAATCTTCTAAGGGCACTCCAATTAATTGTATCATTCAAAAGGTAATGAGATATGAGCCAATTAGTCAATCTTTGGTTGATGAATTATGATGGCGGGGAAAATACGTTTGCCTTCAATTATGAATAGAAATCGTACATTTAAATTGATGCAAATTTAGTATAAACATTGTAATATGTAGTATATAAAAACTATGTATTTGCCCTTAGTTCAAAACAACGAAGTAAACATACATTACATTGTGCATATATAGGGTATATGTTTACTTAAAAAGGTAAATAGAAGATACAATAATTATAAGAGAGCTAACACAATTATATCAAAAAGTTAATAATAACATACTTAATATTTTTAATTTTTGACAATTTAATATCTAAAATTTTATTTTTAACAATTTATTTAATGTACTTTCAACACAAAATATAAAAACAAGAAAATAAGTCATAATTTCAGGTGACTATAAGATAATTATCATTCACTATTTATTCTATTAAGATTGGCATTCTCTAGTTATGCCAAAGTCAGGGTGCTGATGATGACAAAAACAATTGGACAAGAAAACCCACAACTCCATAAGAAGAGAAGAGAACGATAACCTCTTTAGTTTCAACTCTCTCTATAGACAAATGTTGAATTGGTTTTAGTAATCCACGACGGCTTGTGACTTTCATGACTAAAAAGTTATAATAATATAAACCTTGTTTTTGTGGATCTTGTACATGGTATGTGTATTTTGCCCTAATATAGTCTACAAACACCAAATGTATAGAAGAACTTTTACTGGGCATCTCACTTTCTGGCTTTTCCATATGCTCACCACAACCATGGGAGCTCAATCCCCTCATTCACTTTATTTTTAAGTTTATATTTGGTTGGTGGAATAACATTTATTTTTATTTTTTTAATTTTTTAATCTTTTATTAACAATAATATAAATATATTATTATTATTTCGACTAATCAAATCACGTCACGTGTCATTTTTTAATGGAAAAATTAATATCGTTGTTAAAAGTACTATTTATAATTTGCAAATATTGAGAACTTGAATACAAACAATAAAAGGTTTAGAACTTAAATAGAAAATGTGGCAAATATTGAGGACTAAATTTATATATATATATTTAATTTAATGTCCCAACAATGCATAAGGTACTTCTAAATATTTCCTTTGCCATTATACTGCATAGAAATTAGCTTTGCAAGAATAGTGCTCATTTTAATCTTTTTAGAGCTTGTGAATCGGTCTACTGTTTAGCTTAGGAACTTTTTAGCATTTTTCTCTTCATACGTAGCTCCCCTAATGGTATTTGAGATTGAGCACATCATAATCATTAGGCTTAGGCGGTGAAAAAGCTCCTGCTTTTCATAAATCACCTTTTTCTTAACATTACTTTTGTTGATGAGGATGGAAGGTTCATTAGTCTTAATTGCATAGTCAAATTCATGCATCCTAGCAAAATGGTGATATGTTCTTTCCATTTCTTGAAGTTCATGCCATTAAACACTAGAATATTATTCAAATGCATAGAAATAGAGGCAAAACTTACTAAACAAATAATAAAACATGCTCATAATTAATGACAATTTTACACTTTAATGTAGGAAAAATTATAATTGAGGGGATCAACATTTGAATTCAAATTCAAATATATGATCGAACTTCAAGTAATTAAAACAAATGATTAATGTTACTCTAAATAATTTAAATAAGGGATCTTATTATGGTGTTGTTACTGGTAGTATCAGATTCTCTATTTGAACTACTGAATATATTTATGAGATAGTAACGGATCATCTGTTTGAACCACTTAATATAATGTTAATTCTTTATTTTAGCCACTTAAAAATTTAATCATCTATTTTAACCACTTAATATAATCTTGATTCTCTATTTTAATTACTTGAAAATTTAATTCTTTATTTGAACTTGATCCTAAACATTAATTCCTTTACTTGTAATTTTCCCCTTTAATGCATGAATAAGTACAACACATAAATTATAATTATCATGTGGAGTAAATCACATCAACATGGATCAATAACAAAATAAATATTGATAACAATAATTTTGCCAACAATATACCTTCCTTTGGGCTAATAAATTGCATGCATAAAACCACAATTATCACATATTTATTATCACACGTTTATTATTTGGCCAAACAATAACTTTCCTTTAGGCCGATTATTATTTGTATAGATGTAGACACTTCATGTAAATCTTTAACTTGATATTTAAATATTAAAAAACAAATTTATACAATAGAGGTTATTTTAGTAACATATTATTTTAATTTATCCTAAAATATTTAATAAGATTTGCTAAGGGAAAATTAAAAATAAAAAAAAATTAACAAATAAAAATTTAGTTTTATCTCAAATCCTTATCCTAAACTTTTTGAAGTGTTTAAAAAAATCCAAACAATAGGAACACCCTATCAAAAACAATTTCAAAGAGTGACTTATAAGAAAAACCCTAATTATGCATTCCTCAAAAACATAAGTGGTGTTAGGAGTTAAATCTATATTAGTTGTGAAAGTCAAAGGGTCTTTAGTGTTTTCTAAAACTTTTACATCTGGCCTCCATTTAAATATGAGGCATGAAACTTGTGGAGTCCCAAAGGAAACAATTGAAAAAGGACTTAGACAAGACCATAGTTTATTCTTGCAAATATCGAAGCCAAATTCCTTCTAGTATAAATAAGAAAACAACAACATTAGACATGTTATCATGGGAAATAATGAAACAATCTTCGGCAACATATTGTAAAATATGAAGCTGTCGATAGAGCATTTTGGGCTTGGCCCCCTAAGGCCCATTGTAGCCCACTCAGACTCTCATCTAAGCTCCTCTTATTCTTATTGACCACTTCGAGAAAGAATTATACAATCTGGCTTTAAATTCAAAGCTCTTAACCTCCTCCAGTTTGGATCTCCACACCTATCTACACAATGGATAAGACTAAGAGAATGGTACAAATAAGAAAAGGGGTTAGTTAAAGACACGCCCCGCCATATTTGGAGAGAATCCCAAGAATTAACGCATTTTCCAAATTAAGATCATCTGCATGCTTATAAATAAGAAATAAAGATGACCAAGTAAAGGACTTTAGAAACCGAACATACTCTTGACTTTCATATATTCCCTTCATTCCTTACTTGTGCTAACTTAAGTGTTAGAGTGGCTACATTGGAACAAACTCCAACATCCCTATAGCTTAATTTGTTTTTATCTTGCAAGTGATTCGGCCACCTTTTACAAACATAACATAATAGAAACCATATTATCATATAAAATAAAGAGCAAATACATCCAAAAAGAGGGAGTGACTCAAGCACAAAACCAAAGGAATATGAAGACACAAACCACCAAATTTCGTAGAGATAAAAGGAATCTCAACCTTTTGTCACAAGAAATATGTTACATGTGTTTACTTTACTCCTTAAAGCCTTAATCCTCAAAATTATGAAAAAATACAATACCTTATACAAATTATTTTTAATCTCATCATAATAATACTAATACGAACAATTTCATTATCAAATTAAGGCTCCATTTTCACACATGACTGCCTTGATACCACTTATTGGAAAAAAAAAAAAAAAACTTCAAATTTCAATAGATAGATTTTCCAAGATCTCATATGTGAAATTAAAACACTATAAAAATAATTACATTATATATGAAGCATACTCGAATCCATAGTGAAAGTGAATCTTTGAGGATTTAGCCTTTCAACCTACAGCAATAGTTGCTCTTTATTTCCTCACACTTGATGGGATATAAGAGAGGCAGATTAAAAAAAAAAAAAAAAAAGACCCTAATGAAACACTGTTTAAACTACGGACACAACCCTAGCCTTTAATATTTTGTTTCATTATAATATATGAGTTTTTACACATTATCGATGCATACAAAAAATCCATAAAATGGGTCTAATAGTCATATTCATTAATTAACTAAATGATTACTTTTATTTAATGGGTTAACTACTTAACTTAATTAGACAGTTAATAATATACAATTAATTGATATTATGTATCAATAAAATATAACACTCATTTTACTTTTTCATTGTCATTATTTCTTATTATTGCACGGAGTTTTCACGTTGAATGTAAAGCATGAATTGAAACTTTTCAAACTTGCTTTTACTATGATGTATGAGAAATTATGTTTAGTTTCGCATAACTATAAATAGCTTCAAGATCAACTTTCATTCTTTGAGTGTCAAATTGGAGTTCTACAACATTTGTCTCATCAATATTCAATCACGTGTCTTTTGGATCAAAAAAAGAAAAAAAAAACCAAGAAAAAGTCAATTATGCGGCTGAAATTATTCGTTGCAAATTAAATCAATACAAGGAAAGAAAGAAAGGGAGAAGAAAAAGACGGTTTTAGATAGTTGCTTCTACCCATTAAAGATTCTTATGCAATCTTCTGAGGGCACATAAATCATAATTGCCATGTACGGTAAATCGCATCAACATAGATTAATAATAAAATAAATATTTTAATTGAGCCTTTATAAGACACTCAATATATCATTAATATTTAATCTTTAGATAAAAATATCAACGGTATCTTTCAAAATAAACAATAAAAAATATTGATAACAATAATTATGCTAATAATATATCTTCCTTTAAGTTGACAAATCACATATATGAAACCACAATTATCAAATATTTATTATCACATATCTATTATTTGGCCAAACAATAACCTTCATTTGAGTTGATTATTATTTGTATAAGTGTAGACATTTTAGTAAATCTTTAACTTGATATCTAAATATTAAAAAATAAATCTCTAAAATAGAGGTTATTTTGGCAACATATTATTCCAATTTATCCTAAAATATTAAATAAGATTTGCTAAGAGAAAATAAAAAAAATGAATAATTAACAAATAAAATTTTACTTTTTTCTCGAACCCTTAACTTGAACTTTTAGAAGGGTTTAAACACATCCTAACAGTAGGAAAACTACATCAAAAATAGATTGAATTATAAGAAAAACCCTAATTATGCATTCCTCAAAAGCATGAGTGGTGCTAGGAGTTAAATGTGGAGTGGTTGTGAAAGTCGATGGATCTTTAGCATTCCCTGGAACTTTTACACCCAACCTCCCTTTAAATATGTGGCATGAAACTTGTGGAGTCCCAAAAGAAACATTCAAAAAAGGACTTATGATGAGACCATAGTTTATTCTTGAAAATATTGAAGCTAAATTCTTTAATGTCACATTTGATATATAGGAATGATTCAAAATGGAATGGAATGGAATCAATAATGGAATGCCCAATCCATTCCTATATTTGGAAATGTTCACGGAGTGGAATAGAAAATTATTTATCAAAAATATCTTTAATTAGTAAATATAATAAATTACATTGATGGGTAAGAAAGATAATTACCATTAATGAGAATGGATTGGAATTGTGATTTCGCCTCCTTAAAGCAGAATTGAAATCCCTCACAAAACTGGAATAGTCAATTACAAGAAATCGTGATTTTGACTTTTAAAAGTGTTTCCAAACATAGGAAAGGAAAGGAAATTCAAAATAGTGATTCCATTTCAAGTCCATTCCAGCATACCAAACATGACATAAGTATCAATTGGAAAACAACAACATTGGACATGTAATCATAGGAAATAATGAAACAATTTTTAGAACCATATTGTAAAATTTGAAACCATATTATCAAAGGAAATAAAGAGTATAAATCTAAAAAGAGGAAGCGACTCAAGCATAGAACAAAAGGAGCATGAAGACACAAACCCTTGAATTATGTATAGTGATAAAAGGAATCTTGAACCTTTGGTCACAAGAAATATGTTACATGTGTTTACTTTACTCTTTGAAACCCTAATCCTCAAAATTAGGAAAAAACAATAATACATTATACAAACTATCTTTAATCACATCATAATAATACTAACACAAATAGTTTCGATATCTAGTTAGTTCTCTAATTTTACACGTGACTACTCTAATATCACTTATTAGAAATAAAAAAATAAAAAAAATCAATTTCCATAAACAGATTTTTCAAGATGTCATGTGTGAAATTAAAGCACTATGAATTAATTAAATTATATGTGGAAGCATATATGAATACATAGTGAAAGCGAATCTTTAAGGATTTGGTCTTTCAGCCTATAGCAGTGTGGCTACTCTTTATTTTTTTCTCACTTAATGGAATGTAGGAGAGGTAGATAAAAGAAAATCCTAATGACACACTACTTAGATTGGAAACCCAATCCTATTTATAATTTTAATATTTTATTTCATTATAACCCCTTGTAATAAATGAAATAAAATATATGGGTTTTTATACATTATTGACTCATATTGAAAATCCATGAAAAGTCTAATGGCTATGTTTGTTGATTAACCAAATGATTATTTTTATTTAATGGCTTAATTGCTTAACTCAATTAGATAATCGACAGTATACAATTAATTAATATTATGGATTACAATATACAACACTCATTTTACATTTTTATTTTCATTATTTCTTATTATTGCATGGAGTTTTCCCGTTGAATGTGAAACGTGAAATGATGACCGAGAAATTATGTTTAGTTTCACATAACAAACTTTCATTATCTAAGTGTAACAATATTTGTGCCACCAATATTTTGGCAAAAAAAAAAAAAAGAAATAAAAGAAAAGAAAAAAGAGGTGGAGGGGGGGGGTTTGTTCAATCATGTGGCTGAAATTATGTTTACTCACTGGTTATGCTGTACTTTAAAAAAGGGGGAAAAAAAAGAAAAAGAAAGAAAGAAAAGAAAGAAAGGCTTTATATAATTGCTTCAACCCATTAAAGATTCTTATGCAATCTTGTAAGGGCACTCCAAATAATTGTATCATTCAAAAGGTAATGAGACATAAGCCAATTAGTCTATTTTTGGATGATAAATTATGATGGGAAAAAATACGTTTGCCTTCAAGTGTGAATAGAAATTATATGTTTAAATTGATACAAATTTAGTATAAACGTTACAATATGTATTATATAAAACTATATATTTGCCCTTAGTTCAAAATAAAGATTTAAACGATACATTACATTATATAGGGCATACATTTACTTACAAAAGCAAATAGAGAATACAATAATTATAATAGAGCTAACACAATTATATTAGAAAGTTAATAATAGCATATTTAATATTTTTTATTTTTAATGAATTAATATTTAAACTTTTATTTTTTGCAATTTAGTGTTTGTACTTTCAATACAAAATATAAACACCAAAAAAAAAAAAATTATAATTTCAGGTGACTATAATAATGATCATCTACTATTTAAGGTGCTAATGTTTACAAAAGCAATCGGACAAGAAAACCAACTCCATAACAAGAGAAGAAAACGATTAAGTCTTCAATTTCAACTCTCTCTATAGCAAAATGTTGAACTGGGTTTACTCATCCACGGCGGCTTGTGACTTTCATGACTGAAAAGTTATAATAATATGAACCTTGTTTTTGTGAATCTTGTACATAGTATGTGTATTTTGCCCTCATATATTCCACAAATACCAAATGCATGTAAGAATTTTTATTGGGCATCTCACTTTCTCGCTTCCCCATATGTTCACTAGAACCATGGGAACTTAAACCCCTCACTCACTTTATTTTACTTTTTAATTAAAAAAAAAACTCTCAATTCGTTGTGAATGAGTAAACCACCCATTTTGCGAAAAAAGGAAAAATAAAAAAAAATTATCTAACTGGTAGGTTTGATTAATTGTGTTTAAGTTATCGTGCCCACCACTTTTAGATCTTGACTAGACCAATTTAACAGTTGGTTTTCAATTTTGGATCAATTAACCCAATGTAATCCGTACATTTCTACATTGATTTCTAATATTGATCACAATCTTTCCATAATACATTTCCGCTATTTTGAGTCCTAATTTGTATAATTCAGGTACCATAATAGCTAACCTATAATTATTTCACAAAAGAATATACAAAAAAATTGGTCCGGCACTAACATGGAGGAGGTAAATAAGTATGATTTCTTGAAAAGATTGGGATTGCTTTATATTTTATTCCGCTCAAGGAGTGTCCTTGTAATTTTCTTTAGTTTATCAAGCTTCTTCATTGAAATTAAGCTTATTAAGGATATCATCTTATGTAACTCTGGTTAAACGACATTGTACCCTTGTGATTTAGCTCGTCTTTAGATTGAATAATAACATGGGAGGGAGACAAGGTGTATGAATAGAACTGGTTGTTCAGATGTGATGACGCTATCCTATTCACTTTATACTTCATCATTAGAAAGGATAACATTTTAAGGAACATCATGTAAATTTAGAAGACTGCACCATCATATCAAAGAAACAAGTCTCTCAATTTATGAATTCAGGTACACTTTTATTTATTATTTTTATATATTTTGTGTCTTAATTTTACACTTAGATTGTTCCTAGATGATATATTTATGGAAATTATTACATGAAAATTCCAATAATTACACCCTTCATTTTCCAATAGAGAACTTGTGTATTTTGGTGTTTTTCATGCATATACAAGTGGGTAAACCAAAGTATAGCCCTAGCCATGAGATCTAGCAAAGAATCTAATGTTAATGCTGTAATGGATACGGAACTAGTCTTGATGGTGACAAACACCTGCATTCAATTTTAAGAGTCGTAATCTTTTTTTCCCAAGATATGCCAAATAATAGAATATAAAAATTTGATATGTTGAAGTGTTGAGAGATGTCCTTCTAACCAAAAGTAAAACCTTAAGCACAAAATCCTTAAGGACAAAAGCATTATTAAATAAAAAATTCCAAATTATAATTCCATGATAATAGGCACAAAACCAACAAAAATTTTACATACTCTTTCGTTACTTGTAGATGACTTTTGCCCAATTAGATATTTTCATTACTCTCTCATGCTGAGATTAGGGTGGCAATTTGTGTTAGTGATTCATATTCGTGTTTTCATCAAAGATACATGAAATTGAGTTGAGATCATAAATAATTAACTTACAATATAACCATGTTTATTTGTGTCATAATCATATCAATTTTTTGTTGTGTATGTTCTACTTTCGCATTCTAAATCATGATGTTTATGTTTGTATTATCTTATCATGCTAGAAATTGACAACCTTAACTAAGATTGTTCTCCATTATTCTACTCTTCATCAACAAAACTGCTAAAATCAAGACTTAACCTCTTCAAAAGATTTTGATTTCACAAATTTCTCGTCACAATTTTTAGTCTTCTTTGGTATGAAATCAGAATATGAAATAGCAATTTAACATTCTACTAATGTACATGGTTGATGTTAGAATTTATTTATTTTCTCTAATCTATCCTTTCTTTTGCATACTTTAGCATTTCATTATGAATTTGTGCTAATACAAAGGGACATGAAATTGAGTTAATATCATAAATAATTAGTTTGCAATGTAATCATATTCATCTGTGTCAGAATCATATCACTTTTATGTCATATAAGTGTCACTTTCATGTTTTCTCTTTATAATCATATTTCTAATCATGTTATATGCGTTTGTATTATTGTGTCATGTTAGAAATTGACAACCTAAGTAGGATTGTTCTCTATTATTCTACTATTCATCAATGATATTGTTAAAATTAAGAGACTCAACATCTTCAAAGGATTTTAGTTTTGCAAATTTCTCTTCCTAATTTTTATTCTTCTTTAGTATGAAACCGAGATATGAAATAGCAATATAACATTCTACTAAAGTACTAGGTTAATGTTAGAATTTCATATTATATTGAGCTATCCTATTTCATGCATACTTCAGCAAGTGAAGGTTAACACCGTGTAAAATACTAGAAAATATAGTAAAAATAAAAATTTAAAAGCCGAAGCATATTAAGCAATATGACAATAAAGAGGAGGGTATTTTGGTCTTTTTCCATAGTCAATATTTAAAGTCTCATAACCCTGCCAAGTCTTTTTTTCGCTTCACAATCTACATCTACCTCTTTCTCTAAAAAAGAAAAACTCTATTATGCAAACCTTCATCGAAATGTAACCCATCAACATAGAATGACTCCTTTCAACGTGAAATCTATAAGGTAAGTTCTAATTTTGATTAGATCATTGTACACTCTCTTGTTCAAGTGGGTGATTGATTAAAGTGTGGAGTTCTGTTATTTTTTGGAGGGTTTTAGTGTAATAGCATCGAACTAAGTTGCGGGGTCAAGTAGAATTAAAATCTAGGTAGATTTTAGGATGACTCATAGGTGTTGGGATTGAAAGTGGCAGTTCTTAACACCATAGTATTAGGGTCAATGATAGTAGTATCACGGATGTATCAAATTATATATATTAATAAAAATTTTAATAGCTAAAGTGTGTGGGGTCATGCGTACTCCTATATTGATTGATGGGCTTAAATTAAAGATAATAAAGTAGTGGTTGCTTTTCCTGTCTACATTTGAATGCACGTGAACCCTATATCTGTCTGTCACGCGTATGTGCTTGTGAGTATCATGTATGAGCATTAGCTCACTTCTCATGGGAACTTCTTTTCTCAGTTATAGGTATAGATGACACAACCTTTTATGATGAGCTAAGGATGGGTTAAGATCAAAATGATGGAGTTGATTATTACTATTATGAGGACTAGTGGAATTCAAATGAGAGTGTCATGAAGACTTATTCTTCTTATGGAATGACAAGCTATATATTGAGAGAGTCTATAGTTATTCCTTCTAATGGTGTTACTGGTTGTCATTATTAATGAACGAATTTGATGAATGTTTAAAGGTGTTATTACTAGTAATTAAATGGTTTGATAGGTTGCAAAAACATTATAATAAGTAAGTTGAGAG
Source organism: Laguncularia racemosa (assembly GCA_037954665.1). Classification (NCBI taxonomy): domain Eukaryota; kingdom Viridiplantae; phylum Streptophyta; class Magnoliopsida; order Myrtales; family Combretaceae; genus Laguncularia; species Laguncularia racemosa. Next base: position 19,797 of record JBBMOL010000160.1, on the reverse strand, counting down.
TCTTACGTATCAATAAATAGTAGTGACACATAGTGGATTATTACGATCTAGGTTTTGAGGTATTACACATAGTGTATTAATATCTAATTATAAGATTTCAAGTAGGTTTAACATCATAACAATCATAATTAATACATATACTTGTCAAAATGAAGGGCCTAAAAGATTCTTTTTCCACTACTTATAAAAAATGATTACATTGCTTGATAAAAGATTTGTTATTCCTTACCTTTTCTTCATTTTTTTTATATGAAAAAGGAAAGCCAACAAAATTTTTACTTGTGTGGAGACTAGATGGGTGGTCTTATCGCTTCTTCCTGATAAATTTTAAATAATTTAGGCATGGTAACTAGGTGGCTCATGCGCCTCAGCATGCTTAAAAATTCCGTACCTGACATGCTCATGCTTTTTACGTGCCTAGCCCATTGTGCTTGCGGCATGTGTGCTCGCATGTTTTTTTTCTTGTGTGCCACCCATTTTTCATGTGTCATCCACGTGCTACCCTCGTGCCTTTAAATGGGCTCAGTTCAAATATTAATATATGTGTATACTATATTTATATATGTAATTGTTGATATGTTTATTTATATACATATATGTACATATTTTTAATTTTTACGTATATATGTGTATTTATACACGTTTTTATTAGCATGTGTACATAATTGATGTTTATATTTTATAATAGTTAAATAATTAGTTTGATTAATTGGAATGTAATAAAAGAAAGGACAATAGTTAGGCAAGTAATGAAATAACAATAATAAATAGGAAAATATAAAAAAAATAATTTTATATTAATTAACTTACTAATGATTATAAATCTAAAATTACATTCTTTATGAAAACAATGAACAAGTAATCATAAAGGCTAAATTTTGTTAAATGGGATGAAGGGAGATGTAGATGGTTATCCTTCTCCCTCCTGATCTTGGGGGAGGTGGTGGCTGTGGTGGATAACCCTAATAATAATAATACTCATGTTGTGTCTAAATTTGGTCAAGGTGCAAGTTAAGAGCATCTTTCCTTACATCTTGGCAAGATTGCTGAGAATAAATATCCATGAGAAGCTCTTGATTATGTTGCATTGTAGAAGATATTTATTCTAGATGCTTAAATATTCATTGTATGTCAAATGCATTGGAGTGATGTTTCGTGCTTGGCATTTCGGTTTTGGCCCCCTACTAATGTTGTTGTGGCTCTCCTTGCTACCATGACAAGTAGTCACTAGCATAAAGTTTCATTGGGGAGTGCTATTGTTGTAGAGGCTATCGCCGTTGTGGCTATCCATCATAAGCCCTTCACCATTGGCTAATGGTTTCATCCTTGTAAAACTCCAATTTGGTCTTCACCTCATGCATATTGCAAAGGTCTTTTGCTTTACAAGTAGCATAGTTGTCCAAATTGAAACCATGGGACATGAGAATAGTAGTTATGAGCCTACCATGACTGAGATGTGCATCCTACCTCCCTTGTGTGCGTGACATGTAGTGGACTATCACGCTACCAACGTCGATAAGGGAGTTATGCAACAAAGCATCAATGATGAACAGGTCTTCCTATATAAAGAAGTAGGTATTTAGCTTAGGTGCAATTGTACGATAGATGATATAGTAGAAGATCCTTGAAACTATTGGAAGGTCTACAAATTTTAGATGTTGTAGGTGTGCAACATATAACTCACCTTCACAAATCGATTGTCTAAATACAAGTTAGAAGGTGTTAGACATGTCCCAAACATATGGAGGCGTTGATTGATCACCCTCACAATCTACGAGTTGGTTGTTGTAATATGGTGTGATCTCAAGGATGTAGTCAAACATATAGGTTGTGATATATCTAGAGTCTCTTGATGTCTTCAACTATAGGATAATGTCTTCCTCCTCTATGATAACCTTTGGGGTTGCATGTGAGTAAAAAATGCAAATCAAGTGAACACATGTTAGATCCTTTAATTGCATAAGAGGAAAGAAGCTAGTTGCTTCTAGTGTGCCATGAAAATTGTATATTTCTAATAGATCTTCAAAATCATACGTGCACCTAATAAATGCATTCTTTATACAAAAATATTGACTATCCTAAGGCCGTTTCGTTTGGCATTGTGTCTTCTTTGAACAAATACGGTCTTGGAAGGATGTAGCAACATTTTTCATAATTGAAACAATATTGTAGGAGCATTAGTGATTGTATAAGGGTTAAGATGAGAAGAATAGACAATGAGGGTTGAGAGTGATGGTATGGGATGACATGGGCATCCTTCATGCCCTTTTATAGATGGAGGATTTGCTAGCCACTAGCCTAACGTGGCCATGTCGATACCTACTGTGGTAATGTTGCTTCCTAATGTGGCCATGTTGGTAGCCAATAGTTTAAACTTTTTTTTGAATGTTGGTCACTAGATGTTGATAACGTGGCCACATACGCTAGCACCAAAATTCACACAAGAATGCAATTGGTGCTAGAATTTGTGCGAGAACTGTTTAACTTGGCCACGTGTAAGGGCAAAGTGACCATGGTGGCCTCCAACATGCCCATTATCTCTAGTCACATGGCTATATTGGCCTTCAACATGGTCATGATGAGCAAAAACATAGTGACATTGGTACATTCTCTATAAATTCATAACACCCCTCTACATGCTATAATCTTATGAACTATTTCTTTGCTGTTTGTAAGAAATTTTCTTCCACACACATTCTCTTCCTACAATCAAATTTACATAAATTCCATAAGCTATCGTAACTATGGAAGGTGGTGGAAACTCAAACCAATCTAATAACAATACCCTTTCCAATATAAATGATTACAAAGATTCATGGCTATTCGATCAAGGTTTTACATCTTTAATGAATCAAGTTAGGAACCCTAACTTCCCTACCCCAACCAACTACCTGAGGTACTAGAAAACATTCCAATGATGGAATTCTAGAATGCATACACTAACATGCAATCCACACCTACTAGCGTAGGACAACTACCCTCATTTGCTAATAGGAATCTTGGTGGTGCAGTGCGTGCTATAATTCCATATTAAGTTAATTTATATTTTTGTTTCATAAATTTCTTTTTGCTGACATTAAGATATCTAATTGTATGTACACCTTTTGTATATTAGGAAACAACAACTACCCTTTCCCAAGTTGCTAGGAATAGTGAATCCATAGGAACCATAGATGCAAGTGCACAGGCATTACGCTGTAGAAAGCTGATAAGCTCCATTTAGAATTATTTTGTTGAGATTCTTAATGAGGAAGCCATAAAGTATTTGACTTGCAATAAAGCATTATTTCGTAAGATAAAATTTAGGATAGGAAACCTTCAAAGACACCTTGCAATGCATTGGAAGTGGAGAGATGAACTAATGCAAGTGTTGAACACTTAGTCGGATGCAAGTACATCTGCTCTCAACAATAGTGCTCGTGAAGCCTCCTTTACCTTTGATCAACAACAAACATGAGATGTACTTGTGCAAATGATGGCCACAATAGACATATCCTTCCATGTTGCTAGCCATGAAGATTTCAGGTTATGGGTAACCGGCTCCATGTAGCCAAAGTACCAACATGCCAATCTACAAACCAATAAGAAAGATACAATCGACCTTCTTAGGTGTAGGCGTGAAGAGCTTAAGGAGAGATTGTCTAACCTCCCATGCAGGTACATAATTCTTTGATATCCATTTCTTTTATTCCACTACACTAGTTTTTTAAAAATCAATAATTTCATTAGTGTTCATGTAGCAATTCATTTACTTCTAACATTTGGAAGTCACCATTGAAAGATATCAACAATAGCTACATGCGCATTACAGCACATTAGATTGATGAGAATTAACAAATGTAGAAGAGGATAATTTCTTTTATATTATTCTCAGAAGATCACACAAGTCCTACAATGGCCTCAAACATAATAGATGTCACCAGAGCCTATGACATTTAAAGGCTCTTCACTATAAGCTTTGAAAATGCCTCCAACAACACTACTACAATAAGACCATTGAAGCAACTATTGGCTCCTATCTATGATGGGAAATTATTTCACGTTCAATGTGTCTGTCATATACTGAACTTGGTAGTATATGACATTCAGGTTAATAAGATCCGATTTGCAATTCGGGTTATATGACATTCTAAGCGCAAACACAATGAATATGTAGAATGTTGCCAATACCAACAACATGACTTAAAGATATCCTCTTATGATTGCCCAACAAAGTAGTACTCGACGTTTAAAATGCTCGACAAGGCCTTAAAAGTTAAAAAAAGCTCTTACATTGTTCTAAAACTTCCACATTCTTAATTCCTACCCCAATGAGCCTGACCTTGGGCCAATGAACTTCGGGGATTAAAGAACATGTAAGAGTACAACAAAGATTTTGAAGACCTTCATAGGAATGAAAAAATGCTTTATTTGGCTCCTACTATGCAACAAGTAATATTGCACTTCCAACCTTATTGACATATCAGACACGTTAGCAAATTTTTCCAAAGTTTTGATGCTTAGCTCCACTATAGAGACAATGATGGCAAAACTCAAGTCCTACTTCTACCCCTTTCACTAACACTTATATATTGCATTAATTTTTTATCCATGCTTTAATTTCAAACATGCTCTTAGTCTCCTTGAGGAATCATATAAGAACTTTGACATGAATGATATTAAGGGTGATGTTGCTATGATTGATACTAAGGCGAATAAAATGCATAGAACCTTATTCATGTTTCACAAGGTCATATTGCAACCACTACCCTAACCAACGTGGACCACTAGGCATTCTAGCAGCTTGCATCCTCCATCTCCTAAAAGGAGTAGACAAATCATCCAAAGAAGTCAAAGCATAGGGGGCACTAGTGATGCAGGCCCTAAAACTTATAGTGAAGTAGTGGTATACCAAATGCAACATGAAGAGAAAGATGATGAGGAAGAGGGAAGTCTAAGTTTTCTTGAATGATGGTAAGCTAAATCCAAAATTATGCCAATATTGTCCCTCATTGTTTGAGATATTCTAGCTACATCTACTTAATATTCTATCCTAAGTTGGTTCTTAGCTTAGGCAGATGAGTCCTAAACCCTCACCACCTTCAACTAAAATCCAAAATCATCAAAGCTTGTGTATGCTTAAAAGATTAGAGGGACACTAAGGTAATGAGACAAGGGGACCCATATGCATGGTTTCCTAAAGACATTGAGATGGGAACATTTGAGACCTTTGAGTTACTATTGAATATATGAATAAAGGATGATTAGGAGGTTATTGATTTTTAGGGCTTTTAGATGGATTTCGCAAAATTTTTTGTAAACTATAATATTATTTGAATTAGGGACCTTCTACTCCTTTACTTTACATTTATGTAGATGTATAATTAATTATGTCAAATTGCTTGTTTAATTTCTCTTCTATTATTTATTCACTTACCTTATTCCAATTAAAATAATTATTATAATTAAATAAAATAATTTTATTAATTATTCAATCCCATAAGCATAAACATAATTAAATAATAATAATTTATTTTTCATTTAATAAAATTGTTATTTATTAAATTAATATTAATTTATTAATTCAAATATTTAAATTTTATTTTGTAATAATCATAACAATTATTTTTTTATTTAAATATTAATGATAACTTATTTATTCATTTAAATATTTAACATGTTCTTATTCAACAAAAATTAATTACTCATTGAATTTGGGATACTTTTTCATAAATAAACTTTATTACTTTTTATTTAAACAGTTATTTATCCAACTAATACAAATTACAAATACAAACTAATTAAAATACTTTCTTAATTCTTATTTCAAAAAAAAAAAATCAAGAGGCCTACATGCTTTCATACTCATGCCTAGACAACCCACTTAACTAATTGTGCTTGGCATGCCCTTGCTCACATGCTTAGGTGTAGGCTCACTCGTGCTTGTGCCTAATATTTTATTTCCTTGCCCATGCTTGAATGGTCTATGGAACGGGCCCACACATGCTCATGCTTGTATACCCAACTCACTTACCTTGCCTAAAATAATTATTGACTAACTATTAGGTCTTGGGAGATTTTATACTTATCAGTTATGACTCACTATCAACTAAAATGATTTTCTTCTAAGATAGTATCAACTAACATTAATTTTTTGTCTAAAAAAGTACCAATAATCCTTACTTTGTGAATATATAATGTTGGGTTGGGTTTCTAAAAGGTGGTTGAATCACCTATAAAATAGAAACGAATTAGGCCATGGGGATGCCAGAGTTTGTTTTAGTATAATTACTCCGATACTTAAGTTAGTATAAGTAAAAAATGAAGGGAACATATAAGAGTTGAGAGTTTTTAGATCCAAAAATCACTTACCCTGTTGTCTTTATCCCCTATTTATAAGTGTATGGATGATCCTAACTTGAAAAGTACATTAATTCTTGAGATCCTCTCCTAATATGGTGGGGTGTATTTTTGACCAACCTCTTTCCTTATCTATATCATTCTCTCATACTTATTCATTGTGAGGATAGGTGTGGAGATCCGATCTAGAGGAGGTCAGAAACTTTGGACTTAAAGTCGGATCTTGTAATTTTGTGTCAAAGAGGTTAGAATGGACAAGAAGAGCTCGAATGAAGGTTTGAGTGGGTTGAAATGGGCATTGAGGGGCTAAGCTCAAAATGTCCTATCAACATATAACATATCTTAGAACATTAAAGACTTTCCTTGAAACATTAAGATTGCTATGATGCAAATTTAGGATTATGAAACATTTAAATAGTATCATGCTTTTAAAAGAAATGCAAAAACGGTATGGTATTATTGGAGGGAATGACCTAAAGTAGCCATCATAGTCATGAAAATGATTATTTACGTTGTTTATATCACAATTTTATTTTTTATTTTCTTAACAGTTTAACTATATAATATAAATATACAATTATTATTTCAACCAACCAAATCGCGTCATTTTTGTTCTTTAGCGGAAAAATTAATGCTGCCATTAAAAGGACTCATATGCAAATTTTTACAAATGTTAAGGACAAATACAAAAAATAAGAGGTTTAGAACTTAAATAGAAAATGTGATAAACATTAAAAACTAAATTTGTATTTTTCTCTAAATTTAATGCTCCAACATTGCACAAAGTACTTCTACATATGATTAAAAAACTACACCTTTATCTATAGGCATAAACTTTTAGGTTGGTTAATTGTAGTATTAAAGTTCAACAATTCCTTTAAAGGACTAACTTGTATTAACTTAAAAACTCACGACTTAACTCATTGGCCAATTTTTTATTTAAGATTTGGCAATTTTTTCATTATTATCATTACATAAGCATGGACGGACTTATAGTACTCGGATTAGTCAACACTAAAATTGCAATAAGATATGAAAATTTCCAATGCCAACAATTTAAATTGAGAAGAAATGCACATTTTTACAATACATTTTCAATCCAATTGCTTGAAGTCAAATGTTTAGATGACATCAATCGTCCCATACTAATTTGAATCAAAATAATTAAAAAAAATGGCAGGTTACCAAAAAGTAAGGGTAAATATCATTTTAGAAAAAAAAATTTGCAGGTCCTTGTAGGTTCTCTATCCATTCTAGTGGGTGATCCTATAAATTTCCTTTAATTCAAACAACCGCTGATATATCATTCTTTTTATCAAATTTATTTGAACGCAGTCGGGTTAAAGTCATTTTAATGATGTAAGTTCCAATTATGCTCCTCATAAAACTTTAAGTGGATTTGTGTGTGGTTTTAGATCCAAATTCGATTAATTTGAGTGTAGATTCAATGGATTCACAATCATACAAATAAAATAATAATAAACAAATGGCATATTATTGCTAGAATGACGCATGCTTAATTTCTTGAAAACCGAGTTAAGTGCTTATATTGTTGGCTAGAATGCTAGAGTTTATATGGGGGTGGCAGAGCCGGGTCAAAGTGAAAATACATATTCCCATTATTGTCCCATGCATGATCTATCTATACTATGCCCCTTCTTGTTCTTGCAATGGAGGATGTTTCATTAAAATGTGGTCGGTGATCTCATTTGACTAGCAGGAATTGATTAAAACTTCCGAAAGGAAGAGACGCTTTTAGTGAATACATCTACCGTCTGATTGTCTATCCACACATGAAGGATTTTAAGATCGTTGCGAGTAAATTTCTCTCGGACAAAGTGATAATCGAATTCGACATCCACAAACTTCAGGGGCGAGGACTACTATCATTGCCCACTAGTGCACCAACGGTGCATTGTCCCTCCTCCTTTCTTTCTCTCTTTATATATATTTATATATCACATAGAAATAAGTTTAGTTAACGTCAAGAATGATTAATATCATCATATTTCATAACGATTAAATTATTCTCAAAATGTTCGAAGATGCGATTATTAAAAGAACATTATAAAAAATTCCGAATTATTATCCAAAATTCATAACATGAGCTCTATATCATAATCATTATGCAAGAGTCATGAATTATAGTCTTAACAACATAAAAGTTCTGCCAACATAATGAACATGAACATGGTTAGAAAATAAAAGAGTTCACTTTGTGATCTGAAATGGTTCATGCATTGCTTATTTAGCACGCTCGTGTTAAAGAAAAAAAATATATAGATATGAGAAGGATAGAGGAAAACATATAGTTGTAAAGGCAATACTATCATTGCCCCAAAAGTAATATTTCCTTTCCCTATCATGTTACCGAGCTATGGTAGATAGTGTCCAACTTCAAGCCCAATGAATTACAAAAAGTTTATGCGCAGACAATAGTTTGGACTTAAACTGTCTAGCCAAGGTAATCACAAATAAATGGTCGAGTTCAGTTTGGTGGAACTCTGTGATACGAACTACGCCAACCCGTGACGAAACCCAATACCAATACGTTCGGAAATTCGTTGCCTAAGACGCCCAAACACCTAAAGTGGAAAACCGCGACCCGTTGTCTATAAGCGAGACAAGAACCTTGGTATAAAAGTGAAGACGCCACAATCGAGATGAAAGACCGATTGATAAGTCGGGATGAACGCCACGGAAATCAATCCGATAAGTTCGATTTAGTTCTTGAAGAACCAAGAGAGGCGCCTCTCAAAAGTGTTAAATGTTCAAAGATGTCTAATCTTAGTTGTTCTAAACCCTAGGAGCTTTTATACTAGGGTTACAATTCGTGTAAAAACAAGTCCAAAACGACGTAGTTTAGTTAAGTGACATAAAAACGCGAAATAGAACAAGCTGGCCAACAGGGGATACACGGCCTGTGTACACGCCCGTGTAATTTGGCCGTGTACTTTTCTGTGCAACTTCTGGCAACATACACGCCCGTGTACTTTGACCGTGTATCTTTCTGTGCAACTTCTGGCAACATACACGCCCGTGTACTTTAGCCGTGTATCTGTCTGTGGATTTGCTTAACTCCATACACGGCCGTGCCTTGAAAATACACGCCCTCTTCAACCCGTGTCCAGTATAACTTGTACAAAAGCAAGGGTCTTCCAATGGTTGTTCCAATCCGTTCCAACTTCATGATTGCTCCAATCCTTTCTGGCTTCATGGACAACCTTTATCAACTCGTTAAGTGCTTCCTTGAATCGTTTTGCTCGATTTCTTATGATCGGTCCAGGCGGCACTTCAAGAGGATCCACATTTCTTCTTCCGGCTTGACTCTCATCCCGGATCTCATCATTCCCCTCCTCTTGAAAAGGATTTGTCCTCAAATCATTTCCTGCATCAAATGGACTCAGATTAGTAACATTAAACGTGACACTTACTGGATACTTACCTGGTAACTCTTTCTTGTATGCTATATCATAGATGTATTCAAGAATTTGAATTGGTCCATCGCCTCTAGGAAGTAATTTAGATCTACGCTGTACGGGAATCTGCTCTTTGCGCATGTGAACCCAAATCCAATCTCCAGGTTCAAAAACAGCTTGTTGACAACCCTTGTTGGCTTGTTTCACATACTGCTCCGCTCTTCACTCAATATTTAGCTTTCTCACGAAATCTGTCTTAAAATCAGCTTCAAAACTCACAAACTTGTTAGGTTGCAATGGCAAGATATAAATAGGATCCAGTGGGTTAAAACCACACACAATCTCAAATGGTGAACAATGAATAATGCTATTTAAAGCCCTATTACATGCAAACTCCACAAATGGTAGGCAATCCTTCCAAGTCCTATTGTTCTTCTCTATGATTGCCCCTAACAATTGAATTAAAGTCCTGTTAACCACCTCAATTTGCCCATCAGTTTGTGGGTGACAGATAGTTGAAAACATTAGTTTAGTTCCCCACTTTTCCCACAATACTCTCCAACAATGACTCGAAATCTTTACATCCCGATCACTAACAATGCTACTAGGTATACCCTGCGGACGCATTACCTCTCTAAAGAACAATTCAACAATGTGTATAACATCATCAGTTTTATGACAAGGAAAGAAATGAACCATTTTAGAAATCCTATCCACAACCACAAAAATAGAATCTCGACCATGCTTAGGCCTAGATAATCCTAACACAAAATCTATGGACATATCTATCCAAGGCTCATGAGGAATGACACTATACTCATATAACCAATCTAAGAAGTCATCTAAATGATGAATGGGATGACGATACTTTACCGTGATGTTGTTGATGGCGCGGCAGTCAACACACATCCTCCATGTCCTATCCTTCTTAGGCACCAAAATCACAGGCACTACACATGGACTCATGCTCTCTCTCACGTACCCCTTCTCCATTAATTCTTCGACCTGCCTTTGGAGTTCCTTTGTTTCCTCCAGGTTGCTCCTATAAGCTGGCTTGTTTGGAATCGATGCTCCTGGTACAAGGTCAATCTGGTGCTCAATACCATGAATAGGTGGTAATCCCTTTGGAATCTCCTCAAGAAAGACATCTTCAAAGTCCTGCACAAGAGACACAACCACACTAGGCAAAGAGTTAGATAAGTCGTTAGTAGTCAAACATGTTTCCTTAAAAACCAGCAACAACATAGGTTGCCTCATCACTAACGCTCTCCTTACTACACTCGCTCTTGCCACACAACTCTCCTTTCGCAAGGCTGCCCTCTCCTTTTCACTCACCACCAAAGTTGATCCCCCTTCAACTTAGCCTCTCACACTCTTTCCAGCCTTCCTCTCCTTTTCCTTTTGATCTTGACTTTTATATTCCTTTTTCTTCTCATTGTCTTTTGCTCTCTCACTCTCACTCTGCTTTTCACTCACCTTGTGTTTTGCAAATGACTGTTGCAGCTGCAATTGATCCTCATACACTTGTTTAGGTGTTAAAGGTTTAAGATTAAAGCTTTTCCCTTGGTGAACAAGCGTATACTTGTTAGAAAAGCCATCATGAACAACCTTCCTATCAAATTGCCATGGCTTCCCCAACAACACATGACATGCTTGCATTGGCACTACATCACATAACACCTCATCCTCATACCTACCAATGCGAAACCCAATCAAGGCTTGCTTACTCACCTTAGTCTCACCACTATCATTCAACCATTGCAATTTATATGGGCTAGGGTGTCTAATAGTTTTGAGCCCCAACCTCTCAACAATAAAATTGCTCACTACATTGGTGCAACTCCCTCCATCAATGATCAAACTACAAATGTGATCTCTTAAATAACATCTAGTATGAAATATATTCTCCCTTTGCACCTCCTCTTCTTCCTTCACCTGCACATTCAAAGCTCTCTTCACTACTGCCACTAGCATTCCCATTGCAGGCTCCTCATCATCACTAGCATCCTCTAATGGTGGCATATCATTTTCTTCACTATCCCCCTCAGTCTCATACTTACCATCATCACGCAAAATCATCACACGCCTATTTGGACATTGACTAGCAATATGGCCTCTACCTTGACATTTAAAGCATCTAATGTCACGATTTCTAGAAGTAGAAGATTCAGGGTTACCTTGATTACCAGAAGTAGAACTCGCTTGCCTCAGCTCTCCTTTTGGTTTGGTGGGTAAAGGCTTTTCTTCTTTCTTCCATTGATTAGTCTTCCAAGTGGATGAACCACTACCCTGTTGAAATCGTACACTACTACTACCCTTCCGCTTGTGCTGGTTCTCAACCTTTATAGCCATGTGAACCATATCCTCCAATTCTACATAATGCTGCAATTCAACCACATTTTGGATTTCTCTATTTAATCCAGCAAGAAATCTAGCCATTGTAGCCTCTCTATCCTCTTCTACATTCGCCCTAATCATAGTGACTTCCATCTCCTTGAAGTACTCATCTACACTTCGGCTTCCCTGCCTCAGAGTTTGCAACTTGTTGTGCAATTCACGATAGTAATACGCAGGTATAAACCGCTTTCTCATCACTCTCTTCATCTCTTCCCAAGACTCAATAGGTGGCTCGCCACTCCTTCTATTCAACATTAATTGATCCCACTACACTATAGCATAATCTGAAAATTCAATGGCAGCAAGTTTCACCTTCTTTCTCCCACTATAGTTGTGACAATCAAACACCATCTCCACCTTTTTCTCCCATTCTAAATACGCCTCGGGATCATTCTTCCCTTGGAACGGAGGAATCTTCATCTTTATGCTACTCAATTGATCATCCTCTTTATTCCTATCTCCTCTATCTTCCCATTCTCTAGTTCCCCTATTTCGACCACTATAACCTCTATAACTCCCAACAGAAGGCTCATACAAATCATCATCCGTCATTTCATCTCCACCCCTCAGTACTCTCCTAGAACGACTCTCCCTCTTACACCCTTGGAATACATTTGTGGATTGCTCTAGTCTTTGCTCTACCGTCTCATGAATTTGTTCCATTCCCTCTTGGAACATCCTCTTCATTTCTCCCCTCAACGCCTCAATTACTAACCTAGCATCAAACCTTCCTCTCTCACCTTCAGGAGAATGTTGTCTCGACATAGTCCCTACAAAAAAAGATTAGTACAACACAAATATATATATGATTAAACCTCACGATACACTCCCTTACGTGTTTCGCTCAAATGATGATATCACACAGTCACTCGTGTATTCTCACAAACAACGATAATATCACTCACCAATTTCCTCTTCTCAATTCTCTTGGAACTAACCTGAACTACACCAATTTCCTTCCGTAGAATTCAAAACCAACTCTAAGGTTCGTAAAATTTTCCTCTATTTTTCTATCCGAATTTTTTTTTTTTTTTGTCTCTGTTTTTGGCTTTTGATCACGTTACTCTTTTCTTTTCTTTTCCCTTCTTTTTTTTTTTTTTGGTCATGATTTTTACTCTCTTTTTTTATAATCGACTAGTAAATACTACACTATCAAAAGACAATTAATATTGCGGAATTGAACACGATAATTGATATGAACGATTGAAGTTAGGGTTTTTGATATTACCTTCCTCAACCGAACTTGATGTTTTGACAAACCTAAGCTCTGATACCAAACTGATACGAACCACGCCAACCCGTGACGAAACCCAATACCAATACGTTCGGAAATTCGTTGCCTAAGACGCCCAAACACCTAAAGTGGAAAACCGCGACCCGTTGTCTATAAGCGAGACAAGAACCTTGGTATAAAAGTGAAGACGCCACAATCGGGATGAAAGACCGATTGATAAGTCGGGATGAACGCCACGGAAATCAATCCGATAAGTTCGATTTAGTTCTTGAAGAACCAAAAGAGGTGCCTCTCAAAAGTGTTAAATGTTCAAAGATGTCTAATCTTAGTTGTTCTAAACCCTAGGAGCTTTTATACTAGGGTTACAATTCATGTAAAAACAAGTCCAAAACGACGTAGTTTAGTTAAGTGACATAAAAACGCGAAACAGAACAAGCTAGCCGACAGGGGATACACGGCCTGTGTACACGCCCGTGTACTTTGGCCGTGTACTTTTCTGTGCAACTTCTGGCAACATACACGCCCGTGTACTTTGACCGTGTATCTTTTTGTGCAACTTCTGGCAACATATACGCCCGTGTACTTTAGCCGTATATCTGTCTGTGGATTAGCTTGACTCCATACACGGCCGTGCCTTGAAAATACACACTCTCTTCAACTCGTGTCTAGTATAACTTGTACAAAAGCAAGGGTCTTCCAATGGTTGTTCCAATCCGTTCCAACTTCATGATTTCTCCAATCCTTTCTGGCTTCATGGACAACCTTTATCAACTCGTTAAGTGCTTCATTGAATCGTTTTGCTCGATTTCTTATGATCGGTCCAGGCGGCACTTCAAGAGGATCCACATTTCTTCTTCCGGCTTGGCTCTCATCCTGGATCTCATCACTCTGTAGCCGGAATCGACTTTCCGCCCTCCCATAGCCACCGTCCCAACGTACTGTGCTAAAACTGTTGCAACGACTTAGTCCGAAGCGTACTGTCAAAACCATGGGCATGGTATTGTTTTTACCTCTTACCTTACCATATGACAGAAACTTGACAGCTGCCATTAAGTGACGCAATCGGCAATTAGTTTCTTAAAATTTGTATCATTAGCCGTATATGTAATTCTAAGGAAAAATGCAATTAGGTTAGTAGTGACTCTTGGCAACTATATATTTATATAAACAATTACTAATGAAGTTCAAATACATACTAATAATATCTTTAAATATAAGTGTTATAATTTATCCCGTGTCACTATTGGATAATAACACATAAAGACTCATACTATGCATATACTTCAAACTTATTCATCTTCACTCACATTCAAATAAATGTAAACGCTCATGAATTAATAAATAACTCATAGGCGAGTTATTTCAATCATATTATAATTAAATTTAAATCATAATGCTCCACCTCAATGTAACTACCACCATAAACAAAACTACCAAATCACTACTGGGTTCATAATAATAAAAGCAAATATCACAATTCAAATCCTAAGATCGCGACAGTCTACCATGTGTCCCACTTAAGAAAGACACACTAAGATTCACTAATTAATTATTCAGTCTAATTTCAATTTCAATTTGTGAAATCCTTTATTAATTTTGAAAACGCTTGATGTTTGGTTTAATTTTAAAAATATTTGGTTGATTTACAATGTGAAAATCTAATAAGTGATAAAACCATTAAAATATCTAGAAGGATAACCACGGCTAAAAGGGCCTAAATTGAAAATCTAAATTCAATCTAAAGTCCAAGTACATGCAAAACCACAAAATCCAATCTAAGTCTCATTAGTTGAAATAAAAATGTTTAGATGAAAGGGAGTCCAATAAATAGGGCTCTACTCCTCGTCTCAAATGAAATGCCCTTTAAGGTCCTCAAAATCAAATCCGTAGCCACAAGTATCATGAGTACAATCAACATATAGATCATTACTTGAAAAAAGTAAAAAAAAGGGGCTGAGTCACAAGACCCAATATAGGAATGCCTTAACCAGACACCATGCCACTCACAAGCAAGCTTAGATTCTAATTTAGTAGACAAGATTCATTTACTTATTTAATTTAAGTGTAGCAAGTAACACACTTTTGGTGTCTCAAAAGTTGGAGTAACTCATGACTCCACAACATGATGAGGGATGAGGGGTTCAATTTATCACAGTAACATTGAGGATTGACATGAATAGTCAAATTCATGTCTAACAACAACCAAATATCTAAGAGTCTCATCTAGAATTTGTCTTGAGAATTTGCTACCAATTGACTACAGTTAGTCATTAGTGTATTATATGTAAGGCATCCATACAATATCTACTAACGCATCATTCCACACCCATTGGTCATAACTCATAATTCTTTCCATCGACCACCCACTACACCACCTATAATGGTTTAGGTACCTAACTCACTGTATCATCTTGGAATTTATGACCGTAGCTGTCAACCCAGTCTAAGAGCATCACTTGTTGACCTGAAATAACCACACACAAGCAATTACACACATTTATCAACCAAGTTAGATTATTAGTTAATTTTTATCTATCTACAAGCACACATAACACGTAATTCGGCAAACTACGTACCTATAAATCCCTTAATTGCAATCTGAACCATGTGTCATAAACTAAGGCTAGCTCTAAAACATATATATAATAAAGATTAATAGTTAATTACTTGTCCTTAATGCAAAGTCATATCTTAATTCTATTAAATAAACTTACTAGTACATATTCAATTTTAATACTTTGTAAATTTTAAATAGTAATAATATTAATGTGTATTTTATTAAGCATACTTACTTATTTGATTATTATTTAATTACCAATTAGATAAATTTGTTTAATTTTTTTTAGTTCTGATTAGGCCCATTGGGCTCAACATAGTATGTCTCTTTAGGCTAGTAAATCCATTTACTGTTACTAAATGGACCCACTTTCTTAACCTTATCAATTAATCATACTAATTTTGTTAATCAATTAGTGATTCGATTTATTAATCTAATTATTTCAAAGGTTGTGAACTGATTAAGGTAAGAGTGAACTGATTATGATTAATTTGGTTTTGGTTCATCTTTAGGGGTTTAACTCTATTCTACTTTATTTTAGTTTTGTTTATTATTTAATTAATTTTTCTTAATTTCTATGTTGTGAACCAATTGAAGGAGGTTGATTCTGTTCATGTGAATCGATTCTTGGACCAATTGGCTCCTCACTTAGGGTAGCCTATCCAATCTAATTATTTATTTATTTCAAAGTGCAAACTAGGTTTTCTAGTTATTTGTTACATTTAAGCCCATTTTTATTAATTAGCCTAAATTACCACTAAAGCCCATTTTTACCTGAAAGACTTTTCCACATTAGAAGCTATCTTCTTGAAGATCAAACCAACTTCTAATACAACTTTGATCTAAAGTTCAATTCAATTTCTAGAAAAATGTGTTTTAATTTTGTAAAAACTAGTTGTAGAAATCAATTCTACAAGTTAATTTGTACATGAAACATTCATTAGTTGAAAACTCATAAACGAAAACTTTTTCGATGATTTTTTATGAACATTTTGGATTAAATGGCATTTTTTACACACAAAAAAAAGATTGAATATTCAAGAAGAACATATGAACATGTTCTTGACATTCAAACTTAGCTTGGTGAGTGACTTAGTCATGTTACATTAAAACTTAGCATTAGTAAAGGATCAAAACATTCTAAAATAAGAGGAATCAACAAGAGAATTTCTAGATTTAAAACATTCAATCATTTACATTTAAACTTCATGAGTAATCATTGAAATCATTATCAACTTTTTAATTCGTTTTTCAAAACCAGCTCAACAAAATTAATCATAACTCTTTCATTCTGACTCTGAATTAAGCCAAACCAAAGCCAATTGATTCCAAACTCATTTCCTATCCACTCCACCAAAAATTTTCAAATTTTGAATGAGTTAAGTGCCCTTTTTACACAGAAATATTCCAGTTAAAAATTTTTAATTCCAAACCACCATATCTCACTCATTTCAATTCCAAATGACTTCAAAAAAAAATCATTTTATCTCAAACTTGTTCTCATTGCTAAATTAACATTATTGTATCACTTTACCTTCCATTTAACACCTGAAAATTCCAAACACATTGCAAAAACGAATTAAATTTCAACTCTCCCATTTTACTCATTTCTACACTAAATTAATACCATTTCAATTCCAAACCTCCTATTACCATTCCAAATCAAATTTATCCACTAATAATTCATCAAATATCCATCATACATCCAATTGAACATCAATAAAATCAAATTATTCAAACCAACATCAAATGCATCGCACATACACTACATGTCACCAAATTATTACCAATACATATTGTGAGTACCAAACAAATAATAAAATAATATATGATAAGCTGCAATTATTTAAGGGTAAATTAGCAATATAATAAGGTAAAAGTGGGCATTAGAGAGAGAGAGAAAAAAATTTTCAATTTTTGAAACCCATAACATTCTCCATTTCATCCAAATTTTATGGGTAAATTACAATTGAAAATTTCAATATGCAATTATTAGGGGAGGATGAAGAACAAGATTGAAGTAGGATGTAACAAGAATTTGAAGAAATAATTGAAGAAAAATCGTAATTAAGTAGTGGAGGATCTTGTCTATTCTGTCAAAGAAGTTGGGGTGGAGTTGCTACTAAGCCGAGCTAGGGTTAAGGGTTTGGGTAGAGAAAGATTCCAGTTGACACAGTGATGGCTGGCATTGGTGGCTGGTGAATGGAGCTACCCCTAATAATGTCTGAAACTTCATATTTTTGTTAAAAATATCAAATGTTGACGAAAAATTATGATTTTTCTATTTTGGTGAAATTTGAATTTAAAATATGTGGTCATTAAGAAATGTCCTATTCTAGTTGGAAATTAAAATTGGAAAATGAATAGGGCAAATGATGTAGTTTTGATGTAATTTTTAGTATATAAGATCCTTATATGACGTAGTAGATCACCAAATCAATAATTGTTCAAATTGGAGTTGTTTTCCATTTTTAGTGAATTTTTCAAGCCAATTACCTTGTTTTAGCTTAATTTAATCATTAGAAAAAATTAGGGAATTTGATTTGATTAGTTGAATTTGATGTTTAGTTGAGGCTCATTGAAGTATAATATGATATTAAGAAGCTTAGGTTAGTTATGGAACAAAAATGAGAGCATTTGACGTAAATTGCAATAATTTAGAACTATACGATTCGATACGGAATCGAATCAGAATTTAATTACATTAATATATAATAGAATGTAATATAACTGTATATATATGAATAAGATATTGTAGGAAAATGGTAGATTATATGAGGTCAGGATAGAATTTAGGGATTTGGAATACAGAATTAGCAATTTAGGGTTCAGTAGAGTAAATGAAGTAACATTGATTGGTATACTAATGATTCAGGTATTTTTGTTGAGTGAGGAGGACATAGGAATTTGGTTGGTGCAACTATTTAGATTGGCATATATTGTTTTAAGTGCATACCCCCTTAACACCTCTCTTTGGTACAATTGGTTGATAATGTATACCACTTATTGTTAGCTGAAATTACCCTATGCAATCACTTATTGTGATAAATGTAAGAGGATTATTGGATTATATTAAATTACTGATGGCTGGTTGTGTGTCCTGATATGGTTAGATTTTGAGAAAAGGAAACATTCTAGAAATCCTAGAATGAAGATTAGGTGCGGGATTTGATTGTATTGTTCCTAATTGTATGTGATGTAAGGAACATAAATTATTGAATACCTTATGATTGTGATGTAATGCTCAGTTATTGTTAGCTTATTAGATGGGGTTTATATAACTGATTGAGTTCATACTATTGTTATCTTGGTAATGATGAAATATCTAAATGGATAATAAAATGGAAAACCAATCGTTGACATGTATAACTTCATTAAAGTATACCTAACTGATTTTGGGACTCAAATAAATCAAATAGGTTTAGGCTGTAAGTACCTACTAACTCAAAACATTTAATGTAAGGAAAGTCTTGTTCCCTACTAGGTAAGTTTATAGTACGACCTTTGAGTTGACCCGAATAGGTTTGAGGCATAGTTAACGAACCTACCCGGTTCAGTGACCTATGGGGATCTAGTCACTCCTTTTGTTTGAGGCAGTTGAAAAGCAAACTGAATGTTTCTAACTAAAAAGAGTATGTAAGGATGCCTTAATTGGCTGAGAAAACATTGACTTTTAAAAAGTACATGAAGGTAGTTTATCTACCAGTTGACAAGCTTTGCCTAGGTGAACTGAAAAGTATTTATGACATGTAAGTAAACAAGAGAGACTTGAGTAATCACTTCTGAAGCATTTGATAATATTGTTAGTTATTGTTGTGTGATTTTATTATTTAATTTTGTTGGTTGCTTGA